>JAQFVV010000298.1:0-642500 GCA_028023455.1 Epiperipatus broadwayi
GGCCCTTTTGTATGGGTCTCCATAAATTGATGTATCAATCTATTTAAAAAATTTTAAATTTAAGATATATTTAACTATATGATGTTAATTGTGTTTATAACAATCTTTTAAAAAAGTGTAATTAAAGTAATTCATGAGTATTTGATGTGTAAAAATTGTGCTGATGTTGAGAGAGACGTTTTAATGGGAATGATAATAGTATATGGTTGGGAAAACTGGCCATGATCAATACTGCATTAATAAATTTAATAAATAAATGTTTAAAGTTAAAAGTTTTAAAAGACAAGTTAAAATTAAATGCATATATTTATTGTTGATCAAAATTAATATTTAATAAATGAATATAAAGATTTTAATTATTAGTATTACATAATAGAAGATTAATATTTGATTTTAATAATATCGAATTATTATTTTAAAAATTGTTATAAGATATTATTTATTTTAAAAATATTTATTTTTAAAAAAATGAATTGTTAGTTTATTTTTAGATTATTATAAGCGTTTGTAGCTTTGTTGTAAAAAACAGATGTTAATTAGAGACATACACACATGTTTGGGAGTTTTTTTTTTAGTAAAGTTGCAAAGCTATTTTTAAAATTCTGTTATAAAATTTATAAATATTATTTTGGCTATCACGAGATAAAAATAAAGATAATTAATGTGAAATATTAAATCTGATTTTTAAAATACTGCTTAAAAAACATAACAAATAAAAATAGACTTAGTTTGTTTATAAAAATAATCTTATAAAAGTTAAAAGTGAAATAGAATAAGAAAGTATATTTTAAAAAAATGTTTAATGGATTTAAATAAACGATAAAGATTGATTTAAGAATTTAATAATGTGATAAATAATAAATATTAAATAAGTCATTATTTATTTTTAATTCTATCTTGTTGGTAAAATATGTAAATAAGCTAGCAAGTCGATTGTTTAATTCACCAATCAAGTGGGAGTTTTCTTCCGGTATAAAATCAAGGTTCAATTGTTCGGGGGGGACTTGTGATTGAAATTCTTAAAGTAAAAGGTGCTATTAGAAATAGCTAAGTGATTATAGACGCTCTCAAAATCGTTTTAAAATTATAAGAGAGTAGTTTTTAAAAATAATTTATAAAAGTTTATTGACAAACATGCAGTGCTAATTTTAATTATAATTTCCTATCGTCTCGATCAAAACTCAATTTACTATCAAATAATCATGGAAACATCGTATAAGGATAAAATGTATTGGAGACTTTATACTGAAAATTTAACAAACGCTGGATTAACTAGGAGAGTTTCTAGATGCATAAAAGTAATACGTTGGACTTTGTATAATTTTAAAAGCTAATGGTAATGAATTTTATAAAATAGATATTTAAAAGAATGAGAAATACTTCTTTATAAAAAAAGTATTTGTGAATTGTAAATTTAAGTATATATCTTGATAAAGATATGATAATTAACAGTAATTATATAAATATTTGCCTTGTTAAGTCTTTATGGTTTAAAGACTACATTTTGACAGTTTTAAAAAGGCAAATAAATTGGAAATTTAATGGGTAAAGACGTACCTATAAATAAAAGTATTATATTAGTAAAAGTCTGAACGCTGGTCGTATAGAAGACTCTAAAAATAATCTTACCTAAATATGGGTTAAAGAATGCGCAAATTCAAATATACGTGGATATCCAAATCAATTAAAAAAATAATTAAATAAGAACTTTGTAAACTATAGACTAATACTAAAAATAATAACTTTAAAATAATTTTCTTTTAAAGAAATGAATCTGAATTATAAACTATTTTAATTATTATTTTATTCTTATGATGGAACTGACTTTTTCTTTATTTTTTAAAAAAAAGAACGTTTTCATTTTCTTCATTTAAAACTTTTAAAACACGTGATGTACCGGAAAAGGAAGTAATGTTTGGTGAAATTTTGTGCCTAGGAAAAAAAACAGTATCGTGAAAGAAGACACCGTTGGATGTTATGTAATATATTTTAATTATTAACTAACATAAATATTTAATTAATTATTAATTTATTGAAAGATAGGAAAGGTACATTTACATTTTTTTTAAAAGTAATAACTAAATATTAATATAATTTTTATTGCATAAAGTTTATTTTATAATTATACAACACGTAATATTTTAAAGAATAATTGTTGAGTGTAAATGTGAAATTATTTTGTAAAACTAGAATCCTGGAGGACATCATGTGACGGACTGTACATTGAAGTATCATTTATGGTAAAAATTGTGTAATAATAATAATAATTTGATGTATTTACTATGTTTTCTTTAGATCAACCAAATGTTATATGATTATTGAATGAATGTAGTAATATTTAAATAATATACACGCATAACATTAGTAATAGCAGTTTTATTTTAATATGCATATTTTAAATTGATGATATAAATTTAGTACAACGTAATATGAGAACCTAGAAATAATTATATGATTCTTTCGTTGATAAATTTTAATGTTTCTGTTACAATATTAGGAATTAGATTTTATTAGCGTAAGTTATTGATTTTTCTTTTCAAGTTAATAAGAAGTATATAAAGTTTATATTTTTTTTTATTTATTTTATTAGATCAGTTAAGTTAATTTTGCATAGAAATTTATATTTTGATTGAAGGCTTATTGTATATAAAGGATGAGGTTTAAGAGAGTTTGGACGTTATTATTTTGTTTTTAAAATTGGTCATTTGTTTTTCCGAAATTAAATAAGGTTAAAATGACTTTTGTAGGTAGTAGTTTTATAAAGGAATAAGAATAACAAGTAAAAAAAGTAATGATTTAAATAGAAAAGAATCATAGAATTTTATTTAACATAATACTTTATCAAATTTGAAATTGTTGAATAATTTTAAAATGTTATTTTTTAAAAGAACATATACCTATTGCATATTTTGATAAGACATGTAGTATGACATTATATCGGAATGAAATAAACAGTGATAATCAATAATTGTTATTATACTACAGAGTTATATTAATTTATACATTAATTGATCTTTGAGTAATGTTAATGGTACATTTAATACATACTAGTACATTATAATATAAATAGCAGTAAGACTTAAGTGAAATAGCATTTTTAATTATTAAAGTTTGTTTATTGACATACATGCTACATGAATGATATTTCACACAAAACCGTTTCTTGTATTAATTGATGATAAATGATGTTTATTAAAATTTAAAGTCCTAAACTTAATTAAATGTTATTGATAGAACATTTAATAAATGTATAAATTATCTACTTATGATTATGGAAATAATAACAGTGTAAAAAAAAAACTTGTATTATTATTTTTCTTATTTTTTGTTTATTTTCTTTAGTTCCATTTGTAAATGTAAATAGTGTAAATAAGTTACTTGTTAAAGTTAATGTAAATAAATTTGTTAAGTTGTTTAAAAGATGTGTTGAATTCATTATTTTACACCACAGCATTTGACAACAGATAATTTGAATGTACATAATATTTGCACAATATGAATTTATTATTTTATTATTTGAGAAAGAAACACAATATTTTCTTAATATAATTTATAGAAATTGATTGACATTAACATATAATATTACAATGGTCATAAAGTAATTATAATGCACAATATAAGAGTATAACATTCTGTATTGCCACAGATTATTAAGTTATAAGATTTTAGTATATTTTTAAAATTAAGATACTATATGGAAATGAAAGACATGCATATGATTTGCTTATTTTCTTAATGATTAATGGTATAATCAAATAGATAAGATTAAGCTATACACTAAAGATTATTATTATTGTTAGTTATTGTTATTAGAATAAGTTAGGTGTATTTAGGTTTGATATTAAATCCCTTATCATTCCTATCTACATGAATTATTATTACTTTAAGATAATTAGAAGAACCTGAGATCATTTAATTATAGTTCCTTAACAAAAGATTGAGATTTATTTATCTATTATTATTGAAGATAATTCATTTATAAAAGTCATAAGAATGCTGTAGAGTTAGTAGTGAGATAATAAAGAGGTAATAGTATTCTTATGCCATTGAGACAGTGTCTTGGAAAGACATTGGTTCAATGTAAATCTGATTACCAATTGTAACTTCACTTCACAGTCTCATGATTTTAGTAAATATTTATTTAATTAGTACATAATATTGAACTATATTAAATTTTGATAAGTTTGTAATAAATCTGATAAGTTATAATATTATAAAATATATTAAGATAGTTGTACATATTTTAGCTGAGCATAATGATTTGATTGAGCTAGTCATATTTTAAATTATATCATATATCGAGAAGTGAGGGTACAATATATATATATATATATATATATATATATATATATATATATATATATATATATATATAGGTAGATTGTATTTAGAGAAAACATAGGATCATTATCATTTATGTAATTCTATTTGTTGGTACTTGGAAAAAGTCATTATTTATTATTTCTTTCCTAAAAATACAGATTTGTAAAATGAAATTTAAAGGTTCGGGATTGCTAAAATATATGGTTACATATAAAAAATATATAATGCTTATTTGAATCCATCTATTAAGAAAGTAAATGAGGTTGTAGTTAGTAATGAAATATGGAAATATTAAATCTCATTCAGAGTAATGTGTACAATCTGATCTTGGAAGTAACTATATTCTATTCTATGAATAGCCACTCAAAGAAACAACACTCTTTTTTAAATATTATTTGTCATCCCCACTACTAATTATATTATTAGTATTTAATGTTCCCAGAAAACTTGTCATTTTTGTATTTATAAATAATTTTATTGAAAAACCATATGTAATAATGATACAATTGTAAATCAAAAATAATAGTTATCCATGTTAGTCAGGCAACCAAATGTTCTGATGTGGTTACTGGTGTTGTTAATCCAGCTTAATCAGGCTCCATGTGTTGTCAAATAAAAATCTGGAAGAGATTATTCTGTCCTTATGGCGAAATTCCTTTAGCTTGGAAATGAATGTGTCTTCAGGCTTGGGATGAGGAAAGGTAAATTTGTTGCGACATCTGGCCATCCAGATGGCATAAGTGAGAAAGGTTGAGAGTCTTGTGGTGACATAATCCCTGGACAGGAAGCAGCATTTAATATTTAAGATTTTGTTCAGGGAAATGTGGCAGTGGTAAGTAATGAAAGTTCTGATTTTGTCATATGCTGGGCAATCATTTATCATATGATCAAAGGTTTCACAGGTTCTATGGCAGTTGTGACACATAGGATCTATATTCTTGAGGAATCTCCTGTAGTGCAGGAACCAGTTTGTCTGGAGTGAATTCAGGTTGATTTTTACGAGAAAGTCCAGGAACCTTGGCTCCAGCTTGAGATGCTTGAAAAACCTGGTGACCACGTGATTGTTACCACCGAGGTAAGGAATGGTAGAGTTTTGTGTGGGAAATAGCAGGCCATGAGCATCCCAAATGGAGATTTTTTGTCTGAATACTAGGGTAGAGTGGCCATTGTGAGCGAAAAGGTAGTCAAGTATCTGATTTAGCCAGCTTATCTTTGAAGGTGGAGGTCTGTCTGATGGAATGACTGGTTGTTCCGCTACAATCTGGGGAAATTTCTTTTGTAGGATGTGGATCAGAGAGTGGCACTTTTGGTAGTATATAGAAAATGTTGCATGCAATGACATACCATTATTTTTACTATGTCGCTGCATGCGTTCAATTCCTATGGCCGCTGTTTTACCATTCCACAACAGCCGTGCACAGATTCGGTTGATTTTTGTATTGAAAGTCTTTGTCATGTTAATTATGGGTAGATAGTAGCTAATCTTTGCCATTACCTTGATATTGAGGAGAGAGATTTTCCCTTGCAGTGATAAATAAACCTTGGCAAGGTTTTTAACTGTGTTGGTGGCGGCTTCAATGATGGAATTCTGTATTTGTATCGACATGGCTTGCGGTGACTTGTATATGGGAAACCCCAAAAAGTTTTGGGGGTCTGCTGAGAAAGGCGATGATATCTTCTTGCCGGTGTTGATTTTCCAGGCCGATGACTTGTTGAGGTTGAAGGAAAGTTTGGAGGATTCGGAAAATTTTTTGATTATTTGTATGAGAGGTTTTAGATATTTTTGGGAGGGTAAGGTGACAAGGACATCATCCATGTAGGCAAATGCTTTACAGTGTTTCTTCAGCTGGGGTATATAGATTCCTGGAAGTTCTGCCTCAATCTGTTTAAGAAGGGGGTTTAAGTAGAGTATAAATAGGAGACCGCTAAGTGGAGATCCTTGGGGTATGGATTTTGAAGGAATAAAACCATCTGTAAAGAAACCATTCAGGGAAATGTGGACCAATCTGTTGTTTAGTAGATTGTCCAATATCTGAATGATTTGAGTAGGAATGTCTAGTGCTGAGAGGCAATTGAGCAGGATGTTGACATCTACTGAATCAAATGCTTCAGAGATGTCTAGCTGAACGGCAATGGGTTTGTATAGATTCTTGGATCTGATATGATCACAGAGAATTTTTACCTCCCCGATTGCAGAGAGTGTGGATGAGCCCTTCTTTGCAAATTGCAACTGGGATATGTTGTCCAGAATAACATCTTGTATTTTCTCCTTGATCACACCTTCAATGACCTTTAACAGGATTGGGGTCATGGAGATTGGTCTTATGCTAGATAGAGCAGATGTGTCCCGGTTTTTCTTAAGAAAGGGGACCATCGCTATGGGATAAAGTTTGGGGATGATTTTTTTGCTGTTTGCAAGATGGTTAATTAGTTTTAATACTATGGGAGCTGTGAAATTCTCAAGGTGTGTAAGTATGAACTTTGGAATGCCATGTAGTCCTGGATGGACATTGGACGGTAGGGCGGCCAAGCGGTTTTTGATGTTTGATATTGTTATTCCATGTTCATTGTTTTGTGATGTCTCATGCCACTGATTTGTGGGGTAGGTAACAGAGTTTGATAGGCGGTTTTTGAAATATGACTCTATTTGAATGAGCATTTGGTTGCCGGAGGTATGGCTACCACCGATGAGGAGGGACAAAGGAGTTTTTTGTTTCTTCCTTGCCCCCAGAGCCCATCTGAGATAGCCACGTGTCCAGCAGTGTTGGCCAGGTAAGTATAACCTAGCATTCTTTGTTGCTATTATTTCAGCAATCGCAGCTTGTTTCTGCTTGTACTGTGTTTTAAGTAATAGGAGGTTGTCTATAGTACCATCACTTGAGAAATTTTTAATCCTATGGTGAAGCAAATCAAGCTCATTCATAAGGGTTGTTGACCCTTTATGTTTTTTGGTGTGCTGTATGATTATGGTTTGGAGGATGCCTGTGAAGGCGAACCAGGCTTCCTCAGGATTTATGTTAAGAATGTCAATTTTTTCAAAGAGTATGTAGGCATCTGAGAAGACAGCTTCCGTGGCAGCAGCTTTAGTTATAATTCTGATTGTTTTATTGTAGTCTATGGGAGTGTAGGAGTCCAGATCTAGAGACGCTATCAGGGCAAGATGGTCTGAGAAGGGAACGGGTTGAAGCTTGGCTTCCAAACCATAGTGCAGCTCTGAGGTGTAAAACATTAGGTCAATCAGTGTTCTAGAGCTCTTCATATAGAATGAGTATGCATCCGCAGGGAAGAAACCTCTGCCATTTATGAAACCCCTGGCTAAGAGATGGAGGTATTTCCATGTGAACACATCATATTGCAGGTTGAAGTCCCCCAAGAGGATTGTAGGGCCTGTGTTGTTTGCAGTGATGAGATTTATGGTGTGTATTATTCTAGAATAAGTCAATGGGTTGTTCTGGCAGTATACGTATATTGCAATGAATTCACTAGATTGGTATATAAGCTTGATTGCAATGAGATTGGCATCATGGTAAAGCACTTTATAGGAAGAAGGTGGTTTCCTGTTATTAATGATGATTCCTACCCCTCCAGCAGCTGATGTATTAGTAGACAGAAGAGTGAAGCCCAGTTTTGAAAGTTCGAGAATTATGTGAGGGTTGGAGTTTAGGTGATATTTGGTCTCTCCTAAGAATAAAATATGAGATGTAACATGGAAAAAATGCCTAATCGCATATAAATGGTCAGTAGATATTAATTCCCCTGATGTTAAGACCAATGATTTGGCACTTGATCCTATCTATAAAGATTATTGCTGCTTGGTTTTACCGCCAGCGGAATCTTTGATTGAAGGTTGTAATGGTCCTTGTGATCACTGAATTTCTGATCTGGCAAGGATGGCCTGTGGAAATCAGCTTGAAAGAGCTGTTTCATTGTGTGATTCATGACTGAGAGAGTTTTTTGGTGTGCTTTGTACCTTCCTCTTGTTTTTTTTTCCAGAATAGAATTTACACTGTAGGGAAAGGAGAACTTTAGGTAGTTTGGCTCGGAAGCAGGAGATAGGTGTGAGTCCTCTTCTTCAGAGTAGGCCTTTGAAAATTTGGAAGATTTTTGTTTATTATTAGCATTAGGGGGTAGGTTGAAATCCATGTCTGAGTCATAGTCAGAGATGGGTGGTGAAGATCTATTTTTTGTAGGTGTGGGAGCTTTCATATGGGATGAATTCATATAGGATATTGATAGTTTCGATGCGTCCATTATAGATTTAATGTTAGAAACCGCTGGTTTTGATCTTAGAGTTCTTAGGGTTCTGAGTGCATTGTTATGGTCTTGATGGTCTATGCTGAGTGGTGCATCATCTGTATCGTCAGAAGAGATTGTTAGATTTTTGCATCTAGAGGCATTATTTGGTTCTTTTGATTTTGAGCTTTTTGTTAAGTTGGCTGGTTTCTGTGAGTTATCTCTGGGCTTGGAGCCATTTGGGTTTTGATATGCTATTTGTATCTGTTTGCTGTCATTGGATGGTTTTCCCTTGAGTTTATTAGGATTCATAAGGTCTTTGGTGTTGGTTACTCTACTGTAGGATACGACTTCAGCTTCAGCAGTATGCAGGCCTGGAGTGTTTGTGGTTGGAATTTCATTGTGTGTGACCTTAGCAGGTGCGAGTGTATGAGGTGCTTTACATTTGTGAAACTTATTTTCCTTTTGACCACAAGAGGTGCATATTTTTGCTGGGCATTCTTTTATGAGATGTGTTCTTAGGCCGCAATGAAAACATTGCGGCCTGACGCCAACGAAGGAAAGTATCATTGGACAACCTTTTGCTTTAATGGTAGTTGGTATGTCGGTGGGCCCTAGGCCTTTTTTTAGTTGAATTTGAAATGATGCAGTGTTGGATAGGATGGACTTGATCGTCTTGTCTACTGGCAGATATGAGAAATTCTGGATTTTCCCATAAGGTAAAAGGATTTCTTGGAGGAGATTATTGTCAAGGTACATGATACAATTCTTGAGGGTTCCGATAAGGGTAGCAGGTCTGTTTGTATCAACATATATAAGGAATTTGTTGTCTAGTTTTTTGTCATTTTTAATATGTAATAGTTTATTAATTATGTGCTTAATATAGTGATATGACTAAGATCATCCATCTTAGTGTTTAAATCACAAGAATCAATTGTACAGTGTAAGGCCTCATTTAATTGTGTTCCAATAATGTGTGACTGAAACCACAGTCAATATTCTTGAATATTATACTTAGTTAGTGTACTATGATACAGATAAAGCTGAAAAAAGCAACTAATTTATACTTTAATTAAGTTGTATTGGGCTGTGTAATTTTTAACAATTCTAACACATTTGAGAAGAAACAGAGTTGCAATTGACTAATTAACTACTAAAACAGGGACTTAATTATACTATTTGCCATTTTGAGAGGGAGGTGATTAAACTATAAGTCATTATGTATGAACATAAATAAATCAGTTTTAACATCATAATACCAATAATTTCTCTAATTTTTGAATAAAGTAAATATTTAACTGAATGATAAAATTGTTAAGCATGAAAATACTCAAAAATAATATTATGTACCCAGGCAAATAAAATAAAATAAATTATATTAATTAAAAGATATAGAGAGAGTAATAGCATTATGGTAATGAAATAGTGATCATGGGTATATATTGAAGTGGAGAGATAGTTTCTGATAGGTTATTGAATAATTCAATAACCAACATTCTGATTAAAATGATTATGTTGTGTCTCAGCAAACTAAATTAACAAATTGGGAGAGAAGTGAGAATATAATAATTATTGGAAAAAATTTAAAACGTGCTTTAGAAATTTGAAAGTATTAAGAAAAGTAATTTGAGTCTAGACAAATATAAAACAAAATAAAATGTATATGAAGAAAAGATTGATAAAAAGTATACAATAAATTAATTAAGATCAAAAAGATATGAAAAAGAATGTAAAAAATTATGAACGAGAAACTTGAAAGTTTAGAATGATGTCAAATTAATTCAGAGAAATACTGAAATTATGGAATTTAATTTTAAATAAGATTTCCAAATATGGAAAACAATTGTGAGTAGAACAGAATGAATTGAGAAATAAAAATAGAAAGAAGTCAAAGAAATGTGAAGAAAAAATAGAAAATTTGAATATGAAATTTGAAAAATAGATCACTTTAAATAAAATATACAATATTATATAAGCTTGAAGTTAAAGATATTCAGAGAATTATATAGTGATAGCCAAAGAAAGTCAATGGCGCCATCAAAAATAAAAAGCAATAGATAAGTACCATTAAAAAAGAAATGGTGTCAGGAATAAAGAAAAGAAGATGGATACTTAGTAGTATCAGAGAATAATTAAATATGAACAACCAATCAAAAAAGCTTTGAAAGATAAAGTCCCATTAAATAAAAAATTAAAACAAGACCTTTATACTTTAATATATGTAACGACCGAATAAATTTATAATTTATTTATTCTAAGCAGGCTTTTATTTTACTAGCACATTTAGTGATAAATAATTTAAAAAATACAAAATGAAAATTTTCAAGTGAAATTGGGAATTTTTTTTTAATAATTCAACTCATTTATTTTTTAATATATATATATATATATTTTATTATTAAATATGTTTTAAATGGTTTGTTTATTTTTATTGAATATATATATATAAATTACTTAAATACATAAAAAATATAGATATTTTTTCCTTTAAATTATAGTTTCTCTAATTAAATAATATTTACAAATTAGAACTTGAAAAGTAAAATATGCTAATGTTAACATTTAAATTTTTTTTCAGTAGTTAGTTTTCATTTTTGTAAATCTTTTAACAATTCTATTATTTCTTTATCTGGTGGAAGATAATTTAATGCTCTTATATTTTCTATTATTTAATTAAAATGAGCTATCCTTTTGAGTCTTTTTTTCTTTTCGTTTATCCTAAGTTATTTGTTAATAGACATTTACATTTCCATCATTTAATATTTAGAAATAGAATTTAACAGTATTAAAGTTTTGTTGTTGTTTTTTAGTATTTTTGCAGCAGATATAGTTTTTTATGTACAATATTATAAAACTACATATCCATATATACAGTAGCCACTCATAAAAATGAAAAAATAATTGCTCTAGAAAAGAGTTTTGCAAAGACTACACAAACCAATTTGTAACTACAAACATACCCATATATAAACATGCTGGTATATTTTTATGTTATTTGATATATTTCAGTGCTGTAATATTTTTGTAGTGTAATTTTTACTACACCACTCTTATACAAAGTAGGGATTGGTTTTTATCTGCTTTTAACATTTTGTGGAAGGATGTAATCATAAATGTATGACAAAAGACATGCGAAAAAGAGCTATGATTCTCAAAATGCACATTTTATCCTAACCAGCACTTATCAATTAGGCCAAACTACAATCTCTTACAGATATCTTTATCATAATAGAAAATGACTACAGTTTAATTGATGTGTCAAATGTGTTCACAACCTTTGACACAAATCACTTAATAAAAGTATATTAATAATTTTTTATTAGACATTCATTGGACTAGAGATTATCCAATAAGTAATAATATTTCTGTAGTATAATTTTCACTATACCACTCTCACAGAAGATAGACACTGGGTTTTATCTACTTTAAAGTGTATAAAAACCAGTACTTACCTTGCATGAGAGTGGTGTAATGAAAATTACACTACAGAAATATTATTCATTATTGGGCAATCTCTAGTTCAATTAGTGACTAATAAAACTATTAATTTCAATGCTATCTTTTAATTTCTTTAGCAGAATTTTTTTTTCTGAAATGCTTTGACATTATGCCTAATTGTATATTTTATTTTTTGTCATATTTGTCTAATAGAACCAATCAATATTGCAATTTTTTAGAATGTTTTTGATAGAATCCTTATAACATATATGGAATCAACCTCTCCCATAAAATTCTTACCCATAACCATCATAAAACATTTTTGTAGTATTCATTCATTTTATATGTCTAATCCAATGAATATAATATCTTACAATTGAAAATGATATAGTATCACATTTAGCAAATTGAAGAAGATATTAATTGATTTATGATTTTGCCATATAATAATTATTTTCTTGTGACAAATCTGTCTTTTAACTTGTTAACATCTAAATCACCTTTTCATTTATAAAATTACCAAGATATTTAAATTGGTTTACATTCTTTAATTGATGATGATACAAGCTAAAAATTATTGTGGATTTTTTTTCTGTTGCTGGTAGATGAAGAATTTGAGTTTTTTGAAAATTAATTATTCAACTGAGTTTCTTCATATGTTGCATTCAAACTAAGGGCTGTAAATTGTTTTTTGAACTGGCAAAACATAGTGTAGTAGTCAATCATATACCACAAATTTAGTATCTATGAAATAGATATTCTTGTTTTTGCTTTTAATTGATTTAAATTAAAACTATCATCATCAAACCTATATGATTTCTGGGTTCTGCATCTCATTAACCAATTAGTAAACAGTTCTAAAGACAATTGTCTTAAAACAATATCCATGTTTACATCAGATTTTTCAACTGTAGTAAATATAAACACTTCATCTCATTCCATCATGTAGAGATTTTACAATATAAATAAATTGTGGTGGGGAATGAATTAATTTCAAACAATTCCATAATTCTGTTTGCTTACCTGAATAAATATCTTGACAAAATCAATAAAATAATATATAAATAATTATTTTGTTTTCGATACTTTTTGTGCAGTTGCCTGGCTATGCAAATCATATCTGTAGAGTTTTTTTTGATTTTCTATAACTGCATTGTGTCCTTGGTAAGATTCATCTATGATTAGAAGCAACTGTGCTATTAGTGGATAATAATAATATTTTGTCTACTTGCTTTATTTTCAAATTGGGCACAATAAAAGCATTGTTCAGATTAAATGGCATAATTTCTTGAATCCAAATACTTTTCAAAAATTCTATTTTTGAAGCTACTATATTATAACCATACTTTAAAACTTCTAAACTTTTTCAGTATCTGCAGCCTTATTTTTAAGAGTACAAATTTTTGTTTTGGCTTCAATAAATTGGATATCTTTGTCCAAATCTAAACGAATTGACAAAATGAATATATCATTAATTATTATCATCTCAATTCTTGTATCAACATTTCAAAAAATGATTAAAATATTGTTTTCACCTCTTCAAAACACCATTGTCACCAAATAGGCAAGTACCAGTGTTGGATTCGATAGAATTGTAATATAGGTCCATATGTATCTTTCAGTGCACCAAAAACAATCTAATCTCCACATCAGCAAATGTTTTATCTGCTTTGCAGTTTTAATTCACCACTCAATTTTTATCGAACTTCTGCCTTCAAATTTCTATATTTATTGTGAAGTTTCACATTATGCTTTCTTTTAATCAAATTTATTAATAATAAAATTATTTTTAGAATACTGTTTATGATTCTTCACTTGGCAATTTGTAACATATTCTTATCCTGGAGACCCAAATTAATAATTTTATTATTTAATAGTTGTTGAATTTAATATGTACAGTAGATACTTAAAAAAAAAACATCATTTTTTATGGATATGATTAGAATTAAGAGCAAACTTTTACTGCATTTATCATACCAATCTTGGAATATAATAATTTGTGAACATTTCAATAATGTACACTTGTAAGTGTTCATGTAATATAAACTTCTCTTGTATTCTTACATATCAAATGTAATATAATTTATTAACTGCCATTGTTTGAATCTGTTTGCATTCAAGTTCTTAAGCAAACTGTGAGAGTCAATCAATTTTTTTTATCAGTGGTGAAAGTTTATTCATAAAAAAACAGGTATAAATACAGTTTTAAAAAGGTTTACAAAGAAGTGATTACATGGTAAAATGAAATTCAGGAGAAACAGGATGAAAAATGAAGGATACATAAAAAAGGTAAAGGAATGTGGAAATGGTGTGTAGTTCAAGTCAAAAATAGTCTTTGGTTGCAAGTCTGAGATGCACATCCTTGTTAAATGAGTGACTGCATGGGTTTCAAGCATTTATATGGATAAGTTCTGTGACAGGGGCTGAGTTGGAGGATGAGCAAGTGTCTATAAGAAGCAGAGGTGGGGCTAGTTTGGTATCTGGTTTTTAGAGATGAGTTAGATCCAATAGTTTTTGATTCACTGAGTATACTCTCTGGTAAAAAATAATAGCACATTGAAGCAGTGAGAGTGCATATATGAGGAAAACTGAAAGTCAGATAGTTGCAAAAAACCCTGTTTTGATGGATCCTTGGAGATTGAAAATTGTGTTCTTGTGTGAGAAAAGCAGGAGTTGATGACACATCTCACTCCAAGCAAAAAGAGACATTTGAGTAGGAAGTGTTTTACAAAGTTGGAATAGGGAAGGTGATTTTGGTGAAACCTCTATGGTTGATCAAAAATTGATTAATGAGAAGAGAGGGAATGTTGATTTTGAGAAGGAAATCAAAGAATTTTACCTAAAGGGACCAGATTAATTGTGCATTGGTAAGTTTGAGGAATGTAGGGGAGACCATGGAGGAGTCTATAGTCTGATTGAAAACTTTCCATTACTTTAATCTGCTGCAGATGTAAGATATGGCAAAGCCAGCCTTTTGTAGGATGTTGGCAATAAGTGAAGTCCATGATCTGGACCTGCCATCAGGAGCAGGAGTGTCAATGGCAGTGATGATGATCGGCAGAAAAATGACTTATAAGTGCAAGGATAATGTTGAGAGTTTTCTGGATCAGAAGTGTCAATGGAGTGCAGGCCCAGTTCATTGAGGTGCAGTCCATTGAGGTTGTTTGGTAAACCAAGTTATTTTAGGCTGATGGTCACCACCTTTTCGCCCCAGAGAAAACAGGTGGAAAGGGCATTGATTTTGGATATGAAGAAATGTGTAGGTAGAGAGATGGGGAGTTAATAAGATGATTGAGGAGGGTGACTTTTCCAAAAAGGTAGAAGTAGATGCCTGTGATAGTGCTGAAGGTGGATGATATGTTTTTATACAATGCAGTTTGGACCTGAACCCTCAAGTCCTTAGGAGACAACATGAGGGGGGGGGATCTGAGGAAAGTTGTGTGGCTTGGCATTGAAGGTGGAAGAGATTTGTTTACTGGAAGAAAGTTACCAGGACACTGATTTGTTACTGCTGAATTCCAGCCTGTATGGTTTGGTGTACCAGGTAAGGATCTGTTGAAGCATGGGGATGAGATCAACTGAGGAAGGAAGACAACCACATTGTCTATGTAAGTAAAACATTTGATGCTTTTTCCCAGTCCAGAAATGAGAATTCCAGGGAGGTCATGTTCGAGTAGGAGCAAGAGGGGATACAGAAAATGTTGGGAACAACAATGTGCTCAGTGGAGATCCCTGAGAAATGGATACATTGGGCATGAATCTGGGGGTAACTTTCTCATCAAGGGAAACTAGAATTTCTCTGTTGGATAGGAGATTGTGGAAAATGGACAGGAAGGCCTCTAGAATGTTAAGGTCTCTGAGTTTGCTGAATGATCCTGACAGAGTTGAAGGCTTCCCAGATGTCCAGCTGAATAGTGATGGGCTTGCCACTTCAAGACCACCTAACATGCTCAGAGATTATCTTAAACAGTGTCAAAGCCTTAAGAATGGAGGACCTCCTACAAGCAAACAGTGAGCCAAAAGGACAGGGAGTATGACTTGTTCTAGTGACTCTTTGATGGTAGACTGAATAAGTTTTATGAGAAAGGGGGTCATCAAAATGGACCTAAGACTCTCAAGTTTGGTAGGCAGCCAATCTTTCTTTAGAAAGTGACCAATGCAACCAGATAGAGACCCTCAATGATGTAAATTCCTGAGGCTAACTTGTTAATCATGCTGACAGTGATGGGAATGGTGAACTGACTTAGGTGAAGAAGGAACTTGGGGATGTGGAGGTGGTCAGGAAAACTTTTCAGTTTTTTAACTAGCATGGCCTGAGTAATACCAGGGCCAGAGTTGAGAAGCATGTACTTGTAATGGCTTCTCAAAAAGAAGCAATTCCTGACCTATATAGGATTTGTTGCTGACCATAATGGACAAGGGGATGGTTTGCTTCCTGTGGAAACCAAGAGCCCACCTGAGGTAACTTCTGGTCCAACAATGCTGTTTCTCATGTACCTCCAGATACATTTGACTGAGATGTACTTGGTCAAGGCCCTTTGGGCATCACAGTATTGAAGTTTTAATTGGATGATGGAGCTAATATCTAATGGCCCACTCTCCTAATCACTCAATTGCTCTACAATTTTTTTATTGCAGCCAGAAACCTGAACAACTCTCAGGAATTCCAGGTGTATTTGTGGATGTCAGTATGTAGGATTTCCACAAATGCCATCCACACAGAGATGGGATCTATTTGAAAGATCTTAATTTTATGAAGGTATATATAAATTTCTGAAAGCAGTGCAATTGGGGTGTTTTGTTTGTTGAGGAATCATATTGTTCTTCTGAGACCAAAGTTTGCTGGAGGGCCAGACTCAGGTTTAATAACAACAAAACATTTGAATGTAAGGCATTTACACCACTATTTTCAACCAGTATTGATAAAAGTCTACTATTTGTACCATAGAATGAATTAATGTCCCCATGAAAAAATATTTGACATTTTAATAATATTGTTGTAAAAAGCTATTCAATAAAGAATAAAAGCTTTCTGTCTCCCAATTCTGGGAATCTAAGGCTGAAACATAGGCACTGATAGACTGAGCATAAATAATTTTATGCAACTCAAGCTTTATTACTGTTATCCTTTAATTGATACAGTGAGTAATTTGGACAATTTAATCCAGCACCATGCATTCTTCTTTTATTGACTGATCCACCCTTAACAAGTATCCCTTCCTATGGAAAGTGATAGTAGTTGTATCAATCTTGAAAATTAGCAGCTCCTAACCCATTTGTGTAGTCTTTCATTCTGGTCATGAAAAGGTTTTATCAAGTAATGTTCACAACTGTATTTAAAAAATATTAGCTTTTCATTACTTATATTATTTGTGTGACAATCTGCTAGAAAGATAATCTAGTCAGATTTTGTGAGGCAAACTACTAGGTCATATTTTTAGATCTTTTCCTTTTACCAGTGTAAATTGAGAAATCTCTAAGTAAGACTGTCTGAACATAAAATCTTTTCCCATAAGTAATACCTATCTCAAATCTAATTCCAAACAGGCTTATGAGTGTTTGTACTGTGTACAGTTCAAACAAAGATCATACCTAAATATTGTCAGCATACCAAAGCCCGACTGTATTAATTTTTGAGTTAAACAAATGAAAAAGTTTTAGTCAAATATTTGTACATTTAGTTAAAGGATGGAAACATGACTGCACAAACACACAATGTTACTTGAACAGTTAGTATTAAAAGTTGACCCATAGCATAAGAACTTGATGATATCTGGCTTTGCATAAACTTAAGTGATTGAAGAAGGAAAACAGAAAAAACTGATTTATAATCAATATCTAGCTTTTTTGTACTGTTTAACAGGCAATGGCATTTAATTTAATGTTGATCTGAAAATCATTCCACTATCTAATAGTCTAAAAGTAGTATGAGTGAAGCATCTAACATTGTCATTGTAAGTGTGCCAAACTTCTATAAACTTAAAGCTTCACAAGTACCGGTTAACACTTAGGTTTTTGATTGATAATATAATCATATTCATTAGATGCCTACACTTTTATTTTTATTTTTTTTATTAATTATCCCCACATAAAATTAATTTTGCTTTCTAAAATATTAAGTGATAAAAAATAAAAAGGCATTATTTATAATTAATATTTATCATGTTAATCAGAAATTGAGTAGCAATTAATATACAGCTACAATATAACTATGCCTTTACGGCATATTACATTGTGACTAATTGGCACTGTAAGGCTTAATGAAATTTTGTTGTAAGTTATTAAATTTATAAAGAATATTCTATTACAATTTAATTAGTGGAAACAGCTTTCTATTTGCAAAAACATACTGATTTTAGCAGACAAAATTAAAAACCAAAATATAAAATTTTAAAATAGACCCATTGTTTTGTGATTATTAGTTCTGTACATAAAATGTTTGGTGTGAGCATTAAAGGATTTTGAATTAAAGTCATCCTGTCACTTTCAGCACCCATACATTACTTGGTTTTCCAAGGATATTTTATATAGCTCTTGTTCTTTGACTACTAATTCTTGATTACTGAGAATAGGAGTGTTAGATTTAGTTTCTTCTTCAAAGGTAGAGTATTTGGAAAACTGGAACTGATGTGAATCAAGCAATTTGTTTAATGTGTACTTTTAACACAAGGGTAAAATTGTAGGTTAATCAATTTTACTCTGTTCATTTTTAGCTGAATGACAATGATTGCCAAATATTCCTGATCAAAACCCAATTTGTCAATTTAAATTATCCATCAAATAATAATATAGTTGATTTCTTAATACTAAAGTTGTTTTTTTTAAATTTTAATATTTTATATTGAGAGATTTAGTACATGTATTTATATAAATAAATCAATTATTTTATATAGCGCGATGTTTTATAAACTGTAATAGTTAAAGAGCATTAAGCTGTTGCACATGCACTTTGCAGATTTTAACTATAAATGACTGAATACTAACACTTCAAACACATGATAAAGTGTTTGAAGTGTTAGTATTCAGTCATTTATAGTTAAAATCTGCAAAGCGCATGTGCAACAGCTTAATGCTGTTTAACTATTACATGTATTTATATAAAGTTGTTACAAAGTTTAATTCAATTTTCAACCCAATTTTTATCAATAATAATTTGCTTTTTAAAAAAATCTTCACTGTAAAACCCCAGAAAATGTATATTGGCACTGCAATTTGTAGTATGAGGTTTCATCAGAAAAACCTATTTAGATGTCTAATGGTAAAAGCTTTAATGAAAATATAGCCAGTTAATAGATACAATATGTAATTGCATCTACTATACATAGATGTCAGAAGTTATCAATATATAAATGAACAAGAAATAAAATTATTCTAAGAAAATGATATATCACTGCATTTTCCATATTTTTTACCAGTGTTATCAAAGAAATTAAGTATATTTACTATTTATTTACTAGTTTTCTTCTTTTGTAAAATTTATTAAATATATAGTTTTAATAAGAATATAATAGTTATATATATATATATATATAACTTTTATTTGAATATATATATATATTGTAACCATAAATCTTCTCGTGGTCAACTATAGCCATCGAAGGCCATTGCCCTCTCAACTACCTATCGTGCCAAACTCGTTGCGGCACCAAAAATTGTAACCATTTGATTGTGTCCCAACTATGTAATATCACCAAAACATAAGTGCACTAAGAATTGTAACCTTGATGACTGATCAACTCCCGCTGCACATTGTCAGCTATTAAGAGCTGTAACCAAAAGCATATCATGCTATCTATTTTATGCACCAAAGACCACAATCAACATCTGGAGCAACTTACCATAGACCAAACTAATGATCTAACATAAACTTTTATGATTTAATTTGATCGCAGCCAGGGTGTACCGCGAAGACCTATCATAGTAGTATGATAAAATACATTAAACAAATTATAAGTGCAATGTTATTACTTTTAAACCTTAATTTGCGATTTTTATGGTATGCGACCCTATGGCCGACCATGTACAAGATGCCATAATTTGTGGAACTACATAAGATTATGAAATTTTAAACCATCTATATGATTTTCAATACGAATGCTAGTCCAGGTAAAGCTTTGTAATAAATAAATATAAATACTTGGGTTCTTTTTTTATAGTTTACTATATTATTGAGACTCTTATTATACTGACAAATGACAATTTAAAAACGCTAAGTAAATATATTCAATCATGTCATTATCTGGTAAATCTGTTTACAAGTTTAATAATTAATTTATATTTTATACTAGAATCAACTACGCAAAGCCACAATGATGGAAAAGGTAAATGGGATTTTATTGTACCTTACTTATCATAAACTACCAAAGACGAAAAGCATCTAAATGTTTTCTCAAAAAAAAAATATTTATAAACTCTTATATCATGTTGACGATAATATGTAATTCAAGGTATGCTCTATAATGTATGCTCTATCCAAAGTTTATGATTTCTGATTTTATGAATGACACATAGCAACGGCACAGTAAGTTTAATTATAAATCAACTTTTATTGACAAATTTATGAATAATAAGTAATTAATTCCAATGTTATAATTAAAGACATAAATAAACAAATAAAATAAATAAATGATAATTACATTGACTTTCTTCAATAACATCTCATAGGTACAGTTTTAAAATCTAATCATACCTTATTTCAATCTAATATAATGAATATTGAGGAGATTATACGAAATTCAGCATCAAACTCATGAAATATTCAATGTCATTTCCAGATTCAATAAATCCCTACCGTAAACTTATAATCATATAATAAATAATATTATGTCTGTAGGATTTAGCTATAATGTAATCATTAAATAAAGTGAAAATGTAAACTTACATTCCGGTAAATAATAATCAACCAACAGTTAATTATCATGAAGTAACTTGAATAGAGTGTCCTGCTACAATTTAATAATCTAACTTATAAATTCTACTTACACTTGAAAGAAGATGATTTAGCAGATCAACTAAAATACTTTGCCCAACTTATATCTGTGAAGCAAACATATTCCTGTGGATGTATTCATCTACACATAGGAATTAAATAACACTAAACACTTTGGTGGATTTATACACCTTCATAAAGCAATAAGTACAAGTACACCATTCCGCGGATTAACCACCAGCGCAGGAATGAGTGTAAAATACAAAAAATAGCAATTAAGTAATCTGCGGATTAACAACCAGCACAGATTAATGCCCTTTAACATTATAAAACAACATTACTATTTACTTCACATTAAAGTGCAAAATCATCCTCCTCAGTTCTTCTGACCATTCAGAAAACGCTGACACTTTAGCAAATGTGGGTTCTTGCTTAATAAAATGTTACACTAATCAGGACAACTAATGTACTAACTTATCTTGCTTAAAATAAAACATAGGTAATATAGTATAAGTAATATTAGTATAGGAATATAAATCTGGAAAGACTCACAAAATACCTCATAAAGATTGCTACATCTCATGAATTCATTTAGTACTTTTCAAGCTTTTTCGCAAGCGCTATTCTCTTGAATAAATATTTTATTCAACCCTTATTAATTTAAACTTAATAAAATATAACTTATGAACTTCACATGCAAGTTCATATAATGATAAAATTAAAGTAATGCATTATTCATCAAATACATAAAATTTAACAGGTGTGTCTATGATATAAATTAAATGTATAGCATTTTATAGTTCAATACATGAATTATAGCAGGTGTGTGTATCACAAATTGGATTGTATAGCATTTTATAACTCCAAATAGGATCCGTGGAATCCATGTACGATGTGTCAAACAATAAATATACGAAGCAATAGCTATATCTTTAGTTGAATTCCATACATGCAATTTTATCCATTTGTATTTGTTATTATAATCATTATTAGATTACCGATTTTACATGGCTACATAAACATAAAACAATTTCAAAAACATGACACGCAGAATTTAAATGAAAATGTTTTTCAAAAGTTATTAATCTCTACATTTCTCTAGTAAAAATGTTCCAAGTTTATCACATCCATGCGAATATTTATTCATCCATGCTTAAATCTAGGAATACTAATTATAGCAATTAATTCAATCATTCCAACTGACGATAAAATTAGAAAATAGCTTTGATTAATTCTTTGAAGACTATTTATTATCCAAATGTTAAACAAATTAACTAGCAAATAGATTACTGTCATTGGAAAGTTAAACATCAATCAATACTATATTTTTATTAGAATTAAATACGGAAATATTAAACTATGTTGATAACTTAACATTTTACTTGAATTTAAACTTTTTTTTAAAAAGCAAATTTTTATATTCATAAAAAATTCTGTAATTAAAATACTTATTTAATTTTTCCAAATTGTAGAATAATAAACATTTTAAAACATACCAAATTCTTGCAAGTAATTCTTTTAAATTTAAACTGGGAAGCTCCGACATTTTAAAAATGTAATATTGGGAAATTATTACCGGTGATTCGATCCACTTGGCCAGCCGACTTGAACAGACTTTTAAATTTAGCAATTCATCTTATAATTAATTACCACTATGTTATCTTTATGTTTATAGCAAATTTTGTGGTAATCCCCTTACTTATTAACTATTTTAAAATAAGCTTATCAAATTTACACCATTTGCCTTTTACCATTTTCTTTTCTTTCTCCCTCCAAAAGCAAACTATCAGACAATCTTCTCGTAAATTTGCGCTCTTTTCCTTTTTACATTGAGACGCATACATAATTATTGTATTTATTTTTAATAATTAATATTTAATTGAACAAATGGTTTTTTAATTCAATGGAAATAATAATTTAAGATCATTTTAAACAAATAAAAATAAAATATTTTATTTAATACTATTTTACCAAATTTTAATGTGTTGTCAAATTTTTAAAAAGTTAAACATTTTGATATGAGTTAGTATATGGAACGAAGCAAATTTAAATTTATTAAAATAATATAAGAGAGTAATCTGTTCAAAGTGCAAATCAAGCCAATCAAATCACCAAAAGAAGAAAGAGAAAATTTTATACTAGTTACATCAATTATTATATTTTATACTAAAATATATGGTTACAGTTTACTCCCCCCTATGGAAAAAATTTATCTTTCTTTAGAATTCCATTTAATCAAATTCTACTAAGGTACATCATAAGTCACTATTTTTATTATCCTATCTATAATCTATCATCAATCTGCTAACAAATAAAGATTCGCACACGGGCGTGTGAGAATTAACAAAACTCCAAACATCAACTTAATTCATCAACATATTAACTACAACTTTTCTGACCCAAATGGGGCAGAACACAGCCAATTACTCATAAATAAATGGGACATCTACCACTTTACTTTAAGTAATATAATCATCACATCATATACTATCAAATAAGGAAATATATCACCACCCATGGCTCAATAGGTAAATAAATAAAAGGAGCATTACTCAATCTGAATACCATAATTATCTCTTCAATCACCTCTCCACTCAAAAGATATCTAAGGCATTTCATATAGCACAAATCTATAATAGACAAACTCTTAAATTTTCACAATCTTTAGTGCATAGCACCAGCCGCAACTGATAGAAAACAAACAAGCATAAATCTAACTCTTATAAAATAGCTTATGATAGCATACACACATATGAATATATATGATCATGTATGAAATATTTTCGAAATCACACCAGACAACAAAATGTTATATTAGCATTAATTAAATTATAAATGAATCTAATATCTATGAAAAATTATGAACATCAAATTTCAAAATAGCATAAATACTATCAAGTAAGTCTGACCATTCGGCAATATGGTCATAAATATTTTTATGTATCTCATTATTATTACCAACTAATAAATAATGATAAAGTGTGCAATTTGCACCAATAATATGAGCACAGGAATATATAACATTTTACATAATACAACAAAAGAAAATATTACTAGCTAACTTATACCAAACTCTCCGACAAGTTCTAGAGGAGATTGGGTACACAAATACATAATAATATCAAATTAATGTCAAAATAAACATAAAGAAAATAAATAAATACATACATCACCTATCTATCATATGCAATGGAGAAAATGCATATCAAATCTTCTATCATTAAAATAAAAGTTCCCTTTTTATCTTTTTTTTTTAGTTTCATACTTAAAACTTTACAAGCAGAAATGTATGCATAGCTCATGATGATAAGACATAATAAACAAACATTAAACATATAAGCATTACTCCTGTATGATAAACATGAATTTGGCAAAAACAGCAATAACCTCCAATGTTCTTAATGCTTCCTAATAGATATTATAAACTGCTTTTGCACATATTTGAATCAATTTATTTTTTTATAAACTTTACACAGCTCAGCAAGATCATCCAAATAAATGTTTATAATCCACGCTAATTTCAATTTAGTTCCATTATAATTTCCAGCATTTACTAACATTTAATGATGATTAAGATCAGGGTTATTTGGACATCCGTGCTTATGCACATTTCTGATAAATAATTATCAAATATCATTAAGTCATGCATTCTATCACTCATATATAGGTGTGAATGGTAAAGTAATTTAGTATACTAACTATTTCAATAATGTAAAGTATCAATGAATAATTTCTCTTTTCCACCCTTATTTTATACAATAGAAATTGAAAACTAATTAGATGAGCATTAATAAAATATTCCATTACACAGTTCAGCATAACTTTTCCAATTATTATTATTGTTAATTTACATAATTCCAGTGTCACACTATTTATTATAAATAAGTTATAGCAAAATTGTATGATCAATTTTTCTATATAATATCCATGCGTTATGAATAAAAGTGAATTCAAATTGTCAGTCGATAAAAGTTAAAACTGGTATACCTTTAAATGTTTAGCTTTCCATGTTAGATAATTCTATCAGTGTATCCTTCACAATTACACATTGGCATTCACGCTTGAGAAGTATGAGAGAAGTTTTCTTAGTAAAAAGAAAATAGTAGAGAATTCAATGAAAATATTAAATTCACTTGTTTTATTATATTTCTTTTTTTTTAGAAAAATATTTCACCCTCTTTTTTGTTATAATGAGGCTAACAATATGCAAGAATTTATTGCTTGTAAAAAAAAATGTTAGAAATAGAATATTGAAAAAAATATATTAAATTATAAATCCTAACTAATAATAAATGAAATAAATAACTTTTACATTTTTAAATGTAAGATTTTATGCAATAAATAATTAATAAAAAAATCATACTAGCTGATGGTGTATGTGTGTGCATCTGTTTATTAATCCAAAGGTCTATTAATAACTGAGCTATTAGAAATATCTATGATAAAATAAATGATGTTATTGCAAGATGGATATTCTGAGTGATAATTATAAATATAAATGAGGTGTAAAGTGTGAGATGATGTGAAAGAACATGCCCCCATATATACAAGTTAGATCTTGGAATGGCAATAAACAATAGATTAGAAAATTAATGAATAAGCACTCATCATGGCCTTACAGACAAACAATACTTATTCCCACCAGTCTAGCTTTCATGCCAACAACTCCTGATACAACCCATTCCCTCTCCCACTATTATATATATAACTTTATAAATAAATATTTATTTATAAAGTTACATATATTATTTTAAAGAAATACAGACATCAATTTGAAATATTATATATTGTAACGATCCGGAGAATGTAAACTTAACGTAATCTGCACTACAGGGCGCCATCTAGGCATTTGAACCTAGAAAAGTTTATAAAGTAGGCAGATACGTTAGTCAAAAAAAAAATTATTTTATATATATATTTTGATTCTGGTCATTAACCCATGTCACTAGCTCAGTGGAATAGCAGAAATTTAATAATATAATACTTTATCTAATTATATTTCAATATTAAAAAAATAAATAAAATAAGCCACTGCCAGTAATTAACATATAAAAATTTATTTACGCACATATATCTATAAGATTTAAAATTGTTTTAGTATCAGTTTACATTTTAACATCTAACATTATTTTTAACTTTACTTTAGATTTTAATTTACATTTTAATTTCTATTATATTATAGGTTTACATTTTAATTAAGTTCGCACAGATGGAATTATAAAAAAAATTTGTTTTAATAATGTTTGATTATAGATCGGTTACATAGATTACAACGGTTAAAAACATTTCAAAATAAACATAAATGATCAAAATATAAAATCATTGGTACCGACAATTGCAGAGGAAAATTTATAAGTAACCCAATACTATTCACCATAAGATACTTGCATTGTCACCAATAACTTAAAAGACATCCGAATAAATACATTTGAGATACTCACCGTAAGGTATCATTATTTATCGAATGTCTATATATTTTGATCAAATATGAAAACGCAAAACATAGTTAACCGATAAACAATCCATGCAAGCGTCTATAAACAACTTAAATTTAATGCATTTTTATTTAGGGTCGAGTATGAATAGACTACATAGATTTGCATTTGAAAATAAAATATTCTATCCCTATTTAACCTTAGGCTAAAATTCGCAGTCAAACTGGCATCAATTCATCTGATACATCGATGTATTCAATGTAATACAGAATACGGCAGCACCAAAAAGATTAAGAGAAGACATTGACTCTCATCAGATAGGAATATTACATCTATCTAACGAGAAGAACAATAAAAAAAAAACTCCATAGAAAGGAACTGCGTTCTCCATCTTATAATTCCTTCCATAGGCAAATGGGTGAGTGCGGCATATATATAAACGATTCTGCCAGTAGCGAATCTCCGACTACATCTACTAACTACATCAATATATCCAATCCATTGACCCAATTTAACAATGAAACAAATAACCTAAGATTACCCTCCCCTAATATAACTTTACAAATCTATACAGCCATTCACGCCCGACTTAAGTTTAACATTTATATAATTTAACTTAACGGAAAACAGAAATCATAATAAAACTTAAAGAACAAAAAATATAAATAAATGGAAATGATTTTACAAAATAAATATACATTAAAAAAATACATCAACTAACTTAATAAATAAAGTTGGTCAGATAGGATAATATTGCAATCATTTAAATATGGAAAGTTTTAATTTAATGTTCATTATTTATAAAGTTCTTACGGTTTAAAACAGTTCATCTTTATCCGTTGCTTGCCATGAACGTGAATTCCCACGCCGTCCTAAGATTGCTATTCTGTTGGCTGATTTATTTTATCCATCCGGAGGTTTTTTGGTTTAGCTGGTCCTCAATGTAGAAAAACGATAGTTCATTTCTCTTTCTTTCTTAGCAGAACTGAAGGGATTGAAGAGTGCGTCTTTTTCAATCCCTTCTCCTTCACTTCCGCACTAACACATATCTGTCACATCTCTAAATAATCAATCACTCCTTAATAATTTCCAAATTTTCCTTTTATATGTATTCGAAGGATTGACTTGGCATTATGTCATCGATGTGATGATCCTTTCACTGAGGTCCGATTTCCCGATGGATTTCTTTCATTGGCTATTTGTTTCTATTGTTTTCCCATCTGACTGATGTTTTTACATTTAAATGCCCAAGGCTGGTTTACATTAATCTAATTAACAATCATTTCCATTTCTGATTAGTTTCTGTGTTTTTCAAGATTAAAGATATATTTTTATCTCTAAATCTTTTTAAGTTTTTGTTTTTAAAATACCTTTTCTATTTTTAATACAGTTTTATTTTAATAATTTTTTTTTATCTGTGCGATTTAATATATACGAGTTTAAGATGATATTTAATTTCAATTTTTAATTCTTAAAGAAAATTTTTAAATGCGAACTTTTTAATTTACTTTCATGTTTAATAAATAAAAAAAAACAATGTAACGAACGTCTGTGCTCGTTACATATCAATAAAGTTGCTTAAAAAAAATGATCAAAAAAAAAATATTTTACTTAGGGTTAGTAATTACGGTACACGATTGACGAAGACATTTACAAAACAACCGGTTAATAATTTTACAAAAAGACTATATACAAAAAGAAAAAGAAAATGTTGACTATCGCTTACCTAAGGACCATTTACGTTTACAGCCCTCCCAACAACAGTTCTATTTTATTTTATACATTTTATTTTTACACACGGCATGACAAGCAAGTTATTTTATAAATTATTTATTTAAGAAGGTTGCATTGAAGTAAATATATTTTGAAAGATAATGGGTTTAAACGTGTATATTTGCAGCACAATTCTAAATACCACCAACTTATTTATGACTTATTAAAATGCTTAAATAGGATTACACTGAAGTAAATTCCCAATGGTACTCTCCGTAAGGTACCACATTTACCATCATAAACTTGCGTGGCTGTGCACTCCTATACACATTAAAGCATAATTTATATTAACAACAAAATATCAATCGCAATTTTTTGACTTTCTTTTTAACGAAATACAGTTTAAAATTATTTATACTTTCTAGTGTTTAATATATGTGCTGTTTCATTCTGGCAGTACTTTTATAAGATTTAAAGTATACGACTATATGTAAACAGATAAAAATGTTTCATTTTGATAAAATTTGCTCAGGGTATATGTGGTTTATTAAAGATTGGCCCCAGATTGGGAAAACCAGTTGTAACGATCCAGAAAATAATTAAACTTAATGTAATCTGCACTACAGGGCGCCATCTAGGCATTTGAACCTAGAAAAATTTATAAAGTAGGCAGATACGTAAGTCAAAAAAAATAATTTTTTTTTTAGATATTTTGATTCTGGTCGTTAGCCCATGTCACTAGCTCAGTGGAATAGCAGAGATTTAATAAAATAATACTTTATCTAATTATATTTCAATATTAAAAAAATAAATAAAATAAGCCACTGCCAGTAATTAACATACAAAAATTTATTTACGCACATATATATATAAGATTTAAAATTGTTTTAGTATCAGTTTACATTTTAACATCTAACATTATTTTTAACTTTACTTTAGATTTTAATTTACATTTTAATTTCTATTATATTATAGGTTTACATTTTAATTAAGTTCGCACAGATGGAATTATAAAAAAAATTTGTTTTAATAATGTTGATTATAGATCGGTTACATAGATTACAACGGTTAAAAACATTTCAAAATAAACATAAACGATCAAAATATAAAATCATTGGTACCGATAATTGCAGAGGAAAATTTATAAGTAACCCAATAGTATTCACCATAAGATACTTGAATTGTCACGAATAACTTAAAGACATCCGAATAAATACATTTGAGATACTCACCATAAGGTATCATTATTTATCGAATGTCTATATATTTTGATCAAATATGAAAATGCAAAACATAGTTAACCGATAAACAATCCATGCAAGTGTCTATAAACAACTTAAATTTAATACATTTTATGAATAGACTACATAGATTTGCATTTCAAAATAAAATATTCTATCCCTATTTAACCTTAGGCTAAAATTTGCAGTCAAACTGGCATCAATTCATCTGATACATCGATGTATTCAATGTAATACAGAATACGGCAGCACCAAAAAGATTAAGAGAAGACATTGATTCTCGTCAGATAGGAATATTACATCTATCTAACGAGAAGAACAATAAAAATAAACTCCATTGAAAGGAACTGCGTTCTCCGTCTTATAATTCCTTCCATAGGCAAACGGGTGAGTGCGGTGTATATATAAACGATTCTGCCAATAGTGAATCTCCGACTACATCTACTAACTACATCAATATATCCAATCCATTGACCCAATTTAACAACGACACAAATAACCTAAGATTACCCTCCCCTAATATAACTTTACAAATCTATACAGCCATTCACGCCCGACTTAAGTTTAACATTTATATCATTTAACTTAACGGAAAACAGAAATCATAATAAAACTTAAAGAACAAAAAATAAATAAATGGAAATGATTTTACAAAATAATTACATTAAATAGAGTTATAACTAATTAATAAATAATGTTGGTCAGATAGGATAATATTGCAATCATTTAAATACAGAAAGTTTTAATTTAATGTTCATTATTTATAAAGTTCTTACGGTTTTTTAAAACGTCCAATTTTATCCATTGCTCACCATGAACGTGAATTCCCACGCCGTCCTAAGATTGGTCTTCTGTTGGTTGATTTATTTTTATCCATCCGGAGGTTTTTTAGTTTAGTTGGTCCTCAATGTAGAAAACAATAGTTCATTTCTCCTTCTTTCTTAGCAGAACTGAAGAGATTGAAGAGTGCATCTTTTTCAATCTCTTCTCCTTCACCTCCACACTAACACATATCTGTCACATCTCTCAATAATAATCAATCATCTCCTTAATAATTTCCAAATTTTCCTTTTATACATATTCCAAGGATTGACTTGGCATTATGTCATTGATGTGATGATCCTTTCGCTGAGGTCCGATTTCCCGATGGATTTCTTTCATTGGCTATTTGTTTTTATTGTTTTCCTATCTGACCAATGTTTTTACATTTAAATGCCCAAGGCTGGTTTACATTTAACTAATTAACAATCATTTCCATTTCTGATTAATTTGTGTATTTTTCAAGATTAAAGATATATTTTTATCTCTAAATCTTTTTAAGTTTTTGTTTTTAAAATACCTTTTCTATTTTTAATACAGTTTTATTTTAATAATTTTTTTTTATCTGTGCGATTTAATATATACGAGTTTAAGATGATATTTAATTTCAATTTTTAATTCTTAAAGAAAATTTTTAAATGCGAACTTTTTAATTTACTTTCATGTTTAATAAATAAAAAAAAACAATGTAATGAACGTCTGTGCTCATTACAATATATATATATATTGTAATGGATGTTTAAGACACCATTACAAAAATTATAGTTTTATAGAGGTGAAGAAAATAAAATAAATTTTTATATAAGGTTTCGTTTGTAAAACTTGATTAAAAGTTGTTTTTAAATGCTTGTACAAATATATATGTATGTGCATGGGAATTATATTTTAATACCACAGTTATATTTGGTTTTTAATTTTAATTTTGAAAAAAAAAAAAGAAACCTAAGATTTTTTTTTTGTTAAATTTATGTAAAAGTAAAGTGTACAAATAGATTGCTTTTCAGATTTGGGGATTTAGATTGATAAGGCTAATTAAAAAGAAAGAAAACAAAAAGAAAAGAATTTTTCATTAGTTAATTCCTAGATCTGTAAAGAGCAATTTATTTTGTTAATTAGATAACTATTGTTATCTAAATCGAGAATTTTTAAATTTTAATTAAAGAGAAAAAGTTTGGTAATTGGTTTAAGAGATATGATTCAAATATAACAGGCTGAATCAGGTCATAGGATTATCTTCAACTAGCTTTCAATACTTGCATCAGCTAGTATACTTGCACCAGTGCAAAGAGACAGACACCAACTCTAACAGAAGAATTGCACGATTCCTGCCAAAATACTTGGAAAGAACGATTCCTGCATATTCTGAAAGCTGACCCAGTAATTATTCTACCTAGAATGAACATTAAACCTACAACAAGAATATTTTCTTTACCATGATGTGCTACACTTCTCGCCAGGACAGGTTCGGACATCCTGTGTCTACATTAACTGCCTACAATGCCATAAGAACCGGCTCCAAAGAAACCACTAACAAACTCGCCCAAGCCTACCGTCAGTAAATCCAGAGCAACGGACTAACCTAAGAAGTCTAGTGCACTAGCATTGAAATAAATTGTTAAGGTACCTTACATTTTTGCAATTTAAATAATGTTATCTTAGATTTGTTCCTTTTTTAAATATAAATGTTTTTTTTTCAAGTTGTATATTATGTAATTCGTTTTCGGTGTGCTTGATAATTTTTTTTTCTTTTAATGAGTGCTAATTTCAAGCCTATTACTGTCCGTCATATTTAAGTCTTGGTAAGTAAGATAGTAGCTTATTTTAATCTCACATTCCTTGTCATTACAGAGCGCAGTCTGGATATTACAGACTAATTTAATTGGCTTTTGGCTAGTGACCCATTTTTATTAGCCTTACTTATGTCGCAACATTAATTATTAGTAATAGATGATTACAAAATATAATAGTCTTTAGTTTTATTTCTTAAAGCTTCCAATTCGTTTATTAGGGGCATGTACGATCATTTTAACCCTTTCTATAGGTAGATCGTGAGCTTCTATCCTGTCTCACTCAGAGGGAGGTCAATCGATTGAAAGTAATAACTTTCAATACCCTTTTTATTATTATTAATGTTTTGGAAGCTACCTTCACATTTCTTCTGTTTCGACATAAATCTCTTTTCCTAACTATGGGTTATAAGCAGGAAGCTAACCTCCCTTGTCTGATGTGAGATCACTGTATACTTATTATTACTTCTGCTACTGCCAGTATTTTGCACTCTTTCATGCACAGGAAATTGCTCTCAAAGCCATATAAATATTTTAGTTCAATTTTGACGAAAGCACATGTAGTACATATTTTAAATGTGCTTTAAAGATTATTATTTAGATTTATGTTTATTTAATCATACTTTTAATAAAATTATTTATTTATTCATTTACTTAGTTGATTTTCTTTTCTGTTGCTACCTTTCCAACTCACTGAACAAAACATAGATCTCATTTGCTTGATTGAGCTAGTCCGGTGCATTCAATTCGCATATCCTGTAACCCCTTAAAAATAAATATCTAGTTCCAAATTTCAGACGAGTGGTGCCCTGGCAGTCAGTTTATGCGAGTCTAAAGCTTTTGTCTGGTATAATATATATATATATATAAAACTTAATGATTGGTACACTTCAACTAACACCCTAAGAACTTTTCAACCGAATTGTACATTAAGTTATATTACAACTCATTTTTTTATTAGGTACCCCTGATCACTATTGGCACAATGTGAACTTCCCACAATCCTTCCTGGTGCCAATCTGGAAAATCACAATCTTTCTTTATGAAAAAAATTAATTGGACAAGCAACACAATCATTATTAGCATATGAAACTTCATATTAAGGTTAGTTTGCAATGGAAAATTATGCTTATGAAACACTTATGCTCATCGATCTCCCATTAATCATTGTGTTTTTGCAAGGTATGGAATTAAACTGCAAGCATTATAGGTACCTTTTTAGATTTTGTGTTCGTATTCTTTAATTCTCTTCTTCTGATAAATTTTTCTCTACGAGACTTTTTTTTCACTTTCTTGGGTTTGATTGTAGCCCTCTCACTATTTTTTATTTTATTTCTATCTTTCTTAAGATGATTTACATTAATTAATTCTTCTTTGGCTTTTTTAAGTTTAATCTTAACCTTTCCTAAGTCGCTTCTGGACTAATAACTTTCTTAAGAAAATTTACACCAAATTTCTTCATAACATTAATTTTACAATAGATTTTCACCTTACCAAATTTTCTAGCATGAATAACTTGAACATAATTTCTTTTCAAAAAATGCACTTCATAATCCCTCCAAAATATCTTACTTTCACTATTTTACATTTCTGTATTACTATACACCTGGGTCTTGTTTTATGTGGATTTATTTAATGCGATTTTGAAGTTATGTGATTCTTGTTTCTTTTTAATATCTTTATATGCAGTTTTCTTTTATGTGATAAAAATTATTAGATCAGAAGTCAAGCTTAGATAATGTATTATTACTTTAATTATTATAAATTTTGCGCACTCAGGTCATATTTAAAGTAATAGCACATTATCCAAGTTCGACTTCCATCTAATAATTTCAATATTTTCAGCTCTTTATAATAGTATTGTAATAGATTTTATGCAATAAAGAAGTTCATAATTCACCTAAAATCAGAATTTCCCCATTTTTATACACACATTAAATTTTACAAGACTATAATGGAAATCTGTTCAAACATTATAGATCAAAAATACTATGTATGTTATTGTTTTCACATTTTAAATCACATTCTATTTTTGTTTTTATAAAAAGAGTACATAATCAGTTAATCATTTAGTGTCCACAAGTTTATTTTTAAAAAGCGAGTTTTTATTTAAAGAGCGAGTAACAGCAGTGGGCACAATTAAATTTGGCAATTAAAATCTGATTTTTAATTGTAATTAACAATTTAAAAATTATGTAATGTGATTTGAAATTAAGATGATGTGATACGATGAAATTTGATTTTTAAATGAAAATGATAATTAAAAAATTAAAGACAGGAAAAAGAATTTAATTTTCAATTATTAGTTTTAATTAAATTTTGCCCAACAGTCGTGAGTCGGTGTCTTTTTATTATCATAAGTTTAAGTTCTTATTTTTATTTTAAACTTTTAGTTTACTCTAATGGAGAGAAAAAAAACCACCCAAGAAAATAAATTTCTTTGTAAACAAAAATTTCAATTTTAGATTACTTAGCAAAATGAAAGGATCAACAGCGATTGGAAAACGTTTTAGTTGTACTTCCTTTTGACTTTGTTTAAGGAGAAGCTACAGTATATCACATCATGTCATGATGAATCTGATGTCTCAAATAGCGATAATAATTAAAATTCCATACAAGTATGAAGAAAATGTAAATTATGCATAAAAGTATTATAACGATCGAAATGAAAGTGAAGATCGAATCTAACCGCAAACTACGATATCTGCTCTACAAGGCGCCATCTAGGCATTGAAACCAAGAAAAATTTATAGAGTAGGCAGATATGCGCTGTTAAGATTCCACTTTATTTAAATATTCAGATCGTTAGCCCAAGTCACTAGCTCAGTGGAGACGCAGAGATAAAAATCCATATCTTAATTTATATCTTAAATATAAATAAATAAAAGCCACTGCCAGAAATTAACACATAAAAATATTTATTTTTGTACATATAAAATCATTCTAATTTGAGGAATAAGTTTAACATTTTAGATTTTATATTAACTTTTAATTTTACAATTAACTACGTTTCAATGAGTTTAATATTTTATTTAGATAGTCGAGTATGAATAGATTACATAGACCTGTATTTGAAAAGAAAATAATCTTCCCTGATTTTACCTTAGGCAACAAATTTCGCAATCAAACCGGCACCAATCCATCTGATACATTTATGTATTCAATGTAGCATGAAAATACGACAACACAAAATACTATACTGTCAGGAATGTACATCTGATCAGTAAGTAGAATTAGAGAAGACATTGTCTCTCCAACAACAGGAATGTCACATTTGTTGGCGAGTAGAACAATAAACATAAAACTCCATAGGAATGGACTGCGGTCCTTTGCCGTCTTACAAACTCATCCATAGGCAAACAGAAGGTGTGTGGCATATATATATAATCCTGCCCATAGTGGATCTCATACTACATCTACAATTACACAAATATATCCAATCCATTGAACCAATTCAACTACGAAATTAACAACCTAAGATTATCCTCCCTTAATATAACTTTACAAAACTATATAGCCATTCACGCCCAACTTAAATTTAACATTTAAATACATTCGCACAGATTATTTTTATACAATTTGTTTTATAATGTCGAGTATAGATCAGCTGCACAGATTCCACGGTCAAAAACATTCGAAATTAAACACAAACGATCAAAATACAAAGTCAATCGATAACATCAATTGCTGAGGGAATACAGGAGACCCTTTGGTGTTCATCATAAGACACCCTATGACATCATTGACTTATATATTCTAATCGACTGTGAAAACCACAACATAATCAACCACTAACGAATCTCTGCAACGTCTATACCCAACTTAAATGTAATGCATTTAATAATTTCTACAATAAATATTACTACAAATAATAATAATAAAATGGAAATGATTTTAGCAAAACTTAACTATATAAATTTAAACAATCACTTATTAATTTGAAAATCAAATAAGAGTTTATTTTAAAATTTAAATTAGCTGAATCTTTAAAAAAAACATTGACGAAAGTTAATTACTTTTTTTTGTTGTTGTTAATTTGTAAAGTTCATAGCTCACAGTAGAAGAGTCCAGGTTTCTGCTTTTAATTCCCGTGATGCCTCCATTGGAAGATAATGTTCTGGAGATGGCAATAGCTGGTTCAAGGTATCACAGTCTTTTCATTTTTCTTTTTTGAATAGAGAGTGTGGTTTGTGCGTCCTACCACCTCTCAAACACACAACACTGGAACTGTCCAAAAAAACTGTATTTCTCTTTTTATATTATCCACACAGATTCAATTAACAAAATGTCACTAATCCATCACTTTCGTTAGGGTCTGAGCCAAGGCTTGGTGCTTCCATTGGTCAAGCTAATTTCATTTTATTTTCTTATCTATCTTTCATCAGATCGTTTTAATTATACAAGAGCCCAAGGCTAGCTTGCTTTTCAAACAATTTATAAACAATCATTTCCATTTACAGATTACAAGAATTAATTAATACTTGTTTTTATTTTTAAATCTTGTACTTTTTCTTATAAAAAGTACGTTCAAATACTTATTTATTTGTTTTTTTTTTTTAAAAAAAATATTTTTAAAGTTTGGCATCTGTGCGAATGTATATACGTTTAACATACATTTTAAAATAATTTTAGCGTTTAGTTTTTTACTTTTATTTGCAAACTTTTAAGTTTTTATTTTAAATTAATGTAACGACATATTTATATATCATTACAGTATATTGTTTTGAATAAAATTAAATACTGTAGTTAATAAAAAAGAAAAAAAGGTTGTCTTGTATCAATTTTTTTTAATTTGAAATTTTTTATTAGTCATATTTTATATTCTTATTTTTTATGCAAATTTTTAAGTAATTTTATGTTGTTGCTTTGCTTTTATGCGAATTTTGGAAAATTACAGTCCGTACACCCATTACATCTATTTTTGTGTGATTTCTTTTGTGCGTTTTCTGAGAAACCTATCTTCCGCATAAAATGAGACCTGGGTGTATAACTATTTTTCATTAGTATCAGATCCAACCAAAATATTACATCTTTACTTTTAATACATAAATTATTTTATCTTGTCTTAACTTTATCTTAACAAGCTTGCTTACTTTTATATCTTTGTATTTATTATTGTTGTAATGTCTTTCCAATATATTTTTAATCTCTTAACATCATTTATGTAACAATATCTTTTATATTTATCATTTCATTATTTATTTCAAGAATCTTTTTTAAATTATCATTTACTTCATGCAATTATTTAATTATGCCTTTAATACTTATAAAAATAAGCTCCCACTACAATCAGAGAGAAGAATACCACTGATAGCTTTATTTTGTTTATCCTATTCAAGCTATTTAATTGCATGTGCTTACTTGCATACTCCTGTTTATTTTAAATTCCATCTAATTTATCTATTAACTTCTTTACACTTATTTTCATACATTACATTATTTTTCTCTCTTCCAACTCAAACTACCATTGTCCTTTTCTCTCCTGTTTTATCTGTTTGTTGAAATTTCCCTTAAACCACTTGATAATTTCATTTTTGGTTACCTTACTTTTTTCTATTTTTTTGATAACTATCTGTTTCTGTATTTCCATTATTTTTAACTATTTTGAATTGAACAAAGTGTTTGACTAACTTCAAAAAACTTCCCCAGCCCTATGTAAATCCCACCTTTTATAAAAAAAAAACCCAATGACCAATTAGTTTTCTCTCTGACCATTTTTTTCTCTTCTTTTATTTACATTACATATCTTATTCTTTTTATTTTATATTTTTAGTTATATTATATTTTTAATATAACTACATTTTCTTAATATGAACTTCTATTTTTGAAGTCATTGTAAATAAAATAAATCATATTTATTTAAAATATAATGTAATCAATAATAACATGTTCATAAAAAAATTGTCAATTAGGATATTTGTTTATGCAAATGAAATGTTCTTCTTTTACATATATTAGCAGACTTAAGGACATTTTCCTTTAGAAATAACATTTTATCTAAATTTCAAAGTAATGAATTATCCAATATTTAATTATATGTTCATGAATTATTGAATGTAGAATATAATAAAAAAGATATTTACCTTATATTAAATTCCACATAGATAGTGCAAAAAGGTATTAAAGAGAAAACATGGATTTCATTATCATATACACCTGGGTCTCTTTTTAGGCGGACTTATATAACTTGATTCTGAAGTTACGCGATTCATATTTCACCGGAAGTCAAACTTTTGCGCACTTACGTTATATTGAAAGTAATAGCACATTATTGGAATTTGACATTCATCTTAGTAATTTCAATATTTTCAGTGCTTTATAATAGTAAGATTTTATGCAATAATGAAATTAAAATCATGATTTCTACCTTTTATTTATACACATATTAAATTTTACAAGATTATAATGTAAATTTGTTCAAACATTGTGCGTGTTAATTTTGCATTTTAAATCACATTCTGTTTTTGCTTTTTAAAAAAGAACCTTAGTGTCCACAAGTTTATTTTTAAAAGGTGAGTAATAGCAGTGAAACAAAATTTGATTTTTAAACAGAATTGAAAATTAAAAAATTAAAGACAAAAATAAAAGTTTAGATACAGAAGAAAAAGATAATGAAACAGAAGTGGAACCTGTTCCTTTCACTTCCAAAATGATTCGAGAAGGTAGGTCTTCAACTTTCTAATGAGTTGGCAAATTATTTTCTTACTAATGACATTAATCACTAACGTGCTCTTAAATTCCAACAAGAGCTAAATGGTTGTATGTCTGGATATTGCGAGCTTCATAAACAATTAATTAAATCATCATCTCAAAGATTAATTACTAATTACGTTGTCACTATAAAACCATTAAAATAACAACATGAGAGTGAAGTTGGCGCTAGTTATAGTTCCTCTTGTGAAGAATCTTTACCAGTTTGCAAATGAACTTGTTTATCAGCAAATAGCATTAATAATTAAAACATGTATAAAAAAATGTAAATTACTGTACTGTAAATTATGCACAAAAATATTTTATTTTGAATAAAATTAAATATTATAGTTAAAAAAAGTTTGTCTTGTATCAATTTTTTTCAAATTTGAAAATTTTTATTAGTCCTATTTTATTTCCTTATTTTTTTTTGCACAAATTTTAAAGTAATTTTACATTGGTAAATCACAGACCGCATCCCCCCTTTTTCAATGTAAGTTACGTCTATTTTTGCGCAATTTTGTTTGCACGTGTTTTCTGAGGAACCTATCTATTGTGTAAAATGAGACCCAAGTGTATAAATAATAGCGTCTAATATGATTACGTCATTATATTTTTAATTAAATTTTTCATTTAATGTTGGATGAAATGCCAGTAAATTAATTAATAAAAAAAATGATATTGATAAAATTAACAAATATAATATTCTAATGCAGTTTCAATTGGATAGGAACTCATAATATAAAAGAAATAAATTGCAATATTCTGGGAAAAAGTTTAAATCTATATTTGCTAAAATTTCAATTATTTTTAATGAACGATTTTTGCTTTGAATTTTTTATGTTACATGCATCAAATGATTAGATAAAAAGAACAATCCAAGCTGCACATTTTATAATTGCAACAAATTATGGAAAGTACTTTATCCATGTAAAAATAATAATGTATCACTTTAAAACGATTTTTCTTATACATTCTGCTCAAGATAGCAAATAGCCCATTAGCTGGATATAGATATGATTTATTTTATAATATTACTTTAAATATTGTACTTTACTTCAGTTTTACATATATAGTCAGGTGTCTATATCAGTTCTGACATTTTTTATATTTGTCTGAATAATAAATATATCAAAAAGGGAGTACTGCTTAATAAATCAACAGGCAATATTATCTCATTTTGATATTCAGATGAGATTTCTGTTTATATTTATGGGACCATTGAAAAGTGAATTATTATTTAATGAATTTTCACTTGTGTTAGATATTAGTGAAACAGAACAGGATTTATTTTGAAAGGCATATGGAAGTAATGAAAATATTGATTATACAATGTATTTTCTTTGCCACTTGTTCTGTAAGAATGGGTTTGGATTCCACAGTTGTTTATAAAACTCACAATTCAATATACTTATGTAATAAAATTGTTTTGGAGTCATATCATCAAATCTTTTCTGAATTTGAATACAGTCAAATTGATGTAATGAAATAGGTGACCAATGGCACAAAAATTCAGCTATCTCATGTTTTAGGGAATATGACTCATTCAGTAAGATTGCAAAAACATGATGAAAAATGTTTGATAACTTAAAATGGTTGCATTATATAAAATTAAAATGTTAGTTGTTTTAAAGTAGAATAATAATTTCTTACCTTATCTCTACTATCAATGTCTTCTTTATTTTCAATGAGAGTATTAACTATGGATAACAATCCTAATTTTGATGTCACATGAAGTAGTGACTCATTGTACTGAAAAATAATAAAGACATCAATACTGAAAATAAGAAACCATTAAATTGTTATCAATTAAATTTAATTGAAATATAAATTTACAAGTTTACATGCAAAACCATTAATAATAATAAGCACTATAATGTTGTTAAATAATTTTAACTTTATATATAGTTTATAATTTGTTTTATTAAAAAATGAACAAAAATTATAGATACAAAACTGAGATAAAATTTAATAGTTTATAAATAAAAAAGATGATATAAAACAGTGTATTAAAACATTGTAAATTACATTAATGCAATAAATGATGAAAATGATTATTGTTATTTTTTTTTTCCATTTTAAAAATCATTTTATAAATAATAATATGAATGGAATGCATTATTTCCATATCACAATTTTTTTTTGTAATTTATATGAATAGATGTATTTGCTTAATTTCTAATTATTTTAAGATTTCATCTATTTATCATGCAATAATAAACTATATCAAGGCTTACATGATTGGTTACTTTCCTAAGGAAACTATAAAATAATTGCTTTATTTACTACACTTAACTAAAATGATATGGTGGTTAAATTAGGTTCTCATTTGATACAGATTTTAAAACAAACAGTAATATTTTGTGGCCTCCATTAACTTATTATAAAGTTGTAAATTTATCTGACAGCAATGGTTATATTTCCATTTCTTCTATATCTATATTATGAAGTAAAATTTATGACCTTAACTCAATACATGATGAGAAAATATCCATAGACCCATGGGTAAATTCTACTATTTTATAATAATTATATTTGACCTCAGCTAATCTCATGATATCATTAAATAAAAATGTAGGTTCAAACATTTCTATTAATATAATAAAACTTTCATCTAACTTTCTCAAACAAAAAGATGTTAAAGCAAAGGCTGATTTTATTAATTCCATCTACATTTTATTTTAATATTTAGTATATTTGTAAAAAGGCCAATCAAAAGTTTACACAAAAATGTTTTATATAAATAACATAATGTTATCATTTATATTATGCACATGCATAATATAAATAAATATATACCATGGAAATAGAAAATAATAATCAATTACCTTTTTTAGATGTTTTGATTGAAAGAAGGGAAGATGGTTCTTTATCCCATGGTATATATAAAAAACCAACACACACTGGGAGATATCTGCATTTTTCCTCTCATCACCATCCTGCACAACTATTTTCAGTAGCAAAGACATTATTGGATAAAACAAAGAGACTTTCTGATGATAGCCATTTTCACCGGGACCTTTTTGCTACTAATAAAATGCTTCTTCATAACGGTTTTAATTACATTATTAATAGGGCTTATACATATCAAAAGAAAAAAGATTTTGATACATCAAAAATTAAGACAATTTTGCCATATATAAAAGGAATAACTGATAGAATTGGTAACATTTTAAAAAATAATAATATTCACACAATTTACACTACTTATAAAAAAATTAGTGAAATAGTTCCACTTCCTAAAGATAAAATTGCTTTGGAGTGTCATGGTGTATATGAAATTCCATGTAGGGTCTGTCCACATACATATATAGGACAGACTAATCGTAGAATAAATATTAGAAAGGAAGAACACATTCTGGCAGTGAGAGAAAAATCCAATTCATCAGCTATTTATTCTCATACAAAATTAACAAATCATGATATCAATTTGGAAAAAACAAATATTTTAGCAAAAATTGAACAATATGACCAGAGATTGCTAAGAGAAGCTATCGAGTTTTTTAAAAGGCCCAAGAGCATAAATGAAAGGTGTGAATTAAAGAAGATTAACAACATTTGGAAGAAGCTATTGGAAGAGAAAATAAATTTTAAAACTTTTCAACCAATAGAATTTAAATACGAGGAGAAAGAAAACGATAAAAATGATTTTAAATCTCACATGCATTCTTATGATTTGAGAAAGAGGATGCTCTGAGGAAGGTACTTGATATTCTACTGAAACGTCAGCATTTAGCTTTTTCACTACATGGAATATCCCGCAAATAGTAATAATAATGACATCTTTTATCCGTGAAAATATTAGAATTAATATATATATATATATATGTGTGTGTGATAATCTGAAAATGCATGTCTTCTGTATATGATAGCATTCACAGTTGTAAAATAATGGTGTGATACATGAAATAATACTATAAATTTATTTACAACAAAGCATTAATATAATATGTTTAAAAACAAAAGCAAATCTTCATGACATATCATCTATATATATTGTACTGGTCAGTTTTGTCTGTTCACATAACATTATCTAGCATCTAGGCAAATGCACCTCAAGTCCAATCATGCACAAGATACATAAGTCAGGAACACTCATGAACTCTGCTCTATTTGACTATTTTCCACAGCTACCAACTTATGAGCAACAATCCCAATGATACCAATTTAATTTACCTGTCTCCACCAGCATCACAAAGTGGAGACACAAAAAGTCTCTAATTTGAAATTATCTGATGGTATATTTTAATAAAGAAAGGAAGTTTGACCTATTTAAAGGTTGTGACCTTTCACATTAATTATATCTATAAGATTAGCATGAGTTCATCTAGTCAGGGTGAATATAATTTAATAAATAAGATATTAATATTTAAACAAAAGAAAATGATTCTGCAAGTTTATGATATATATAACATTTATTAATTTAAAAAAATATGCATAAATATTGGGCTTATTATTTATTTGATCCTCATTGGCCTCTTAACGTACATTTAATTTGATTGATATTTATACAGTAGCAGGTAAATCATATGACACTTATTTACAACTTAGAAAATGACAACTTTAAATATGCCAATAATTTATAAATATATAGTTGAACAATTGATTTAGTGCTATGAGGAAATATATTTGTGAGATACCAATCCCCACCCAGAAAGACGAAATATAGCACTTAGACAATTTAGCTTACAAACATTATTTTATGATTTAAATATTAACTTTATTACAAAAATACATTTTTATTAATAGGGGAAAGGATCTCAGTTTTATTGAGTGACAAACATGTGTGGGTTAGCTCGTTAACATATATACATATATAATGGTGTTAAAAAAGATGTGCATATGAAAATGTTAATAAATATAATAAATAGATCTGGTTAGTAGTCATAACATTATGGCTCATGGATATTCAAAGGATTAATCTGGAAATATATCAGAAGGTGGTGCATGCATGGTGGTATACTTATGTAATCCGGTAATGGATCCTTGCAGGTGCTTCCAAGAATTCATTGAAGAAATAGACCGATATATGTCTGCAAACTTTGGCAAAATTGATTCAAGAATGAAGAGTAGTCAGCTGTGTGTTTAATTGGCTGGGCTTTTCCCAGAGTCCTCCCATATAAGGCCAGCCTAAGCAACCAAATAAATCCCTAGGGAGGATAAGAGCCTGGTTCTTGGACTTGGAGATATGAGATGGGGTTTGGCTTTCCAATACACCTGGGCAGAGAGAAGCACAAATATATATATATATATATATATATATATATATTTGTGCTATATATATATATATATATATATATATATATATATTCGAACAATGAGGCCTGTATGCATGCAATGCTTGAAATAACACATAACTTTAAAGAATATTTAATTAATTACTACCTGTACATTATGGAATATCCCACGTAATGGTATGATTTAATTACTAAACAGTAATGGATCATTTAAACTTATTAAAATACATAATTCATTGGAATAAAGACTCCCCTTTCCCTTTACTTTAATCCATCTATAAACTTCCTACCATGTTAAATAAATATGAGGATTCAGTCATAAGTGCTTTTATATTATATTGAACTTAATTTAAACATATATGAATGGGGTGGTGGTTATTTATTTCATAATAAACAGATTTGATTTCATAGTTTTTAAGATTACCACTTATTATTTAAATAAAAGAAAAGAAAAAAATATTTCTTAGAAAAACAAATTTTTACTCTGTTTTTCTACAATGACATTATAAGATAATTTGTTTTCCCAACTTTGCAAGCATTTGCTTTTATCAAAATAACAAACTTGTTTGAATTAAAAACTAAACTGGTCTCCCCATGAAAAGAAGAGGGAATAAAATAAGAGAAAAAGATGAGCAAAATTCTTGCAACTTTAGGCAATTATTGGCATATTTAAATATATAAAAACCAATAATGAAAATTATAAAATATTATTGCTGCATGAAGTGAAAGAAAGCATTAGACTTATTTAATAGAGGCTCAATGATAAAAGAAAATTAAAGTTATATAGAGTTATGTACAAACTAGTAGTAAGTAAATTATAAATCATTTTAACACAATATTAAGTATCTAATAGAATGATATCTTAAATTATGGACAGGGTTATTAGAAAATAATTATGGAAGGCTGAATTTAGAAGTTTAGGTGTTAGGCAGTGGATAAACCTTTTTTACCTTTGTGAAATTAGTGACGATTCTTGATGGTTCATTGTCCATTGGAAATGGTGAACTAGATCTAGGTTTAGATCAGTCGGGAAGGTAGCATTTAATTATTCAGTCTCTAAGCATATTAAAGTTCATGGGTAATGGGATCCAGAGCAGTGATTGGGAAAGAACATGTTTGAACAGAGAGAAAGAAGAAATTTCCTCTACTCACGATACATAGTATTGTTGTTAATACAAGCGTGGATTAGATCTGTCACGTCTGTTTAAATATTATGCTTCTCTTTTCTGGATTCAAATCTAGAATTATTTATACTATTTTTTGTTGATATTGGAAAGCACTTAGCTGCTAGACCTGAGGCACTTTATGCACTTAGTGGATCTGGAATTTTCTGACTGGATGCACCTTTTGTTTGATTAAGTTTTAAGACAATGCATTCCTGTTACAAATTTTTCAATGATTGTTTTGAAATATGATCTATAATTTTAAAACAAATTTGAAATGGATACAATTTCCACTAATGGGTTATACATTATTCCACAAAATTATGATATGTTTTAGATGGACTAATGGGTTTCTGGTAAATTTTCTTAATTATATTTGAAAATTTTCTTACAAGGATTGCATCATCTTTAATTCTTCTGACTGCCATGATTAAAATAAATAATATATTAAATATAAATTTAAAAATATACACTAGTAATATACATTTTCCTTCTATACACATTTTAAAGGTAATCTCCCCTCACCTATAATATGTATATATCCATTACACATGCACAAGGATTAAAATCAAATATTTGATTATTAAAATTAGTTAAATTAAGATACATATATATATATTTATGCCAGATATCATTTTATTAGTTAAGCTAGAAAATATATGTATTAATAAATATCTATATGTGTGTAAGGATGGAGTTTGAATATGGTTTGGTGGTGGGAGATTCTTAGTGGGCTGTGAAGCTCGATCTGAGTATCAGGTTAACTGCTTCAATATATATATATATATATTGTAATGTTTATTTATATACATTGCAAATATATTGGCATTTGGTAAAAGCTAAAAAAATAAAAGTAAATTTAGATTTTTTTTTGACTAATTTTTTTTTAAAAAAAAAATAACGTACAATGAAAGTTAAATTATTCTTTCATTTTTTTTTTATGTAATTAGAAATAAAAGTTAGAATTGGAGAGAACAAAAGACACAAATTACCAATCTAGATAAGAGAAAGTAAAAATATTTCAACTAATTAAAGATGGCAGAATTATGCTGAAAAAAATAAAGACTTTGTAACATAAATTTTATAAAGAATATATAAGATTATCAATGTATATTTTGACAAACAAAAGATATGTGCAGAAGTCGGAAAACTGGACCTCTAGAGAGTATAAAAGGCAGGGATCAGTTTGAAGAACATCTTCATTTAGCTGATATTCTTTTGGTTGGTTTTGGATTAAAGAATCCAGACCACTCTACGATGAAAAAGTTATTCATACGAGAGTAGACCAGAGCTTTAGTTGACATCATTACCGATGGACACCAGAGAAGCTTACGCGACTAGCCTATGGAACCAGCACCAAGATCAACTAATAATCAAAGGCCGTGAGCTCAATTCAACCCCGAAAAACTATGCATAGTTATCTACAACCTTTGTGAATTCACAAAACTTACCGGTAAGTTAAGACTACTTATTCCTGATTGTGACAAAATTAAGTGTTTGCAAACAAGTCTTAAAATAATCCCGATAGAGACTTTCATTTTTTCTGTACAAGAGACTTTTGTTTATACCAGAACTTTTTAATTAATTATTTTATTTTATTGATTGCATCATATTTGAATTAATATGTGTTCTCTCTGATTTACTTGATTAGGAATTCTCATTTTAACTTAAACAGATTTTTAATCTGTTATAATAATAAAAATATTTCTAATATCAATTTTCATTTGTTCATTATTAATAATAGTTATTATTTTTTTATTATTAAATCTATTAGTAGTTTAATAAGATTTAAAAATGTAATTTACCTTTGCCAATATGTTTGAATAAGCCCAGGAATAATAATCTTAAAAAAATAATTCTCGTTACGGTATGATGTAATACCGATTAGTTTAAAAGTATTTTTTTTTTTATTTGTGAGATGTTATATGACTATTTCAGCAGAATTCTTAGGAATAAAAGGTCCTGGTACCCAGATTAAATAAATTAAAAGCTGATTTCATCAATAGCACAATTCTCAACAATTAATAGGCCGAGTTTGATCAGGAAATATAGTTATGTTTTTAGAAATAGAAATACAACTTTCTTCTTTTCTGACATAACTTGATCAACTCATGCGCAGTTTATATTAGCATGTAGAGGCCTAGCAAAATGGAAAACATTATAATGGTGACCCAACTTGGGCTTCGATTTAACAACTACAACCTGAGATAAGTTGTAATGATAAAGAATGTTACAATGATGACCCAAAGAAACTCACAGCCGGAAAATAAATAGTAATTTTTAAAAAAAAAATTATAAAAACTAACTAACTAATTAAACCCTGATTATTAAAATATAAAAAAAATATTTTTTTAATATGACTTCCAGAAAGAAAAAAAATGTATGTATATTTTTTTTGATATGTCTAAAATAAAAAAAAAACACGATCGTGGCTGATGTAGACGTAAGTCACAAGTATTTGACCGGGTAGGCGGTTACTGAAGAGGGGAAAAACATAGCCCCGAGTCCTAGTACGCAGTATATTAACATAAGACCACCTTTATATGCCCATCAGACTATTTCTAGCAGGGATCCCAATAAAGGGGAAGGCGGACCAAGTTGCCGCGAGCCTGTAAGACTCAAAATGATGAGCAATGCTTGTTAGTGCTTATAACTTGGGCTTCTTATCGTTAATATTACATTAAAGCGGAAAGGACACAGATGAATGTGAAATATTTTCCATTCCCGCCATGTTAGACCTAAAAGTGGGCGTTAAAGCCGAACGTCGCTTGTTGAATGAGTCTACATGACATATCAGCACGCTACTACTACAAAAAAAAAAAAAAACACAAATATGAATTTAAAAACTTAAGAATAAAATTAGTGTAAACCCCTATTTTATTCTCATCTCCTAGCACTGGTGGTATTGTAACATTTATTTATATACGTTGCAAATATATTGGCATTTGGTAAAAGCTAAAAAATAAAAGTAAATTTAGATTTTTTTTTGACTAATTTTTTTTAAAAAAAAATAACGTACAATGAAAGTTAAATTATTCTTTCGTTTTTTTTTATGTAATTAGAAATAAAAGTTAGAATTGGAGAGAACAAAAGACACAAATTACCAATCTAGATAAGAGAAAGTAAAAATATTTCAACTAATTAAAGATGGCAGAATTATGCTGAAAAAAATAAAGACTTTGTAACATAAATTTTATAAAGAATATATAAGATTATCAACGTATATTTTGACAAACAAAAGATATGCGCAGAAGTCTGAAAACTGGACCTCTAGTATAAAAAGGAGGGATTCGGTTGGAGGAACGTCTTGGTTTAGCTGATATTCTTTTGGTTGGTTTTGGATTAAAGAATCCAGACCACTCTACGATGAAAAAGTTATTCATACGAGAGTAGACCGGAGCTTTAGCTGACATCATTACCGATGGACACCAGAGAAGCTTACGCGACTAGCCTATGGAACCAGCACCAAGATCAACTAATAATCAAAGGCCGTGAGCTCAATTCAACCCTGAAAAACTATGCATAGTTATCTACAACCTTCGTGAATTCACAAAACTTACCGGTAAGTTAAGACTACTTATTCCTGATTGTGACAAAATTAAGCGTTTGCAAACAAGTCTTAAAATAATCCCGATAGAGACTTTCATTTTTTCTGTACAAGAGACTTTTGTTTATACCAGAACTTTTTAATTAATTATTTTATTTTATTGATTGCATCATATTTGAATTAATATGTGTTCTCTCTGATTTACTTGATTAGGAATTCTCATTTTAACTTAAACAGATTTTTAATCTGTTATAATAATAAAAATATTTCTAATATCAATTTTCATTTGTCCGTTATTAATAATAGTTATTATTTTTTTATTATTAAATTTATTATTAGTTTAATAAGATTTAAAAATGTAATTTACCTTTGCCAATATGTTTGAATAAGCCCAGGAATAATAATCTTAAAAAAATAATTCTCGTTATGGTATGATGTAATACCGATTAGTTTAAAAGTTTTTTTTTTATTTGTGAGATGTTATATGACGATTTCAGTGAATTCTTAGGAATTCTGGCACCCAGATTAAATAAATTAAAAGCTGATTTCATCAATAGCACAATTCTCAACAATTAATAGGCCAAGTTGATCAGGAAATATAGCTATGTTTTTAGAATAGAAATATAACTTTCTTCTTTTTTGACATAGCTTGATCAACTCATGCGCAGTTTATATTAGCGTATAGAGGCCTAGCAAAACAGAAACATTATAATATATATATATATTGTAACAGTTGTGTTACATGGCACACAATAACATAATACAGTGTGTGCTCAAATATATATAAAGTTGAAAGGAAAAGTAGAAATAAACATAAGAAATATTTTGTAGATATTTTCTACATTTCCCTAGAATAATCACAGTTAGAAATGCAATAATTTTGATTTTTAAGATAAAATATAACTATGAAATAAATATTTAATAATGTATAAGTAATATCATTATTGAATTCTGATTTTGGAATTACAACTTATACAACAAATGTACTGTTAATTGTAAAAATTCATATCTATTTTTAAAATGTTTTAATTAATACTTGTATACATTTCACTATCTAGTTAGAAATTTTTTTAAAAAATAAAAACTTGTATATCATTTTTGATTACATTTTGAGCATCTATTTTAGGAATTATTTATTTTAAGTAAAACTTGTAGATCATACTTTTGATAAAATTTCAAAGTTGCTTTTGAAAGAATTAATGTATTTTTATTGAAAAAATAAGGAGAAAAATAGTTTTGAGTTAATGTATTTTTGATTTTCAATGTAGCTATAAAAAAATTGATAAAAAGATTAGAAGTTTAAGTTTGCTAGTAGTTTTGTAGTAATTTTTTATACAAGTTAGGTGAAAGTAGTTGGTGTGTGAAGACTTATCAAAAATAACTTTCATGAGAAATAATTGAAGGCAAAGGGACAGCTGCTACTAATTCACTATGATGGAGTTTAGATGCACCTAGAGGGAAACTCAAAACTTTTATCTCTATAGCCTTAAATGTGGACACAACTGTTTGCTTGCTTAAAATCTATCTGATCCTGGATAAAGGAAAATGTTACTAAGAGAATGTCAGCTTGCTAAAGAGTTAATTATATTATACTGATGCATCTATGTGCAAAGAAGCACATATAAACATATATATACATAAGCCATAGTGGGTGAGTATTGACATATATGTAGAGACTGATATTTTAAATAATTTTGTTAATAAAAATGATATTTAACACTTATATATTTTTTAAAAAATGTGAAACAAGTAAATAATTTTGCTTGGATTAAAAATCGAAAAATAAACAACTAATTTATTGACCTTTCTATTTCTTTCATGGAGACAACAAATCTTTTAATAGTACCCTGTCAAAAAAACTGTTATCTACTATCAAAAAATTTATGCTCTTTTTTTGAAAGAAAAAAGAAGAAAATTGTAATGAGCAAAAACAAAAACTTACTACTAAAATAATGAATTGATATTATACTTTCAGTATGTAGTGTAAACTGTGTGAATTTTATTATTCTTTAAAATGTTACCAATTCTATCAGTTACTCCTTTAATATATGGCAAAATTGTCTTAATTTTTGATGTATCAAAATCTTTTTTCTTTTGATATGTATAAGCCCTATTAATAATTTTGTAATTAAAACCATTATGAAGAAGCATTTTATTAGTAGAAAACAGGTCCTGGTGAAAGTGGCTATCATCAGAAAGTCTCTTTGTTCTATCCAATAATGTCTTTACCACTGAAAATAGTTGTGCAGGATGGTGATGAGAGGAAAAATGCAGATATCTCCCAGTGTGTGTTGGTTTTTTATATATACCATGGGATAAAGAACCATCTTCTCTTCTTCCAATCAAAACATCTAAAAAGGGTAATTGATTATTATTTTCTATTTCCATGGTAAATTTAATATTGTTGTGAAAAGAGTTTAAAAAATTAAAAAAGTCATCAAGAGCATGTTTACCATGAGGACAAATAACAAAGGTATCATCAACATACCTCAGCCATATAGATAGATTTTTAACTGTTAAAATCAAAATTTTATTTTTCAAATCCTCCATAAAAATAGAAGCTAAGGCTGGGGAAATTAGTGAACCCATAGCTAGACCTAATGTTTGTTTATACATCTACCCATCAAAGACAAAAAATGTATTTGATAAGATGTGTTCAATCAACACCACAGTAAAATTAGGCAACTGATAATTTTTTTAAAACTTGAATCGCTTCATTTACAGGTACACCAGTAAAAAGTGAAACAATGTCAAAACTTACCGAAATATCATTCTTAGTCAATTTAATATCCCAGATAAGGTCAAGTAAATGATTTGCATCTTTAACATATTTATGGCATCATTGTTAAATGCGGCTGTAAAAAAGTGGAAGTCAAAAAATGAGGTTGTGTCTGTATAGGTGAACCAACTACACTTACAATTGGTATTAATGGAATATCTGGCTTATGAACTTTAGGTAAACCATATAATTTTTGGATAAAAAAAGATTTTTCACTGGGATTAAGCTGAATCTTTGTTTCTAAATCTAGATCAGTAGAATAAATTAATGTGTTTGTTTTCTTTTCAAGATAAGTCATAGGATCTCTATATTAATGCTTTCATTTTCTTTTCAAGATAAGTCATAGGATCTCTATATTTTTTTATAAGCATTATCATTTAATAAATCATGTATTTTTTATAATAATCAGCCTTATTTAAAATTACTGTAGTAGTAATAGATTTGTCATTTTTTAATGCAAACAAAGCTCTTCTTTCATTAATTGATAAATTAGTTTTAGGTGGTTTTGCTTTATTTAAAATATTGTATATTTTTAACAATCTTATTCTGAACACGGAGGCTCCATTATATTAGTTATATCTTGGTTTTATAGTTAGTTTATTAATATTCATGAAACAAATCTTTATTAAGCTAATGGAAGTTTCAAATCAATTCAGGTAAGCCTTTTAAGTATTTTGCATATGGATTTTAAAAATAAATTGAGTACATTCAGAAATAAAAGAAAAAATGAGATCGAAAAACAAAAAAATCCACCATAAATAAACTTAATGAGTCCAATTCAAAATTAGCATCTCTTAAAAAAAAGAAATCAGCTTCTATAAATAATAAATTATAATCTAATTTAGCTAATTCTGAAGATAAATCAAAGAATAATAAATTAGTTTTTCATAATGAGTCTACTTTGCAAACTATTTTGGAATTAAAACGTAGTAAAGCTAACATAAGCCTAGTGCTACCAAGAACCAACATTATTTCTAATAGCATGCTTTTAGACCAAGAAAAAATAACTTCTAAAACTAACAATCAACAAGATCAGGACAGCCATCCTATTCCTATTTATCAATTTGACTATGATACTGATGTCTCGGATAGTCTACCTGGCTGTTCGAAGATTATTTCTGAAAATATTGGTCAAAAGAGCCTATGGCTTAACCTGATGGAATCTAGCAATAATGTTAGCCACCCATTACAGCAAGCACAAGCTAGTGATAAAATTAACATTCATAATACAGAATATATATCTTCTTGTTTGACCCAAGATATACCTATCATGCATAATTCTGAAATTAAAAGTGTTTCCCCTAAAATTAAAGAAAAAAATTTAGTTCAAAAAATTTTGCCTCAGATAGTGAGGACAGTTCGGGTTCAACTAGTGACTCTGCACTCTCTAACAACTCTGTTGAATCTATTAGCGTGTCTCGCTCAGTAAAGTCTTTGTGTCTTAAAATAGAGGATAATATTATCAAAGAATCCACACAATCACCTTATGTTAAAAAAATAGATATTAAATCTAATAATACACTAAACCAAATTCATGTAGTTAATAAAAATGAATTTAAAATGATGTGGGGGCCAAAGCATAACACTAAATCCTCTGTTACTTACGTTATGGTTCAACAGTCTTCTATAGTTAAAGATTCTGAAGGTTATAATTTATCTCATACTCTGATTTCACAAAATAAATTAGGCATAGGTAATTCAGAGGTATGAATTAATAATGAAGATACAAGTACATGTTGCATTCAGGGCCAGGATACTAGGTTATTTACTTCTGATACTGAGATGCCCATCTCTGCTTTCACTAAATTGGATTCTTCTTCTGAAATGCAACATTATGTTTCTAACCTAACACAAGAAAATACTCAAATTGAAGTGCAGAAAAACTTATTGAATTTATCAAATCTAATCTTAAGGCTAAAGGTAACTTAAAATCAATCCCCAAATCCACCCTGGCTAAATGTATTCATCAAGCTATTGAAGGTGTGGAGCATGATATGTGCTTCAGCAATGATCCCAACTCTTATGCTTCTCGAAGCAGCAATGATAACTTCATAATAAATAATGGTCAATCTATAAAATTTTCTTTTTTTTTTTTTTATAGATCTGAATATAAATCATTAGTACCAGCTTTTAAACATATAAACCAAACCCTACCATTTAATGAAAGTACTAGAAAGCATGTACAGCAGCCTGTGCAAACTCATAAACATGATGACAAGGCAGACTTCAGCTATAGTGATCACTGCACAGAGAAAGTTGAGAGTTTTCAGTCAAGTTCTGTTCAAACTAAAAGCCATTTGTACCTGCAAAAACCTATTAAACATAAAGTAATCACTACCAAGATAATTCAAAATAATAATTTCGCTAATAAATTGACAATTAATAACAAAAAAGGTTTCATTGTGATAAAGAACAATGCCACAACTGATGCTTCAGAGAAACCGATGCACTCCCTACAGACGCTAAAAGAAAACTCTCAACAAAACATAAACATTAGTAATAATTCTAAAAAGTTCTCTTATGATCTAGATCTTTATAAGAACTACTCCAGTATTACCCCTATTAATAAACACTGATATGTAATACTACTCAGCCTATGCCCACATATGCTAATATTACCAAAATTGGCATAAAACAAACAAATGAAGATAGTTTGAAATTTCTTGATAATTCTTCTATAGTAAATAGTGAAGTACACAAGTCTGAATCTTCTCGCATAAATAATCCCAATGCCATTCTCTTGGACCTGATTGATCCAGAGGACTTACCTCAAGAATATAATATCTTTTCTAGTGGCACTACCCAATCTTTTACTACACTGATGTACAGTGAAGAACAATACCAAGACCTTACATTTAGGTTTAACCAGACTATTCTGTCCACTCTTCTTAAATCACTTTCCTACTACAATACTGATAAAAGTGTTATTATAGCAATCACTGATGCAAAATGTTCTCTATTAAAATTTCCAGTTTATGCATTGTGTGATTTGATTAGGAAAAACAAATTGGGAGATGGAGTTCACCGTATACTGGCCCACCCAAATGATCACTATTTAGCTATTGAATTTAGCAGCTGTTCAAACAGAAATTATTTTAAAAACACTTATAAGACCTTGGAGTCGAATTTCCTGTGCAATACTGACCTTAATCATCCCACTGGCTTATCAAGAAAAATTAGAAACTGCATACATGGCTTTGATGAAAATCAACTTAATGACATTCTTAGGATCTTTTGGAACAGTCAGCAAATTCAGATATCTGCCATGTGAGTATGCTGGGGTTTCAGTACTCTCAAATGATGCCACCTTTTACCTTAATCTAAAGCAAGGAGCGTGCTCCACTGACATTCCTACCACCATTACACTTAAAGACTGTCCCATGATATTATCATTCATTGGTGTTAGGCCACAGTGTTTTTTTGTGGCCAGAGATCTTATTTAATTAAAGACTGTATGGCTAGACTGTGTAATCAGTGTGGGAGTAGGAGAAATAAATCTCATAAATGCAGCTCAACTCCTAATAAAATAATAGATAACATAATTCCATCTACAAATCAGTCAATGGTTAATCAGCATTCCAATGAAGATCTGGGTCAATTTAAAGTTATGCAAAAAACTCTAGGGAAATCTACACCTTTACATTTTCATAACAACCAAGAGTCAAAACCATGCCTAAGAAATCAAATTCACAAATTGAAACTGACATACAACAAGAATATACTGGAAATTTTACTCTACAGCATCAGACTAAACCTCACCATATCAGATGTTTTGCAAAAATCCAGAACTGATATGCACAAAATTAGAAATATTAATACCAAAGTTTTGGGTTATGAATTCCAATCTGAAGTCACACCAACTGATACACAGTGTTTAAATCTGCAAGTTGAGTTGAATGAAACCTGCAGTTCAGATCATCTATCTGAAATGGAAAATGTCAGTTCCTCTGCAATCAATAATAAAAGAAAATAATCCAGGCTTGCAATTACTAGCTCAGATGAAGATGACAACTTGAACTCAAAAATCATCCTGTACATAACTCAAAATTGAGTGCAGCTGTAGTAGTTCATGTTTCAAAACAGAACACAGAGAAGAAGCGTAAAACTACAACATCTGGCTCCTGTAATGATCATGATGAGCTGGAAGTGGATCTTTCAGCTGAGACAATGCAACATTCCTACAATAATGTCTGTAAGACTTACAAGTCTTAACCTTTAAGTCACATCAATCAAATATACCTTTTACAGACAGGCAAGTTGGTTAATTGTAGCCTTGTAGACCAAGATGTCTAGTACAACCTGCAAAATAGTTGGCCTGAATGTCAGAGGTCTTAACTCACTTTTGTGTGTTTATGCTATAAGACACTGGTTTATCTCTGTCTCTCCACCTATTTTGTTTATTGGAGAGACCAAGTTTTATTATAACTCTAGCAGCAACATTTTAACCATTTTTAATCAGTTTGGCTATACTCACCTTTTGATAAATCAATCAGTTGCTGGCAGAGTAGATATTCTAATAAACCATAAGCTACCCCCAAACAACTTCAAAATTATACATTCTGACAACTACATTCTCTCTATCAGCCTATCATATAATACCAACTCAATTATTGCATTCTATGTTTATACACAGAGCAATCAAACATGCTACTTGCACCTTATCAATACAATAAACATGGTTACAGCCAGTAATAATCAACCATCAGTCATCTTTGGAGATTTCAACACTACTTATGAAGTCTTCAATCACAAATATATTCATCTGCTCAAAAAGTGCTTTATTAGTGGCAGAGGTTTCTTTCCATCAAACACCTTTTTTATATAAAAAAATCCATCAATCATCATTGGAGATTTCAACACTACCTATGAAGTCTTCAATCACAAATATATTCATATGCTCAATAAATACTTTATTAGTGGCAGAGGTTTTATTTCATCAAATATCTTCTTTTTTATATGGATAATTGCTGATCTCTGATTGACCTGTTATTTTATACATCAGAGTTTCACTACAGCCTGGAAGCCACCTTACAACCTGCAGCATTCTCCAATCATCATGCCTTAATTGCATGCCTTCAGATAAATAACTGTAGTCCAATTAAGCTCAATAGGTCTATCAGGATGATTATCAAGGCCACAATGACTGAAGCTATCCCTTAGGAGGCATATATCCTTTTTCATAAAATTAATATCTTGTCCAGACCTTCAAAGGAAGCATGGTTTGCCTTTATTCACATCTTGCAATCCCTGATAAGTTTTCACGCTTGTAGATTAAAAGGCCCAAGCTCATTGATGAGTGATCTGGAGAGTATTAATAATGTAATTAAAAAGTTCTCCACGGATCATTCTCCCATTCACAGCCTTATCAATGTAATTAAAAGTTATCCACTGAACATTCTCCCATTCACATCCTTATCACACTCAAGGCCCACTATAGGTCCAAACAAGTTGCATTGGCTGAATATGTTACAGCAAAAAGGGCAAAAATATATCTTGCTGCTCAACACTGCTGGACCAGAGGATATCTAAGATGAGCACTGGGAGCAAAGAGAATACAAGAAGTACCTTCAGTACTAGAGCTCAATGGTACAAAAGTTTCTGGCCAGCAGATGGTATTACATATTGTTTCCTACTTTGAACAGCTGCTTTGGAAGAATTTACTGGTTGATCATCATGATTGGGTTGGGTCGAGTGGCTGGTGGGAGCATGGCATCACTACAACTGACATTAAAGATAGGATTTCACACCTGCCAGTCAATGTGCATCCAGGCATGCATGCCATTTCAAGTTTCCTGCTGGCTCATCTGAGTAACTTTACTGTTCCAATCATAATGAATATGATCAACCACCTTGCAAAACAGCAGAAGGTCATCCATGATATTTACCCTGTTGCATTGGTCCCTTATCTTAAAAAGAACAGGGATCCAACAGATATTAAGAGCATAAGACCGATCTCTATGTCACTGATTCTAATTAAAATAATAGGTGTCATTAAAGAGAAGATCTAAGGTAAAATTCTAGACAATATAGCACATAAAATTCTAGATAATATAGCACATACACAGTATGCCAGAAAAGGTTCATCGGTGCTGACAGTGATTGGTGAAGTCAAGATGCTGTTCAATTACATTCGCATTAAGAGACTTTCCAAGCTGATTGCAGTCCAACTAGACATATCTCAAGCATTTGATACTGGCAATATTAACATTTTATTAAATCAGCTGATAGACCTCAATATTTCAACAGAGATTGTACAAATCCTGGATAATCTACTATATAATAAGCAGATCTATATTTCTCTGAATAGATCATACACAGATAGTTTCAATCAAAACATTTCCATATCACAAGGTTCTCCTCTCAGTGCCCTTTTGCTTATAACATATATAAACCCTCTGTTGATAGATATTAATAATAGGATCTCGGGTGTCTTTGTACCTCGGCTTAAAATATTCATTAGTTCAATAGCCTACATAGATGATGTGCTGGACATCTTGCTTTCCAAAAAGTACTTGAATACATTATATCAAATAGTTAACAACTTCACTAACACACTTCAACTTCAAATTAATCCAGCCAAATCCTCTAAATGGAGAATTTTACTCTGGAATTAAAATCACATCTAAATTTCTTGCTCAGCCACAGACATTTCTGGGTTTTTCCATTCATAAATTGCAACATGCAATATCTAAGGAGATTCAGCAATTGATTATACAATCTACCAGTCAGATCATGAAAACCTTCTCCAAAGTATATCTTTCACTTTAAGGAAAGGTCGCCTTACTTAATATGAAAGTAATGATAAGAATCTCCTATTATCTACCCAATCATAACTGTTTATAAATCCTTTATTAAGATTAATACATTGTGTGCAAGGCTTTTCTAGAATGGCAGACTGTCTTCCATTAGCATTGCTAAAATGCAACAGCATTGTAAGCTAAATAGGATGTCATTTCACTCTATTCCAGCCATTAGATTTCAAAAAGCACATATGCTTGTATTAAACCTGATATAAAAGAATGGGCGCATGCAAATTTCTGACATAGTTTCACCTACAGACAGGCCTCCACCTGCAATTACTTACTGGCAAGACATTTTGCTCTTTGACATTAATAAACACTATAACATATCGGATAATGCCTTCAAGCCAAACTTACTCTGTGGGAAGCCAATCAGCTTATTAACCAACAAGTAAACACTATAAAGCCAAAGCTTGGGATTACCAATCAGAAGCTTATTACTCTATTTAAATTCTGGGCTTTGGAAGCAAAATTCTTAGACTATTTAGTCAAAATAAACCTTCAAGCTATGTCTACTAATTGGTTCCTGAAATACAAGAGAGACATTGGTGCCATTGATCCAATGTGTATAAACTGCTCCCATCAGGATGAGACATTTGATCACATCACTCTCTCTCTTGTATTGGTCTTGGCAAATCAAAATGACCATTTATCAGAACTGTAAAGCTGACCTTTATAAAATTATGTCCATCAGGGATTGCATAATTTTAAGAGACATTCCAACCATCAGAATGTCTATCTTCTTGACATATTCTGTATGGTTAACCAGGTGTAAGAAACTGTTCACTCTTCCACATCCAGATGTGGACCCTTTCTTTATACAAACTTTAAAAAAACTTAAGATCAGAGACAGTACTATGTCATCTAAATTTATGTTTGATCAGACTTGGATGCTTTTTCGGTGTCCTTAACTTTTAAAGTTTCTATTCCTTTAATCTTTAATTTATTAATATGTTGCTTGCATTGGTTTTATCTTATAGTCAAATGTATTCATATTGTTTATCAAGTTTTAAATTAACTATAGAATGTTTCTTTAGTTTTCATATTACCAATTATTTTGTTTTTAATTTTATTTATTTATTTTGTAATTTGTTTACTCTAGAATCATTTGTATTACTTATGTATATTTATTTTTCGCTTTAATAATATTGTTTTATATATAAAAAAATATCGTATATTTTTTCCTTCACTATATCTGCATCCCCACAATGTATTTTTGATAAACTACTTTTCACTCAAAAGGTAATTTTGTTGATGTTATTGCAAAATTAAAACCTTTATTTAAAACTTTTAGTTCAAAGTCTGATAATTTTCAAACAAATAAATTCTTCACAGCAGCACACTTTCTCGTTCAGACAAAAACAAAGTTACCATTTCCTGTTCTTCTTAAGTAGTTTGTTAAATTTATTTGTTTGCCTACAAAATTTAAAATCATTTTCTTTAGTCACTCTAAAATCTTATCACAAATTGACCATAGCGTTGGATGAAAATTATTACTTAATAAAAGATGGAGTTGTAACAATTTTTTATCAATCTATATATATTATGTAAACCTAGAATAAAATATTTATATCAGGAAAATATAACTTATAAATTTTAATCATGTATTTTATTATTATATGATGATTTAAGTACATTAATAAATTATCATACCAGACACATGCATATAATATTGTAATGGTCAAGGTTGTATAATCAATCAACAAAATCAAAAGACCAAGAAGAGAATCTCGACCAGCAGGTATAGTCTTCCTACTCTCAACCACAAAATTAACATCCTTGATGTCACACAGCTTTCCTTCTTCATATAGTGTAACATTGCTCAGGGTTTGAACAGAGATGATCTTTTTCAGGATTCTTTTATCAATTCAAGGCCTATCTTCCCTAGCACTCAAATACACAATTAGCTTACTTTATTACTGATAAGACTTATGTAGGCATACTATTAAATTAGAATATAAACATAGACGCTTTTCCTGTGTCACGATCAAAGCTCAGAATGTACAAGTTTAATACTTAACAAGGTACTTTATTCTATATAATTATACCATTGTTCCAATGTACAGACAATATACTCATAATTAATTTAAAAAATAAAAGTTTATTAAAGGATTGAATGTATTGAATAGGTTGCTCACAAGTTGAATTTGATACCAAATGAATTCACTGGCTTTTACATTATTATAGGGGAAGAAATGGTGCCTGACATTTTAGTGTGTGCCCATGTTAACTCATGATTAACCTTATTAGTCATTATTGGTTTTGAGATATTAATTAATAAAGGTATATTACAAAAGAGACTATTGTGTACAGAGTTGATTCCAGTTTTTCAGGGATACTCAGGCATATATGAAGGGTGAGACAATGAAGCATTTTAAAACATTCTAATCTTAATCTTATTATGATTGCAGTTCATGGCTATACTGAGCAAATGAAATATTCAAGATGGACTTGACAATCTAATAAAGTTAGTAATATTTTGAATTTATTTTGAATATAAGTGTTATTCAAATATACATTAAAAAACAACTTTGAAATTAAAAATTTTGTATTGGAAGATAGCATAGAAAATGGTAAAGGAATAGGAGTAGGAGAAAGCTTGATCTCGTTTAAAAATCCACATGCAGTAAAGAAAAAGAAAGGACTATCAGCAATCCAAATCATGTTTAAAATGATGATGGATGTGATGAGGAAAATTAAAGAAAAATGTGGAGGCATGGATGGACATTTAAATGGCTCAAATATTGTGAATCAATTTTTTAAAAAAAAATTGGGAGGGGGGGTACGATGGAGAGGCTCTGATTGAACACATTGGCAGCTTGATAAACTATTATACATGAAATCAGCTCAGTGATGAGGCAATAGATGCTGTGGCTTTTTGTCATATTCAAGGTAATGCTAATGTCTGGTGAAATTCCCTATTGACAAAATCAGCTACATTTATCAAGTATAGGCAGTTGCTGTTATGAAGCCATTGGAGAGACAAGCAGCCAGAAAACGTTCAATGCCAGCATTCATGGGATAAATGGTGATCTGGTGAACCACTTATACTATTTTTTAAAGACATGTGGCTAAGTTAAAATTGATAATGGCCAACCCTATGTCAGAGCATCAAATCATATGAATAGTGCAGCATAATTTCCCTCATAAAATATGTAAAAAATTGATTGAAGCAGAACACCAAACCATAGAGCAGGTAGCCCAGTTGCTTGATGAAATAGATAGCATGAGGCCAAGATATAAAAATGGGAAAAGGAAAATTGATATTCTAGGAATAGGTAGGGCTAAAAATAACATAAAAAGTTGTGAAAATAAAACAACACATAGAATAGATTATAATGAAAAGAATAGACACCCTCAGGTAAGTAATTTGCTGTGCAGCTGGGAAGAAAGAGAATTATTGTTGCACATCAAGATTGCCTAAAAAATGAAAGCTCTATTAAAAGGAGTTAAGACAGAAGCACTGCTGGACTCAGGGAACCAAGTGTCAGTCATGTCACAAAATATATTTAAGAAAATAAGTTGTATTTATATCTACATTAAGATTTTGCCATTAAAAACAGTATTTGGCACTATGGCAAATAATAGGAAAGCTAAATTGGTGTCAAAACAGGTATAGGTTAACATTGTAATGGTCAGGTTTGTACATTTGCTCAACAGACTGAGAGTCTGGGTCAGAAAAACAAAACCTGCCCAAATTGGGATAGTAATATCCTACGTCTGATCATACTTCAACTCTCTCACACATGCTTCCAAATCAATCCATTGTGAATGACGTGCATGAGGTTACCCTCAATATCTCTTTATTCACATTCCAGCAATAGCAAAGCAGTAAAACATGAAACATCCCCCCATTACATATATAACTTAATTAGTGATTCATAAGGTAATGAGCAAAAATGGAGACTAAGACAAATTTATATTTCACAAATTTAATAAATAATAAAACAAAATAATTGGGTATAGCTGGCTCACATGCGAGTGAGTGAATACTCAGGGTTATGAAAAATATATTACAGCATGCTCACACACAGGTGAGTGACTCATGGTTACAAAGCTAATTATATAGGGCTCACACACAGGTGAATGGTTCAGGGTTATAAAATAATATCATAATGCAATTAATAGAGCTCACACACAGGTGAGTGGTTCTGAGTTATAAAGTAATATCATAAAGCAATTTATAAAGAGCTCACACACAGGTGAGTGGATGCTCAGAGTTACAAATGATTTAATTAGTCTATGACTTTTAATAGGCTTATGCCATCTTCCATGTCCGAACTCATGCTATGTTCTATAAAGTGGGAATCAGTAATAATTAGTGTGATCAATTTATTGGTAATAGAGATTATATTATTATTACTAAGTTTAAACTTACAACTATCAAGATATTTGAATGTTATATATAATTGCTACACAGATAATACATTAACTCAGATTCTGAATAGGATCAAAGCCAAAGTCGCTTTCTAGGGAAGCTGAACTGAGATGTGGCAGTCGAATGTCAAACTCTAGTGCATTATAAACTATAGTATCATAATAAGTGTGCCTCAAATGTATTCTTAATTGAGGTTAATTATCTAGTAAACGATTCCCCAAACTGGTCTGCTTGCTATAATTGAAGAAACCTTTTTATTAAAGTGAAATAAAGAGTGGCTAACGAGCCCTTTGGAATGCTTTAGTTTGTTAAATATGAATAAATGTCACAGTTGTCTAAACTTTTGAGGTGTGACTTGACATGCAAATGATCCTGATGTAGGCCATTATAGGTATAGCAAGGAGATATGCATATTTATGCTAACTAGCAACACATTTGCAACACTAAATTAATATTTTATAAATTAATTACGCTAAAATCTTAGCTTCTTTCAGTACTACTACCGCTGGTCAGTTCATAAAGGCGATAATGAGAATCTGATTTGTGTTTCTGCATAGCTTCTTAATCTTTAATTAAATGGAGTTATACCCAATTTAAAGATTTACTAGCACTTAATCATTAATTATATATAGTATAATTTCCATCTAATATCAAACGAACTGATTTTTAAATAGTCGAAGTCAAATATGGATTATTAAATAGCTCATGCAAAATATTGATTCTTAAATAAATTACTCAAATATTAATCTTAAATAACTTTTCAAAATAGGCTTTACTAATAACGCAAAATGTGTTTTAAATAACTTATGCAAAACCTACATTTTAAATAGCTTGCTAAAATATACTTTTTAAACAACTGGAAATATACATATTTTAAATAACTTATGCAAATAAACATCTTAAATAACATGAGCAAAATTTGCCTTTTAAATAACATACACAAAATATACATTTTATATAACTTTAGCAAATTGTTTTCATTTTTAATAACTTGAGCAAAAGATGTGTTTTAAATAACTTATTTTGGGCATTATAAGTAACTGATTCACTCTAGCAGCAAAAGATGTGTTTTAAATAACTTATTTTGGGCATTATAAGTAACTGATTCACTCTAGCATAAATAATAATTTTATTTCAGAAGGGAGTATGACTACATTCTTTATATTGCAATAATCTGACATAATGGAAAAGTGATTACTCACCTCCTTCCTTCGATAATTTATTAAACACACAAAACTCCATTCTGATGAACATAGCATAAATTAATAAACATGAACTTAAAACTAAAGATAGATGGCATAAGAATAAATTGCATAAAATGATCAATAAAATTATAATTTAGAAATGAATCTTTGATTGAAATGGTTATATAAACACTAAGTATTTATGATTATCTAAATTATTTACAATCAAGCAAGAATTTTGAGAGTGCTCTAAGCTTTAAATAAATTTAATATAAACAGTTAGCTAGCTTTTCATTTAGAATAAGTTTAGTTATGAAATTATGTATTCTGCAGAATGATTTCCCAGTATTCTTGATAGTGAGTCTTTCAAGGCATCTCCCTTGTGCATCTTCATTCTGTTACATTGGCTGTGGCTTCTCTAGGTTTGAGTGTGGATGCACCTGGGAAACTGACTTCTGTGGCATCTTTTCTCCATCACTTCTTTCAAGAAACTCTCTGGCATTTCAGGTGTACCTTCTTTCTCCATCCCAGGCTAGGCATGGCTGAGGTTGGTGTTTTCTCTCATCAGTAGCAGCTTGTCTGAGAAAGCAGATGGCTATCTCTTGTCTCTAGCCAACAGTCATCATTTGAACAGCTTGGTTAATGGCTTTCTAGGATTCAGCTTGCTAGAGTACAGCTGAAACAGTTTTCTTATTTAATCTGTATATTAGTCTTTAATTGCGATTTCAAAGACTTCATGAATGAAGTACTTCATGGTCATTTTATTTGTAGCATAAATGATCACAATTTGAAACTAAAAATGTTAATGATTCCAGACCTAGATTTTCAGTCAGTGGTAACTCAGGTAGGACTAGCAGAGACAATAGCAAGCTATCCCATTAAAAAGATTTACTAAGTATGAAGTGCAAAAAATTGAGCAAAACCCTGGGGCACCCAAATATGCAGTCAGCTCCGAGAACTCAGCATTAAATATGACATGGCATTGTTATAGATGTAATGAGCACATACATATGCATACAGAATGGTCACAGTGCAAGGCAACATGCATATTTTGCAAGTAATTCAGACATATAAAGGCAGCATGTCTGAAAGTGAAAAGACAAACTGCCAAGTCAGAAAAAACTACCTATTTCTAAAAACTGTAAAGGCACTTATAGAAACATAAGCAAGTTGCCTGTGTAAACCATATCAGAGATGACAAATCTGGGTGGTCATTAATAAAAAAAATAAATTTAAACTGCATCTTAGCAGTAGGTAAATATCAGACTAGCAAGGAAAAAAATCAAACTGTTGGGTCAAACAACAGGAAAAAATACTATGCCTAACAAAACTATATACTTACCACTGGTAGTGGCATATGTAACCATAGTGATTTCACAGCCTGTGACTGATTTAGTCACTTAAGGTTCAAAGTGATAAAAGTGAACCAGATCACAATATTATTGAAGATAAAAATCTGATTTGTCAAAAGTCCTTAACAAAGAGATAGGTCTGTACTTAGGGCAACAAATCCATTTATCACTAAATGGAGAAGTAAAACCTATCAGTTCTACGTGCAGATTACTTCCACTAGCTTTGCATACCAAAGTAGAGATAAAACTCAAGAAGTGTCAAGCAGCTTGTATAATTGAACCCATTTCATATTTTGAGTGAGCCACACCTAAAGTATTAATTATTAAAAAGAATGTCAATATACAGATATGTAAAGATTATTGTTGTACAATCAACAAAGCACTTGATCCATATAATTATTCACCACCATCAATCAAGCAAATCTTAGCCATATTATCAGGTTGTAGGTTTTTTTCCAAAATTGACCTAAATCATGCATACTTGCAACTACCTCTGGAAGACCAGACTGCAAGAGCATTATCAACAATAACCTATAAGAGGTTATTCAAAATAAAGTAAAAGGTATTTCAGTCACTTTGGCAATGTTCCACAGAGTCATGGATCAACTGACTGTGGGAATACCAGGTACACTACTATAATTTGATGATGTCTTACTAGTGGCCAAATTTCTAAACAACTCTTGAGTTCCACCAAAGAACTCCTAGATAAATTCAAATTCTCCGGTACTAAAATAAACTTAGAGAAGTGCATATTTGAAGCCAAAGCGCTTGAGTTTCTGGGTATAAAATAAATGCTATTGACATTTATCAATTCAAAAAAAGATGATGGCAATAAAGAAAGCTAAAATGCCAGAAAATAATAAGAAACTTCAGTCTTTTTTAGGACTACTAAACTATTATAAAGGCTTTTTATATCACAAAGTGGAGGCTGCTGAACCACTATATAGACTACTAGACAAAAAACAGCCTAAAAGTGGGAAAGTAAACATGAAAAAGCATTCAATATGCTAAAGAATTTAATATCAGATAATACATTACAGGCACACTTCTACCCAAAAACAGTGCTAGTGCTGACTTGGGATGCATCACCTGTAGAAACAGGGGCAGTGTTGTCCCATAGAAATAATAATGTAACACATATCTATTGCTTTTGCATCAAAGTGATTCTTTATAGCTAAGGAAAACTATGCTCAAATAGATAAAAGAAGACCTGGCTTTGATCAATGGCATCAAAAAGTTCCATGACTATGTAAATGGTAGTTCACTTATTCTTCAGAAAGATCATAAACCCCTTGTGGAAATTTTTGCATTTGATAAGGGAATCCCACAGCATGCATTACCACAAATGTGGTGGTTCAATTTCCTATCATGCTATGACTTTACCCTTCAATATGCTGAGGGAAAGCATATCTCTCACATAAGTCAACTGCCTGGAGAAGTGTCACAGTCCAATATCATTATGTCAATCAATTAACATAATTGATGTAAACTCAACATTATCACTGAACAGCAAATCAGTGGCCAGCTGGACTAACAATGATCCAGTATTTTAAAAACTTCAAAAATCAGTTCAACTGAGTCAGCCCAATAGAAAACCAGTTTACACTCAGCCTACTGGTTAAGTAGGATGAATCTCTCAACAGAACACAGCTGTCTTATCTGGGAAACCAGAATTGGAATTCATCCTGTTGGATGTTCCCAGGTGCTCAGTTTGCTGTGCTATCGGCACCCAAAGATAGTCTGGATGAAGATGCTGGCAAGATAATATGTTTATGGCTCTACCTTAAATCCTGACCTCTATGCCAAAGTCCACCATTCCTGGCAGTGCAAAACAATTCAAAATATGCCAGCAAACAGTCCAGTGGTCCACACCTAAAGGGCCAGCTAACTTTAATGCTGATCTCGAAGCCAAAGTATATCATTCCTGGCAGTGCAAGACAAATCAGAATATGCCATCAAAAGTCAAAACAGTCCAGTGGCCCAAACCTAAAGGGCCCTGGTCTAGACTCTATCTGAGCCATGCTGATCCATGGAAAATCAAACTCTGCTAATAGTGGTTGATTCATTCTCCAAGTGGCTGGAAGTTGTAAAGATACCATTGCTTAACTCCAAAGCCACCATAGCTCTGATATGACTATTTTCCACACATCTTTCAAAAACACTATTGACTGACAGTTTACACCTTTTTCATCTGATGCATTCAAAACCTTCTGCACTAATAACAACACTGATCTCATGAACAGCCCTCCAATCCATTCTGAAAGTAATGGTCAGGCAGAGAGATTGGTACAAGAAGCTAAAAAGCTGACAACAAAAGTGGATACAGGAAGTTGGAATAACAGAATTGCCAGGACTCTGTCAGTGCAGCACTCCACTCTGAGCACAGTAACAGGGAAGACACTTGTCGAACTGTTATTCAACAGATTTTTAAGAACTATGCTGTTGACCCTGAAACCTATGCCAAGCTTGAACAAGAAGATAAAAAAATAAAACTTCAAATGGGGACACATACTATGTCATATGTATTATGGGTCCACAAAATTAATACCAGCAGTGATGACTCAAATAAGGGGTCTCTACACAGTCATTGTGCAAACAGAAGATCATCATCATCATCAATGCCATCACAACCAGCTAAGACTCAATGACACATCAAAAGCTAACAAGAGCAGTGGTCAACCTGGGATGAATACTTCAAAGCAAGGAAAATGAACAGCAAAATTAAAATAGCAGCAAACAACTAAAAACAAGTTTATCAAGCAAAGAAGATGAAGAAGAAACAGTAATCAACTGTAAAAACCAAGAAAATGGGCAATACATCATTCCAGCGCATATCGCTGACTGTCATCCAGAACTAACTTAAGTCAGGGAGAGGCATGTCATATCTGACCCTGCCTTCAGAAGTGGACTATTCTAGAATTTTTACCTGACTGGCTAGTACCCACTTGTAATCCAATGGGATTAAGTCCTTCAGTGGGGTTTATGCACCAAATCTGCACGTTTTCAGTAAGGCAGTAGATCTGCCATTAAATAGTCAGCCTTTGGAGGCATGGCAGAAAGTAATTACTTCTGTCAATATGAATGACTGAATGTGCTCACCATTAAACCCTCTGCTGTCAGCAAAAGTAGGATCTCTTCTTGTTATCATGATCTCAAAGCAATGAGGCAAATCGACCTATGGACTGGAAACTGCTACATCTGCTCTCAAAATGAGCAAAGCTAAATACATAGCTGAAAATGTCTTACCAGAGCTCATGAGGCAGACTAATCATTAGCTGAAAGTGAGTTCTATCTCAGCACGACTACCTCAGCATTAACATGTATAAACAATAAATGTATATTATTGTTTAACTAACAAGTGTGTATATTTTTAGTACTAATAAATTATACATATTAATTGTTGAGTAGTTGTTTTTTTTGGTGAATGTTGGTTTGGAATGAAGCTCTAAGCTTAACCAAACACAACATTTAGAGAAAAAACTATTGAATGAAGAGGTGGGTAAGATAAAAAGAAAGTCAGTGAATAATAATTATTGAATTAAAATTATTAATAAATTATGTGAAAAGAAAAATATTGGAAAAATAGAAATATAATTGGATAAATAGTAAGCAAAGGAATTTATTTATAATAGTTATAAGATATCAAAAATACTTAAGATAAAAAACAATGAATAGAAAATATGGGAAGGAATGCAATTTAAAACCAATATATAAAATGAAGTGCAATTTAAATAATGTGATAAAAGAATCAAGAAATAAAAATGTTGAAAATATGAATGGAATTTATAGAATTGAGTGTTTAGATTGGAAAAAAGATAAAAGGAATTTGTCATACATAGGTAGAACAAAGAATGAATTAGGAACAAAGATGAAATAACATCTAATGGATAACAATTCAAATGTTATCATACATAGTATGGAATTTGGACATATAGATTTTAAGATGGTGTAAGATTATATAAAGAGAGAATGGTATATATAAAAAGAAATTAATGTTTTCTGAATAAGTAAATGATATATTTTATATAAAGAATACATTTATATATATATATATATATATATAATGGTATTGTTTCAAAGTAATTTCTAAAAAGGTATAAAAGAACAGAAAAAATATTTGTGGTTGGTTTTAAAAAAGAAAGTTGGGTAAAAAAAAAGTTTTGGAGAGAAAAGAAACCAGTAAGTACTATGTAGTATGTGTAAAAAAAGTATTTATAAATGAAAGAAAAATGTTATCATTGTTTGATAGAATTAAATGCATTTTTTGTTTTTACTTTATTTTTAATTGTATTAATAATTAAAAAGATGTAAATATGTATTTTGTAGATTTTTGAAAATTATTATAAATAAAGTGGTCCAATGTTGTATGTGGTAAACACATAAATGTATGAATAGAAAAAAAGGAGAGATTATATATATTTTTTGATTATATTTTTTGAATATATTTAGTAGAAAAGAACATTGTATTTTATAAATCATATATATTTTAACTTTAGTGATAATAAATAAAATTACATAAAATGTTGTTTTCAGTAAACTTATTTATTAGTTATAATCCTTTGTTTTAGGTATACATCATATATCAAATTCAATAATAATATTTCATTTAATTTTGATTGCAATTTAGGTAATCCTAAGGTACTATTATAGAACCCATGCAGTTTAACATTTACATTAATGTCCTAATAAGTTGCATGAGATATTTTTATTTTATGCTATGTTGATTACTAAAAATGTTTAGAAGAATCACATCAGTGATTGACTGGATTCTTTTTCAGAAAGATATTGATAACCTTAGTATTTCGTCTAATCTAACTAATATCTCAGTTTACTTAAATAAATGTTCTTTTGTTTCATAATCTAAAAAATCATCTGAAGTTTTAAATTTTTATTATTTTATTAATTCTTATAAAATTAATTTTACTGAATCCAAAACGGACCTGGATGTTGTATTTTCTCATCAAGCATTCTTTCTTGCTTATTTAGAAATGGTTATTGACAAAGCTTTTAAAATCATGGGTGCCATTATTAGACATGGTTATTATTTCAGGTGTGATACAAAGTTAAAATTATTTTTGTCATTGGTTCTTCCCATCATTGAATATTTTTCACTGATTTGGAATCCTTATGCTAAATAAGTATGTAATTTATTGCAACTACTGTGTAAGAAGTTTTTGAAATGTGTTTCTCTGGAAAAAAGGAAATTATTTGTCATCTTTTTTCAAGATAGTAATATAGTGATTTTAAATATCTTTATAAAATCATTAATAAACAAGTTATTCTATCTGATGAAGGATCAACTATTACAATTATGTCTTACGAGCATAAAACATGGACTATTTTTTGTTACATTCAAATTTATCATTCCAATATTAAATTTTCTCTTTTATTCAGGCTACTCTCTTTATATAATCAGATTTATAATAATAATCATTTTAAGCTTAGATTGTGCACAAGTTTATAACATTATTCAGTTCATATTTTATGGTTGATTAATTTAAATTTATTATACATACATATGTATTTTTTTTATTTCTTATTATTACATGTAGTATGTATTGCCTTTTTAATTTAAATGTGCAAACTGTCATTATTAATATGCTGTTGTTTAACACTTAAATAAATGAATTGTACTGAAATTAATTGAATTATTATTAAAAACAAATCTTATTACTATATATTACCACATTGTACATATAATCAAAAAATGGGGTTGAATGGATGATATCTATTTTGATATATCTAAAGTCTTTGATAAGACTGATTATAACATTCTTCTTTCTAAATTATATATCTTTGGTCTAGCAAATAATTTATTTTGTTGGTCTGAAATTTTTATAAAAGATAGCTGTTTTTGTTAAGTTTAATGTATGAATATTTCTCCAATATTATTATAATCTTGAGATAGTATTTTGACACCTTTACTTTTTAATGTTAATATATTGAAACAGAAACATTGTTTCATATATCCTGAAGTTACTCTCTCATTTCTATTATAAAATGATTTGATTAAAATGATGATGCAGTTATAGAAATAAAATGTGTAAACTTTTTAAGTTCTCTGAATAATAAAAAAAAGAAAAATCAATACTTATAATGTACAATTAGTAATTAAATGACACATTTAATTAATGAATTTTTTATCATTAAAATTTTTAATTTCAAATGTTACAGATATAATTTTGTTTTGTTAGAGCTGAATGTTCACAAATTACAATATAGAAATGCTCTAATTCGTTCATTAAAAAAAGATAGCCGCATATTCTTTCTTTAGGCAAAAGAATTCAACAAGTTTTTGAAAATCATGTTTATTAGGATGACTTAGATAAGAAGAAATATTGAAAAGAAAATCATGGGAAACAGGAGAGTACAAATAAAGGAATCGGACAATTCAAAGGGCTTATTAGTGATTTGATCATTGTTATTGCTACACGGTTATTTGCAATTTAGAAAACTGGATCAACTACATTGTGAGCTGCAGTGACCATCAATTGCAGAAGAAACCTGGTGTACTGTAAACCTGTAAAATGAAGAAGCAGATTACCAACAAGAAAAATATTATAATGCTTGGCTACACTCTGTTTCTACATCATGAAGAAATTAAAAAATAATGTCTATGTGATCACCAATGAAAACATATACCATTCAGCTTTAATTCAATCTCTCCTTAATGTTAAGATTTACCAGAATTCAATCACCAACATGTAAATTTAAAAGTACAAAAACTGTAGATAACATTTGAATTGAATTAAAGATGGCATTAAACTGGAATCTAAAATGAATTTAGTAATAAAGTTATTTGATGATTAACAAGTTAGTTTAAATTGAAAGTTAAGTCATTAGTTTCTAGTTTATTTTGAAAATGAGTGAAATCTTTAGATGTGCTGAATCTTATAGTGAAGCCATTTCAATCCAGCTATTAAATGGAAAAAATAAAAGCATAAAAAATACTGACATAACAGGAAAATTACCCAGTAATAGCACCAATAATAAACAGGAAATAATTAAGATGGACTTGGACTGTTGCTCTCATGCAAATACAAATAAAAAATGACTAGCATCAAGTGTTACTTCAAAAAGACAGTCTTCAATATTACAGATTAGTAATAATGCTAATAAAAAATTGTGGTTTCTAATTAAAAATTTAAAATGTTAGAAATGACGTAGAAATAAACAATAAAAACAGGGTAAATAATCAATTTTATGAAAATAATCAAAAATGAAAAAAAAAAAAAATCAGGCAAACAAAGCTATGCTAAAATAGTTGAGACTGGAGTGGCAGGGCCTGGTACAACAGAGAACATTTCTGAAAAGGATTATAGTGAAGTATTTAACTGGTCTGATGAAGAAATAGACTGAACTACAAATGTTACAAAAAATTTTAGCCAAAAAATGGAAACACTATCTGACAAAATTGATTTTAAGCAAATCAATAATAATTTTAATTCATTCATTCCTGTGCAACTACACAAATTCTTTAAGCTCTACTGTCATGATAAATCATTAATCTTGGCCATCATGAATGAGCTTATCAACTACTTAAATTTCTGGATCAAGGACTTCTTTGATGATTTAAAAAATTAAAAGCTCGGAAATTAATTTATAAAGTTCTCACACATCCAAATAATAGATATATGATATTACAATTTCATAAAACCACTCAGAGAGAATATTCCAAAAAAAATATAACATCAGTAAAGGAAAAAATAATTTGCTGGATTGACATGGAAAAGCCCATATTGCTAACCAGTCAAATCTGCACCTGTTACATCAATATTCAATGACTTGTGATAGCTGCTCTCTGATTATGGAAGTGTTTCAAATTTCTGATATGGAAAGGAGACCTGAAATCCTAGTGCCATGAAGCACTGCATTCTTCAATCTCATGCTGAAAAAAACTATTTCACTACTTGATATCCCTACAATTTTTTCTGCTGATAATTCCCCATTGGCTGTTTAATTCAAGGGATCTGCAATGATTCTATTGCAAACAAAGATTACATCTTGTCAGAAAATGCTCAGAAAAACTCTGCCTGGTCTGCAGTGGAAGACAGAAAATACTGTCATTGTAATGAAAACAAAATACTAAGCAACAATGCAAACAATAAACTGCTAAATGAAGATGATTCTGCCATCACCCAAACAATTTTAATAAAGCAACCAATAATGGAGATTGATACAAAATGCTGTGCCACCATACATGAAATTCCAAATACTAGTGGTCACAACTTTGATTTTGAATGACTTTCTATCCTCTCTAAATATACTACAGCTGGGAAATCACTTTCAACTTCTTTATCTAAAAGTAATGAAAGAAAGTCAAAAAAACGAAAACAGACTATGGAAAAATCAATTCCTGGCCTCTGACTCAAGCCTTGATTAAGATCAACAGTTACTGCCTGAAACTACAAAATCACATTATCTCCAGTCAGGTAACAAGAAAAGAAAATATTAGATGGGAAAAAATTAACAAAAACTAAAGAAATTATCTCCAATAAAAAAATCCCTTCAAAAAGCCACCTTCAAAGAAACTTACTAAACTCGAATCTACCTTCATAATCCCACTTTTTTCACTGACAGCACTAACCTACCACAGCCAGAAGTATTTGCACTCAATGAGATAACCATCTTTGGCAGAAATGATTATTTATCCAATTCTCCAGGTGTACTGAATTAGAGTTATAGTGATGAGCTAAATAGCAGCTATATAAGTTAGTCTGGGTTTTTTTGCTACCTTGTCTCTGATCACACTATTCGACCAATGTCAGAAGAATAAATTCCCTAGGCAGAGTTTATACAATTAATAATTGGTTTAAACAATACTTGCCACATATTTTATGTATGGTGGAGACAAAATAATATCATAATCTTCAATTTATTACTAATTTAATAACAACATGCGATTTAAACAAATATTATTTACATACATCATGAGTAATAAATGTATATGTTTATATATTCATGCTTTCAGGACAAAATACTTAAGACTGGCTTATATATATATATATATATAATATACAAATCAATATATATATCAAAATACAGTACAATTTATATAAATTATATTCTTTTAGAAGTACTTTCGACTATACACTTTGTAGTCTTTATCAACTATATAACGTTGAATAATCAAAACGAGACAACCCTTAACAATACCCATAGTTCAATTCAGATTTCCCATAATTCTGTTATCTTAACATTTGATCAAATGTTAAGATAGCAGAATTATGAGAAATCTGAATTGAACTATGGGTATTGTTAAGGGTTGTCTCGTTTTGATTATTCAACGTTATATAGTTGATAAAGACTACAAAGTGTATAGTCGAAAGTACTTCTAAAAGAATATAATTTATATAAATTGTACTGTATTTTGATATATATATATTGATTTGTATATTACATATATTGTGAAATGAATACAGATATCAAACTTTATTTATTATCTATCTATCTATCTATCTATCTATCTATCTATCTATCTATCTATCTATCTATCTATCTATCTATCTATCTATCTATCTATCTATCTGTATATATATATATATATATATATATATATATATATATTTATTTATATAAAAGTTAAGTAAAGAGTGGTATCATTCTTTTCTTTTCAAAATCACTGTCATGTGTCAAGGCCTGATTGCTTCTCAGTCAGCTCTTTAACATTCTGATTGACTGTCTGACAAACAACAGTAAGGCACATGTAAAACAATTGCAACCTTTCAATTTATTACTAGTTTAATAACAACATGTGATTTAAACAAATATTATTTACATACGTTGCTGATAACTTATATTAACATTTAGAAAATTGCAGTGTAGTAAATCTAAGATTTCGCATTGTAATATAAATTAATAACTCAGTGATTAATAAATGTATATGTTTATATATTCATGCTTTCAGGACAAAATGCTTAAGACTGGATTATATATATATATATATAAAGTTAAGTGAAGAAAAGAGTGGTATCATTCTTTTCTTATCAAAATCTTTGTTGTGTGTTAAGGCCTGATCACTTCTTAGTCAGCTGTTTAACATTCTGATTGGCTGTCTGAAAAGCAACAGTAAAATGCATGTGAAAGAATAGCAACCTTTCAATTTATTATTAACGATCTAAAGAAATTTGGGTTTTTTTCACTCCATCTTCCCAACAGCATCTGGCAGAGTCACACATTTAATTAAAAAAAATTCTCCATTATTCTCATTTAAAATTATCCACATGGACTCCAACATATTCATTATTACATTTAATCATGATGCTTTCAATTTTAACATTATATTTGGATATATTCAGAACTCTCCAGTCGTAATTCACAAAATCATACATCAAATAAACACCTATCTTGCAACCAATCCATTCTCATCAATTTTTCTTGGGAACTTTAATATATCATACAATGTGTTGACATTAAAATATATTCACTTACTAAATCAGAAACTCATGAGTTGTGTGGATTTTTTTCCAGGCACTTTCTTGTTTTACACTAAGAATTATGTATTTCTAATAAACCTCTTATTCTACACCCTAGACATTCATTTTGTCATTGAAGTTTTCCTATTGCCTGTCTTATTATCTAACCATCTGGCTTTAGAGGTAGAGATGGACATTGATCTTAGAGATCCAACAATGTTTAATTTTAATAGGACAATCAGAATGCTGGTTAGGTCAACAATACCGGGGGCAGTTATCTTGAAAGCCTATATTTACTTCCACAATATTAACATACCCTCCTTCCTTGCCATTAAAGCATGGTTTTCATTAATTTGAAACCTTCAATCCATATTCAAACATTATGCTTACAGAAAAGAAAGAACATACAAACTTAGTCAAAAAACTGGAAAGAATGAATAATAAACTGAAAGTTTCCATATAATGACAATAACACAGAGACCATATTGAAGATCAAAGTACAATATAAACAAAGCAAATAATTTTAACCGATTGCATTATAGTAAAGAGATCAAAAAATTTTTTTAGCTGAAACACATAGCTGGACAAGTTTTAGTAGGTGGGCACTGGGTTCCAAGAGAAATAAAGCCACTCCCACATCAGTAGTTATAAATGGAGAACTTTATACTGGAATCTACATGCTGCAACAAATCTATGAATATTTTAAAGTAAAATTGCACAATGATGCCCTATATGATGAGACAGCCCCAGTGAATGGAGTGAACAGTGCTGGGCATGGCATCTTCAAATTGGATATCTTTAATAAAATAAAATCCCTCTGAGATAATGAACTTCCAGGTTCTCATGCAAACCCCAGATACATAATTTTTGATTTAAGTAAATTCTCAGTACCTATCATCCTTAACATGATTAACTTGTTATCAAATGACCCTCAATCTTTTGAAAATCTCTATACAACTTCCATGGTGCCTTTTCTAAAATGCACCTTACCATCCCAGCTTTCAAATCTCAGACCCATCTCTATGTTCCATCTCTATGTCTACATTATTAATCAAGGTCATAGAGTCAATCATCAAAGATAAAATCCAAAATGACTTTATCTGCATAATTTACAATCTCACTTGGCCAGAAAAGGAGCATCAATACATGATGCCATCTGCCAGTTTAAACTACTCCTTGATCTCATCAAAAAAATGTCAGACCCAGTAGCTATGCAATTACCAACATCTGTGGCTTTCAATTCAATTCGTCCCGGAATTTTCTTAAGTGTGTTACATGATCACTAAGTTCCAGATCCAAACATTCAGATCATTGGAAACTTCTTAACTCTGCATGGTAGGATCACTCAGGGATTTATGCTCTCAAACTCCATTCCACAGAAATTCCCCTTAGTGCTCTTTTCTTTACCTCATATTTAAATCTACTTTTGCAAGGGATTGAGAAGAGTACCCGGGGGGAGGGGGATTGTTTCCAAAATTTATAAAATAATATCCCATATTTCTTATATGGACAATATAAGTGTTTTTTCCATCTGAAAAATATATTCACAAACTTGTAGCAATCCTCAAAAAATATGGAGCATTTTGGACTTGAAATTATTCCTAATAAATTGTCTACCTGAAACCTTCTCATATATTGCTGATGTTTTATGGCTGATTCCCAAAAATTTTTGGTATTCCCAATCTTAGAATACATTTCTGCAATGAGAAAAAACTACAGGATTCAATCTGGTCCACCATTCAGAACATAACCAGTTCACTTTTCAGAGCGTATTTATCTATCAATGCTAAATCTGGGTTGTTGAACATGTTAATATATTACCAAAAGATTTCAAAGGAAAATTAGTGACTTAAATGTTCTCACCCTCTTTGGGAGAGAAAGATAATTATCATCAGTATGAAAAGCAAGCAAAAACCAACTACCCACAATGAGATGCCCTTGCACTCTATTGCCATATTTTTATACCAAAAAGCTTTCAATACATTATACAAACTTAGCATAAACTACTCTAATTTAGAAAACATCATCCCCATGTTCCCACTGACCATCTTCCACCTAGTAAATATTCATGGATTCAACTATTAATATCACAAATTAGCTACGGCAATCATTTTTCAATTCACACTTTTATGCAAAAGAACTCCTACTGGGAGGCCTACACACAATTAAATAAAAATGTAGTAGCTTCATTTAGTATTCTGCAAATCACATAATAAATCATCACCAAATTAAAAAAAAATCATCACCAAATTCTGAAACTGAAATCTTAAATCCAAATTCCTTGATTTTATTATCAAATTAAACATAGAAACTTTTTCTAGTAATCACTTTTTTGCTTACAGAAAATAATACTCTAACATAGACCCCAATTGTCAGCTTAGCCTTAAAGATGAAGAGACCACAATTCATGCTTTATTTCATTGTGAAAGACTGCAAATTTTTCAGAAACACTGGAGGTATACCTATGCTGAAAGTATAGGAAGAGGCTTTTTTGTATAGTATTTGGTTGATGAGATGTAAACTGACATTTGATCAATCAAAAAAAACCTGTACTTATTTATTTTTAAATATTTTTATCAGGAAAATGAAACAACAAGACAAGGCCCTGGCTCCTCCTGACATTTATGTGGCAACATGAGCCTGTTCTATTTACCCATTTGCTGCTAACCTAGGACAGAGAATGTTCTCCAGACTGTTACTACAACTTGCCTATATGATGAGATGTTATGTTAATCACTATTATGTTTCACTGTTGTAACCACAAAACATAATAAAGTACTTTGTTAATAAAAATAAACTTGAATTAAATATGTGTCTATATACCAGAGTTAAATTTTCATTTATATACATACATGACTTAAATATGTGTCTCTATAATATGTCTCTATATACATGAATGACTTTAATATGCATCTATATACAAGAGGTTAATATGTGTTTATCATACACATAACTTAAATTTGCATCTATATATACGAATTGAATATGCTTCTATTTATGTGAATGACTTAAATCTGCATTTCGATACAGGAATTGAATATGTGTCTATATATACATGAATTATATATATATATATAGTGCCCTTTTCTTTAGGTCTAAATAAATATATTGTATCAATTTTCTAAAAAAAAAAAAATTTAAGATGTGTTCTATTGGTATGATGACTATGTTATGCTGACAATTTTTTTTAAAAACTTAATTAAAGTAAAATGAAGATATTTAATGTATAAAATTATGCTAAATATATTTAAAACAGTTAAATAAAGCTAAATGTTATAATTACATATCGTTGGAAAAGCTAGCCATAATAAAATAATGTATAAATAAGTCTTTTAAATAAGTATTTAAAGCTGAATTTTAAAAATAATCTACAATTAAATAAATGGTATGTTTAAAATACAAATTATATTTAATAAAGTAGTATTTGTGGTGGAGAATAGTGTATTCAATTCTATAGTATCAAAATTATTATTCTAAATTATATTATTATATTATTTCTTTAATATAATATTTGTTCCAATTAAACATTTATTTTTTTTAGACAGAAATTGATAAGGCTATGTCTGGATTGTAAGTTTCAAAAATAACTTTATTAATGAAAAATAATTGATTATCTAAGAATATGTGAATACATTGTCTTCCTTGGGAAGAAGTTTTAACATCCTAATTGAGAATCTGTGATAGATCTAAAGCTTAATCCCCTGGAGAATCTCTAATGGAAATGCTAGTATCAAATTTTGTGTGTGATTGTTTATGTCTTAGGTGATTTTTGGTATTTGACAGAGATTCCATGTCTCATTATAAAGAATTTTGAAGACAGGATAAGGTCTTTACTTTTTAACTTATTAAGGTAATCAATAAATATGACATCCTGATTTGGAGGTGGGAAGGTGAAGATTAGTTTGCAATGGACACTCCAGATTGTATGAACTAAAATCAATGAAAGTCTAATGAAAGGAAATTGTCTACTTTGTAAGGAGTCTTTCAATGATAGAATTTTGTAAAAGTCAATGCTCGAACTTTGCGATATTAGCAATCTAATGCCTACCAGCCAAGGGCATGATTTAATAATATGGTCAAAAGTATCCTCTTGAATCTTGCAGAGTGGGCATATTGGATCAATATTATTTAGATTTCTCTTGAAGTGTAAAAGTGATTAGTATGCATGGCATTTTGATTTACCTTAATTAAGGTAAGAAATTTGGGTTCTAATTTAAGGAATTTAAAAAAGGTGAATTTGTGATTGTTGATCCCTAAGGACAGTTTTATATTATTGATGATTGGGTGCAAAATTAGATGTGCATCCCATATAGAGATTTTGGAGTTGAAAGTGGTATTGGTGATTATCTGATATTGGTTGAGATACTGAAGAATAACATCAAGCCAAGAGTTGTTTTGAGGTGGTGGTTTGTCAGTTGGGTGTATTACTTCTGAAGTAATGAAGTTGCCATGTTTTAAAACCAAGTTATAAATCAGGGTATGGGATTTCTGATAGTATAAGGATAGAATGCAATGACATACCATTTGCTTTACGATGGAGATGCATCCTCGCCATACTTATGGAATTTATTTTCCTTCTCCAGAGGAGTTGGGAACATTGTTTATTGATCTTTTTTATAAATGATTTTGTTAAAGTAATTATGGGAAGATAATAAGCAATTTTGGATATAACTTTCATATTGAGAAGTGATACTTTCCCTTGTAGTGAAAAGTATACCCTAGAGAGTGTTTGGACTAGTTGAATTGTAGAGTTCAGGAGAGAATTTTGGATATGCTTGGACATAGATGTTTGAGACATGTAAACAGGAAAACCAAGGAAGTCCTGGGGCATGGCCAGAAATTTAGAGCTGTTGTACATTCTTCTTACAGTTTATAAGTAGTCCAAGGTTCAATGATTCAAGTAGGTGATAGCTTCACTCACAACATTATTATGACTTCAGGAAAAAAACATTAGCTAATAAACTTTTCTTCATTCACACATTATGATTCAGTCTGCTGGTGTGAGTAGCTTAGTGCATTTTTAGATAACCTCATAAAAAATCAATTTTTATAGTCAACTGTTGTTAGAGATTAAATATAACATAAGACACAAGAGATGAAGATTTAAGTTGGCCGATGCACAATATGTTTGCTTTTTGTAGTTTTGATTTTTAGTGTGCCATGCACAACCTGTTGATACCTGTTAACTTTGACAAAATTTAATTTTTTTGTTTCAATATCATCTTTTACCATTTGGATACAATCTTTAATTATGGCAAAAGTATTCCAGGATTTTAAGAAAATGTATTTTTGATTGATTTTGTGATAAGAATTTATTTTCAAATCTTATCAAAAATCAAAGTAACATTTTGCTTGTTCTCTATACCTGTTTAATTTCCTTAACTTAAATAAAAAATATATAACTTCCCTTGTCAAGAAAAATACAATCAGATATTTAGAAAGAAAAATATTATTTTGTTTTCAGGAATTTGATAATTGAAAATTCTAAACTGCAATGCAATTTGTACTAAAATAAATACAGTACAGTACAATATTCAAACCTTAGAATTTCAGATTTATTGGAATAAAATGTTGAAGTACATTTGTTTACATTGATTATCATTTTTACACCATTTGGAAAAAAATATTAATATAATCTTGAAGCAATATGCAATTATGAATAGAATAGATATGTCTAAAAATCTTACAATCATTAGCATAACATGTGAAATGAGAGTACTGTATACAAGTTTTGAGGTTATATATATATATATATATATATATATATATATAAACACAGTTCAGTTACATATATATATATATATATATATATATTGTAACTGAACTGTGTTTCATCTTTCTGGTGGTTAATTTATTTTCTGATGAGAATATTGTAGGAAGGAAACAATAATTGGTGATACCTAATGATGACAATACTGCCTGCCCTATAACAATATTTTTTTCTTATCAGATGGTGTAGCATTAAAGACACTGAAAACATCTAGATATTTATCTGTTTAATTCCTCAAATGGTGCCACTAGAATTCCAACTTACTACAACCTGTGCCAGGCATAGCTCAGGAAACATGAGATTCTCATGCACTGATTGATGAATGATGTGAAATGAAACTGACAACATATATTAGTTTTGTGTAACAATAATTTGTCTAACTAACAGTATTTGGAAAACATTTCTTCTAATAGTTCATGGCAGTTCAGGTTCCATAGATCAATTAGTGCAGTCATTCATAATTCCTTTTATATTTGGTTTCATTGTTGATTAACATGCAGTATCCATCATTTATATTTTATCATTTTTTCTGGAAGTATTTACAAAGTCAGAATTTATTTAGATATCCATGTGTACATCATGTATACCTCTCTACCATTTCACAAGATTAATTTCTTCTTTGTGAGTCTTGATTCTTTTCATAAGCTGAAATATCTAATTTTGTAGTCTTGTCTGTTAAGCCCCATTGCAAAATACTCTTAGGTAAGTTTGGTTTATATCTAGGTTGATCCCTTTTATTTAATCATTCTGAAGCCAATAATTCATTTTGAATATATTCACATAATTAAATACTATATACAGATGCAGATTTCATTTATGTACGTAGAAGCCTATTTATTACATATTTATAAGCACATATTTAAATCAGGAATATGGACCACATATTCAATTTCTGTAATATAAATATGGATTTAAGTCATTCAAGTATATATATTGTACCCTCATCTCCAGGAAATATAATATAAAATAAAATGGGACTAGTCAGATAAATAGTTATGCTCAGCTAAAATGCATATAATCCATAATAAAAATATTCTATGTTAATATCAATTGTTTAACTAGCTCTAACTAATAAGAAGTAATAATATGATTCAGTTTTATAAACTAAATAATAAATACTTATTAAATCATGAGTCTATAAAATGAGATACAAGTGGTAATATGAATTACATTGAACCAATATCCCCCAGGATACCACCTCAATGGCATAAGAATACTATCCCCCCCCCTATTATTATCTCAAATAATAAATCTATAGCATTCTTACAACTTCAACAATAATTAATTAATTAAGATAATACTGATAAATAAATCTTAATCTCTTTATGCAAAATAACTTAACTAAAATAATCTCAGGTTCATAAACTAATTTGAATCAATCAAAAATTACTGTAGTTAAACACGATAAGGTATTTAATATCACCCTCAACTACACCTAACTACTACTAATAATAATAATAAATAATAATAATAACAATCTTCAATGCATGACTCGATCTTATCTATTTTTCCATGATATAGTTCTTATCAATAATAATAATAATAAAGAAATAATATAGCATAATCTTTTAGTTTTCAAATGGCATCTTAAATAAAATATGTGGTAAAATCTTATAATCTGAGAATGGATAATATTATAATTCTGTGTTATATTATATAATTCATTTATTACCATAATGATAATAATGACAATGTAAATAAAATTTCTCAAATAGGTCATATTAAGAAAATATTATAATTTTTAAATAATAATATTGTTCACACTGTGCAAATATTTTGTTTTAGTTCAGTATATCTATAGTCATGGGTTTGTGATATGAAAGAGATAGATGCAACACACAAATTTATAAAAAACAAGTCCAACAAATTTTATTATAGTAGCTTAACAAACAATAAATTATTTATAATATATACAGTCAGCAAATCTTGTCTCATTACAACTTTCACCATCTCAAAATAAAATAACCAAATAAAATGTAAGCATCTAAGCCTTCATTCCGACTTAGAACTGTAATATACTTTTTAAAATATTTACAACAAATACTATCAATAATAATCATCATGGATATACTTAGAGTTTCGCATGTACTAGATACAATTAAATAATACTATAACATGTTTTTATCAAAATATAAATCAATTATGAAAACATAAATTATAATAGGATTACTTATCTTAACATTTGTCTATTAATCCATTGTTAATGGTTTATAAATAATTTATCATGATAGTGCTGATACTAATAGACAAAATATATTTATTCTGGTTTATTAATAAAATAAGTGGACTCAAATAATAGTAGACATATCATACATTCTACATCTTACTTGGTATTAATCTAATATAAAACTATATGCATGTGTTGATGCATTTCCTTAAATATAAAATAATATTCATGAAATATAATTTACTTGTACTATTCTCTATTGTTTCTTTCAATATACTTTCCATTAAAAATATGCATTATATATAAGTTAAAATACTTGTAAAATTATTCGAAAATTTTGTGAACAATTTTATTATCATTTTTATACTTTCTTAAAAATAGTTTACTAAAATGTGGAAAACCTTCTATGATTCTTCATTTTTATTTTAAGTTTTATTCTCAATCCCATTTGTATTTACCACTAACATCATTCAAAGTAAGAAAACCTATCTTATCCTCTTCAAAATAACAATCCTTCTATTCCAAAATTATTTATCATTCTCACTTAAATATATTATTTTGTACAATGTAATACTTAGAAATCCTGATAGTGATCAGATGTGTAGTTTGAAGAACAAACTAGAGTATCAAATCAATAGTAAACACATAAGATGGTCACATGGTAACAGTGCATAAAGAAAAGAGAGGCATGACTTATCTGTCTAACAACTTCCACTAAAATAACAATGTCCTAGCTATTTATTCACATATTAAGAGCATTAATATTCAATACTAAGAAAAAACACTGCCCATGAAAATATACAAGTTACAGGACTTCATTATCTGTACTTGCATAATTATTAAGACAATGAAAACTATTTCTATTCCTCATAAAAAACCTACAACAAAGCATCATCTTCGTTTCATTTTAAAATATTTCCAAGTCACTACCTATTAAAATTTCTTTATAGATTTATCAATCTACATTGTCAGAGAATTCATAAAATATATTTCTAAAACAACAAATAAATTTACATATAAAGTCACCGATTTATATTGTTTAATAAAAAAGGTTACTTCACTTTTAAGAACTTCTTGAACACAAATATAAATGACAGGTATCGATATAATAAAATCAATACTTTAAAAAATTTTTAAATAATAAAGTTCTTTTACGAAAAAATCATATAATTATATTCATTATATAGTACTATATCAATAATATAATAAATAAAAGTATGCATATTTTTAAATAAAAACTAACTCCTATACACTTTATATGTGTTTAGTGTATTTACACATACTCATACATTCATATAATAACATTATAAAATTACTTGATGAGCTAAAAGAAAGAAAGTAAATACATCATAAAAAAATAATATTTTACAATTATTACTCAAGTGATAGTCCTTTTAGTTGAGTACTTTTTAAATGTTTTCTTAGCCACAATAAAAAAAATATTGCATAGTATAACACTCATTCAACACTACCGTAATCAAAATATTTAAACTTTAAAAATTATTATGTATTTTTTATAGAAATTATAAATATTATATTAGAAAATAATTAATATTTTATATGTATCTTCCCTATCTCCAATTATAGATAAGAAGAATTAATATTAAGGTTAGTTTAAAAATAAATAAAAAACATATCTACGTAAACTTTTTAGTCCTTGATAAATGTTCTTTTTTAAAAATAAAAAAATTTTCTTTATTTCTTCAGGATTTTATTATCACATTTGCAGGCATTGAACCTCCTCAGTGCTTGTTGCTATGATACTATTTAAATGCTTGAAGACAACATTTTTGTTAAATTTTGTTATATTTATTTTTTTTTAAACTTTCACCAAAAGAAATGACAAGGTTTATGCAATTATGATAATTAGAAATTTATAATTTTGCTACAAGAAAGCCAATTACATTAGAATTTTTTAATTATAAAAGGAGGAAAATAACTAAACAATATTTTTTTGTAAAAATGAACTTCATTGGACATTGTTTAAATTGGTCAAGTTAGAGCCAAAGATTTTGATTGGATTGTGCAATATTTTTAGTTTTTAACTCCCTTGTAAGAAAATCTTAAGCAATGCGTCTAATTTTTGTAGTATATTTTAGAACACAATACACCAGCAATGCCAAATGCTTATAATTATTTTATTTTAATTACAAAATTCAGTTAATAAATGAACAATAGTCATTGATATATATTTATACACAAATCAAGTTAATAGAAATAGTTTTATTCAATTGCTGTTAGTAGTATATATACACAATTTAAGATATATAAATAAGCATTTATTTTTTATAGCGTCTGTATGAATGTAATTACAATTTAAGATAATAAAGCAAATATTATTCATTTAATTATTGTCTAGTGATATATACAAGAAAACACAGACTAGTAAGTTGATTTCTACTTCCCTAATCTGTACTGCTTTTGAAGGATATTAAAAACACAATAGGCAGGCAACCTGTGTAAAAGTTTTAGATGACTTTTGTACCTATTGGAGCTAAGATCTCAGGAATGGATATCTCCCACTGATTTTTTACTGTTGTTTCAACTGGTTACCAAAGAAGGGAAAAAAGCATTTTCTGTTTTTCTACAGAATGTATCTTTTTCACATTTTTTGTTATTTTTAGATTATTTCAGCCAATACTGTTATTATGTTTTAATACCTATATATTTATTCTTATCAACTTTATTTTTTCTACATACGATCACATTATTATTGTTAAATTTTTCGTCTGATTTCCTCATATTTTCATCTATAACTTTTCTGAATATTTTTTATCTCTAACATCTTTAACTATCATGTCTACCTGTTTACTATAATCTTCATTTGAAAAATAATTCCAAATTTTGTATATTCTTAATTTTATACTATTTATTTTTTATTTAATATCTATATTTGAATTCCAATTACTTATAATACTATATTAGTTTTTTTATATACAGACATCTATATCTGGCACTCACCATTTTTATATGACTTCCTTAACAAAATATCTAAATTTGAAAACTTATTATTTTTTTCTAATGTTAATTTTATATTTTTGTCTAACTTGTTACTCTTCTCAAGATTCATATCTATTTGCCATTGACTTCTATTATAAATCAATAACTAATTATCAACATATCTTTCATAAAAATTGGACCATTACTATTATTAATCATTAAATTGTCCATATTCTCCATATATATATATATATATATATATGGAGAATATGGACAATATAAACAATTTATATATATATATATATATATATATATATATATATATATATATTGTAACATAATTAAAGGAGTTCAAATAACTATTACTAAAGAATCAAAGTAAAGGAGTTCATTGTAATTTATTTTCAAAAAGCTTCCAATATCAATATCTAGCTCAATAAACAAAAAATGCATTGTAGGTTTTATATTAAAAGAAAAGAATTATTTAACATGAGTAGTGGCTATTAAACCACAAATCAGATTGAGTTATCAATCATATTTAGGGTCATTGGACTAAAAGAAATATATTTCTATCATTAGATTTCTCAAGATATCCCACTATCAATAATTATAAGCAAATTATTAATAACAAGTATTATAACTCAGGTATACAGACAGTAGGTTTTATCCACTTTCATTTCTTGGTTTGATGTTAAGTGCATGTTTAAACAAATACTAAGTGAATATGGTCTAGAAGGGCGCCACTAGATTATCTTAATCTAGACACGGTTATATCTAATAACCTTTCACATGAACTGGGTTTGAATCCCCTTTTTGGTACTTTATTTCTAATAAAAATGGGAGATTTTGCTTTTTGAGCCATATCACTATACGCCCTAATATTTAGGTAAAAGTAAAACAACTATAAACCAAAGTGGAGTATATTAGACATAAATCATTTCTCAGATCTTAGCATAACAAATGTGTTTCAATATTTTTATAAGTTTACTAGCTCAGATTACTATTAATTTAGGATGGCAATTCACTCATCCTTGCATGAAATAGATGACGGGATGTGGTTATAATAATACTAAGAAATCACTAAATATTATGAAATTAATATTTATTTGGGGTCTTTAAACAGTTAAACAGCTCATTAATTAAAACATTGATGATGTTGATGATAATAACGATAATGACAAGGGTTTCAACTACAGCTCTAGGACTAAGCCTAAACATAAAACTAATTTTTATAAAGAAATTCATAATTATTGCTTAATTTTAGCATATTTACTCATATCTTAAATAACTAATATTCCCACTGATGATGATGAATAATCACACTTAACAAAGACTACACTTAATGAAATATATACGCCTCATTTAATAAAACAAACTAATATTTATTACTGCATTTCTAACATATACATAAAAATTTCTAGATAAACATGAAAATTGACATGAATACTAATAACAATAATAATTGATTATATAACAATCCTCAGATTAATTTCAAGTTCTTCCCCCTTTCCCTTCAAATGTATTTTGTATTAAGTTGGATGTCACATTGACCATGATTTTCACTCCATAAGAAAAGTATTTCAAGAAAAAAAAAAATTATCCGCTCATTAGCACACATACTTTATAAATCTAACATGTAAGTAGAATGTTAAAAAAAAATGTTAATAGAATTGAAAGAGCAAGTTTTAGAAACAAGTTTTAGATTATTTTCTCCCCCTCTCTTCCACCTCTGAAATGCTATACTTAACTTGAAACAAAATAATCTAATATTCTAATACTACTTATTATTTTACATTCACTCGCAATTATACACATATAAAAATATTATTATGTATGTGCGTGTTTTATCCCTTAATAACAAAATATTATTTAAAACCAAAATAATAATAATATATTAGTTAAAACTAAAATCATAATACCATAAAAAAAATTGTTTTACACATTAATATTTTTCATAACTGTAAAATTAATAAACAAATAATTTTGATACATTCAAGATCATTTATGAAGCTCAAAGTTATTATTAGTAAGACATTCTTGTTTTTAATCGATCTGAATAGTCTTTAAAAGTTCTTTAAATAAAATATACCACTTTATTGCTAAAATGTTTATTAAGACTCTGATATCATAAAGAAAATAGATATAAAAAGTCATATTACCGATCTTTTGTTTGTGGCGAATTTCCAAGGGTTCAAACTTGTCTTGTATAATGTCTATATTTCTGCAGCTACCATTTCCATTTTACTTGGGAACAATCTCTTTCTTGAGGTGTATAACTATTTGATGATGATGACTCTATTGAGGTTATTTGCTTTAGTGGACAATTTGGAAACCATTATATTAATTTTTCTTCTCTTCCTGTCAAGCATGTGGATGAAATACAGCAGTTGTTTTCACATTTATAAATTTTCTTGAGTTTAAAATCAGTTGTTGTAACAATTAATTGGACTTGATGATTAATATTTATCAGTAGATTAATTCATCTTCTTTGAATGCAGGTGAATGCTTTCTTCCTTCTATTAAAAACATCTTATTTCTCTGGTCAGTTGAAAGGTGTAGAATATTATTTTAGACACAACATCTTTTCTTTCCTATGTGATGTGCAGCTTCCCCCAGATGGTCCGGAAAAGATGGGACATACATATAATTTTTCTAGCCAGCCATTTCTTATATTTTCAACATTCAATTTAATAGTTTAATAATCTGAATCATAATCACAATAATAATAATAAATCCAGACAGCTTTTTATATCCAATTTTTAGCTAACTTAACCAATCAGAGATAGCGTCACTTGCTATTTTTGGACAAATTCATTTTAATTAGATCTCTAATTTATTTTCAACTAAATTATTTTTCAACTGAAAAGTTTAATCCTTTTTCCAGACACTTTTGTTTTAAAAAAAAATAGACTTAATCCTTATTTCCTTTCTTTTTTTTACATCTAGGTAACACTTCAAATTTTTGAGCTTCCTTCTTTAGATCTTAAAATAAGACAATTTCAAAATTAGAGTTCCCACCCAAATTAAGCTCCCAAAGTAACAAACAATCATAAAAAAAAATTGCTACAAAGATAGATATCTGATTAAACAGATTTCCTCTTTTAACATAAAATTGTACAAAAAAAATAATGTGACAGATTTAATCCTTCCTTTTCTTTCAATATTTAATAAATGTAAAATTCTGTATGTAATGTACACACATCCTTCATTATTTCAAATCATTCATAAACGAACATTAAATAATATAATTGCTAGCTTAGTAATTATAACCCTATTATTTAATTAAATTTGTAACTTTTAAATCCCAATTACAATTATAGAAAGAAAAATAGAAGCATAGAATAAGATATTAGAATTGATCAAGCATAAGTTAGTCGTAAAGAAAGTTAAAATGTTGAATATTTGAAATATAAAACAATTAAATATTTTACACATACACTGCCTATACGTATGCATTTTAACTTTGCTTTTTAACAGAAAATTTAAATATTAAATGTGTGTGCTGCTCCTTTTGAGATTTATTAACACACAAACAAGTAAAGCATATAATTGTTGTCCCACTCTCTCTCTGTTTAAAGCTTTTAGAACTGGACCATGTAGGGTTTAAACTTGGATGCCCTACAACTTCCTTTATGGTTATATAAAAATGTGATGATGATTTTGTTTTACACTTTCTTACATGCACATTACTATAAATTTGGCTAGTGACCAAATTGTAATGGCACAACTTTCTCCCCCTTCGGATAAAATCATCAGCACCTTCGTTTTAACTATATTTAATATATATAAAAAAAATCCTAACGAATAAATACACTAATAATAATAAACACACTAATAATCAAAATAAAAGAAAAAAAAATTATCTACTGGTAAATATATTTTTCATTAGAAAACCTAAAAGTAATTTATTTGGAAATCTTTGCCAAGCTATTCTGCTGAAGTATAAGGGATCAAACTCCTAGCGTTATAGGTTCCCTTATTCCCATCAAGAGCAGCAAGCATAAAGGCATTCTCTCCTATTTTTTTTTTTTAGTAATTTGGAATGGCTTTTCCTTTTCAAATCCTACTGTGGTCTGCGTAAAATTGCACATGTACATCCAGTCCATTTGTAATATTTCCATTTTTCATCTTGACTGGATATTTATAAAACATATCCGGAGGATTTATTTTATATAACCTCCTCTTACAAACTCCATTTAGAAATATGGACTCTTGGTACCCTATGTAATATGCCTTGAAGTTTTTCAGAGAGATTGACTCTCTATACCATACATACTTTATTTTTAAACTTTCCAGAAAGATTGACTCCCTGTACCATATATAAGGCACATTGAAGTTTTCCAGAGAGATTGACTTTCTATACCATATATCATTCACATTTAAATTTTCCAGAGACATAGATTCTTTGTACCATATATAATGGACATTAAAACTCTTCAGAGAGATTGACTCTCTGTGCCAGATATAATTCATTACATCTTCCAGAGAGGTTGATTCTCTGTGCCATGTATAATTTATTTTTAAACTGTCTAAAAAGGTTGACTCTTTGTACCAAATATAAGGCACACTTAAATTTTCCAGAACATTTAAATTTTTCAGAGAGATTGATTCTGTGTGTGATACACACTGGACATTTACATTTTTCAGAGAGATAGATTCTCTATACCATATATAAGGTATCTCCAATCTATTTAAGAAGACAGATTTTTGAAACCACACATGCTGGTTTGTTACTAGATTGAGAACTACCGACTGTTGAAACTTTTGTTCTCTTTCTAAAATATCTGGTTTCATCTCCCCTGTTGCCTCTCTTAACTCAATCACCTTATCTGGTGTATAGACTTTTTCCTCCCACTCTCTTTTCCTTCTTTTCACTTTATGGTCTTCCCCAATCTGCTCTTTGGTCATCATCTCATTTACTTTCTTTACTGGGAGATTTGGTATTATGGCTAATATCGGCCTTTCTACTTCTTTTTCACCTTGTGGATTGTTAACTAAAGTAGGCATCCTTTTTTCTCTGACTGACTCTGTTCTGAGGTATCCCTACTGTCATCTGGACTGATGCTACCATCGTTCTGCCCTGAATTTAGGTTTGACTGATCCTGCAGCCCTACATTAATACGATCTTTTAATTCCCCTATTTTCTGGTAGAGATTGTCCATCTTGGGGTTCACATATTCCACAACATAGGCCTTCTGGCTCTCCTCAACCTTTTCCAACATAACACCCAATTCATGTTGATTCATTCTGGGGCCCTCTTCTAAAGAACTTGACTTTACCCTTTTTACTATCTCCTCCCTAAAGCTATCCATTTGTTTCCCCAATTCTTTCCTAAGATTTTGGTCAATTTGTACACACTCATTGGCCATGCTTCCCTTAACTTCTCGTATTTCCTTTTCTAAGCCACTAAACTTATTTTTCATAGTGAGGGTTTGATCTATACAGCCCAAAGTGGCTTCCTTATATGAGTCCACTTTGGCTACCACCTCCTCTAATCTAATATGAATTCCTGCAGAAGTTATTTCGGCATTCTTTTCTATGCATTCTGATATGGATTGGGAGACCAAACCATGGACCTCATTCCTAATTAACTCAATCTCTCTCTTATTTTCTTCGATAGACTGCTCCACTTGAGCCTTTAATGACTGCAGTCCTTGACAGCCCTCTTGTTTGGTGACTTCCATAGATCTACACACTCCTTCTATCCTCTCCTCTACGGATGCAAATCTATTTTTACACTCTATGTTGGATTTTTCAATTCTAGTTTCCAAAGCCATGATCATCCGGCTGTTATTTTCAATAGAGTTCTTTAGATTTACCCTTAAACCTTCTATACTTTTCTCCACAGATTGACCTATCTTTTGTTCTAGATTTTCCATCCTTTGCTTACTATCTTCTCTTAGACTTTTTATATTTTGCTTACTATCTTCTCTTAGACTTTCTATATTTTTCTTCATCTTTTGTTCTAGATTTATCATACTTTGCTTACTATCTTCTCTTAGACTTTCTATATTTTGCTTACTATCTTCTCTTATACTTTCTATATTTTTCTCCATCTTTTGTTCTAGATTTACCATACTTTGCTTGCTATTTTCTCTTAGACTTTCTATATTTTGCTTACTATCTTCTCTCATACTTCTGAGCATCTGCATTATCATGTCCATGTCTGATGGTGCCATTTTTGCTATCTGAGCCTGGCCCACTTCTGGCTCCTCATTTACCATTTCTGTACTTGAGGCCTTATTATCGCTACTGACTTTAGAGGCATTTTCCTCTATTTCCTCTTTTTCTTGAGCTTTTTTAAAGGCAATTTCCCTATCCTCTTTTTCGGGATAAAAATAATCACTGATCCCTGGGATTGGGACACCCTCCTCTTCCATAACCTCTTCCATACTATAATTTAGTTCACTCATGTTATAAAACTATATATATCCCATCTGTACTTCCCTGACCATCAAAAATCCACACATCTTCTTCCTGTCTGACACCAATTCTGACCAACTGACTGATTTGATTTTCACCTTATTATGCATTACAAATACAACAAAAAATTTTTAATATCCTTATTTAATGAACTACACAACAATAATCTATATAGTGCATGTCTGTCTGTAATAGCCCAAATTATACATTCATCCATTCTCCCAGAAATCTGACAGATATTGACAGTCCACAGAATGACTAGCAGTTCACAATCTTGAGATAAATAAAAGAATTCAGTCACAGCACTGTAATCACACAATGTATCACGAGCACTCAGAAGATCATCCCAATTCGATCACTATTAACTACTACAACCTCTGATTGAATGAAGCTAACTCTGTTGCAATAAACGATGTATTTTAAGTCTTAGGGGCTAAAATAGATAAACTATGCCTTGCTCTCTCTCTTGTAGTCTTATGTGGCAAGTATCAAGGAATGCCCTGCTTATTATAGACTACAAAAACGAAACCTTGCTCTCTCTCTTGGAGACTTATAGGCTGGTATCATGGCAGGACTGCTGTTAACTGCTTCATGATAACATAAAGATAACTTATAAATTGGATTGGAAAACTATGCCGTACTCTCTTCTCTTGGAGACTTATAGGCTGGTATCATGGCAGGTCTGCTGTTAACTGCTTCATGATAAAATAAAGATAACATATAAATTGTGTTGGAGCAGTGAATGGGTTTGATCATTCATAAGTTACATGAAATACACAGCATTCTCAAAGGCAATGACAAAACTCTCCACTCATCGTCAAAACTGCAATCTCACCAACCAAACTCCAATGATCAACCATCCAATCAAACCTCTAAAATCATAGACTTTTTACAAAATGAACTCCCCAAACACACATGAGACTACTATTCTATAATTCATCACTATTACTGTGCCTATCCTATCTGGCAATAAATCATTTTAATGTTCCACAAAAAAAAATCTATTATTTATTTCACCCTTGTCTTAAGTTGTGATATTCATCTCTATTTTCAAAATTGATAAAACAAAACTAAGCTGTTTTATGGTTGTACCCATTTTATCATCATCAATAAATAATTAAATCATATTAAACATCATCATCTAAAATAAGACTGTTTGGCCACGAAAATTTTGTAAGACAAAAAAAAAATTTTTACTGAAAAAATTTTTCTCTTTTTAACCACACATCTCCTATCATTCTATAGACTCCCTTTTTCAGGTATATGGTAAAATATCAGGCCCCAGTTGGGTGTCCATTGTAACATAATTTAAAGGGAGTTCAAATAGATAGATCACAAATTCAATGTAACAAAATTAAAGGTCGCTCAAATATTATGATTTTATATATATATATATATATATATATATATATATATATATATTACAAGCATAAAGCTAAACTAGTCAATATATAATCAAAACTACCCCAAATCCAAAATTCAACTAGACCAGCATAAAAATAATATTAAAACACAACCTAAGGTTTCACTGCTACAAGCAGACTTCTCAAGTGTAAAGAACTACAAAAACTACACAATATATATTATATTAAAAACTACCCACAAATCCATTCACTTCCTATCCACTTTTAATATTAAAAGAACTCTTAAATAAGTTAATTGCTTCAGAATAATAAATTTTCAATAATAAAGACTCTTTAATTCTTCTTTTGATTTCACTTCTCTCAAAGAAGACAACCTTAGCTTCATCAAAATCAATAGTGTGGCCTGTATCTTTTTCATGGACATACAAAGCAGAACTAAGATATCTATTTTTAACTCTACTTTTATGAACCTTTAATCTTTCATTTAAACTCAAACTACTCTGACCTATTTAATTGGCCTTCCATTAAGTAGACATTTGTAATGTACCAAGAATAGGTTACTCATCCTGGAGTGAATGAAATGATCATTAGTGAACATGGGGTGATGGCAAATTACCATCAACCCCAAGTCAGCTTTTAAGGTTAAAATTTACAAAAAATATAATAAAATAAGATGATAATGATATTAAAGAAATATTTAATAATCCAAAGTGTTTATTATTAAAGTAATGTTTAATAATAAAAAATAAACATAACTGTTTTCAATCAAGGTGTTTTTATCACCTCAGATGATTTTATAAAAGGATTAATAAAATATCAGCAGCAGTCTGGATTGTAATTTTTGTGAGAGCTGAACAGAACAGTTTGGTTAGTAAATTTTTTTGAGTAAGTGGCAGCAATTAGCTGACCAAAATACATAGCTACAGTTGTTGTTGGATGAAGCAGAGTTGGAAGAATAGCTACCATGAACTGATGTATCTGAACTCAAGGCAATAGATTAAGGAGCTTTTACTTGATTGTTTCACAAGAGTTTGAATTCACACAGAGAAAAAATGATCCACTTTTTTGTGTTGAAATTCATAGCCTTAAAAATGGAGAGGACAGTTGCTTGCCTGAAATCTATCAAATCAAGACAGCTAGCTTACCTGAAGCTTAATTCAAGATAGATTACTTGACTGAAATTGATCAAATCCTAGAGGTTTAAATCTATATTTTTAAAATTAAAAAAGGAACCTTCTAATTAAAAGTCAATTTATGGTCATGCATTATTTTAAAATTAAAATTTTAAAAGAATGTTAGCAGTTGGAATACATAACACACAATAATATAGTGCATGCACATACATGCACACACTCATATATATATATATATATAAAGTAAAGGAAAAGTAGAAATGAATACAGACATAAATTTTTGTAGATATTTTTCTACATTTCCTGGAATAATAATGACTGTAAAGAATTAAATAACTCTGATTTCATATAAAGTTTTATTATAAATTAAGCTTTTAAAAAGGTCCAAATAAATATAAATGTTGTATTACTATTTTTATTTTAAAATTTAAAAATAAGTAAGGTATTTGGGAATATTTTTAATTAATTAAACAGAATTTCTCTCTATTAGAAATCCCTAAGTGAAAACATGTATATCACACTTTGATAAAACCTTCAAGCTTGTTTTTAAAAGAAATGAGAAAGATAAGAAAAAAACTTTTTAATTAAATGTGTTGTTATCAACTCAGTCCAAGGCTTATAAGAAGTTTGAAAAAATATATTTTATTCTGGATAGTGGTTTTTGAAGAGAACAGCCTGGTTGTTGATTTTTAAAAAGAGCAGTTAGCAACATATAGCTAATTGCAAAGTTGGTTATAATATTTTCTTGCAGCTTATTAAGTATGCAGCAGTTGGTGTTATCTAGACTGGGAGATGGCTAACAAATTTATACATAGCTCCCATGAGATATAGCTAAAGTCAAGACAGGAGATCCAGAAGCAGTCTCTTGATTTGTGATAGTGGAGCTTGCCAAGAACAATCCTAGACAGAAGGAAGACCAACTACAGAGCACTATTTTACATTGATTATATTTTTTCTGATGATGACAATCATCAAAACCAAACTCACCAAAAAAAATCTTCTAGCTTACCAAAAGAACACCAGTTTGCTGAAAAAATAGTTATATGTATGCTGATGTATAAAAATACAGAGAAGCACAGATAAACATTTATACAGCTGGTGATGAGTAGTGTTATATATGATAATGAAATTTTAAATAATTTCCTTAGTAAAATGACCTTTTTACAACTGATAGATATATATGAAGTGATATTACTTTAAAATCGTTTACCAAAAAATTAAAATGGTTTACATTTATATTCATAATTTTTAAAAAAAAAACTTATAAATAACAGTCAAGAAAAAGATTTCCAAAAATCTTTTAGAGTAGAAAAAAGAAAGACATTTAAAATCAATCAACAATTAACTGTCAAAAATTTGATAGTACTATTTTAAAGCAAAAAGGAAACTATATCCAACAAATTAAAACTTACCATAAAAAATATGTGAATGTTATAATATAATTTCAACAAAGGATTTTAATTGTGAAAATGTATATTTTAATAACTTTATTATTGCAATAAATGAAAATAGGTAAATGTTAATCTGAGTTTACACACACACACACGTTTATGTAAATTTTAAATATTTTATTGTATTTTATATAACAATTCAAATATTTTGTGTAACAGTTTACATAAACCTAACATAATGTATTTGTATTATTAAAAATATAAGGTAAAAAATGTAACCATTTAATATCTTTATGTAACAAGTTAAATATGTTCAGAAATTTCATGCACATGCATGTATGTGTGCATATATCTGTCAATTGTATTATAAATACCCATGCTTGTCAAATATAACACATATGTAAAATTTAATCATTTTTTAGTAATTATTCTATGTTAATTGACATGTTTTCATTGTATATTATAAAATGTGCATCTGCATATGGATATATATGCATTTGTGTAAACTCATTAACAGACATTGGAAATCAATATAATAATTTGAATTTTGTAGTAATCTTGCAAATCACAATGTGATAATTTTTATTATTGTATATTATTCAAAATAAGAAGCCTTATACTATAAAACTTTAATTTCATTTTTTGTTGTTGTTCAATAAACTTATTCAACTGCAAGTTATTCTAGTGACTTTATTGTGAACAGTTATAGATTATTATGTGAATCATTACTTGGTCACTGTAACAGTAATAAAAGTTGTATTCTCTGAACTATATTGGAGTATGATGGATGAATATATAAATGGAGATGTATTTAGTGCTTTTGGGCATCCAGAGATGATCAATCATCCTCCTGTTTGGCACAAAAAAGAATATTCCTTAAAGCCCATGTACTACATTTGACTTTAGTTTAGTCTTATTAGAAATTAAGTTTATAGTTAGCCAACACATTAATGATACTGAGTGGCAGGGCAGTGATGATGATCAGCATGATTTAATGTCCCAGCATTATTGTTTAATTATGTACTCTGATGGATGAGCAATTAAATCGGTGCATCCAAATTGTTTTAATAATTGCCTAAGCTCACAATGGCTCAACATAAGACCCATTTACAAACAGTCACAAAATTAACTATTGATTTATTGTACTGATTTTATTTTGATTATGAGTCATTCATGATGATGAGTGGTTTCTTTTTAGTAGTACTCATATTTACTTATACTGATTTATACTTTTACTTTATAGTGCTGGTTGATGGTTAATTATTATCATAGCTGTGAGGAGTGTCTAGCTGATTTCCTAGAGATCTATTGATTTTATGCTCTTGCTGAATATATAAACTTGTTTATATATTTTTTGATATTAACATTATTTAATATCTTCTCACTTTAATATCTTTACTAATAATCATTAAAAACTTTAGAATGTTAAACACTAAATACTTTAACTTTTTTAATATCTTACTTTAAATATTATACTTTTGTAAATTATTGATTTTGTATTTACTGGGGTATGATGATGATTTTGCCATTATCTCAACTTTGTTTATGATTAACCTCTCTTTTATGACAACTTCCTACCACCCCATCCCATTACACATGGTTACCTAACTGATAGCCAATGATGATCATGTACTGTGATAATTATTATAGATGGCTGCCCAACATAAGGCTGATGACAATTGCATACTGATGATGATCACTTCAAAATTATCAACTTGATCTCAAAAACACAACAGGCTGATGACAATTGCATACTGATGATGATCACTTCAAAATTATCAACTTGATCTCAAAACACAACAGAAAACAGAAAAGTATGCATTTTATACAGAATTAATTTTAAAAATTACTGTAAAATAGGTGACAAGAGTATTGGTAATGATTAGAAATTATAAAATAGTAGTTTTCATGTATATTTAAAGAGTTTCACATTTACTGTTAAATAGAAAATTTATAATTTCAGAAATTGGATTGGGTGTTTGATTATTGAAGTTTGTTTAGCTGTATTTTCAGTTTTGTTGGTGAAGGGAAATTTTTGTCATTGGCTTGAGCATGCAATGTTTTCAAGCAACTCTGAGAGTGTTCTATCTCAGCTATTTGTTCCAACCCATTTTCTGTATTCATATCATTTGTCATAGAGTAATTAACATAGTCCTGCCATGATTCCAGCCTCTAAGTCTCCAAAAAAAAGAAGCAAGGCATAGCTTGTATTTCCCAGTTTATAAGACTCAAAAGAAACAGGGTATAGTTTTATTTTCCAGTCCCTCCATGGTGTGCCAGACCATAAAACATCCATGCACAAGATGGCTGTAGCCAACAATTTGGCACAGCTACATTTATTGAATAAATTAAATAAAGTAAAAAGAAATAAACAATGAGAGTTGGTCTATACTAGATTCCCATCTCCTTGAGTACACAACTAACACATATATTATTTATTTTTGAAATAATAACCCACTATAAATGTCATTTATTGTAAATGTTCTAATATGTATAATAACACACTATAAATGTATCACATTTATTGGAAACATATATGTAATACATATATGTATAAAGATTTTTGTATATATTTTTTCTCTTTTTGATCATTTTTAAAATGTTTTTCTTTTATTTGAAAAATATATAAAAATATTGTTTTTGCGTAATTGACAAGAATCTTCTGTTTAAAAGGTAGATTTAATTAATCTTTGTTTTTCTATTTTACTTTTTGTGAGTAATCAAGATGGAATATATATTTTACCCTAAAATGTAGAATTTAATTGGAAAAATTGTAAGGAATGTTATAATCTAAATGATAAATTAAAAGGATTGGCTGATTCATACTTCTAAGGGGGCTATCTGAATTGGTTCTTATGAGTGGGATTGATAAGTTAGTCAGTGTTGTAGCATTCATTCTTTCTTTGGCAGTCACTCTGGACAACTTAGTCACCACTTTGATTCCAGAATTATTCAATCATCCATATACTTAAGAGATTAATTTATGGACTAGACTATTAGTGATATTCTTAAGAACAAATCCATTATACAGTTCTTTTAAGAACTCTTGTCTTTTTGTGGATTCCAGTAACCATTGGAGATGGCAGATGAAAATTTATTAATAATCCTAATTATTATTATATATATAAAAAAAGAAGATATGAAGCAATATACTAGAGATTCCAGTAAAATGACCATGGGATAGACAACCAGCTGGTGCACCACCAAGATGTGATCATGCTAGTTCCAGCCGGCCATGATGATGACAAAAGCTGCCTTGCCTATGCCCAAATGAGATGAAATCCTCACCGCACAGCTAGTTTAATTGAAGCCCACTCAGATCCCAGAGGAGAAAAATGAAGACACCTACATAAGTTTATTTTACAAATATTTTATTAATATTGAACTAATTAACTATGATATTTCCGATTAAATATATTAGTATTTTTTTTATTATTAGCCATTTAAAAAAAAGAGAAAGAAAGAGAGATTTGTCTTTAGCATATATATATACATATTGAACCGTATTCGAATATGTGTATTCGAATCACCGGCCTCTTAGGCAGAGAACATACTCGGTGAGTATGTATGCCCAAACGATAGCTATAAAGTATATAACTAACGTTACATTTCCAGGACATAACTTCTTCTTGACTGTTGAGTTCAACACCAAGTTCAAAGCACTTTTTTTGTTTGTGTATAAACATGGGCGCCAGCTGCTTATTCTAAAAGAATAGACAACGCACTTTGAATAGTGGCAACTAACCCAACACCTAAATCCACGACTAGCTCAGTTGTTTGTAATCACTAATAGATTATACTTAATTAGTGGTTAAAAGACTTGATAAAGAATTTATTAAAAGAATATATAAAAAGAATTGTAAAAGAATTGATAAAAGGGAATTGATAAAAAGAATTGATAAAAAGAATTGACTGACAAATAAAGTTTAATTTTAAAGATAATTTATTAACTAACATTTGTTTACTAAATTTAAACATTTTATAATTCTAATAAAACACATGCATATTTTAAATTAACATTTCTAAATATTCTAAATATTCTTATAGATTCAATAACAGAACACTCTAATTTAACTAATAAATATGGATATAATGATCACGCACATATTAACTCATGCACACACATAATAATATTAAAGTATTACATAGCATTTGAAATTTAATCACACACATCAATAGTTCATTTATGTATGATATCGAGTTCATATAATTAGACTCTTGGAGGATTCGCACGAATTAATGAAATGCAATGGCTATTACAGTATAATGAAATAAGCAAATGTTTTACCTAGGATTTTGAATGTTGACGTAGAATTTTGTTCTTTGGTGGCTGCTTTCGGTGAGGATATTTCCATTATAAATGCTTACCAGCCGGCTGGGACGTTTCCTTGCTGAGTTTCCTGATTTTCACGATTATTGCTATTGGAGACAAATAGATACTGACGGAGATTTTCTAAGATGTTAAGCTGACATTATTTCACGGGCAGATCTGCTGTTTTCTTGGACATCTGGGCTGGAGATAAATGTGCGTTCCCAAGATCTCAACACTGCATTTTGTTTGTTAACTGCACAATTAAATTCTGAACTGCACTCACTCAATTAATTTGTGGAACTGAATGACTGTCTGATAAAAAAAGGTCTATTTATATCTGCAACGTGTTGTCTTTCTGATATCTCCGGCAAAGATCTGTTGTCAAATTTCTTATCAATTAATCCTTTGATAAACGTGTTTTGAAAGATTGCTTAATTAGTAATAGCCATGCAAAAATGTATTGTTTTATATTAATTAATATCTAATAGTCATTGCCGTGTTTTTCAATGATAATCTTCCCTAACTTACACATACATTTTATATATTTACAAATGTACATATATACGCACATATATTTTTAATACAATTTACTATTTAGTTTTAACATTATTTTTTCTTTAATTAAAATTGAATGAAAAGAGATTTGTATGCTTATATTTTTATGAATACTAATAAAAACTATTTAATTCCTATCTTTTTCTAAAACAAACTGAATAACTCTTCAACATTTAATTTTATGTTTTTCTTTTACGAAAGATTACTTTAATACTTATTTTGGATAAAAATTATATGTGCCTATATGAATATAGGTACAATATATATATATATATATTGAATTTACAGTTATTGCAGGCATAATGATACAGCTTTTACTTAAATCTGTTAATTCATGTTTCTATTCCAAATTCTAGTATTTTCAGCAAAGGTTGCAATTAGTTTTTTTTTTATTGCTGTTTTTTTTGTTGTTGTTGTTGTTGAAAATTGTCATACATAAATATACATGTGTATATATGTGCACATGCACTAGTAATATTAGGTAAATACGATACCTCATGTTGCATATCTGAAATGTATTTGTCCGGATATTTTTTTAAGTTATTTTTTGTCACTGCTGTACCTTATTATGAGTACAAATCAGGTTTTATGTATTGTAAATTTCCCGTAAGCAAGTCCATGAATAACTTTATATTTAGAATAATAGCGAGTGTGTAATGGTGCCGCACGTATATACATGTATTAAGAATTTATCGTAGAAGGCAATTAGATACTGTACCTCATGTTGAGTACTATATAGTATCTGAGTTAATGCAACCTTAACAACATGTTGAAAATATTTCATAGTGTGAATATATGTATGCATAGTTTTTTTTTTATTATCATATTTGCTAATCAAAAAAAAAGGTTTTAAATTACTCAGTAAAAATGTATGCCTGTATGACAGGTGTCCCCAACCCTATGCCTGCAGGCACCATGGCACCCGCAGACCATTTTACGTGTGCCCGCCACTCTCTGAACACAATTAAAAATTATTTATCTGATACAAATAAATTTAATTTTTAAAATTTCTTATAAATTATTGTATTATATTGTAATCAAATTGTAGTGCATACTATACTTTTACACCATAAAAATATAGACATTAATTATGTTAAAATTTTATTTTTGAAATAAATATTTTTTGTACATTATGTGTATTATTAACAATATCCAACTACAAATTTACATTGAAAAAATAAATGGTGCCCGTCCCCTAACATTAAAAAAATAAATAGTGCCCGCCACCTGGCCGGTATTATAGAATGTGCTTGTAAGTGCAAAAAGGTTGGGGACCCCTGCTGTATGACCACAAATCTCTTATCTGAAAAAATATATACATCAAATCACACAAAGAATAACTTATTTCTACAGGGTAAAAAAAAAAACTCAGACAACTTCCATTCCTTATAAAACATTGTAAATAGCTTCAGGGATTTATTATTTTCTTATTTAAAATTGTATTCTATCTATTTCAATGCCTCGAATATATATATGGGTTTGTGTTATTTAATTATTTAGTATTTTTTTTATTCTGTCATTTTAAGTATGAAACGGTGGTGGGTATTTGGGATTAAATAAATATTTAATCATAATATTAGACTTGTTTCATTTTCGTATTATTATTTATTTGAAAAAAATGTATTCTTTTCTTATCAACCATGTACCTGCAATAATCATTTAACTTACCCATTGAAGACTAGATGTAGAGTGACTGAACTAGCCACATGGCATATCGCTCTACCAGGGTGTTATATTTTATTCTCATGCTCCACTGGACATATGGTATTGCACACCCTTCTGGGAGGGGGGGATTTCATTTTTATTCTTTTCTAGAAGTGGCACCCAAAAGCTATCTGTAAATAGACTTTTCAAAAGTGTGTAATTGCCATATGTCCTAAACATTTGGGTGTTCGAGTACAATATCAACTAAAGGGGGGTTTGAACTGGCAGAGTCCAGGTAATTCACTCTTTCTATCAGTTTAGCTGGAAGTACCAACATATATCAGTACAGATAATCGGCTAAATTGGTATCTATTTCTTTCCCTGCTAAATCTTGGTCACTCATGCTCGGTGCAAGATTAGGAATAGAAATCTGCAGGGGAGTATGGTCTGGTACAATGGAAAAGGGCTTTGCAAAGATTTTGCAGTATCTTTACAAGAGTTGTAGCAGCTTATAGAATTTTATTTGTGGTATCACTATTGGTTTTTGTGGTACATTGTATACTTAAAGTCCAATGGCTGAATTTTTTATCTATCTCAATATTGCAGATCACTATTCATTCTGCCAACCATCAGATATCTGTCAAATCTCTGAAAAAATATTGAGTACATAGTTTTAGGTATGAACTTTGTTTTGATTATGCATGAAAATTATGTAAAACATTGTTAGATAGGTGTTTCATTTCTATTTACCTTTTCCCTCAGACTATAATGTGTGTACAAGTATATATATATATATATATATATATATATATATATATATATATATATATATATATATATATATATATATATATATATATATGGTAACATGACTAAGCATTCATTAAAATTATGTTTACAATTATTAAAATAGAATTCTCCTAAATAACATAGTTTTAATAAATAAATAAAGTTATAAAGATTTAAAAAGTTATTATCAATAACAATTAATTAGTTAGAAGGAAAGTGAGGGTTTGCTTTAGAAATGTCAGAATAAAAGTCTGAAGAGTTTTTTTCCTATTATTAGTAGTTTAAATAAAATACAGCTTGACAAAAGGAAATAATCAGTAAAACTTGCAATTAACTGATTGGAGGAAGAAGAGGGTTTGACTTGATAAAAGTTTAAGGAATAAATTGTTTTATAAAAATTAAAGTTACCCTATCTCTTTGTTTAAATCTATTTAAAGAAAAAAAGGTAATCTTAAAAAACTAAATAATGAGATGATTTTAGAAATATATGTGTGTTAATAGCGATTGTAAACATAGCAAAATGTGCTCTTGTTGATCAAATAAATATGTGCATGTTCAATGTTAAGGAATAAATACAAGTTTAATAATATTGTCTAAGATATAAACACAGAATTTGCAATGGCTATGAATTAAAATCCACAAAACACAAATTTTGCAATGGCTACCAAATGAAAACACATAATCAAAAGCTTATCTAAAGAATGTAATTAAAAACAGTGGACAAATTCCAACTACAAAGGTAGCCGGTGGACATAAAAAACCAATTATCAAAATGACAACAGGTCATTATATAAATAGTCCAGTATTTATCAGACAATCAGTTGAGTTCACAATCACTTTAGTTGAGTTCAATCTATCAGTTCAGATCCTAATTGGATTAAAGCAATTCTCAGTCAGTCTTCTCATGTACTTGTTAATAAAGACTATGCAGTGTTGTGCAGCTTTGAGGAGCATATGAAGAGCTCTAAGCCTGTCCTAAATATCAGTAGTCTGCCTGAGATGGAAGTAATGCAAGCCTAACATCTTGAAACTGCACTTTCAATATCTGTCTCAAAGAATAGTGCCACAGAATAGTAAGCATAAAAGCCTCCAATTCAACCAGTTGGAAAGATTTTCAATTGAAGCAACAACTCAAAAAATTAACATTTAAATTCTATAGGTAATAAGTAACTTTTATTATTTCCATTTCTAATTAATGTAACCATTGCAATCCTTAAAGCCTCCAGAGTCAGTTAATAAATGAACTCTATAGCATGCATAAAGAACTAAAGAAGTGTGTGTATTTGAAATGTCATGTGTTAATGCTTTAGAATATTTTATATTGATTTTATGTATTTTGAAATGCCTTATTATTTAATATTCATTGTTATATTATATTGCTATTGTATATGTGTGCCTGAGGTTATGAAAAGTCATTGTTTCATTTAATTATGTTTCATAAAAGTAATTAAAATTAAATAATAAATTATCTTTAAATTTAACATTTGTTGGTCAAGCTTTTTACCACTAATGGAAAGCAACCATTTTTTATTGTATTACTTTTGATTGAGCTAGTCATGGGATATTTTAAGAAGGGTATTATGGGCCTACTGTCCAGGACATGTTAGTTACCCCATGTAATTGGCTAGTGCCAGAGGTTTATCTCAAATCAAATAAAGTAGTTTGGATAGTGGGTGTTTGGATCTAGCAGTTGAGGTGGGTCACAGTCTGGAAATGTGTTTGTGTTACATATTGCATAGCTTGGTCTGATCATGGGTATCATTAATAGCTCTGCTATCAATGGTATTATCCCCTCTGCTTGAAGGGCTGGTCCATTTACATAATACTCATAATATAAAAATATAAAATTATGATAAATAAGTTTTAAACCCAATTAAACCTAGGAAATAGAGGGTTTCAAATCATCTATGGAATGGACCCACGGTATAATATATATATATATATATAAAATAAATGAAAAGTAGAAATAAATACAGACATAAATTTTTGTAGATATTTTTTTACATTTCCTGAAATAATAATGACTGGAAAAAATTAAATAACTCTGATTAAAAATAAAATTTTATTATAAATTAAACGTTTAAAAAGGTCTGAATAAATATAAATATTGTATTATTATTACTTTGATTTTGAAATTTAAAAACAAGTATAATATTTTGAAAATTTTTTAATTCATTAAACACAATTTCTATCTATTAGAAATCCCCTAAGTGGAAACATGTATATCACACTTTGATAAAAATTTCAAGCTTGTTTTCAAGAAGGCATAGAAAGTTAAGAAAAAAACCTTTTTAATTAAATGTGTTGTTGTCATCTCAATCCAAGTTTATAAAAGGTTTGAAAAAAAATATTTTACTCTGGATAGTGGTTTTTTAAGAGACCAGTCTGAATGGTGATTTTTAAAAAGAGCAGTTGGCAACATATAGTTAACTGCAAAATAAATTATATTTTGTTATGGCTTGTTGATGTTTGCAGAACTTGGTGTTAGCTAGATTGGGAGATGGCTGGCAGATTTATACAAAGTTCCCCTGAGATGCAGCTGAAGTCAAGGCAGGAGATACAATAGCAGTTTTGATTCATGGTAGAGCAGCTTGAATTCACTTGGGGGAAATGGGTCATCTTCCAGTGGTAAAATTTATAACTACAGATGTGTTCATCAAGCTGCTTGCCTGGAATAATCCTAGACAGAAGGAAGACCAACTACAGACCACCATTTTACATGGATTATATTTTTCCTGATAATGACAATCATCAAAACCAAACTCACCAAGAAAAATTTTCCAGCTTGCTGAAGAAGTAATTATATGTATTATGACATATCTAAAGGCAGAGAAACACAGATAAATGTATATACAGCTGGTAGTGAGTAGTGTTATATATGACAATAACATTTAAAATAATTTCCTTAGCAAAATGACATTTTTATAACTGATATATATATATAAAATAATATTAATTTAAAATTGTTTATTAATGAAGGAAAAAAGGTTCAAATTTATATTTATAATTTAAAATAAAAACAAAGTTATAATTAACAGTCAATAAAAAGATTTCCAAAAATCTTTTACACTAGAAAAAAGATGTTTTAAATCAATCAACAATAAACTGTCAAAAATTTGATAGTACTTATTTTTTTAAAAAAATGAAATATACCCACCAAAGTAAATCTTACCATAAAAAAATATGCAAACTTTATAATATAATTTCATCAATGAATTTAATTGTGAAAATGTATATTTTAATAACTTTATTATAGTAACAAATTTAAATTGGTAAATGTCAGTCTGCATATATACATGCACACACAAACTTATGTAAATTTTAAATCTTTTATTGTATTTTATGTAATAATTTCAAAATGTAAAATAAATTAATATATTTCACTGATTGGCAGTTTAAATAAACCTAGCATAATGTATTTGTATTATTAAAAATATAAGTTAAAAAATTTAACCATTTATTATTTCTATGTAGCAAGTTAAATATGTTCAGAAATTTTATGCACATGCATCATGTAGGTGTACATATATCTATCAATTGTATTAATCATTTTTTAATGCTTGTCAAGTATAACACACATGTAAAATTTAATCATTTTTTAATAATTATGTTAATTGAAATGTTTTCATTGTATATTATAAAACACGCATCTATGTGCAGATATATATATATATATTGTAACCTAGTGTTATTGACACTGGGTTTATTTAACATTATTTCCACAGGAAAAACAATGCAATCCTTTTTTAGGAAATAAAAAGTAAAATAATAATAATATTAAGTGATTAATAAAATATGCTATTTACTCACTTTAACGTGTTTTAAGCAAATAACTAAAAAAAAAATTTAGTAATCCAATATCATTTTGAAGAAGAGCATAAATAATTTAGTTAAAATATATTAACAAAAAGAGCAATTTAATATAGTATAAAAGCACATCTCATAAACAGTAATTGATTTGGATGGGTAGAGGGGAGAGTAGATGAGTGTCTTATCATAAAGCACAGTAACTTCTGATAATTTTTTTAAAATTATTTAGATAATAATGTATACAGAATTATACATTACTAATAAGCATTATTAGTTAAAGATATTTATTATTTTTCATTATTTGTCAAATTATCTTGTAATCCATTTAAATCATACAGAAATATATGACTGTAATAAGTTTTTTTTTCCCTTTCCTTTGTTTATGTATAATTAAATAATTATTTTTCTGTAAGAGGTCGCTAAAAGAAGACCGGGAAATTTTGTAGAAAAATCTAGTCTGACATAAGTTTTACAAGAGGAAGCAGTGCTGAAATTCGGTAACAAATTTTTATATTTTTTATTGCAGAAATAAATATAATTCAAGTAACATTTTAACAATACCATGTCTAGCTAAAATATTTTGATAAGACATCCATAAGCTTCTATTGCTCTACGTATTTTAAAGCTTTTTATACTCAAAATGTGCTATCTTATGCTAAAGTTCGAGATCACCGTATTGACTACAGCGATCACGGAAAATATCATTATAGTTAAACTAAGCAATATAAGTAATTTCCAAGAAATAATTAATTATTTGTTAACTTTACCTTATTTAATAATCTTTTCATGGTATAAAAGAAAAACTAGAATTAAAAGACATATTATAAAAGCCAAGGAAAGTTAACCAAAAATTTCGCGCTCTTTCTAACAGAAATTGTCTGCTTTAGAAAATAATGCAAGTTCCCCACGTTAAAATATGTTTTATTCACTGACAATTATCCAGAAATAATATAAATAATAAATGATATTTACTTATGCACCTGCATATTTTTTTTAAAAAGAAATATAAATTTTCTCAAGGCAAATATTGGAAAATTTGTATGTGTGCATTCATGAATTATTCCTTATTAAAGAAAAATTATAATTCCTAGAGTAGGAATAAAAACTTCACAAACATTAGTGACCTAATTATAACCATAAAATAAAATGTTATATTATACATGAATTGGAGTCAATAAAACTTTATATCCACGTAAGTCAGCTGCAGTCAATAAAAATATTTTGGAAAAATTCGCGCATTCTTTTATTCATAAGCCAGCTAGCTAAAAATGATACGTATCGCCAATCGTAAAAGAAAAGAAATGTATATGCGATCGTTTATCGTCAAATATTCGTAATGTTAAAATCTGTATTGTTTTCTTGGATCCCAAAATTATAGCAGTTAATTCAAGGAAGAATTAAAATCCAATGCTGCTATGTTTTTTTTTTTTTTCTTTGCCTACTATTAAGTGCACCAGAATGAAGGCAACTTTTTATAAATGAAATAATAAGGTGTTTCTTGTTTAAATTTGCTTCGTGAACTACGAATGGATCAAGTTCTTCATCTGGATAAAGTGCCCAACGGAAACATTTTTTTCTAGTGATATTATAAGCACTTGTTAAGTAATGATTTTTTTTACTAATTTGTAAAATTATGTGTGTTATTTTTTTATTTTTATATCAGCAGGTTAAAAGCTATATATTCAAGTACTATTCAAATGACCTTGTAATCATAAAGGTATGTTTTCATGTAATTATTCTAGGTTAAATTTATATTTGACATGAAAAAAATATTATTTTTTTTTATAAAATGTGTTTACTTATGATATGTAATTATGAGTATCAATTTAGATGTCAGATGCGTAAAAGAAGAAGAATTTAGATACTTAATAGGCAAAATATCTAGTTAAAATTATCAGAAGTAATTAAAGAGAAGTGCTATACAAAATATTACTTATTTAAAGTTTGAAACAAATTTATACTATGTTAATTAAGGAACTTATTCCCAATTATTCTTTATTAACACATTCACTTGGTTTAGTTCAAAATACTATACTTCCTATTATTTGTTGAATATTTCTTTGGCAAAAGTGAAAATTATTATTGTATTCTGTGATATCCATTGTGACAGTCAGATTATGTATGTTGATTTAACCCAGTTCGAATACTAGGCGAAAGTACCTCAAGGCCAACCATACGCGAGATATTAAATCAAGAATACTATGACCTCTGCCCTATTTCGCCTATTCTCGAGGCTAATTTACGATCCAACAACACCATCTGAGCCACACATAAATTATTTTTCAACCGGCCACAAAGCTTAGCAACAGCGGTAGAGACATGGACGGGAAATCCTAAGGAGCTAAATAGTTAAAGGTGCAAAAGTACTAAGAAATATGTGTTTTGCGTGCCTGGATCATTAGAAAAGTAAAATAAAGCATTATAATAAAATTAGGAAACTCAAGCTTTTGATAGTTAAATAATATGTTTAATTAATGGCTTTAAAATATGAATAATGATTTAATGGCCTCCGCTATTCCTCTAAATTAACGAAACAAAATAATTAGACAATAAAAACGGATTAATAGGTTTGCGGTCTAAATCTTTTCTTCCCAATTCTATTAAAATTGTCAACTCGATCTTCTCAATAAAGTACAATAAAAAAAGGATCTTTCGCAAAGCATTTCTAATTGCTTTGCGCTAAAAACAGTTTAAAATTATTTAAAACGTATATAGTTAAATCAGATATACGTAAAGCTAATGGCGGACAAAAGAGGCGTTATCAAAGAGATCAAGTTGGCACACAAAAGAAACTGACTCATATTTAATTAACAAACATAAATAAAATTGGAAAGAGATTTTAAATGAGCAAAAATTAACTATTAAACTTAACCGCAATGGAATACTAAATATTTACACTGGTTAGTAAGGAAGAATAGCGAAGGGAAAAAGGTTACATATAGATAGATGATCATACAATATATATATTTAAGGTTAGTCTAATAAAAATGGTTACATAGCAAATACATATAAATTCACTGAAGCAATTAGAAAAAAATGAACAAAAGGTAGCATAAGAATTAGTTCAATAGAGGAGATACGATTACCGTCCTTTTTCCTTGGTCATGTTCCCCACGGCGTTCGTGGCTTGATCCGACCGTCGAGATGTAGTTGTCCGGACAATGAAAATATGTAGTATGGTTTCACGAAAAGTTCTCCAGACACGGCACAGAGTTCAGATGACTATTGAGTGGATATTAAGGCATTTTGAATGGTATTCCGGAACCTCGGCGATAGGCAAAGCTATTTATTTGCCTAGCCGAGCATAGTAGAATCTATCAAACTTATATGATTTTTAGCTTGAGCAGGTTCAAACTTCTTCATGATTGGTAGACAACAGTTGTAGACTTTTGGGAATAAAATCACGAACAAAATCTGACAGAGTTCTCCTAAGAGAAATCTGAATGCACCTTGCAATAGCAAAATCTGAAAGAATCACCTTCACAAGGAAAATCAGAATCAACTGAATCCTTCAAAAGGAAAAATCTGAATATGTGAATTCTTCAAAAAGAAAAATCTGAATATGTGAATTCTTCAAAAAGAAAAATCTGAATATGTGAATTCTTCAAAAAGAAAAATCTGAATATGTGAATTCTTCAAAAAGAAAAATCTGAATAATCAATCTTTTGTTCTCCCTTCTATTTATACCCTCTCTGTCAGCTACCTTCTATTGTTTGTATGATCTGAGATCTTGATAAGCCTCCCCATGCTCCTTTGTTTCAAAGCAACACTTTCTAAAAATAACTTTAACTTTTTTACTCTAACTTTCTTACTTCAAAGTTTGAATTCTCTTAATTAAAAAGAAAGAAAGAGAAGGCCATCTTTAATTACACTTGAATGGCTCACTAATTAAAACTATACATTCTTTTAGAAAATGTTGGCAGGCTTATCTCAAAATCAAATCATACTAAATATTTTAACAAAATTTTAACAACAATATATTATTATTTTTTTATAGTAAAATAAGCATTTTATTTCAGCAGAATTTTGCATTAACTCATATATATACGCTAGATGTATATATATGTTTGACTAATAGGTTAAGCAATTTTTATTAATAGAATGAAATTTATTTAAAACAAAATATTTAAATGTAAAACACATTTGATAAGCATAATTATTTTTAACTCTAATGCAAAACCCTGCTGATATTGGACTATAAACTTAATTTAGGTCTACAATATTAATCAAGTTTATAGGAAGATGTGAAGCATGGATTGGACTTCAGATCCATTGCTTCACCATTGATATCAGACACTGATCTAAGTATACCCCGGAACATAAATTTAGTGTAATTAGTGTATTTGCTTGTCTTGCCCCGATATAGCATCGGTATAGGCTTAATATGCGCCTAAGTAATAATTGTAATGTATCTATTTTGTGGGATAGAAAATAATCTCCCCAAAAGCTTTATTTTCCATGAGGGGAATAGATAAATCTAGTATTCGGGTATGTTTATAACCCAAGTGATCGCTTCTCAGAGTCAGGACGATCAGTACTTTATATAGTATTTAGTGTATTTCATTAGTTAAAATCCCAGGAGAGGATTATATTTGGTGTGTGTTCCTATTATGCCCAATTAAGAGGCAAGGACCCACCAAACTATTTAATATAGTAGTTAACTCTACAGCCCTTCGGTGATATTCCATATTCCTCATGAGAAAATAGAGATAATTCCACCATGGATGGTGTTGAATATTGTGTTTGTTTAGAAAGCTATGGCAAGATAACGGGTATATTGGAGGTTAATTCCTCAAGCTCCATTTAGTATAATTAGCGTGCTAGTATCTGATCAATGTCTGAATTGTGCGACGGAATAGTGCTAGTAATCCACACGTAAGTCAATGGAGAGAGTAAGTTTTAAAAGTGCGTGATTTAAAAATTTTTTGTTTGCCAAGGGAGGGTTCAAATACTAGGTTTAATTTAGGTTAATGATTAATTAGCACTCACAACATAACTTATACTGAGAAAAACAGTGTGTATAACAACTTCAGTTGTTATTAAGGTAAACATTAAAATAATAAGTGTAACTTCTTATACGTAACCCATAAACTATAATAGGTTATCTAAATAAAAACTATCATTTAATTAAAGATATGATAAAAAAAAAAATTCGTTTATACGCATTGCCAAGAATCAGATTATTTTTGTTTTAAAACAGATCGTTAGTCAATAAATATAAGTAACCATTCATAAAAGATACACTAAACGAATGAGTTGATGTATCGATAATACTATTTATTTTGTTATATTCAATTTGCATAAATGTAAAAAGAAGATGAAGAAGTAGTTCGAATCCAAGTCTAAAAGTATAGACGAATTAATATTAGTTATATTTTATTTTATCCATATGGGATCGAATAAATTGTATATGTTTGTTTATTATGTTAATCATAAAAGATATTTTTGTTAAACCATAATAAAAAATTAGAATTTTGTTATAAGTTAATAATAAATTATCGTCTTATTACAAGTTGTTTTGAGTCATTTTTCTTATGTGCTAAATAAAAGTGTATTGGCATAATACTTGCAATACTTTCTTGAGTCCAAAATCATTTATGAAATCTTAAATCCAAAACACCAGATAGACAATTGTAAGCAGATCAAAATATTTCATTATATTATATTTTAATAAGAATTATTTATGGAATTGAAAACTTCAGACCAAGACATTTTATTTTATTTTATATGTGTGTAAAATCACTTTATTCCCAAACTACTAGCTTTGGTTGCACATTGTTGAATACAAATTTAAGGAAGTGTCTAAGTAATAAATTTAGTTAAATTATTGTGTTGTCATGGATAATGGAAGGACACAAAAGCACCCTTGTCTTTTCATCATTCCGACTGAGATTCTGGATTTAAAAAGGCTTTATTATTCAAAATTATGCGTTGTTATTGAATATGGTTATCATCTCATTAAATATTATAATAGTTAATATGTGGATGCAGACACCTGGAATTTAAATAAGGTAAATATTTCCTACAGCCGACCAGAATGTCAGTCATATGCGACAACACAATACTGCCGAGCAATTTTATTAAATATAACAGAGAACCCTGAGATTAGTGTCATTATTATAAGTGCTCTTAAATTAATAATTGATCAAATTCAGATCAATATTACAAGCGTGGCATGGCTTAAGAGATTGAAACATCTAATTGTATAATAACAAAAATATTGAGATCATATTGGCAAATTAATGAATATTTTGTTTTAGTCAGTAATATTAACAATGACATGAAAAATCATCATCATCATTGTCGAACAGTGCACGTACTTACAGCCCAGAGAATGTGTTTTGGATAGAGAAAGAATGGTAGTTTATTAATAATTTTCTTTTTAAATTTATTTTATTAATGATATTTTTTTATTAAATTCTATCTCTGTCTGAACTGCATATCACTGTAGCTGAATTATTATAGAACTAACCTAACGTCGAGCTATTATTATTATTGGGTAAAGCTAATTACCCGGACTAGACGAAGCGTAGTTGGAAGGTTGAGGCCTTCCACACGGATTTAATTTTAATTAGGAAACTTATTTATTTTACTAGGTTAGAAATGGAGTTCCAGATGGATTTTATTAAATGATTAATTAGAATCACTTTTTTATTTTGATTAGGAAGCTCATATCATTTTATTAGGTTAGAAATGGCGCCCAACGTGGGGCCATCGATGGCTATAGTTAGCCACAATAAATTTGGTAAAATTTTATTGAAATGAATATCAATATTATTTGCACGTGAATGAATTAATTGTTCATTGATTGAAAATGTTTGCCAGTGATAAATTGTTTCTTTAGCCATAAAATATTATATGAATGTCTATTTTATGACATAATCTTTGCCACTGAATAAATAAATTTGTTAGTTTATAATGTTCTGGTCTGTAAATAATTCCATAAGATTGTAATGATTTTATCATTTATGATGATCTGCTTGTCTGGTGGTGTAATTAGCACTTATACCATATTACATAATGGTTTGGAGAGATTTCTATGGACCAAGTAGCATATGAGAAAAGAATATTCAGTAGTTAATATTGGGACTTTAGTTATCTGAATATCAGAGCATAGTTTTGGTGTAGATTGTTTTTGATAGGAGAGGCATGGAGGCAGGATGTCTTGTCAATAATTTGTTATCAATATTATTAATAGTTCATTACTAATTTCAGTACTGTCAGATAATAGAAAGAGTTAAAAATTTTAAATATGAGTGAAAGCCAAGATAGTCAGGATATTTCATAGGATTTGGGAGAATCCCAAGATCTCCAATCCCCGGATACCCAAACACCATATTTTAATGTAGAAGTAAGAGAGGAACAAGAATCTTTAGATGAAGTTAGTCCGAAAAAAGCTAAAGTAGATAAAGATCTACCTGGGAATGAGCAAATCCAAATATTTACAATATTACAAAGTTTGTCTACACAGCTACAAAATTTAAATAGTGAATTAAAAAACTCAGAGAGTAAAATAGAAAGTCAAATAAAAAATTCCAATAGTGAATTAGAAAGTAAAATAGAAAGTCAAATAAAAAATTCCAATAGTGAATTAGAAAGTAAAATAGAAAGTCAAATAAAAAATTCCAATAGTGAATTAGAAAGTAAAATAGAAAGTCAAATAAAAAATTCCAATAGTGAATTAGAAAGTAAAATAGAAAGTCAAATACAAAATTCAAACAGTGAACTAAAAAGGGAATTAGAAAGTCAAGTACAAAAATCAAATCATGAATTAAAAAATCAAATACAAAATTCCAATAGTGAATTAGAGAGTAAAATAGAAAGTCAAATACAAAATTCAAATGTTGAATTAAAAACTGAATTAAAGAATCAAATTCAAAATTTGGACAGTAAAATAGACAATCACGTACAGGAGATCAAAGACCTAAGAGAAGAGTTAAAGAACCATGTAGAAGAGTCAAAATTGGCCTCCGAAAAACTAGAAATAAAAATTAAGAAAGAAATAGAAATAAAGTCTGAAAGGGCCAAAAGTATGATCGAGGCTATTCAGAAGGACTTCATAAGTCAATATGTAGAATTAAACAGTGAAGTTAAGGATAAAATAGAATGTATGAAGGGAGAATTAGATAGTGCTAGGAGTGAGTTTAGAAACTTAAAAGAAGAAGTCCAAAATATAACTATTGAACCTGACAATGTATCAAAAGGATGTCAGAGCCAGATTACTAGCAGAATAGCTAAGTTAGAAACTCAAGAGGTAACTCAATATGAAATTAATAAAAATATGGAAAGTGATTTAATTCAAGTGATAGGAAAAGTAGAACATTTTAGTGAGATATTGAAGAATAATTCCCAAATATTACATAATGATCTCAAAGAGGAAATAGGTGAATATATGACACAATGTAAGAATACAGTATATCAAAGGCTAGAAGATAAACTTGAGTTAGAGAAAGATGAAACTATTAACCAGTTAAAGCAACAAATTCAACATTTAAATGTAGGCCTTAAAGACAGTTCTACAAGAATAGATTGTGAATGGCAAAATTATAAATTAGGATTAGAAAGTCGTATGAAAGCTATGGACCTTAATATGGATAAAGTTGTTCATAGTAAAAATGTAGCTGAAACTCAGGTTAAGGAGATTAATAATAGTCATAATAAACCCATAATCTCTGAATTACAGACAATGATTAGCCCAGCAGAATCAGTGTACAATCCATTGAATGAGGCCCGACACAAAGTCATGTTAGAGCCCGAAAGTAATAGCTCCATGGCCTTGAAATTCCTCAAAATAAAGTTCTTTAAAGGAGAATACCAGGAGAATCCACATGAATATCTCCAAAATCTAGACGAATTGTTCACCTTATGTCATTTGTCTGAGGTAGAGAAGATTGCCATTGCCACAAACCATTTAAGTGCGGCATCTAAAGATTGGTGGCAACCGTTATTTATAAAACCGGAAACATATGGGGACTTTAAATATCTCATGTTAGCCAGTTTTTGGGGGGAAGACCGCCAAGACAACCTCAGATATCAGATATCTCAAGAAAGATATCATATAAATAAGGGCAGTTACACTCAGTTTTTCAGGAGTCAGGCCATCAAACTGAAAACGTTAACAGCCTATCCTTTGTCCGAGACCCAAATTGTGAGAATAATTCGCCATAATTTACTGAGGCATGTCGAGCAGGTCTTGATTGCTGCTGACTGGCATACTATCGAAGAGGTAGTTGAAATTTTGGATGCGCTAGAAACTAGTGATAGAAATAGTGAAAATAGGAGTAGGGTAAATAGGGATACCCATCCTATGGTAAACAATGTTAATTTCATAGATAGGTCCTATGTGGGAAAGAGGAGGTTAAGTAAAGAAAAGGGATATTATAGGACGAATCCCTATAGTAGATCAAATAGCCACATTAGTAGGCCGGCAGTGAAGAAAAGGATTCTAAATGAGAATCAACCTTCTACTAGTGGTATCACAACGATACTAAAAAAAAGATAAAAAGTAGTAAAAGTAGCAGGGTATTAAATTAAATAGGATCTCAACCCCTGATGGAACAAGAGGTACCTATAATGCCCGAAGCTTACTACCATATCCTAAACAAAATTAAATCTGTAAGATTTAATTTATTAACTTCTAAAAGAAGTATAATATAGATCTAACAACACAATAAAAAATATTAACAAGGTATGTATTATTTTATTTTTATTTTTCATAACGGCGGGAGAATTGTAATCTAGTGTTATTGACACTGGGTTTATTTAGCATTATTTCCACAGGAAAAACAATGCAATCCTTTTTTAGGCAATAAAAAGTAAAATAATAATAATATTAAGTGATTAATACAATATGCTATTTACTCACTTTAACGTGTTTTAAGCAAATAACTAAAAAAAAAATTTAGTAATCCAATATCATTTTGAAGAAGAGCATAAATAATTTAGTTAAAATATGTTAACAAAAAGAGCAATTTAATATAGTATAAAAGCACATCTCATAAACAGTAATTGATTTGGATGGGTAGAGGGGAGAGTAGATGAGTGTCTTATCATAAAGCACAGTAACTTCTGATAATTTTTTTAAAATTATTTAGATAATAATGTATACAGAATTATACATTACTAATAAGCATTATTAGTTAAAGATATTTATTATTTTTCATTATTTGTCAAATTATCTTGTAATCCATTTAAATCATACAGAAATATATGACTGTAATAAGTTTTTTTTTTCCCTTTCCTTTGTTTATGTATAATTAAATAATTATTTTTCTGTAAGAGGTCGCTAAAAGAAGACCGCGAAATTTTGTAGAAAATCTAGTCTGACATAAGTTTTACAAGAGGAAGCAGTGCTGAAATTCGGTAACAAATTTTTATATTTTTTATTGCAGAAATAAATATAATTCAAGTAACATTTTAACAATATCATGTCTAGCTAAAATAATTCAAGTAACATTTTAACAATACCTATTTTAAAGCTTTTTATACTCAAAATGTGCTATCTTATGCTAAAGTTCGAGATCACCGTATTGACTACAGCGATCACGGAAAATATCATTATAGTTAAACTAAGCAATATAAGTAATTTCCAAGAAATAATTAATTATTTGTTAACTTTACCTTATTTAATAATCTTTTCATGGTATAAAAGAAAAACTAGAATTAAAAGACATATTATAAAAGCCAAGGAAAGTTAACCAAAAATTTCGCGCTCTTTCTAACAGAAATTGTCTGCTTTAGAAAATAATGCAAGTTCCCCACGTTAAAATATGTTTTATTCACTGAAAATTATCCAGAAATAATATAAATAATAAATGATATTTACTTATGCACCTGCATATTTTTTTTAAAAAGAAATATAAATTTTCTCAAGGCAAATATTGGAAAATTTGTATGTGTGCATTTACGGAGTATTCCTTATTAAAGAAAAATTATAATTCCTAGAGTAGGAATAAAAACTACAAACATTAGTGACCTAATTATAACCATAAAATAAAATGTTATATTATACATGAATTGGAGTCAATAAAACTTTATATCCACGTAAGTCAGCTGCAGTCAATAAAAATAATATTTTGGAAAAATTCGCGCATTCTTTTATTCATAAGCCAGCTAGCTAAAAATGATATGTATCGCCAATCGTAAAAGAAAAGAAATGTATATGTGATCGTTTATCGTCAAATATTCGTAATGTTAAAATCTGTATTGTTTTCTTGGATCCCAAAATTATAGCAGTTAATTCAAGGAAGAATTAAAATCCACGCTGCTATGTTTTTCTTTGCCTACTATTAAGTGCACCAGAATGAAGGCAACTTTTTATAAATGAAATAATAAGGTGTTTCTTGTTTAAATTTGCTTCGTGAACTACGAATGGATCAAGTTCTTCATCTGGATAAAGTGCCCAACGGAAACATTTTTTTCTAGTGATATTATAAGCACTTGTTAAGTAATGATTTTTTTTTACTAATTTGTAAAATTATGTGTATTTTTTTTTATTTTTATATCAGCAGGTTAAAAGCTATATATTCAAGTACTATTCAAATGACCTTGTAATCATAAAGGTATGTTTTCATGTAATTATTCTAGGTTAAATTTATATTTGACATGAAAAAAATATTATTTTTTTTTATAAAATGTGTTTACTTATGATATGTAATTATGAGTATCAATTTAGATGTCAGATGCGTAAAAGAAGAAGAATTTAGATACTTAATAGGCAAAATATCTAGTTAAAATTATCAGAAGTAATTAAAGAGAAGTGCTATACAAAATATTACTTATTTAAAGTTTGAAACAAATTTATACTATGTTAATTAAGGAACTTATTCCCAATTATTCTTTATTAACACATTCACTTGGTTTAGTTCAAAATACTATACTTCCTATTATTTGTTGAATATTTCTTTGGCAAAAGTGAAAATTATTATTGTATTCTATGATATCCATTGATATCAGATGCTGATCTAAGTATACCCCGGAACATAAATTTAGTGTACTTAGTGTATTTGCTTGTCTTGCCCCGCTATAGCATCGGTATAGGCTTAATATGCGCCTAAGTAATAATTGTAATGTATCTATTTTGTGGGATAGAAAATAATCTCCCCCAAAGCTTTATTTTCCATGAGGGGAATAGATAAATCTAGTATTCGGGTATGTTTATAAACCAAGTGATCGCTTCTCAGAGTCAGGACGATCAGTACTTTATATAGTATTTAGTGTATTTCATTAGTTAAAATCCCAGAGGATTATATTTGGTGTGTGTTCCTATTATGCCCAATTAAGAGGCAAGGACCCACCAAACTATTTAATATAGTAGTTAACTCTACAGCCCTTCGGTGATATTCCATATTCCTCATGAGAAAATAGAGATAATTCCACCACAGATGGTGTTGAATATTGTGTTTGTTTAGAAAGCTATGGCAAGATAACGGGTATATTGGAGGTTTATTCCTCAAGCTCCATTTAGTATAAATAGCGTGCTAGTATCTGATCAATGTCTGAATTGTGCGACGGAATAGTGCTGGTAATCCACACGTAAGTCAATGGAGAGAGTAAGTTTTAAAAGTGCGTGATTTAAAAATTTTTTGTTTGCCAAGGGAGGGTTCAAATACTAGGTTTAATTTAGGTTAATGATTAATTAGCACCCACAACATAACTTATACTGAGAAAAACAGTGTGTATAACAACTTCAGTTGTTATTAAGGTAAACATACGTAACCCATAAACTATAATAGGTTATCTAAATAAAAACTATCATTTAATTAAAGATATGATAAAAAAAAAAAAATTCGTTTATACGCATTGCCTAGAATCAGATTATTTTTGTTTTAAAACAGATCGTTAGTCAATAAATATAAGTAACCATTCATAAAAGATACACTAAACGAATGAGTTGATGTATCGATAATACTATTTATTTTGTTATATTCAATTTGCATAAATGTAAAAAGAAGATGAAGAAGTAGTTGGAATCCAAGTCTAAAAGTATAGACGAATTAATATTAGTTATATTTTGTTTTATCCATATGGGATCGAATAAATTGTATATGTTTGTTTATTATGTTAATCATAAAAGATATTTTTGTTAAACCATAATAAAAAATTAGAATTTTGTTATAAGTTAATAATAAATTATCGTCTTATTACAAGTTGTTTTGAGTCATTTTTCTTATGTGCTAAATAAAAGTGTATTGGCATAATACTTGCAATACTTTCTTGAGTCCAAAATCATTTATGAAATCTTAAATCCAAAACACCAGATAGACAATTGTAAGCAGATCAAAATATTTCATTATATTATATTTTAATAAGAATTATTTATGGAATTGAAAACTTCAGACCAAGACATTTTATTTTATTTTATATGTGTGTAAAATCACTTTATTCCCAAACTACTAGCTTTGGTTGCACATTGTTGAATACAAATTTAAGGAAGTGTCTAAGTAATAAATTTAGTTAAATTATTGTGTTGTCATGGATAATGGAAGGACACAAAAGCACCCTTGTCCTTTCATCATTCCGACTGAGATTCTGGATTTAAAAAGGCTTTATTATTCAAAATTATGCATTGTTATTGAATATGGTTATCATCTCATTAAATATTATAATAGTTAATATGTGGATGCAGACACCTGGAATTTAAATAAGGTAAATATTTCCTACAGCCGACCAGAATGTCAGTCATATGTGACAACACAATACTGCCGAGCAATTTTATTAAATATAACAGAGAACCCTGAGATTAGTGTCATTATTATAAGTGCTCTTAAATTAATAATTGATCAAATTCAGATCAATATTACAAGCGTGGCATGGCTTAAGAGATTGAAACATCTAATTGTATAATAACAAAAATATTGAGATCATATTGGCAAATTAATGAATATTTTGTTTTAGTCAGTAATATTAACAATGACATGAAAAATCATCATCATCATTGTCGAACAGTGCACGTACTTACAGCCAGAGAATGCGTTTTGGATAGAGAAAGAATGGTAGTTTATTAATAATTTTCTTTTTAAATTTATTTTATTAATGATATTTTTTTATTAAATTCTATCTCTGTCTGAACTGCATATCGCTGTAGCTGAATTATTATAGAACTAACCTAACGTTGAGCTATTATTATTATTGGGTAAAGCTAATTACCCGGACTAGACGAAGCGTAGTCGGAAGGTTGAGGCCTTCCACATGGATTTAATTTTAATTAGGAAACTTATTTATTTTACTAGGTTAGAAATGGAGTTCCGGATGGATTTTATTAAATGATTAATTAGAATCACTTTTTTATTTTGATTAGGAAGCTCATATCATTTTATTAGGTTAGAATATATATATATATATGTATATGCATTTATGTAAACTCATATATATATATATATATATATATATATATATGCATTTATGTAAACTCATTGAGAGACATTGTAAATCAATGTAATAACTTGAATTTTGTAGTAATCTTGTAAATTCATGGTGTGATAAATTTCATTATTGTATATCAGTCAAAATCAGAAGCCTTATCCTATAAGACCTTAATTTTATTTTTTATTGTTATTCAATAAACTTATTAAAACATGCATCTGTGTGCATATATATATATGCATTTATGTAAACTCATTGAGAGACATTGTAAATCAATGTAATAACTTGCATTTTATAGTAATATTGTAAATCACAGTGTGATAACATTTATTATAGTATATTATTCAAAATCAGAAGCCTTATCCTATAAGACCTTAATTTCATTTTTTATTGTTATCCAATAAACTTATTCAATTATAAAAATTATTCCAGTGACTTAATTGTAAATAGTTATAGAATATTATATAAATCATCTCTTGGTCATCATAACAGTAATAGAGCCTGTGTTCTCTGAGCTAGATTTGAGTATAACAGATGAATATATGAATGGGGATGTGTGTTGTGCTTTTATGCATCCATAGATGATCAATCATCATCCTGGTTGGCCCAAAAGAGAATACTCTTTAAAGCCCATGCACTATCTTTTATTTTAGTTTAGTCTTGTTAAAAATTTAAGTTTATAGTTGGCCAGTACATTAATGGTACTTAAATAGCCAAAGCATTGATGATGATCAGCATGTTTTAATATCCCAGCCTTATTGTTTAGATTTTTCTGGTTATGTATTCTGATGGATTCATACTTAGTTTGTGCTTTCAAATTAATGGTTAAATAATTTCCCCAAGCTGGCAAAGGCTCAATAGTTAGCTTGGTCCACAGAAAACCAATTTCTAATTCAGTCACAAGGTTGACTGTTGATTTATATTTTTTATTATTCAAATCCAGCTACAAAATGGACTGTTGATTTTATTATACTTTATTGTGGATCATTCATGACAATGAATGGTGTTTTGAGTGGTACTCATACTTACTTTGACTGATTTTTACTTTTTGATAATGCTGGTTGAGATATGATTGATGTATAGTTATTTTAGTTACTCTAAGGAGTGACTAGCTGACTTCTCAGAGATCTCTTGATCTCATGCTCTTTATAATATATAACTTCTTATATATTTTTGGATATTAACACTACTTAATATCTTTACCAATTATCCAATTATACTTATTATATTTTGAAATATTTTTTTCTCCATCACTCCACTTTCTGATACCCCATCCTGCCACTATATATATATATATATAAAAACAAAAACAAGTTATATATACGTAAACTTGCTATCGCTTGTATTTATGATCAATAGATGGAGCATTACCAAGACCTCCAAACAAGCATATTTTTGTTTACATAAACGTCAGAGTCAAAATTCACTGTCTCTTTCGTTGACTCCACCCTCAGATCAGCTGATTTCAAGCTGATTTGCTATCATTAGTGAAGTATAGGAGTTAGAAACTAGACCTAAACACTAACTCCAAGTGTTTATGCAACAAGTTCCTATCAGTTTGCAAGCATGAATTTTTTAGACACGTAAATGTCTTCAAACTCAGCTTATCAAGCCAGATAGCTATATGGGTCTGATATAACTCATTTTTGTTTTTCATAAATGTACCTTTGAAGTTTCTTGCAATGATATATATTGCAGAAGCTTTGACTATGTGGTGAAACTGAACTGATATCAGACCCATATAGCTATCTGGCTTGATAAGCTGAGTTTGAAGACATTTACATGTTTAAACAATTCATGCTTGCAAACTGATAAGAACTTGTTGCATAAAAGCTTGGTGTTAGTGTTTAGGTCTAGTTTCTAACTCCTATCCTTCACTGATGATAGCAAATCAGCTTGAAATCAGCTGATCTGAGGGTGGAGCCAACGAAAGAGACAGTGAATTCTGACTCTGATGTTTATGTAAACAAAAATACACTTGTTTGGAGGTCTTGGTAAAGCTCCATCTAGTGATCATATATATATATATGTGTGTGTGTGTCATGTTGTTATTACTATTTGTGGGATTTCCATGTAATGAAAAAGCTAAATGCTGACATTTCAGTGCAATATCAAGTACTTTCCTCAAAGTGTCCTCTTTCTATGAAGAAGGTACTTGATATTGTACTGAAATGTCAGCATTTAGCTTTTTCACTACACGAAATATCCCGCAAATAATAATAATAATATGACATCTTTTATCCATGAAAATACTAGAATTAACATATATATATATTCTAATCTAATCAACGATTTCATTTCTATTAAATCACTTCGGAAGCCCAAACGCTTCCGTATAGAACAGGTAACAAACCCTATATTTTACCTAATAGCTCGACGTTTGGGTTAGTTATAATAATTCAGCTACAGCGATATGCAGTTCAGACAGAGATAGAACTAAAAAAAAATTATCATTAATAAAATAAATTTAAAAAGAAAGTATAGAATAAACTAACATTCTTTCTCTATCCAAAACACATTCTCTGAGCTGTAAGTACTTGCACTATTCGACAATGATGATGATGATTTCATGTCATTGTTAATATTACTGACTAAAACAAAACATTCACTAATTTGCCAATATGATCACAATATTTTTGTTATTATACAATTATAAGTTTCAATCTCTTAAGCCATGCCACGCTTGTAATATTGATCATAATGAATCAATTCTTAATTTAAGAGCACTTATAATAATGACACTAATCTCAGGGTTCTCTGTTATATTTAATAAAATGCTCAGCAGTATTGTGTTGTCGCATATGACTGACATTCTGGTCGGCTATAGGAAACATTTACCTTATTTAAATTCCAGGTGTCTTCATCCACATATCAACTATTATAATATTTAACGAGATGATAACCATATTCAATGACAACGCATAATTTTGAATAATATAGCCCTTTTATCCAGAATCTCAGTCGGAATGATGAAAAGACAAGGGTGCTTTTGTGTCCTTCCATTATCCATGACAACACAATAATTTAACTAAGATTTATTACTTAGACACTTCACTTAAATGTGTACAAAATAATGTGCAACAAAAGCTAATAGTTTGGGAATAAAGTGATTTTACACCCACATAAAATAAAATGTCTTGGTCTGAAGTTTTCAATTCCATAAATAATTCTTATTAAATTAAAATATAATGAAATATTCGGATCTGCTTACAATTGTCTATCTGGTGTACTGAATTTTAAGAGTTCATAAATGATTTCGGACTCAAGAAAAGTATTGCAAGTATTATGCAAATACACTTTTATTTAGCACACAAGAAAAATGACTCAAAACAACTTGTAACAAGACTATAATTTATTATTAAATTTTAACAAGATTCTAATTTATTATTACAGTTTAACAAAACTATCCTTTATGATTAACATAATAAACAAACATATACAATTTATTCGATCCCATATGGATAAAACAAAATATAACTAACATTAATTCGTCTATACTTTTAGACTTGGATTCGAACTACTTCTTCATCTTCTTTTTACATTTATGCAAATTGAATATATAAAAAAAAAAATATTATTATCGATACATCGACTCATCCACTTAGTGTATCTTATATGAACGGCTGCTTAACTTTATTAACTAACTATTTGTTTTAAAATAAAAAAAAATTTGATTCTAGGCAAGACGTACAAACGATTTTTATTATTATATCCTTAATTAAATGATAGTTTTTATTTAGATAACTTATTATACTTTATGGGTTATTTATCAGAAGTTACACTTATTATTTTAATGTTTACCTTAATAACAACTGAAGTTTGTTATACACACTGTTTTTCTCATTATAAGTTATATTGTGAGTGCTACTTAATCATTAACCCGAATTAAAATTAGTATTTGAACCCTCCATTGGCAAATAAAAATCTCTAAATCACGCAATTTTAAACTTACTCTCTCCATTGACTTACGTGTGGATTACCAGCACTATTCTGCCGCACCATCCAGATATTGATCATATATACTAGCACGCTATTTATACTAAATGGATCATGAGGAATTAACCTCCAATATACCCGTTATCTTGCCATAACTTTCTAAACAAAACACAATAATCAACACCTTCCTTGGTGGAATTATCTCTATTTTCTCATGAGGAATACGGAATAACACTGAAGGTCTGTAGAGTTAACTACTACATTAAAATAGTTTGGTGGGTCCTTGCCTCTTACTTGGGCATAATAGGAACACACACCAAATATAATCCTCTCCTGGGATTTTAACGAATGAAATACACTAAATACGATATAAATTACTGATCGTCCTAACTCTGAGAAGCGATCACTTGGGTTATAAACATACCTGAATACTAGATTTATCTATTCCCCTCATGGAAAATAAAGCTTTTGGGGAGATCATTTTCCATCCCACAAAATAGATACATTACAATTATTACTTATGCGAATATTAAACATATACCGATGCTATATCGGGGCAAGACAAGCAAATACACTAATTACACTAAATTTATGTTCCGGGGTATACTTAGATCAATGTCTGAAATCAATGGATATCACAGAATAAAACATAATAATTTTCACCTTTGCCAAAGAAACATTCAACAAGTAATTGGTAGTATAGTATCTTGAACTAAATCAAGTGAATGCGTTAATAAAGAATAATTGGGAATAAGTTCTTCAATTAACATAGTATAAATTTGTTTCAAACTTTAAATAAGTAATATCCTGTATAGCACTTCTCTTTAATTACTTCTGATAATTTTAACTAGATATTTTATCTATTAAGTATCTAAATTTTTCTTCTTTTATGCATCTAACATATAAATTTATCCCCATAATTGCATATCATAAGTAAACACATTTTATAAAAAAAAATTTTTCCATGTCAATTATAAATTTAACCTAGAATAATTACATGAAAACATACCTTTATGATTACAAGGTCATTTAAATATTACTTGACTATACAGCCTTTCACCTGTTGATATAAAAAAAAATACACATAATTTTACAAATTAGTAAAAAAAAAATAATTACTTAACAAGTGCTTATTATCTCACTAGAAAAATATTTTCCGTTGGGCAATTTATCCAGATGAAGAACTTGATCCATTCGTAGTTCACGAAGCAAATTTAAAATAAGAAACACATTTTATTATTTCATTTATATAAAAGTTGCCTCCATTCTGGTGCACTTAATATTAGGCAAAGAAAAACATAGCAGCGTTGGATGTTAACTCTTTCTTGAATTAAACTGCTATAATTTTGGGATCCAAGAAAACAATACATATTTTAACATGACGAATATTTGACGATAGACGATCACATATACAATTCTTTTCTTTTTACTATCGGCGATACGTATCATTTTTAGCTAGCTGGCTTATGAATAAAATAATGCGCGAATTTTCCAAAATACTATTATTATAACGACTGCAGCTGACTTACGTGGATATAAAGTTTTAACGACTCCAGTTGATGTATAATATAACATATTATATTATGGTTATAACCAAGTCACTAATGTTTGTAGTTTTTATTCCTACTCTAGGAATTGTAATTTTTCTTTAATAAGGAATTCTCCGTAAAATGCACACATACAAATTTTCCGATATTTGCCTTGAGAAAATTTATATTTTCTTTTTTTAAAAATATACAGGTGCATAAGTAAATATCCTTTATCATTAATATTATTTCTAGATAATTTTCCGTGAATAAAACATATTTTAACATGGGGAACTTACATTATTTTCAAAAGCAGACAATTTCTTTTAGAAAGAGCGCGAAATTTTCTAGTTAACTTTCCTTGGCTTTTATAATATGTCTTTTTAATTATAATTTTTCTTTTATACCACGAAAAGATTATTAAATAAGGTAAAGTTAACAAATAATTGATTATTTCCTGGAAATTACTTATATTATTTATTTTAAACATAATGACACTTTCCGTGATTGCTGTAGTCAATACGGTCATTTTGAACTTTAGCAGAAGATAGTATATTCTTGCATATAAAAAGCTTTAAAATAGGTAGATGGCAACAGAAAATAGAATATCTTATCAAAAAGGATTAGCCACACATGATATTATTAAAAATTTACTGGACTTATATTTATTTCTGCAATAAAAAATAATAAAAAATTTGTTACCGAATTTCAGTACTGCTTCTTCCTTGTAAAACTAGAGTCAGACTAAACTTTCTTCAAAATTTGGCGGTCTTCTTTTAGCGACCTCTTACAGAAAAATAATCATTTAATTATAACATAAACAAAAGAAAGGAAAAAAACAACTTATTACAGTCATATAGTTTTCCGTATGATTTAAATGGATTACAAAGTAATTTGACAAATAATGAAAAATAATAAATATACTTAATTAATAACTAGTGATGTATATTTCTTTTAAATATGATTTTCTACAAAAATAAATTATCAGAAGTTATTATGCTTTATGATAAGATACTCATCCACTCTCCCTCTACCCATCCAAAATCAATTACTGTTTATGATATGTGCTTTTATACTATATTAAATTGCTCTTATTGTTAACATTTTAATTAAATTATTCATGCTCTTCTTCAAAATGACATTGGATTACCAAATTTATTAGTTATTTGCTTAAAACACGTTAAAGTGAGTAAATAGCATATTTTATTAATCACTTAATATTATTATTATTTTACTTTTTTATTTCCTAGAAAAGGATAGCATTGTTTTCCTGTGGAAACAATGCCAAATAAACCAAGTGTCAATAACACTAGGTTACAATATATATATATATATATATATATATATATATCTATATATATATATATAAAAGGGCACAATATATATATATCATCCTGACTTAACATCATGATAACTTAGATTGAAAGTAATTTTGAGAATCTATTAAAATTATATTAAGTATTATTATTGCTACAGGATATTAATGGATTCATGAAGAGAGTTAAATGCAAAATTTATCGTGAGTTTGATTACTGAGCATAATGGAAAAATCAAGAGAAGTGAAGATTGAATGAACTGGTCTAAGTTGTATCTGTATTAAATATTATCTTATTTGAAATAGATTCAATCAGGGATTAAATTTTTATCACATCATTCATGGCATTCTATATGAAGACCATAAGTTCAACTATAATTAGATGTGCTCACCCTCACCCCTTAAGGGAATATGGATCATTACATATAGGTCCCACCATGGGGCATGAAACAATAGTTTACCATCAACTATATTCATAAAAATATTTATGAATAATTTTATGAAATATAACCTTGATTGATTGATTCACATAACAATGATAGACAATTTCAACCATCAAAGGATGAGACAATTTTCATGTGAACTCTTAAAATAATAAATAATAAAATAAATAGAGACCTTAAAATAAAATTATAAATGATTAAATGGATGAGTCAGGTATTTAAAAAGACAATTTTAAATTAGGCATTAAATTAATAACATGTAAAACATTTTTTTTTATTAAATAGGAAAAGTTTTAAAATTACACTAAAAAGGAAAAGATATAGCATAAAATCCTATGACAAATAATCCCTCTTAGTAATAATAAGAAATAAACACATTTATAACCAAGATAAAGCTTAATTTATGATTACAAGAAGTGAAAAGAACTTAGTCAATACAATAATGAAATGTGTTGAAAAAGTACAAAATATTAATATTAGTGAAGAAGGAGAAGATATTAGGAATATTGAAGAAAGATCTTTGCCCATCCAGTTATCAGGAATCACTATGACTGAGAGTAACTCTACACAAACACCCATTCCTGATGAATCAATGTTTTAAACCAAGGTTGTACTTGATGATGAAGGGTCTCAAATAACTACACTCAAAATAGCACAAGCTACAATAAACAATATGACTATAGAACAAATGTTTCAAACTATCATAAATATGAATTATAATATGAAAAAAGAGATAAACAAATAAACCAAAACATGAATTATTTAAAAGAAAATTTAAAAAGTAATATGGAAAATTTAGAAGAAAATATGAAAAGTAATATGGTGAATGTTAAATCAAAATTAAAATTGGAAATAAATGGTTTGGAGAATAAATTAACTAATGATATCAAACAGTTATCGATAGATCAAAATAATGTTGAAAGAGATAATACCAAGATGAGAAGCCTTAGAAGAAATAAAAACAGATGTTGAAGAAAAAGATCCCAGATGTCAACAGAGATTTAAAAAATTTCAGACTAATATTATTGATCAACTGAATATTCAGTGCAATGAATTGTATAGAACCAGAGACATTTTTAAAAATGAAATAGATGAGAAACAGGAAAAAATACAAACAGAAATTCGAAAAGAATCACAAGAAGTAAATAATAAATTGGTCAAATCTATACTAAACAAATTAATGATTCAGACATTCATGAAGAATCATTGAAAAAGTTGGATAAAAATTTCAAACAGAAATTAAAATAACTTGTATAGAAAATGATAGAATATTGGAAAACATCACATTAGAAAAACTGATGGAAGGCACAACAGAGATACATGATAAAGTAAATCATATGGATGAGGTATTTAAGCAAAAATTCAAATTTATTGAATTACAAAAGTCTCAAAATACCCTTGCACATCAACCACAACATAATGATGTCCAACATAAAACACATAAATAAGGAAATGCTAGAGAAGATCAAATACAGTTCACTTTTAAAAATCCACAAAGATTAATTGATTCAAATATAGAATAAACAATAATCAACTGAACACAATCTGAAATGAAAAATTACTCCCTAAATTTTAACATGGAACAAATAATTCTGAATATATATATAGTAATAATTCTGTTGATTATATAGATTCTACACAAATAAACCAAACAGAGACATATACAAGATATAATCACATTACACCATTTACTACAATAAATCAATTTGTGAGATTGAAAATATTCAAAGGATCTAATAATGAAGCACCTACAGAATATTTGAAAAGTTTGAACCTTTACTTCATAGTAAATCACAACTTATCTGAAGAAGAGACAGAGATTATTGCATACAGCCATCTACAAGAAGATGCATTAATCTGGTGGGAATTGTTATTCCAAATTCCATCTATTTTTAATGATTACCAAACTATTGATAAAAACATTTTGGAATAGAGATAAACAAGAATCCTTATTATACCAATTATTCCAAAAAAATATAAAGCTATATTAGTGGAGACATTCTGGTATCAAATCACTAAACTGAGAACACTAAATAATTACCACTTCAGTGAAATTGAGATGATAAGGATTGTGAAAAAAAATTTACCTTTGAAAATTAACAATAACTTTTATGCACTAATGCTAAAGCCATAGAACAAGTCACAGAGATATTAGCCAGTATTGATATAAATATTTCAAATTTATTGACAAGAACAATTAAAAAAAAGAAGAAGTTATAATTAATGCTATTAATAAAAAAAGAAGAAAAATAATAATGACCCGAACCATTGGAAAGGAAAAATATTATGGCCTAATTCTATAGGTAACCAATCATATAATAAAAACCAGAATCATAATGATCAACTTATATTAAACCCTTCCCAAAACCAGAGTGTAGTAATCTCACTCCCAAAATTTAGCCAAAATCAAACTAAAAAGGTACTTGAGGGAATGTTTCTCACCTCAAGAGACCATATTAACACCAAGAAACAAAAGAATAAATTAAATTCCAGACAGAGAAATCAATTTAACGTGTTTATGGGAAGATATGCTCCTAATTTTGTCTTACAAATCTGCCTTATGATACAGATTATGTTTGAGGATGTATTGGTCAAAGCCTTATTAGATTCTTGTAGCCAAATCTCAGTTATATCATATAGGTTTTATCAAGAAATAAATTAAGAACCCTAATATTAGCTCTCTGATCAGTTCAGGTTACCATGGCTAATTGTAGAAAAGCCAAATTAACACCTAAACAGATTTGAATTCAAATCAAAATTAGCCAAACACTACTCTATCATGAATTCTTAATACTGGTTGATTTAATACACCATGTAATTCTGGGGGAAGATTTCCTACATTTGAACATGTGTCATTGATTTCTCTAATAAAACAGAATAAGTGTTGAGGTCATGGAAATGCCATTGCTTCCAAGATATGATTTATTTGAAGTTGATTGTATAATATCTACCATCACAGAGGCACTTATAGATGATAAAATGCAGAATCCAATTTACTTGGAAATGAAGATGGGATAAAATTACAATCTATTATTAAGTTCAACCCAGTTTTGTCAGACATACCAGGATCACAGAATCCAATTTACTTGGAAATGAAGATGTGATAAAATTACAGTCTATTATTAAGAAGTTCAACCCAGTTTTGTCAGACATAGCAGGAGTAATAGAAGATTTTCAGCAAAGAATTAAATTAATACATGACCAACCACATCAATTCAAATTATATTCTATTCTAGTCCAGTATCATGTAGAAATATCCAAACAAATTAATAAAATGTTGGATTGGGGAATTATTTCCAAATGCTCTTCACTCTACTGCTATCCAATTGTACCTGTGAAGAAGAAAGATGGGTTGATGAGATTTTGTTTAGATGCTCAACAACTAAATAAAATTATTGTTCCTGACAGGAATATACCACTGCCTATACATGAATTATTTATGAAATTTGGAAATAAAAAGGTGTTTTCCATCTTTGATATAACCTCTAGTTATTGGCAGATTGAACTTCATTCAGAAGATCAGCAATTCTGATATGAACATTTTACTTATTAATTTAATAGGATGTCTTTTGGATTGATAAATAGTGGTGCTGGTCTGATAAGATACTTAGATAAAATTCTATCTCCTGAACTTAAACAGATCCTTACCATTTATATGGATGATGTGATAGATGCATCTACCACAATTGAAGAACATCTTCAACATTTATCTATATTTTTGACGAGTGCCAAAGAAAAGGAATTAAAATCAATTTTAAGAAGAGCACCTTAGGTCACATTGTTGGTTGCAATGGGATAAGACCTCATCCAGATAATATCGGTGCCATTCAAAAATTTCCTAAACTTACCAACAAAAAACAAATTTAGTCATTTTTAGGCTTATGTAATTTTTATAATCATTTTTATCAGAAATTTTCTGACCATATGGAACCATTGTTGAGGCTCATTAGGAAAGATGAGCAATGGAATTATATCCATGAACAGGATGAGGCATTTACACATATTAAAACAGGGTTCTTAGAGCAAACTATGTTAGCTTTTCCTGATTTTAATAAACCATTTATTGTCCAAATTGATAGTAGTGGTTATGAATGAGGAATAACACTATCCCAAATCCAGGTGAATGGACAACCTGGAGTCCTATACTTTATTATCCATCATTTAAAGGGTCCAAAATAAACTATATGGTCACTGAGAAGGAAGCACTAGCAATAGTGTGGGCCTTCCAGAAATTTTGATAGATGCTTCTCAGATCGAAGGTTATAGTGATCACAGACCACAAAAGCCTCAAATTCCTGAATCATAGCTATTTGACCAATACACAGTTAGTCAGATGGAGTCTATTGTTACAGGAATTCAACTATGCAGAACAATACTGTAAAGGTTCTGAGAATGTTGTGGCCAATGTGTTGAGTCAAAATCCATGTAAGCCAGAACAAAGACATCTATCAATAGAAAATGCCTACATTACAAATATCAACATGATGATTAATAGTAATGTAGAGAATGATTTAGAAAAATTACATGAAATACAATTTAATGACCTATTTTAAACCATCACAAGAGTCTTAAGAGGAGAGAAAGTTTTGAATGAATCAAAAGATCTCAACCATTTATAAGTTAGAAAATCTAGTCTTACTTTACCAAACTAATAGAGATATAGATTAATGGAGGGTAATAATACCTAAAATTTTGTAATCCACTTATAAAGTATATCCACTTTTTATATGGACATTTCAGTGCCCACAAAACAGAAACACTGTGAAAAATTGGTTTTACTGGCCATAAATGTATAAAGATGTCTTAAAATTACTTTATGATTGTATCATATGCTTAAGAGCCAAACCAGTAAATGAAGGTTTCAGTAATATGTTAAAACTTATTATCCCTGAATGACCAAATGAGATTTTAGTGATAGACTATTATGGACCATTACTTCCATTTAATAAACAAAAGTACTTATTAGTCACTTATGATCTTTTTTCAAACACATTTCAGTCTACACAATACTTCATGCTAATACTAGATATACTGTCAGAGTCTTAGATACCCTCCATTTCATAATTACAAGAAAACCTAAAATCATATTAACAGACCATGGCATATCTTTTCTATCTAAAAATTGGAAGAAGTGGGTAAAAAAATCACAAATAAAACACATGCTCACATCCATTAGAAATCCACAATCAAACCCTTGTGAACATGTAATGCAGGAGTTTGGACATTTGTTTAGGACTTACTTGGAGGATGAGCATAAAGGATGGGTAAAACAAATGGAATGTGTAGTAAATAATATTAACTGGAGTGTAAATGAGTACCTATTAAATTACATTTCAATAAAGCAATTCCAAATTTATTTAAAAATTACCAACCTCTATTTAAATCCAACCAGACTGTTAGAAATTATGATATACAAAAAGCATATCAAAGATTAATAAATAAATCAGAACTAAGAAGTAGATCAGAAAGAAAAATAGCTACCAATTCAAAATAAGACACAAGGTTTTTATAAAGATCCATAACCTTAGTAAAAAGCTCCAAAACAAATGCCATAAATTCTATAATCCATATAAAGGATCATTTACTATAATAAAACAAACAGATCCAAATGCATTTTGGATAGATATAAATGGTGAAATTAAAGGTACATATAATGCCTGCATTCATAAACCATATTTTGGTCAACTACAAGGTTTAGATAACTATCACATGTGGATTATAGGAGAAAGAGAAGGAAGACAACAGTAATGAAAAAAAACCTAGGGATAATCATTTAAATGATGAGAACACACAGGATAATATAATATATATATACATATAATGCTAGAACACACATATACACTTTAAGTGTTGAAATTTTCTTATCATATTAAAAAATATTAACCCTGAATGGAAGGAGAGTTGTAAGGGTAACTTAAATCTTATTATGCTCATTTGTTTATGTGCAATATTAAACCATAAACTTAAAAATATAATTGTAAGTATTAAATAGTAAATACATTATCCTTTTACATTAAAATACCCATATACACACATATATAACTTAAACATTATATTATAAAATTTTGATAACAAAAATGTACTTATATTTCAATCATTCATATATATGTATAAAATATTTATTAAGTTAATTAACATCACTAATCAAGATGCAAAACATAGAGATAATCTTAGGTCAAGTTGTATCTTAGCAACTAAATGTGAAAGAAATAAAATTAGAGCTCAATTATGATGCATTCAACAATAATGAAATACAAAATTGTGAAATGAAATAATAATTTAACACATGCTAATTACTGGAAGTCGATTCCACCATAAAAGCTAAATCAAATAATTTCCAAATTAATTTTCTTTTACAAATAAACTAATCACTATGCATAGTTATTTTGCTGTGTTCAAATACCAAATACATTAAAATATAGTTCAATAGTTTGAATGAATTTTCCTTATTTATAAAATCTTCATTAGCAGAGAACTCTAATATCACTGAAGAAAAGAGTAAATAAATTCCTCTTTAATATCATTAATAATAATTTCAAAAACAAAATTATTTTTAATATAATAATTAGAGAGATTCTTAATGATATCATTCTAAATTTGAATTTTAAGGAAGATAAATATCATCAAAAACATTTATATATATAACCAAAATTATTTTTAAAAAGATTTAAAGTTATACAAAATGCATCATGAGTAAGGCCAATTTGCCATAGGATCAATGCTATTGTTCTAACCTAAAACTAATTATTTATTCCACTGAAATGCCTAATATATATATAATTCAATATCCAACTTCAATTTACATTGAAATAATTTACAAAAGGGGATGTCAGCATCATGTGAGAGGAAAACTTAGAAACAATGGAGTATACTGATTGCCTCACTGATGATTGATGACCGGAAAATAAAATAACTTTATTCTTAATGAACATTATTACTCAAATTATGTAAAATGAATAGGACACTACCACAAACTATCAACACATCATATCATCTTTGCATATCAATAAATATCTAATTTTATTTCCTTGCTTCTAAAATCTACTTATGTTGGAGTAATCTATTTTGGAAAATCATTAGATGAAATGAAAGTGGAAAGATCATTGGGTTAAATATTTTTTTTTATTTAATAAAATTTAGGTCTTACTTACAAAGCGACTTGACCAGGTTAATAAGTAAAATTAATATTGAAATGGTAGATCTGATTCAGATTTGCCATTTCACGGTCTGACCCACCTAATTATTTATTTTACTAATATTTGCTTTTTTTTATTATTCTAAAAAAAACATTTTTAACTATCCTGAATAAATCCTATAATTTATTTTGGATCATAATTGTACTAACACTTATTCTATTTTATTATTAAAAGAAAAAAATTCAAATAATTAACTTTGAATTTTTTTTATATATTTTAGATATACTGTATATGTTTAAAATGCTTTATTTTTAGTTCAAGAATCCAAGATGGCCTTTTTGAAAAGATTTGTACCTCGATAAGAAGTTTAAAATAAATGTTTAAATTAAAAGCATTGATAAATTACCAAAATCCATTCACTGTGGAATCTCTATTCATTAATTAGTAGAGATTCTACATTGTTATCTAAATTAAAAACTAATATAAAATTAGATTGAAATATATTAATCCTTATCGAGGTACAAACTTTCTAAAATTAGAATAAAAACAATTGCTATTGTTTTCTAAAAGATCACCTGAGGCAGCAGGAAGTAATAGATAGAGAGTGGCCTTTTTAGACAGAGAGTGACCAGAACTAGACAGAGTCGTAGAAAGCACGCTATGATGATCGAGGAGTAAAACAGGGTAATCGCTGCTCTTTCCCTCCTGAGACCCGAAATCTTCCATTATGCTGCTGCCAGAACATGCCATCAACTGCCATAAGCCATCAATGTTCGCCCGAAGAACTCATCCCAGGGAGCACCAAGGTAGTCATCCAGATTTGACCAAAGTATTATTAGAATGTAAATATAATTTCGTAAAGCTTTAAAATGTCAAAAGTTAATTTTTATTAAGAATCTTTTTTTTTTAACTGTCTCTTTAACCTGTTCTTTTAAATTATTTATAATGTTTTTCCTTTTGATAACTCAAGCTCACAATAATTTTCTAATATTTTTAATTGAATATGAATTTATTTGTTTTATATTAATTTTAGCATGAGATTATTTCATGCTTTGATTTTTTTTTTTGTATTTCGACAAGCTTCACTCGCGGGGGCTCAGAGTAATTTGCTAAGAGAGCAAACTATGTTTTATTAGAGGGAGTTCGGGAAAGAACGATTTAATTTTAAAATAAAATAATTTTGATCTATTTTATTTCGCAAGTGAAGTTATGTCGAATATATATATATTTCAAAATAAACATGCCGTAATTTCTGTAAACAGTTTTATTATAGATTTCCCAGAATGGGATTCTATAATTTTATATTTCTGTAATTCAAAATAGAATAAAATATGCTATGGATTTTTGACCTAGTAACAGCGCCGCTGGATAGCGTCAGTTAATTATCATGCATTTTTTTTAAGTTAGGAAAGAGGGAAGGGGGGATTTTTTCGAGAATTAAATTCCCTTATTTCTATAAGTATGTTTTTTTTTTGTATGTTAAATATTTATATAAAGTAGTTGTTTATGCAGGTTGTTCTCTATGCAGTATTAGATCATTTTAAGGCTATTTAATTATAATTCGTTCCTATTTAATAATTATAAGATCTCGGGTTAATAAAGAATGCTTGGAGTCTCATGAACAGACCTAAAACGGTCATAGATTTTGTGATTTGGAGTTAGCTTCCATTCTTCGCATACGCCTGTGAAACGGACAGCGTGTTTGAGATAGAGTTGGTTTGTCAGCAGAATTCGTAGAGGTGAATATGAGGACTCTCTGTAATTCCTATCTCCTATCGATACATGGACATGACATGTGGACGTATCGATTTTCCTTTTATTCTTCGTTGGAATAGACATACGAGTGTCCGTAATCCGGCTCGTATTTTCTTACTTACGTTTCTTCTCTCCATTTTGCATTCGTATATTTATTAACCCGACATTATTTTGCTTTTATTTTGCCTATCTAATACGTAAGCCATAGGGAGATGATTCTACCGAAAGGATCTTCGACCTGAGTAATCGACTGTTTTGTTCGTTTGCGTAATTAGTTAAAATCGTTTGGTTTTGGCTAATTCACGGTATATTTCATTATAGGTATGATTTTAGTTGTAAGTCCAACTAAAGTGACTTGTTTGCTTTGATAATTAACTGATAGATTTTTTTAATTATAATCGCTTACAGTTTTAAAGTTATTTATAAGCTATGCCAGCAAGGTCCACTAATGTCATAAAACATTAGTTGTTGAAAATCCAAATTATTAATTTTATAAAGATAAATAAAAATCATTTTTTTATATATATGTTAATGGAGTAAGACGTCAAATTAGTCTTACTACAATCGTCTATTTAATTAATATCTTTTCCAATAGAAATGTTTTTTTTAAGTCATTCTTATATATGTGCGTTAGGCAGATGTTTAAACCTATCGCTATATTATAAGCTTGTAATAAATGTGCACGGGGAATTTTGAAGTCCGTGGTCATTTAATTATGAAATAATTTTTGCTATTTTAAAAAAAAAAGAGAATAAATGTAAACAAAAGTAAAGATGTATAAACTTCATAAAATAAATTGTACAAACTCAATAATGTCAATGCTGACCGCTAATATAAATAAATTCGTCATGAAATCATATAATTATGAAGTTAATTTAAAGATTGTATTTTTGTTTTTTTTTGAGCTTGAGTTTAAACTAATGTAAAATAATTAATGTAGAATGTCTAATGATTTTAAATATATATATATAACTAAAACAAACTTCCAGTGGTCTCGAATCATTTTATTTATTTTTATTTTAAATAAATTTTGACTTTTAAATATATCTATCAACCAATCACCCAAGTTCTCATTTAAATATAATAAAATCGAATCTCATGCTTTAAGACCCAGCTGCCGGCACAATGAAAATAAAGGAATTCGATCGTATCGTCGAGAAAGGCTATTGATTAGATCTTTGACCTGGGGATATAGGTAAATAGGGCAGAATTCATGATGTACCTGATTTATATATCTTGTACATGGTCGGACTTGAGGTACTTTACCTGTATTCAGGGGTTTGTTGGATCAATGTGTGTTTTACGACCGGTACAATATGGAGGTAAGATTTTATTTTCCTTCATATTGAATTGATTCACTTATGACAAGACAGAATTTTTATTTATTACTAACTTAATTAATTTAGTAATATTTGTTTGTTTATTATTCAGCATAAATAATTAATATCCTTGGATGAAAGGTTTCTTTTAACAATAGGGGGTCTTATAAAAATGGAATCTCCTCAAAAGGATTGGATATTACAAAAATTTTTCATTTATATTTATTCTATTTAATTTAAATTTAGTTAGTGTTATCATAATTTTTGGAATTATAATCTTTTTTTTTTTTTTTTTTTACAAATCTATCAAATATTATTTGTGTTATAATATATATCTACTATGGGATATGGGAAGATATTTTTAAAATTTATATATGAATATAGTAGAAATATATGTAAAGCACTCATAATAATAAATTTTATTATACAAAGATAAATTTAAATTGTTTTAAGTTAATAAATATTGTTAAAATTTTTTATTTTATTTAAAAAAAGTCTCTGATTTATTTAAATTATTTATTTTAATTTCATAAACGCACGCACACACACACATATATATATATCATCCTGATTTAACATCAAGATAACTTGATTGAAAGTAATTTTGAGACTCTATTGAAATTATATTAAATATTATTATTGTTGTGGAATATTGATGAATCCCTGAAGAGAATTAAGTGCAAAAGTCACCCTGAGTTTTAATTACTGAGCATAACAGAATAAGCAAAAGAGGTGAAGATTGAATGAACTGCTCTAAGTTGTATCTGTATTAAATATTTAATATCAACTTATCTTATTTGAAATAGATTCAATCATGGATTAAACTTTTATTGCATCATTCATGGCATCCTATACGAAGACCATAAGTCTGACTATACTTAGATCAGTTTATCCTCATTCCTTAAGAGAATGTGGATCATTACTATCCTTAAATAAAAAAGTTCCTAGTGCTTTTATGTAAATAAGAGTTCATGACTTACTTTAATTCAATAAATTGTATATAAATAATAGCCCTGTATATAACTAAATTTATGGGAATAGTTATATTACTGAAATAAAATAGTCTTTCATTATGTTAAATGCAACAATAACACAATAAGTATGTGTTGAATATCAATAACTCTACGTTTCTATGCAAATCTATCAAAATATTTGAATTGATTCACATTCTCAACAGATAGATATCTAAGGCAAAAAGTCAATGAAAATTTTATTTCTATTACTGGAGGAATTAAGTTTGGAAATTTTTTTGAATATTAATTAACTAAACTAAAAGTATTAAAACAATAATGTAGATCATCTTTTGAACTAAAAAAAGTAGTATAATAATCAGAATATTCTTAATCTAGAAGTCAGAAGATGAAAGTTTTGTTTTTGCATTTAATTATGACAAAAGGATAAATAAACTTTATCATTAATTAAGATATATCTATTGGTAAAGTAAGAAAAACTAAGATTTATTATCAACAAATTACAGAAAAGAAGTTCCAATTTTTACATTATATAAAGAAACCTGATTAAAAATAATGTCTACTTATTTGGACTGAATGTTTAAGTTCAATATTGTGAAAATTAAAATTTTACAGTTGACAACAGATGAAACATTTTCAGTCATTAAGATAATTCTATTTGATGTAACACTCGGATAAAAAATGAAGTTTGATTGCAATTAATAACAACTTGTCCTATACAGTAAACCCATTGGTGGAATTTTATTCTATCGATCCAATACTCCCCCCCTCCCACCTTAAATTTTTATTCTTAACAAACTTATGGAGTGAAGAATGGTATTGATCTAATTCTTTCATTGACAGATTTTACATTTAAAACAACTCATGACATTTACTCTATGAAAATTTTCAAATAATATGAACTATTAGACCTAATTTGTCAATATATTATTCCAGATAGTTACTATAGCCAATTCTGATGAAGCAGAATATGTGACAAAAATATTAATCATTATTGAATTTAGTGTTTTTCAATCAAAAGAAAGAAATAGATAAAGAAAATGAAAGATTGAAGATTATTACATCACATGATCATTATCTCATACTAGCACAATAATTGTTATTAAACAATTCAAAACAAAACAACACTCTCCATATAGTAGTGCCATCTTGTGCTAACAAGAGCAATCAATGGATGCCAGAAGGCTTGTGCATAAAATCCCTATCTAGTGCCTACTCATCCAATATCCCCAGACTAGTTTCTGGCTTGTGGCCTTCATCAGTGAGGAGCCTTGGATCTGAGAGCACTGCACCTAGATCTTAGGATCTAATGCAACCCTCCAGCACCCACCTTTTAACTCTATTTAACTACAAAACTATGAGAATAAAATTGAAAACACTATTAATATTTTCAATCCAAGCTCAATAGCTTATATAGTCATATGGGTCTGAACTCAATTCAGTACCCATACATTTTGCACTAGATAGGGATTTTATGCACAAGCCTTCTGGCATCCATTGATTGCTCTTGTTAGCACAAGATGGCACTACTATATGGAGAGTGTTGTTTTGTTTTGAATTGTTTAATAACAATTATTGTGCTAGTATGAGATAGTGATCATGTGATGTTTAGTGGTTTAACACCAATCCTGCCTAATAGGATAGTGGTGGCTATGGTTGTTAAAGAGCCAAAGACACCAAAATGTATGGGTACTGAATTGAGTTCAGACCCATATGACTATATAAGCTATTGAGCTTGGATTGAAAATATTAATAGTGTTTTCAATTTCATTCTCATAGTTTTGTAGTTAAATAGAGTTAAAAGGTGGGTGCTGGAGGGTTGCATTAGATCCTAAGATCTAGGTGCAGTGCTCTCAGATCCAAGGCTCCTCACTGATGAAGGCCACAAGCCAGAAACTAGTCTGGGGATATTGGATGAGTAGGCACTAGATAGGGATTTTATGCACAAGCCTTCTGGCATCCATTGACTGCTCTTGTTAGCACAAGATGGCACTACTATATGGAGAGTGTTGTTTTGTTTTGAATTGTTTAATTGAAGATTATTGTGAGTACAAAAGATTATTTCTGAGTATAAAATCAATAAAACACCAAGATGAAATCTATCTAGATTTAACTAGAAAAAAGAAATTAATAAAAAAACCCAATACATTTGATTTAAGTATTGTCTAATCATTCACTAAACAAATATCAAAAATAGTTAAAAAATATTCCTACAGAAGATTAATGACACAGGATCCTTTACAAAGAATTATTAATTCTGATAATATAAAAGAGGAAATGCAAAATAGAACAAGTTGAAAATGACTAAAATAATGAAAATAAAATAAAACCCAAAAGTAGGTAAAACTCCAACAGTAATTTCCTTATCCTAAAAATATGAAGACCAAATTGTGAAAATGCAATAGCAGATAACATTGTAATTGTTACACATCATCTACGAACTTGATAAAACACCTTCCAAATAATACATATTTCAAACTCCAATAAATAATAATGAAATCAAAAGAAAGACATCTATTACTTTGATTTTGTTTTAGTTTTATCCAGCGTTTCATTTATTAAAGATAACATTTTGACTGAGAAAATGAAATATAAATGTATTAAATATTACAAGAAACACAATTATTTATGAATAAATTAATGTCTAAATGAAATATAACCAACTATAGATAATCTTTAATAATTAATAATAATATAGTTGTTTAATATACTGTATGTATGCCATTCTTCTGGAACCATGGAGAAATAACTATAATACAGTTTAATGTTATACAACATATGCTCAATTTGATGGAGTTCAATTTTAAGCTTTCTAAAATTCTACTAAGTCTTAAAATCTACCTTCAACATAATAATTTATATTTCATTTTTATTTTTATGGTAGAAGTCTATGAATTAGATAAAATCGACAAGGGCAATATTTTTAGCTCTTATTTTAAATAAAAGAGTTAAAATAAAAAAGAATTAGCAATGACATGATTAATTTATATAGAAGAGGAAAATTGTAAAAACAATTTGAGTTTAATGTTAATCTAATATTTTTGGCAGCTCTTGATAATTTTATTGAATGCTATCAGATTTTTCCAGAACATGGAAGATGTTTTAGATTGGGTCTAAATTATAATTCTCTTATTTGTGAAAGGCTGAATGCCTATGTAGTCACCATATTCTTCCTCAATACTATAAAATAAAATCATAAAAATTAATATAAGTTTTGCCTTTATAGGTGTCTCTCCTGATTCCTTCTTATGCATACTCTCCAATTCCTTCAAAAACTATTATATAGTACAATTATTTCCAGTTTAGCTTAGGGCATCATAAATATTTCTAATTTACACAATGGATCCAACTACTATTAATAAAATCAGCTCAAAAGACTATTCTCATTAATATCACAATTAGTTTATATATACTGTATTAATATTGTATTGATACATATAATAATGTCTAAAATTATTAAAATAAAATACAGTTCATTAAAAAGAAATAGTATGTAAAAGTTTAAAGAGTTTGTTTTCAAAATGTAACATTAAAAATCAGAGTTTTTTTTTTCATTATTAGTAGTTGAAATAAAAGTTATGATTAATTAATTAAAAGGGGGGAGGGGGTTTCCTTTAGAAATGTCAAGTTAAAAGAAGTTTAAAGAGTTTTTTTGCCAAAAACAATTAATTCATAGTTTTAGAGGAAAATTAAAAGAAGTTGATTTTCAAATAAGTAAAAAATATCTCTTTTGAGTTAAAGAAAGAAAAAGTAATCTTAAAACTAGTGTTGAGTTTAGAATAAAATATACATATGCATAAATGACGAATTAATGTGAGCTTGTTAGTAAAATATATATGTGCAATCATAAACATAGCATAAATATGTGCATGTTAAAATGAAATAAATGAAAGTTAAAAAATTAAAAACACTCAGCGATGGCTACTAAGTTAAAAATCTATAAAACAACAAGTTTTGCGATGGCTATTAAGTTAAACAAAAAACAAAGCAATAAGTTTGCAATGGCTGCTAATTAACATCTCCAACAACAGGATTAAAAGCTTATCTCGAGGAATGCGATTAAAGGCAAGGAAGAAATTTCGACAACAGACATAGCTGGAGAATATCAAAATGACAACATATCTTATTAATAAATAGTTCAGTTTTTCATTGGACAATCAGTTGAGATTACAGTTGAGAAAGAGTGCAGTTAAGTTCAGTGAAATCACATCAGATGAAATCAGTAAATTGATCAGTTGACAATGCAGTGTTAGAAACCTTGGAAACATATGACTTTGCTCTAGCCTAAGTCCAATGAAACAGCTGAATCTGCCTGTGAAAATATTGCCTGCATAACAACTTGAAAATCCACTGTCAATATCTATATGTCTTAAAGAAAATATACTTTGGAATACTATGCATTAAACCTCCTCAAGAAACCTCATATCTGACCGGATAGAATTATTCTCACTTGAAGCAGCAAACAGGAAGAAAACAAAATTCTATTAAAATAAACTTCACAACAAAACAGCAAGAAGAAGTCCACATTCAAAAATCCTAGGTAATAACATTTTTCTTATTCTCATTTCTAAAGTAGCCATCACATTAGTTTGAAGCCTCCCAGAGTCAAGTAATAATGAACTTTATAAGCATACATAAACAAACTATTGATGTGTGCGTTTTTAAATGTCAAATATTATTTAATGCTTTGTTATATGATAATCTAGTGTGTGTGAATTAAGAATGTGTGTGATCATTAGATAAAATACCAGTGTTATGTTAGTTAAGATTTACAAAAGTATTTAAAATTAGTATAATAAATGTTAATTAAAATAAATTGTCTTTTAAACTTAAAGCTTAATTTGTCAGTCAATTCTTTTACCACTAATTGAAATAATTTGTTATTGAATTACAATTTAGTAAAGTATTATTGTAATTTTGATTGAGCTAGTTAAGGGATTTTTCAAGTGCTGGATTATGGGCCTACTGTCCAATGTTAGTTCTGAAACTAGCTGGCACCTGAGGTTTACTCCAAAACAAATAAAGTGTTTGGATAGTAGGGGTTTGAATCTAGCAGTCAAGGTGGGCCACGATCAGGATATGTGATAGTTATGCATTGCATAGCTCAGTCTGATTATGGGTATTGTTGACAGCTCTGCTATCAATAATATTCTCCACTCTGCTCTGACGGACCGGTTCGTTCATGTCATATTTATAATATAAGATTATAAATTTATTATAAATAAGGTTTAAACCCAGCTAAACCTAGCGAATAGAGTATGTTGGATCAACTATGGTTTGAACCTGGTACAATTGGCTTCTCCAATGTAGGGTGGAACCCCAAAGATGACAGTAATTAAATACTTTGTTTCTTGTTTGAAAATAAAAAATTTTAAAGAAAAGCTAAATTACGTATTTTAAAGTGGTTTAATTTAAAAAAAAAAAAAAGAATTGACTGAAATCTTTTTTTCTTTAAATAAAAAGAGATTTTGATATTTATGTTATTTAAATATAATTATTCTGTTAAATTAGAGACAGTTAGATGTTTTGGGCAGAGTTAAAGCATTGAGAATGGTAGATATAGGACAAAGGGTGGAGTCAGTCATATGTTCCATGTAAAAAGAAATAAATAAACAATTCCTATTTAAATTTAGTCAAATAAAAATATTGTTTCAAAAATGAAAGAAAAAGAGAAAGAAGAGATATCTGAGACACAGATGATTATGAAAATGATGATGAATATGATGAAAGAATTTAAGCAAAGTCAGCAGGAGTTCAAAGCTGAATTGATGGAAAAAATCAGGCAAAGTCAGCAAGAACTCATTGTGGAAATAAGAGAAATAAGACATGAGATAACAGGAAAGGGAGAAAAGAATCAAGAGAGCATAGAAGTAGATTTTGTCAAAGAAAGTAAAAAAAGTTGAGGTCATAAAAGAGATAGAAATTAAAGCAGAATAGGATAGTGCTAAGACAGAAAGTGTAGGGGAAAATATAGATCAAGAAATAGAAGAGAGACATAAGTTCAAGGTAGAAGATAGCGTACAAAAGTTTTTGCAAAATTTAAAAAGGTTAAGTCAAAGGTTCATTTTAAACATAGATTTAAAACAAAAAGAAAGCATAGAAAAAAATATTCTCAGTTTGAAGTTATATGGAGTGTTGCTAAATATAAAAGTTTTCTGATTTATAAAGTTGAAAATAGAATGGAATGGGAAAGAGATAAAGAAATACATTATAAGCGAGGGATAGACAAGAGAGGACAATTAGTTTATATTATAAAGTTAGTAGAAAGAAAGAAGGAACTGCCTGACATAGTTTAAAAGTTAATAATCGGGCAGAATAGTAAAGGAAGGAAATAAAGGACTGGAAATGGACAACAAGCACGAATATGATTATTCTAATGTAAATAAATCTGAAACTTCTATTTAAAAACGAAAACAATAAATTTGAAAATAAATGAATAATAATAATGTTTGGAAGTAATAATAATAATGGAGGCTTCGTAAAATAAATTTTTTTTTCTCCATGCACAGATTAATAAAGAAAAAATGTTCATAAATAAATATGTCAAATTAATGATTTAAAAGTAATGTTTGTAGGATTAAATAAATCAATAAATCAAGTTAAATAAATAAGTATAATATATCTGTAGAAAATAATAAATAAAGTAGCCTAATAAAATAAAAGTTTGTTTTGAATACATGCAGGCTAATAGAAGGAAGTTAAATAAATGGTTTAATTAAAGTAAGCAAGTTAAATAAATAAATAAAATATCCATAGTAAAATAATAAAGAATGAATTGTAATAAAATAAAATAGTTTTTGAATATACGCAAGTTAATAAAAGAAAGTAAATAAATGGGTTAAAGTAATTAAGTCAAATAAAATAAAGTATCTGTATAATAATGGATCATAATAAAATAAAATATTTTTTCTGAATACACCCACTTTAATAAAGAAGTTAAATAAATGGTTTAAGATAATGTTCATAAATAAAATATAAAGTCAATCTAAGTTATATTAGGAGTGTATAAGGGTTTGAAATGAAAGAGAAGGAGGGTAGTATTGAAATAAGTTTTAGATAAGGATAAGTTAAAGCTGTTGGCTGGATAAAATTTAGCACCATAACGGACTTATCAGGGATCATTCCTTTTTTAAAATGTGCACTGGGAACAACCAGCATAAGCTGCAAATCACATCTTCAGGGGAAAATCCCTATATCTCGTACCTCATTTCCAAAGCGTAAGATGAATTGGACAGTAGATGAATCCTGCCATTTGCAGTGACATTTTCTCTGTCAATGTCCAGTCTCAAGAGAACCGGCACACAACGCTTCATGTGATATTAAGGGAAGGTGGAGTTTGAAATGAATTATGGGAAGGTTTGTTTGTTTGTATATATATATGTTATTTCCTTTAGTTTGATTTTCACTTAAGAAGGTCTACTTGTAGTAGATGAAACCATGGTTGATATATATATAAGTATTACAGTTTAATTGATAAGTGTAAATAATATTTAATTTATAAAGTGCAAACAGTATTTGAAATTAAACTGAGAGACTGCAAACCTCTCATGCTTATTAGCCAATCAGGTGTTATTAATAGTGATCAAATCGTAAACACAAGATATTTACATATGTTACTGCAAGTTATAACATCTAAAAACTACTGCATAGTAAATCATAGGATTTCATGCTGTATGTTTGTAATTTAAACTCAATGAGTTAAATATGAATATGTTTGAAGATTCACATTTTCAAATCTAAATACTTCAGACTGGCTTGGATATATAGAAAGACAAGTAAAGAGGAGGGTGGACACTCTCTTCTTGTTAAATTCTCTGTCTTGTGTTTACAATTTGATTGCTATTAATAACACCTGATTGGCTAATAAGCATGAGAGGTTTGAAGTCTCTCAGTTTAATTTCAAATACTGTTTGCATTTTATAAATTAAATATTATTTACATACGTTACTGCAAGTTATAACAACTAAAAACTACTGCATAGTAAATCATAGGATTTCACACTGTATGTTTATAATTTAAACTCAGTGAGTTAAATGTGAATATGTTTGAAGCTTCACGCTTTCAAATCTAAATACTTCAGACTGGCTTGGATATATAGAAAGATGAGTAAAGAGGAGGGTGGATGCCCTCTTCTTGTTAAATTCTCTGTCTTGTGTTTACGATTTGATCACTATTAATAACACCTGATTGGCTAATAAGCGCGAGAGGTTTGCAGTCTCTCAGTTTAATTTGATAAGTGTAATGAAAGTCATACTATAGAAAATGTCATTATTGGGTAGTCTCTAGTCTAATATATAACTAATAAAAATTATTAGTATAGTTTCAATAAGTGATTTGTTTTAAAGTAGTTTGCTATCTCTCTCTCTATATATATATTGTAACCATATATTTTAGCATAAAATATAATAATTGATGTAACTAGTATGAAAAATTTCTCTGTCTTCTTTGGTGATTTGATTGGCTTGATTTTCGCTTTGAACAGATTACTCTCTTATATTATTTTAATAAATTTAAATTTGTTTCGTTCTATATACTAATTCATATCAAAATGTTTAACTTTTAAAAATTTTTAACAACACATTAAATTTGGTAAAATAGTATTAAAATATAATGTTTTGTTTTATTTGTTTAAAATGATCTTAAAAATTATTTCTATTGAATTAACAAAAAACCATTTGTTCAATTAAAATAAATTATTAAAAATAAATACAGTAATTACGTAAGCGTCTCAATGTAAAAAAAGAAAAGAGCGCGAATTTAGGAGGAGATCGTCTGTTAGTTTTGCTTTTGGAGGGAGAGAGAAAGAAAAGAAATGGTAAAAAGGCAAATGGTGTAAATTTAATAAGCTTATTTTAAAATAGTTAGCAAGTAAACTGATTACCACAAATTTGCTATAAACGTAAAATAACATTGTGGTATTTAATTATAAGATGAATTGCTAAATTTAAAAGTCTGTTTGGGTCGGCTGGCCAAGTGGATCAAATCACCAGTAATAATTTCCCAATATTACATTTAAAATGTTGGAGCTTCCCAGTTTAAAAGAATTAATTGCAAGAATTTGGTATGTTTTAAAATGTTTATTGTTCTACAATTTGGAAAAATCAAATAAGTATTTTAATTACAAAAGTTTTATAAATATGAAAATTTGTTTTTTTAAAAAGAAGAAGTTTAAATTAAAGTAAAATGTTAAAGTTATCAACATAGTTTAATATTTCCTTTTCAAATTCTAATAAAAATATAGTATTGATTGATATTTAACTTTATAATGCCAGTAATATATTTGCTAATTAATTTGTTTGTCATTTGGATAATAAACAGTCTTCAAATAATTGATCAAAGCTATTTTCTAATTTTATCGTCAGTGTGGAATGATTAAATAAATTGCTATAATTGTTATTCCTAGATTTAAGCGTGGATAAATAAATATTTAGCATGGATGTGAGAAACTTGGAACATTTTAATAGAGAAATGTAGAAATTAATGACTTATGAAAAACATTTTCATTTAAGTTCTGCGTGTCATGTTTTTGAAATTGTTTCTTGTTTATGGAGCCACGTAAAATCGTTAATCTGATAGTGATTATAATAACTAACACAAATGGATAAAAATTACATGTATGGAATTCAATTATAATTGTAGCTATTACTTCGTACATTTATTGTTCGACGCATCGTACATGGATTTCACGGATCATATTTGTCGTTACAAAATGCTATACAATCTAATTTGTGACACACACACCTGCTAAAATTCATATATTGAACTTTAAAATGCTATACATTTAATTTATATCACACACACACCTCTTAGATTTTATGTATTTGATGAATAATTCATTACTTAAATTTTATCGTTATATGAACTTGCATGTGAAGTTCATAAGTTATATTTTATTAAGTTTAAATTAATAGGGGTTGAATAAAATATTTATTCAAGAAAATAGCCCTTGCAAAAAGTTTGAAAAGTACTAAATGAATTTATGAGATGTATCAATTTTTCATGAGGTGTTTTGTGAGTCTTTCCAGATTTATATTCCCATAATAATATTACTTATATTGCATTACACATGTTTTATTTTAAGCAAGATAAGTTAGTACATTAGTTGTCCTGATTAGTGTAACATTTTATTATGCAAGAACCCACATTTGCTAAAGTGTTAGTGTTTTTCTGAATGATCAGAAAAATTGAGGAGGATGATTTTGCACTTTAATGTGAAGTAAATAGTAATGTTGTTTTTTAATGTTGAAAGGCATTAATCTGTGCCGGTGGTTAATCCGCAGATTATTTAATTGCCATTTTTGTATTTTACACTCATTCCAGCGCTGGTGGTTAATCCGCGGAATTGTGTAATTATACGTATTACTTTATGATGGTGTATCAATCCACAAAGCGTTTAGTATTATTTAATTCCTATGTGTAGATGAACGCATCCACAGGAATATGTTTTACTTCATAGATATAAGTTGGGCAAAGTATTTTAGTTAATCTGCTAAATCATCTTCTTCCATTTGTAAGTATAATTTACAAGTTAGATCATCAAATTGTAGCAGGACATTCTATTCAAGTTACTTCATAATAATTAACTGTTGGTTGATTATTATTTACTGGAGTGTAAGTTTAAATTTTCATTTTATTTAATGATTGCATTATCGCTAAATCCTACAGATATAATATTATTTATTATATTATTATAATTTTACGGTATGGATTTATTGAATCTGGAAATGATGTTAAATACTTCATGAGTTGATGTTGAATTTAGTATAATTTGCTCAAGATTCATTATATCAAATTGAAATAAGGTATGATTAGGTTTTTAAAACCGTACCTATGATATGTTATTGAAGAAAGTCGATGGAATTATAATTTATTTATTTTATTTGTTGATTTATGTCTGTAATTATAACATTAGCATTAATTACTTATAATTCATAAATTTGTAAATAAACGTTGATTTATAATTAAACTTACTGTGCCGTTGCTATGTGTCATTCTTAAATCAGAAATCATAAACCTTGGATAGAGCATACATTAAAGTACATACTATCGTCAACATGATCTAAGAGTTTATTAATATTTTGAAAAAACATTTGGATGCTTTTAGTCTTTGGTAGTTTATGATGTGGGGGGTACAATAAAATCCCATTTACCTTTTCCATCATTTTGGCTTTGCGTATTTGATTCTAGTATACAATACAAATTGATTGGTAAACCTGTAAACAGATTTTCCAAATCATGATATGATTGAATATATTTACTTAACATTTTAAATTGTCATTTGTCAGTATAAAAACGAGTCTCAGTGATATAGTTAAACTATAAAAAGAACCCAATTATTTATGTTTATTTATTGCAAAGCTTTACCTGGACTAGCATTTGTATAAAAAATCATATAGATGGTTTAAAATTTCATAATCTTATGTAGTTCAACAAATTATGCCATCTTGTACATGGTCGGCCATCGGGTCTCATACAATAAAATTCGCAAATTAAGGTTTGTAACATAATAACATTGCACTTATAATTTGTTTACTGTATTTTATCATACTACTATGATAGGTCTTCGCGGTACACCCTGGCTGCGATCAAATTAAATCATAAAAGTTTATGTTAGATCATTGGTTTGGTCTGTGATAAGTTGTTCCAGAGGTTGGTTGTGGTCTTTGGTGCATAAAATAGATAGCATAATATGCTTTTGGATACAGCTCTTAATAGCTGACAATGTGTAGCGGGAATTGATTAGTGATCGAGGTTATGATTCCCAGTGCACTTACGTTATGTAGTTGACCACACTTTAAAGGGTTACAATATATATATATACTTAACAATAATAAAGACATGTGTAAGAAATTATGGTTTGGACCAACTGATGAGTACTGCTTCAGCATGAAATGTCCATCTTGGAGATCATAGATCTTTTTCACATGTCTTTGATCATATGTTTATGAGTACATCCCTCTATAAGGTAATAAAGGGATAGAAAACATTTCCTATCTTGCATGAGAATGGTGTAATGTAAGTTATACTACAGAAATATTTTTCGTTATTGGATAATCTCTAATCTAATGAGTGACAAATAAGAATTATCAACTTAATTGCTATAAAAAACTTCAGTTAATTAAAGTAAAAGTGAAAAATAACTAAATAATTAAAATAAGTTGGTTTGAAAAAAAAACAATGCTTAGAAATCAAAGAAAGCTAAAAAAATTATTGTGTTTTGAAAAAAAAAAACAACTTCTCAATCAAAGGTGTAGATTTTTGAGTTCTGAAATTAGTAGGAAGAATATATAAAAATTAACATCAAGTTTTAACTTAGTTGAGAATGAAGTTTTGAGTTGAGTGAGTTGAATCAACTTACAGAGATCAATAGAGAGAGATGAGATTTGATCTGAATAGGATCTTCATCCCAAGCATGATAAAAAAACATCAATGAATAATTATTTATAGTACAGATAGTATTTTATAGTGCTAAATCTATTTCATTATGGCAAGGCATTAATATGCTACCATAATTCATAATGATGGCCTAATTGAAATATAGTTTTCCAGAAGTGAAGAAATGATATATGTTCTAGATAAAGTAATCTACTGCATACCTACTTCCTGAAATACATTGCATATGCCAATCATTTAGCTATTTTATCAATCATAAAACCACAGATTCAACATTAGCTTGGCATGCAAAAATGCCTACTTGAGAAAGATTAAAAATAATATACAAAAGAAGGTAAAATCTAACCACCAATCCACTACCAGAATAAATAGTTAAATCCAATTTATTGATCAGCAGAAAAAAAAAAAGATTTTGATATTCTGATATGATCAGACTGACGCTGTAAGGCATATATATATATATATAAAATACATATTTTGCGGGTTCATCCTTGTTAAAAACTTTTAACACGGATGAACCCGCAAAATATGTATTTTATATATTTAACCCGTGCAAATCTTCGTTTTAACACACACACATATATATTATATTATATCAAAATAACTCATTTTGTAAGCTTGAAATAATATCAAAATTCTAGCCAAGAAATTTTTTTTTTTGGCTATTTTATTTCAAGTTAAATTATCTATATATATATATTTTAATTGTAAAATTTCTTTACAAATTGCAAATATATAAATCACATGCAACAGATTGTAGACTCATGGTTTAGGTAAGGCTCTTATTATGTGATTTACATTTAAAACCATCTAATTTTGTACATTTTTAGACTTATTATCAAAATTCTGGGTTCATGCACATGGAATCAATTGTGTCTAGATTTCACAAACTGACCTGTCTATTCTTGTACGCTCTTTGCAAGCATGAAGCATTCCCAACCAAACATAGACTTATATATTAAAGATTTAACATCGGTTGGATTTAAACATAGCTTTTAAAAGGGAAAATAACGCAATTTTACAGAAAATTAAATTCTACCTTTCCCCTGATTACAGACTATGCGTTCTTCTGCAATACATACCTAACTTAACAAAAATCTTTAATTAAACATTCTCTTAAACTTATCGCCTTGCCGCATCTTCCTCTTTGATTAATAGACTATTGAACAACTGCAAAAATAGGCTTGAGCCTGAACTTACCCCTAGCACTGTTTGCAAAATTAAATGGAGCCAAACTGGATGTCAATCAATCTATTATGGCGAATCCCGAGAATCCCCATGTACACTCCTTTCCAAGCGCCGATATATATATACACACAAAATAACCTCAGATAAGCCAGAACATACCTCTATATTCCTTGAGCACCAAAAGGCAACAGGAAATCAATTTATCCCCTCCTACGCAAACATTCAATATGTCGAAAGGAATGATTCAAAGAGAAAAATAAGGGAGGCTTACTATACAGCCAATAATACAAATGCTATCAACCGTAGAGATTCTTCCTTCTCTATCTCCAAAAAATAGACGCTCCAATTTAAATATTTAACATTGAATTTAACTAAATGTAAATCTTTTCAAATGTATACAGTTATACTCATCTTTCCATTATTATTCTACTTCATATGAATATGAAAACGCCATAAGTTCTGCCATAAGTTTTCGAAAGCGCTAAGCCGTATTTAATTTAGAGAAATAATATTTTCTATAGTTGCATATAAGCGCACGTATTAAATTCCGTATATAGGTATTAAACGTTAACGGCATCACTAAATAATATATATATATTGCATAAACATAATATTTGAGTACATTTTATAAATGAATATAATTATCCTATTGAATTATTCGGCCCTGCCTTTAAAAATAAAATAATTTCAAACCACTGCAATCACATGAGAATAGGATGTGCAGTATTTGGGAGACTTTTTCCTTGAAGCTAATGGTTTAAAATATTTTATTTATTGTTTGTTAGATAAATTAAATATATCCAACGCATTCAAAATATATATTTGTGTGGGCAGAGTTTATTAATCTATGTCACTTAATAAATCTTATTTTTGTTTTGGAAAATAAATTTGTCTGTTGCAATTATTAGTTAAGGCTATTTCAATTTTTACACTTATTACTTATAAACTGCCATTATCACTATTATCTGGGTCCATGTTCAAGGATAAGATGCTGCTGGAAATATAAACAGAAACTATGAAATTGTGTATTGATAGATTTATTAATCATATCTTCTTAAAATAAAAACTATCTATTAAAAGGTGATTTGCAAATGGATAATAATAAGGTAATAAATTAAGTATCATAGAATAAGTCTTTTGAACTTTTTTAAAAATAGTCTGATTAGATCATCATCAATAACTCTAAAAGGCTTTAATAATTTTTTAATCAATGCAATTTTTTTTTTTATTGTATGTTCAAATTTTAACCAGCTTTTAAGAATATCTAGAAGAATATCGTTTTGTCGCATTATATGAATATAAATTTATATTAATCACTTTGAATTTATTGGATATTTATTTATCAATAGGCATTCACGATTTGCATAGTTATGATGTTTGAGAGCCAATCATTTATTGCCTGTTGAATAATAAAGGAAGAAAATGACATAAAATAATCTGCTTGCCTAAGGTAGCAACATATCTCAGTATGGTCATGTATATGCTATACTACAATTATTTTTATGTGCTTTTGCATGCTAAAAATTATGTATTTTGAAAATATTTATGACAAAATTTGTTGTTATGAGTGGGAGGGCAGTAAGGTTGATTTGTCTTGGAATTTAACAATATATAAATAGTTGATGAAATATAGAATAGTTTCTATCAAATTAATCATTATAAAAAAATATTTCTGTAAGTGTAACTCTGCTATTTACTTAAGGAAATTCTTAAAATTAAATTTAATAGATAATTAAACAACTTTGAATAAAAGCAACTTCTATGTACAATTTTTACTATGTTTTTAATCTGGTTTTTTAAATTTGTTTACAAATATTTTAAGTTACAAACAATTACTAAAAGGCTATTTTTAATTGAATATTACATACATGTTTGATTTGTTTATTTATTTTTAAAATTATCTTCTTATAGGTATGTTAATTTATTTTTCTGAATGTAGGCTGGGGTAACTAAGCAATAGGGGTTTTAAATCAAATTTTAACACTTAATCATCAAGAGTGAATCACTACTTGACATTTTTTATATCGTCTACCATCTCATATATTATAAAATAAAGAAGCATATTAGATCCTTAAAACGCATAGTAAAAACAAATTATCCTTTATGTAAGTATTGTCAAGTTAATTATGACTTATTAATATTTTAATTATAAACATACATGCAAATGTTTTGTTGTTGTTTTAATTCACTTGTTAATCTCGTTCACCATGCTTATAGTAAATTATGGAAACAGTAACTCTTTTGAATAATAGAATAGTCAAGCTATTAATTTGTCTGGTATTACATGACTACTGCATTGTTTTGCTTTCTTTAATTTAATCGTTTTAAAAGTGAGGCCAGAGTCAGAAATACAAATTATACTACCATATCATTGTATTATTATTTTTAAATAAATAAATTTATTTATACACAATAATCTATTAACATAAATATTATAACGCAGTAAATTAAAACCTCATATTAGTTTATTATACCCAAACGATAAATGAGGTTCCTTGCTTAGTGCAATGTTAGAATTGTGGAATGTGGACCTATATATCAATAAATCATAACTCAGTTCTATCACTTTTGGTGCTCAAATTATTATAAACTCCTGAAACATTCGATTATTATAATAAATTAACTTATTATCAAATATAAGTTGCAAAAAACAAAAACATATACCCAAACATACACCCTCTAGACCATACTACCTGTATATCCACTTTCTATATCATTTATGTCATTTTATTTTTTTTAAAAAAAAAGAGTTTTGAATGTACTGTATTAAAAAAATTTAGCAATATAGATTGTTGGTAAAATAGAAATCATATTGCCATACTTAAACGCAGGTTTAGAAAATATCTTTATTGATGTAACTCTGCTATTTATTTAAACGATGCTTTATTGATTATTTTATTTTTGTAATTTCCTGTCATATTTTATGTGATTTTTCAGGTGATTTTTCACTTATTTATTAATAGTTTATTATTATTATTATTATTATTATTATTATTATTATTATTATTATTATTATTATTATTATTATTATTATTATTATTATTATTATTATTATTATTATTATTATTATTATTATTATTATTATTATTATTATTATTATTATTATTATTAAAAAAAAAGAATTTTTCATTCTATAATGTCTGAAAAATATTGTCATTTAAATAGTCAAAAATAGAAATAAATAAATAAATAATCAACTTTAAAAATAGCAAAAGTATATTAATTCTGCATTAATATTAATTCAATTTTATTTTGGATTTTAAAATATTAGCAGAAAGTATAAAAAAGTAGAAAAACTTTTAACAATGGGTGGAACACCATGTGATTTATGCAACGGACTTATTTTTGGTAAGCAAGCAAGAATTAAATGTAATATATGTGATAAAAAATTTCATGTATCATGCTTAAAACTTACTGTGGCATTTCAGCATAAAAATGAAGAAGTAATGGATTGTTATATATGTGAAAAATGTAATAATAATTCAAATGTTGAAAACAAAATGGAGGTTTGTGAAACTACTTTAGTAGGACAAACATCATTGGAGGAAGATGATATTACTCTTGAAACTAGAGAAAATAAAATATCTGATCAACTCAAACAAGATATTGGATTTAATAGAAATAAGCAATCAACTATTAAACAAAAAAATAAAATAATTGATCAAGTTACACAGGATAATAATAATACTAATTGCAATAAAATATGTCAGTTTTGTTTTTCTGATATTAATAATGAACAATTGTCTATATCTTGCTCTGGAATTTGTTCAAGGAGATTTCATGGAAAATGTCTAAAATTAAATTCAGTAGACTTAAATTTGCTTATATTGAATGACATTAATTGTTATCAATGTCCTGATTGTAATGGAATTGATTCTGATTTGACTCAGTTAAAAGACAAGATTACTTTTAATTATGATACACAAACCGATTTTAATCTTATTGATAATGAAGACAATATTACATCAAATATTTCTTCAAATGATACATTTAATTTGGAGGAAGATATAGTAGGATCTATTAATAATAGTGATTTTTGTAAGCAAATTTTGTTAAATTTCAGATCACTTTTATGTCATGTTGTTACAATTGAACAAAAATTAGATAATTTATCTAAAGAAAATATATTTTTAAAAGAAGCGCTAATAAATTTGACTGAACAAAAAGAACTTAATCATGTAAGACCTGAAACTGATAAAACTGATACTAATATTATAAAAAGTATTGTTAAGCCAGGAATAAAACCTAGTGACAAAAAAGTTAAAGTGAATAAACCTCAAATAATTAAAAATAAGGGACAATATAGTAAACAATTTGTTAATGATAAATCTACTAATAATAAAATCTTTGTGATTTCTGCTGACATAGATGAAAAATCTTATAATACTAATAAATTCAAAATGCATATTAATGAAACTAATAATACTCAAACCTGGGCTGATGTAGTGACATCAAGTGATAATGATAAGAATACTAGTAATAAAAATGATACTAATAAAGCAAATAAAATTAAAAATATACAGAAAAATAATTCTGATACAGATACTAAATTAATGCTACAAAATGCAGAAAGTAAAGATACTAATGATGGTTTTATTACAGTATCATATAAAAAGAAAACTAATAGAAAGAAAGCAAATAAAATAGCCGTAATGGGAATTCAAGAAAATCATAATATTTTAGCTGTAAAACCAAGAATAATTTATAAAAAATTTTTTCTCACAAGAATTAATATAACAATGAATGAGACAGATATTATTAATCATCTAACAGATAAACTTAAAACTTCAGTTGTTTGTCATAAAATACCATCTGAAAATAAAAAATATGCATCTTTTTACATTTCAGTAGATGAACAATATGCAGAACATATGATAAACCCAGAGCTTTGGACGTATGGATCTGTATTACTTCCTTTTTATGGAAGATTACATAAATTGAATTCATTGAATGAAAATAATGTTACCAAAGAGGTGAATGACATACAAATTATACATGATAAAATATTACAATCTATACATTCTAAACAAATTATTATTAATGAATAATAAACTATTAACTATTTACTTACAAAATGTAAGAGGATTACGAACAAAGTTATGTAAGATTAAACATAAAATTTTAACAGAAGAATATGACATTATTTGTTTAACAGAGACATGGCTAAAGGAAGATATATATAAAAAATATTTAATAGATGATAGATATAGTGTCTTTAGAAATGATAGACCAATATCCATTGCTACAAGAGGTGGAGGTGTATTAGGCTTTTAAGAAATATATGATTTGTAAATGTATACATATTCCAGGTTTCCTTTTTGATACACTATGGATTGAAATTGAATTAAATAATTCTAAATTATTATTGGGAAATATATATATTCCACCTAATGTTTTACAGAAATATTTAAAATCAAGTTTTGAAGCATTAGAGTCATTTCTAGTTTCATATGAACATAAAATATTAATTATGGGAGATTTAAACATTGCATATTATGGAAACAATGTTTTCCAAAATAATACCAAATTTAATGATTTAATGCAACTACTTAAATTTTAGAATTTAAAACAGATCAATGATGTATACAGTAATAATGGATATACATTAGATTTAATAATCACAAATTATGAATTTATTCATATACAAAAATGTGAATACCCTTTAGTACCTGAAGATTATCATCATTTTGCACTAGAAATTGAATTGGTATTAAACATTAAAATAGCTAAATTTAAATCTTTAACTTAAAAAAACTACGCAAAAGGAGATTATTTTGGTTTATATAAAGCAATTAAAGATATAAACTGGGAAGAAATTTATAACAATACGGATGCTTCAATAGCAGCAGAAAATTTTCAAAAATTATTATTTGATGTAGTGAATAGATTTATTCCAATGAAACATATTAAATCTACTAAATATCCTAAATGGTTTTCAAACAAACTTATAAAATGTATAAAGAGAAAACGATATTTTTATAATTTATTCAAAAAATATCAAGATAGAATGTTTTTAAATAACTTTAAAAATTATAGATTTTTGATAAGAAAATTGGAAAAACAAGATTTTGATTTCTATATGAGAAACATACAAAATAACATTAGTAACAATCCAAGACAATTTTGGGATATCATGAAAGAACATCTTAAAGTTAGAAATAAAGAAACAACAGATATTAAGCCAGATGATTTTATGAAATATTTCTCGTCACAAATGATTAATAATAATATAAATTCATATAGTTATAATTTTACTAATGATCTTATAAGTAATAATAATTTAATAAGTATATCTAATCTGAGTAAGGATGAGATTATAATGGCATCTAAATCTTTAAAAAATAAAAGAAGTATTGCACATGATGATATACCTATATTTATTTATAAAGGCTGTATTGAACTTTTAGCTCCTATTTTAGTACATATATTTAATTTGGCTCTAAAAACATCTATTTTTCCTGATTGTTGGAGAATTGCAAAAATATGTCCAATTTATAAATGTGGAAAAAAATCAGATATATCTAATTTTAGACCTATCTCTTTGTTACCAATTTGTGGTAAAATTTTTGAAAAATCAATTTATAATAGGATTATACATCAATTAAAAAATATTATTCCTTCATTTATACATGGTTTTCTACCAGGAAGATCTATTGAAACAAATTTATTACACATATCAGATGTTATATCACAAGTTATTGATTCTCAAAGTCAACTTGATGTTATCTATTTTGACTTATCTAAAGCTTTTGATAAAGTAGATCATAATATTTTATTAACAAAAGCAGATAATATTGGATTATCAATTAATCTTACAAAATTATTAAAGTCTTTTCTTATTAATAGAAAGAATTATATTTATATTAATGGAGAATCTTCTTTTATGGTCACTTATGAATGTGGAATACCCCAAGGAAGTATTTTAAGTCCTATTCTTTTTGCCATTTATACTTCTGATTTGTCTTCTGTAATAACTGAGAAAAATATATTATGTTATGCAGATGATATTAAAATCTTTTTAGAGATTAAACATAAAAATGATCATAAAATATTGCAAAATTATATTAATAATTTTTGTGATTGGTGCCATATCAATAATATGCAAATAAATACAAAAAATGTAATTCAATGTCTTATACAAAGAAAACAACAATTAGTAATAATCAATATAATGTTAATGGGAGCAAAATTATGAAAACATTTAAACAGAAAGATCTGGGTATCATCTTCACAAGTTATTATAAATTTAATGAGCATATTGAAACAGTAGTTAATAAATCTCTTAAAATTATGGGCATGATTTTGAGATCAAACATTCAATTTACAATAGAGATATATAGATTATTATTTAATACTTTAATTGTACCTGTTTTGCATTATGGTTCTATTATTTGGAACCCATACAATCAAACAAATATATGTAAATTACAAAAAATACAAGATAAATATTTTAAATATATTTATAAAAATAAAATATATACTAAGAAAGTAAATAATATGTATAATAAAAGACTATTGATGGACATGTCATTTTTATTTAAATTAATACATGGAACTGTATCCTTAGAATATGCAATCACAAGAATTGCAATTAGGATTCCATCTTATAATTCTAGATGTCATGATTTGTTTTATTTACCTATATTAAAACATTCAATTAATTCACCATTGTATAGATTGCAACTAGAGTATAATCAAAAGTTTTCAGATATCGATATTTTTTCTTTAAACTATAAACAATTTAAGGACAAAATAAAAGCAATCTTACATTGACAATAATGTAAATAGTATTTTTACATATCTGTATATACTACTTTGTAATTTATAATACAGATATATATTACTTTGTAAATACTTGTGGCCTTGTTTGAGCTGTTTATTTATGAATAAATTGAATTGAATTGAATTGAATTATTATTATTATTATTATTATTATTATTATTATTATTATTATTATTATTATTATTATTATTATTATTATTATTATTATTATTATTATTATTATTATTATTATTATTATTATTATTATTATTATTATTATTATTATTATTATTATTATTATTATGATGATGATGATGATGATGATGATGATGTTTCAAAGCAAAACTTTATTGAGTCTAAAAAGTTACAGAGTCATATATTGATTTTTACAAATGAAAAACAAATTACAACTTTCAGTATATAAGTCTTTATCTTTTCTGCATACTTTTTTTTTCTCCTTGTTTTTAAATTTGGTCTTCTATTTAGTTCAGTTTATGCTTGCATTTTTTTAAAGTTGGAAAAAATGCTGATGTTGAAAATGTCATCATCTATCTTATTGGTCTTTACATTTCATAGACTGGATCTTTGTTTCAAGTGTGACCATGTGGCTGCAAATATATCTGGTTGAGCTAGGATGCTGTCTCTTTTTCTTAACAGTTCTAGTTTTATTGAATATGTTGCTGGGTGGCGTCGAGGGTTATTGGCAAGTGCAAAAGTGCATCTGGTGCACCAGTAGGCATAAAGGCTGTATGTTGCTGCACGAATAGCAGGGTTGTTGCCTTTTTTAAACGTATTTATTATTTCATCAATTGAAATGATAGCCTTTCTGTATGTGGTAAACATTGTGCGACGTATTGTTTCTAGGGCACTGCAGGAATGAAGAAAATGATCTTGTGTCTCTTCTTCTCTATGACATAGCCCACACATGGGGTCTATATTTGTATAGAATCTACGAAATCTAAGGAAATGGGTTGTGGGTAGAGCATTGAGATTAAGCTTAAGTAGAAAATCGAATAATTTTGGTTCTAATGACCATTTTCTGAATTGTTGCAGTAGTTGCCTGTTGTCTATTCCAAGAACTGATGGATGTAGATTGGGTGTCTGGTTTGGATGTAGTATATTGTAAATGTCCCAGTATGTATACTTGTTGTCATTATTGAGTGATATTTTGTTGTATATTGGCTTGAGTTTTTCAATCAGTGTGGATAGATATCCATATGAAGGGGGTGGTCTGTCTGTGGGTATTATACTGATTACACACTCCAGGTCTGGAAATCTTTTTATGGTTGCTGTTATTAGATTTACTGATTTCTGTGTGTAAAAAACACTGATTGTATGGAGTCTAAGTCCATTGCTATGTGGTGGTCTGCTCAGATTTTTTAAAGAGATTGCCACTGTCTTTCTCTTCCATATTACTTTGTTACAGATTGACGAGATTTTAGATATGAATGTTTTTGCAAATTTGATTATAGGTGTATAGTATGTAATTTTTGTAATTATAAGTTGATTAAATAGTGCTACCTTTGCATATATTGACAGGTATGACTTTTCAAGTGAGGCTGTGATTTTTTCAGCATCTTTTTTTAATTTATTTTGAATTTTTTGCCTCATTCCATTGGTTCCAAGGTAGAATGGGAAACCAAGGAAAGCAGATGGTTTACCATTAAACATCTCTGTACAGTGCTTGCCTGTGTATATTGACCATGCAGCAGTTTTATTTGTGTTAATTTTTAAATTAAAATTTGAGGTATAATTCTTGATTATCTCTTGTAATATAGGGAGGTTCTTTTTAGAGGGGAGGAAAACAGTTACATCGTCCATATAGGCTATGCATGATATATTTAAAGCAGTGTTTGGAATTTGAATGCCTTTTATTTTTTTCTGTATCTCTATTAATAGAGGATTTATATATATATATATTGTAAAGAGCAAGGCACTTAGGGGGGATCCTTGTGGGATGGATTGACTCGGTCTGAAGGCTGGTGATTTTTTTCCATTCAATGTGATGTGAATTTCACGGCTGAGTAGCAGATTGGCTATTATATATAGTAGGGATGGAGGTGGTGTTGTTTTTTTCAGCACGTCTAATAATTTGGCTATAGGCACTGAGTCAAAAGCTGCCTCAATGTCTAGTTGAACTATAATTGGTGCATATTTCTTTCTTTTTTTTACTACTTCGATAATTGTTTTGTACATTATTATTATTATTATTATTATTATTATTATTATTATTATTATTATTATTATTATTATTATTATTATTATTATTTTGTTGAGCAAAGCCATGCTTTACAAATCTTTCAGCAGCCAAAGACAAAAAAAAGGCATAAGGCTATATATATTGAAACTGTTGTTTCAAAGCAGTTTTATACATAATTATTTATTAAACTAAAATGTGGTCATAACTTTGACCCATATTCAATCAATCTAGTATGTATAGAGTGCTAAGGCAGAAAAAAAAAACATCAAAAAAGCATAGCGTTTATTGCCAACCATTGAAATGTCATCAACCATGGCAAACAGCATTATCAAACAAATGGAATCTTTGAATGAATGAATTAAAAAAACGCATATATATTTCTATTACACTATAAATAAAACAGCGATAATAATTAATAAGTAATCTATGATTATAGTAAATTTCATTGTAAGTGCACCCAGCTTTAGATTATAGAGGAAAAAGAAATTATTTTGTTATGCATATGTAAAACAAGCCAATTTGAATTAAACTGTAAATGCTAACAGTAGACTGATTATTATATGTAAATAACATTAGCATAGATTGCTGATAATCTATTTGTTTGCTTAAGCATTAGTTGCAGTGATGTGACCAATCATATATATATATATATATATATATATATAATCATTCTCAGATCACACTTGTTTGAATATGTTACCAGGAATTATTTGAAAGCAAACTCATAATGAATATTTTTAAAATAAATTTGCAAATACAATTCATTTATCAAAGCCAATCCACAATGTCTGGTAAAAGAAGATATCTCTTTCATCTGACTCGTAATCATATATATTGTAAATAAATCAATATTGATATGTGAAAAAGTATTGATAAATAAAAGACTAAAATTATATTTGCAAATTTATTTAAAAATGATTTATTATGAGCCTATTTACAAATAATTCCTGGTAACATATTTAAATGAGAGTGTTCTGTGTGTAATTATATTCCTAAACATTACATATTTAAACAGAGGCAAAATATTGTTTATATACGATATATAATTTTACGAAGAGAACAAATAAATGCATACTATAAATTAAAGAAGCTGAAAACAGAAATTTGTAAAGAAAGAATTTAAATATTATTTATTTTTAACTTTACAAATGTAGATATTATATAATTGTACTTAATGGTTTTAATAATAAATGTTAGTGTTATAACACTTAAAAATTATTTACATATTATGCAACATCAATACATACATAAAAGAATGAGTACGATTAGTGAGTGAGGACATATGTGTATGTGTTTTCAGTAGTTAACTCACTTTACACAATAAACTTTAACTTAAAAATAGTTTGTTAAATTGAAAAAGTTTATTTATTCCTATTTTAAATAGATAACAAATTAATTCTAATAATATTGGAACAATATGGAAAAGAGTAAGGCATAAATAGAAAGATGGGAAACATTATATCAACCCCATTGAATAATTAAAATCAATGAGAAAATATAAATGAATAAATATTAAAATAAATAATATAAAAGAAGCATGAGAGAATCAGGATAACAAATATATGTCGCACCACTAGCATTAAATAAGAATAATCAACAGCCATCTCTTATGAGTGAGTTTAAAAGAGTTTCATTAGTCAATACTAAAATTAGGGCATTATATATAACAATTATCAGGATGCATTTACTTAGGTGCAGAAGTATCTATCATAAAAATAATGCTGGTATCCTGTTATATGCTGCTCATTATCAATGCTCTGGCCATATGGCACTTTGAGTGTAAAAATCAACAATCAACTGATTTCTAGTCTGTATAAAAAATAAAGTGTGGTGAATGGACTTTAAAGATTATCATTATCTTTGTGATATTCATAGGATATCTGAATGCCTATCTATAAACATAAACCCCACACAAAAATAAATTAACTGTTATTATTTTAGAACTAGCTCAGGATCAAAAGACCCAAGTATCTGTGATTATGAACGAGAAGATATAAATGTATATGCTTAATCTACTTTAAATAATTTTATTACACTAATTTATAAAACCCTTCAATAGTATTCTATAATTAAATCAATACTCACACACACACACACTGCCAATTCATAGAAAAGATAGCTGGAGAAATAAAGACTTTAACCCTACAACTGTTTAAACAATTATTTAATAAAAATAACTAAAATAATTAAGAAAATTGAGAAGAGATGTGGTAATAGAACAATTCCACAATTAACACAATTTTTTAAAAAAATTATAAAAATACTTTCATATAGCAAATAAAATTAATCTCTTGATTCTAAATACTAAGTTAATTATCATTTACTTTCATTAACTAAAGCTGAAAAACAACATTTCACCCAAAAAGTGTAAATTCTAAGAGATATGAATATTTAAAATTAACTCAAACTCTTTTTTACAATTTTATAGAAAAAATAAGATAAATAAACACATTTCATAAAAAAAAATACTAAAAATTATTCATTATTATTATAATATAGGGTATATGAGCACAGACTTTCACATGACCCACCACACTATCTAATAACACTGATACACTCAAGCACATCTGAAAAGATAAATAATCACCAATATACATATTTCATGCTAAACCAGCAATCATCAGTTGGTCCAGATTATCATCTCCCACACATATATACTATAAGTGCTCAGATATATATTAAGATAGACAATCTTCATACTTTAATGGACAGGCTCCAATCTACTACACACTCCAACTCTTCAACCATTCATCCAATTGAAAATCTGATGATGGAATGCTCGAAGGCCACCCTGAGGCTGAGATTCTTGTCACACCCATGTTGACCTAAAGTCAATCTGAACCCCACAAAAACAGGACATAATCCATTAAATACATATGCAAGGATGGTCAGACATCTCTATAATGTAATAACTGAAACACAGGCTTATTATATACCTGTGTCTATATATGTAATATAGGGTATATGAGCACAGACTTTCACATGACCCACCACTCTATCTAATAACACTGATACACTCAAGCACATATATGCTCATATACCCTATATTACATATATAGACACAGGTATATAATAAGTCTGTGTTTCAGTTATTATTATTATACTAAAAATTATTTGCATGTGTAGATGTGCATACTACAATAAATTTTGACCATGGATTTTTTTGAGTCATTCTTTGATAGCTATAATTTTCAGTTTTCTTTCATGTTTTTTTCTTATAAGCTTTAAATGTTGAATTTAAATTTAAATGATCATTTTCTCTGGAAGTTCTATTAACTGTTTTTATTATAGGATCAAGTTTCCATTATGATAACTTTTTCATTAACACAGATTTTGAGAATGGATTAAGACAGTTAAAATTATCCATTTTACAATACAATAATTTTCAGGTTAGAAGAGGCTAAATTTATAAATTTCCCAATAAATTTTCAAGTCAGGATTATAGCCTGAACATTCATGCTTTTAGATGGAACACAAGGCTTGTTGCAGATTTGTCAAGGATCTTCTCCTTTATATTTTCTTTTAGAAAATGGGCTACATTGTTAGGTTTGGTGTTGTTTAGATTCTAGATAAAGCTTAGCATATCATTTCATTCAAATTCATTTCAAAATACATTTTATATATTAGTAAAAAGATTAATCTTATAAATAATCTGTTCTCTTCTCAATAGCTGAACTTTTACTACTCTTTTTTCTACAGCTGGATCAATAATGACTGCGTCTCACAAGATACTGAGGTCTACTGTTTTTACTTGTCCCTATCTTATTTGTTAGAACAATTCTGTATCCATCCAATTATATATATCTCAGACATGACTGCATTAAATGCTAACCAATAGATTCTATTTTTTTACAAAAGGCTCTCCTTTTTTCTTTTAATTAAAACATTAATTATACTTATTGAAATTCCTCTTTATTTTTTATTTTTTTAATCTAACCAATAACATTATAATACTTAAATTACACTTTTAATTAAATAACATTATCTTTTGTTTTAGAGAGATAAAGAAAAAAGAAAATAAGCAATTTCAGTTAATTAAAAACAGCATTTTTTTTTACCTAAAATGTGAAAATCATATTTTTTTTTATTTTTAAAAAAACTAATAAACATTACATAAAATTTTAATTATTTACCTCTTATTATTTTTAAAAAAATTAAATTGTTTTACTAATACATAAGTAAAACTACAGAAGAGTGAAAAAAAGATTATTTATTTTATTATTTTAATTCTGTTTTGTTTAAAATATTTTTCTCTCCCTCTTTTATCCTTAATACATTATAAATATTCACATTATTATTTATAATATGTTTGGAATTTTCATATTATCACTTAAATTTAAAATCGTTATTATAAGAAAAAAATAAAAAATAACATGAAAATAGTTCATTAAATTAAAAAAGTTTATTTATTGCAGTTTCAAATAAATCTAATAGTATAAAAAATAATTATAAAATATTTAAATCATAATAAATAATAAAAAAATCATATACAACTGATATATAAATCAATAATAATTACACCTAAAAAATCTTTTTTCAGCACACAATTTCCTGCCTTTTTAAATGTTACACATCTATTTTAATATTAATCAATAAAACACCATCCAGTGCTCTATAATGGAAATAAAATAACAAGAACAATAAAATAAAACATCAGTAAAATAAAATATTTTTTTTATATACATTTCAATATAGCTTCAAAGAATTGACTATGTAACATACAATATACGGAATAAATATTAAAAGCAAAGCTAAACTAGTCAATAAATAATCAAAATTACCCCAAATCCAAAACTCAATCAGAGTAGCAAAGAAAATAAAATTTAAAACACTACCAATGGTTTTACAAAACCATTGGTAATGTTTTAGATTTTATTTTCTTGGCTAGTCTGGTTGAGTTTTGGATTTGGGATAATTTTAACAGAATAAATAATATATATCTTATAAAACTTTACATATACTATCTTATATAATTTTCTATTCATTTCTAATTGAGAAGTTAATTAAATTTATTGAAATTTTAAAATATTTATACACTTATTTAATTTATGCTTAATATAAAATATTTTATATATTTGTCTTTTTAAATCTTTAATGTAATTTAAAGGTTTAATATTTTTTGCAGCATCTATTTTATGTCCATATGTTAAATAACAGAAGTATAAAGCAGATTTATCATCTTGCCTATTAATTGCATTATATTCTTTGACTCTTATATCTGTTTCTTTTTTTGACCTTAATAAATCATACTGCAATGATCACAATTAATTTTATATATAATTTTTTTTTGTATTTTATATCATTTCTTAATTTATAATTATATATTAATTTATCCAGACTTTTACTATTTAAACATCCAATATTTATAATCTTATCAATATAATTTTTGTTTTTTTTTATTAATGCATTATAAATTTTGGGATAATATGAAAATTTGATCTATTACTTATTTGAACTTAAAGTTAAAACAACTGTAAGGAAGATGGAGCTCTGAAGAAGACTGCTGGACAGTCGAAACTGTAAGAAAATAAAGAAGTTTTTAAAAAAATTAATTGCATTAAAGTGTATATGAGTGAAGTATTATAAATAATATATATGATTATTACCACCATTATAATCATTTTGCATGGAAATGTTATAATTTAATATGGATTTTTTTTACAATTAAAAATTACATTTTTAATATTTTTAGGGATATATCCATAATCTTTATATAATTTAATAAATTGATTTTTTTTTGTAAAAATGTAGCTGATTTACAAATGAATCTATGAATATAACTTTTAAAATATACTTTTTAATTATAAAAATTCTATATTAAATAATACCATTTCTATACAAAATGATTATAATAATGATAATTACAATAGTCCAAAAATAAAGTTCTCTAATTATATATTCAAGAAACTCAACATATAATAAAATCTTATTTTTACAATCAACTGTTTATTTTTTAACATAATTTATTTCTATTAAACTAATTATTTTTTTGCAGAAAGGTTAGTCTTTTAATATTAGAATAGCTGACATGATCATAAACTGTTATTTTCTACTTCTTCTCCTATGTATTGATTTCTATTATAACATATCATACCATTGACACCTTCTTTGACACTTTATCAATACTTTTATTTTTATTATTTGTATTACACTAACAGTAATACAAATAATAAAAATAAAAGTATTGATAAAGTGTCAAAGAAGGTGTCAATGGTATGATAAACTGTTATTGTATATTTTAATAAACATTCACACAAAGATTCATATAAAACAACAAAATTTATTAATTAGAATATTAATATGATGTATTCATAAATCTACTTTCATTTCAAGATATCTAATATATTTTACCTCTTTTACTTTTATGTATTAATGATCATTACACATTGCATTATTGTTATATATACGATCATGTGAATGTAAGTGTATATTAATATTTTTATATTTCATGCGAGAAGAATTTTTTAGCATACACATCATTCATAAAACTGCAAAATTACTTAATCATTTCATTTTCCTTCACTTATTCTAAATACAATTCTTATATTTTATATGACTTTTTCTGCACTGGATATCCTATTGTTAATTTGCAATTAAATTTTAGAGTTAATAAGAATTTCAAGATGTTCAATTTTTTTTACATCCTACAGCTATACATTTTAAATTAAATCTTTCTTATTTATTGCTTTGATCTATATATTTAATTTTCAGGCTGTTGATGGCCAAATAATCATAAAAAATTTAAAATTTCTTATTCCAACAGTAGTATATGGACAGTATTCATTATATATTTTTATAGTAATCAGTTTATTTATTATAACTGCTTGGTTTTTAAAACTACTCGTCATCTAACAATTTAAAACAGAGATTTCTCAATAACTGACTTACTTTTTTCAAATTCTTATTTTATAAAACTCATATGATTGAATCAAACTTTTCATTTGATAAATTCATTTTATTTGTTTTGAACTTCATTTTTATTTTACCAATAATATTATAAATCAATGACTTAATATTTTAAGTTTTAGATTACAACTGATTTAATATCTTTATGACAGTAGTCATTTAAAAATGATTGCATAACATTGACTGAAGGTTTGTAATGATGGTATATTATATTATAAGATGTGATATGTTGGACTATTTCCATCATTTATGAGTGAATGTATAGAAAATTTTAAACTTTATTTAAACTTTCCAAATACAAACAACTTGTTTGTAATAACACACAAATAGGCAACACAGGTTAGTAATTACACAATATTTTGAGTAGTAATATTCTCCTCTTTTTCAGGTGTTGCTGGCCTATATGGATAGTGACAATAGGCCAGCAACACCTGAAGAAGAGTGGAGAATAATACTACTTGAAACATTGTGTAATTACTAACCTGTATTGTCTATTTGTGTTTTATTACTAACAAGTTGTTTGTATTTGGAAAGTTTAAATAAAGTTTAAAATTTTCTATACATTCAACATTCACTCATAAATGATGGAAATAGTCCAACATATCACATCTTATGATTGCATAACATGTTTTTTTAAAAAAGATGAAGATATTAACAATGTTCATGAGTATTTCTTACATATGAAACAATGTGCATTAGTTATGCCCATATTTTTAAAATTTAAGTCAGACATTACTTGTAGATATTAAAAAAAGATAAGATTTAAAACAGATTTTCTTCTCTTCCAAAATCAAGTATATGTAGATCAAAATAAATTATGAAAATCTAAATTAAACTTAAACAAATACAATCTTTATTTGTTGAGTATTTACATAGGTTTTATTCATTACATATACGTAATTTATTTATAAATAAGTTATAACGAAACAGTTGATATTTGCTTCTAATATACTATTAATAATTTGTTTATTATTTAACAAAGAATTTCAAGTATGTAATTCCAATGAATATTTGAATTTTATTACAATATATTTTAATAACAAGATTATTTTCAGATACATATGATATATCTTATATCTAAATATTAAAATTTTTTAAATTAAAAATTTTATTATATAAATTAATTTATTACAACGTATAATTAACATTTTAAAAATTATATATATACATGATCAGAATGATCTTTTTTGATATTTTAGGCACGTCAAACATTTATATTCTTTTTCTCATCTCTCACCAAATAGGCAGAAATTCATTGGCTCCAGACACTATTGGTGGGTGAAGTTTGCCTGTTTGCTAACAAATTACAAATAAATTTTGATTGCCAAAATAAATTTACATCAATGTATCAGCATTATATTTCTTTCTCTCATCACTCAGTTCCCTAATCATTTGCTTGCTTGCATAACCTACCATCATGGCAACTATATATATATTATGAATTTAGTTTCATTTAACTATTGGAATTTCTGTGAGTAAAGCATGGGTTCCATTTCACACCAAACATAAAATTAAAATTCAAAAGTATAAAAGTATGACATTCATTGTTTTTGTTCAAAGATGAAAGGTGTAAACATAAAATTGTAGAACATTTTCTTAAGTAGGATGCTTGATGACTAAAATGTCAAGGCCAGCAGTTGACTTTAAAAATGATAATAAAAGCATATAAATGTATTGACAATTTTTATCTTTTTAGTTCATTCATCAATAACAAAGAATTTGAGCAGAGTTATAGTTAAAAATCTGGGAAATTTTTTTAGTTATAGGGATATATATATATTTAAAAATAAAAATCAGAATTATTCAAGCAATTGTATTTCTGTAACTCTTTATGGATATAAAAAATGGGTACTTGTGAGTTTTCAGAATACAATATGGCAGCCATATTTTTGATAAATATACAGTTTCAAGGGCTTATCAAGATGGCAGCCCATATTTCATTAATATTCTTCTGATGTTTACAAAATTAATGTTAACATTTTTAAAAATGAAGAAATTTTAATAAATTTAATTGCCAATCTTTATTTCAATCTTCTGACATTTACAAAATTAATGTTAAATTTTTTAAAAAAGTCTTAATTCCTATAAATTTAATTGCCATCTTTACTTCAATTTTTTTTATTTACTTTCTGAAGATATATTAGTTATATTTACAAAAAATGAGTGGAAGGTCTACAACCTCCCAAGTTACATTTACAAAAAATGAACCATATATAAATACAATAATTACAGTTTATTTATTTTGGTGGCATGCAATCCATAATGGCTTCCAAAGTCACTACAAATGAATCTTGTTGTCATTGTAGTCAATGCACATAAATTCTCCCAAATAGGACCCCAGTGTTGTTTATTTTTATATCATGACTATTAATGCACACTTTTCTCGTAGGTAGGATTCCGTACCTTTGAAAATATTACACTGCATCCTGCTTTGTGACAAAAAGGTCCCAAATTTTGATCATTATAACAATTTACAAAAAAAAAAAAACAGGCAAAAAGAAACACGTTGAGCTGAAAGTTGCAACAATGTTAAGAGTGTCCCGTTGCTTTCACATTATAAGTAAAAAAAAATTGAAATAAATATCCTTCATAAAATTTATCAGAATTTATTACTTTTTTTTTGAAATTTTACATTACTTTTTAATTTAATAAGTAAGATATTCAAGAGATTGTAGATCCTCAGAACATTTGTATCGATTTTGTAAGCCATTATAGATTACACACCATTGATATGAATAAACTGTAAATATTGTACTTATATATATATTTTAATTAATTTTTTGTAAATGTATAGTAGACATCTTCAGAAATTGTAGACACTCCAATCATTTTTTGTAAACATAAGTAACACATATGCAGAAAATAAGTAAAAAAAATTGAAATAAAGATTGTTTATTAAATTTATCGAATTTATTACTTTATTTTTTAATTTAACAAAACAAACACAGCTTCAGAAGATTATAAGCCCTCCACTCATTTTGCAAATGTTTTTGGGGGGAAGTAAAACACAAAATTAAAATAAGTATTGTTAAAGAAATTTATTGGAATTTATTCCTTTTTTTTTTAAATGTAACATTAATTTTGCAAACGTTTTTGATGAAGTATATAAAAAAAGTAAAATAAAGATTATTAATGAAATTTATCAGAATTTATTCCTTTCCTAAAAATTTAACATTAATTTTGTAAACATTGGAAGATTGTTAATGAAATATGGGTTGCCATCTTAGTAAGTTCTCGAAACTGTATATTTATCAAAAATACGGGTATTTGTAAAAACTCACAAGTACTGAAAACTAATATGATACTTTTGAATATGCATGCGTATGGTGAAGCTTTTGAAAATATCATAGACAGCAAGGAAAATAAAAATCAACTCCTATTTGAAATACAAGTGACCAGGATAAAGTTGTCTGAGATGCATGAAAAAGATTATCAACAATGAGGCAAATAGTCTTCAAAAATTGAACAAAAATTAGACTGAAAAATTAAACAGATGCTAGTTCATTCTAGAGAAATGGTATTCATATGATTGCCAAAAGTCAACATTGACTTCAGATCAACTGATATTGCTACAGCTATTGATACTGCTGCTGCTACTTTTACTACTACTAATAATGAAGTTGATGTGGTTGACTCCCTCTGGATCTCATTACAACCAACTATCCACAAAATATAGAAAACACTATCTGAATGCTCATTGATATACCAATAATGATCTTTCCATTTTATATATGCATAAATAATATAAACTTTTGCAAAAACTGAACTAATGCTTATAATCACAGACCACCAATTTCCCAGACTATTTAGCAGAAGAACTGAACCAACACTTATAACCAGTCCATTACTTTTCCAGACAAATTAGTAGATGAACATTGTTTCATATATGGGAAGCACTCGGACAATTTTCTTTTCTTTATATACATAAGTTCATTGATGTAACTGTTGTTTTCTGAGTAAAGTTGTTTTAAAAGCTAATAATAATAGTCATAATCATCACTAGTTTAATGCTGGGAAATTCAAAGAAACTTTGAGAATCAGAAGATGGAGTCATGATTCATAGACCTTGAGCTCCAAAGTTCATCACTCTAAGAAAATACAATGCAAAAAAAAAAAAAAACATCTAAAAAAGGGTTCAATTTTTTTTCAACCCTTCAATATTATTACAGTTAATTTCTTAGAGTAAGAAGTGGTTAGATTAAATATTGGAAATATATAGCTATAATAGAAATCATTTGTAGGATTTTATTCACATGAATAATCTTTTAGTTTTTCAACTTTTTATTTTTTTTAATCTTTGATAATCAAAAAGAATCCATTCCTGCATAAAAAAATTATTATGATGCTTCTGAAAATAGCAGCAAATAAACTTGGACAGGATGGATAGCTATAATGATCTCTTGACATGAAAAAAAACTTTACAAACATTTTAAATATATATACACTTTAAAATTTTTATTTTTATTTCATATACTTCAAACAAATAAAGATGCCAGAAAAAAGTCAAATGATTCCCCAGATGTATTTCTGGATGAATTTAAATTCTTCAGTTGAAAGGTTTAATCAATTGTTTGTTAATAATCCATAACAATGCCATGCAGTTATGTTTTATAAGAATAGACATTTTAATCTTTAATTAAGTTTAAATTTATAGATGGGTTAAAAATAATATAATAATCTTCAGTATAATAAATAATTAGTGATATATATTAATATATTTATTTTAAGACAATGTTGGAATATGAATGCATGCAGCAAAGTAGTGCTTGTAGTTAGAATTGTAGTAATATAAATTATAACATTAAAATTTGGTTTAATCAGGACCAGATACTACAAGACAAGATTAATATTTTACTTGATCAGCAACTATTTAGAATGGTTGGGGAACCTGGAAGATAATTGAGATTGAGTTTAAATTTCAATCCCCCCATAAAAGATGCATTTTAGTTTTGGGTTTAGGCACCATACATTCTAAAATAATACAATAACATTATTTATGAAAATTATAAAAAATACTAAATCTCTACTCTGCAATGCATATTCTTTTCTGGATTATTCTTCGTGTATTTTCTCTTTTAATCCCACAATAATTATATCTTGTCAGTCACTTCAGCATAAGTCAGGAAGTAATGAATATTTCTGATCTACATATTGAATGAAACTGCTACTAAAACATCCACAAGAGAAAATTAGTTTATGAAATATAATAACATATTTATTGTATACAAACTATATACAATTCCATCATAGGTTGATTACTCAATATATTACATTTCAAATTCATATATAAAAATCTATTAATTATCCAAGGAGTTATTCCTATTAATATCAGTTTTTATAAATATATTACTTATTCATGATGCTTAGTTTTAAATGAACTTGATATATCAAACAATTCTGCCTATATATTATTTCTTCCTTTGAATAATTTATTTTCCAGATATAATTATTTAATCTTTAATGGTATCTAAATAAATATTCAACCAAATTCATTAATTATGATAATAATTATTATTTTCTTAACCTTAATGTAATACCAACAATATTGTCAATACAACAGGCTTATTTTTTAAACTTAATAAGTATGTGCATTGTGAATTTGTACCAATGCTTGCTGGAAATGAATTTTCTTTCAAAATTTCACAAATTTTTTGATTACTGAATAAAGTTTGTAATTCATAACTTTAAATCGTCTCATTGATGATGGTGATGATAATAATAATAATAATTCAGTTCAATCCCTATTAACCTTTTAGTTTATATTCTCACCAGTACTATCATACCCCTTACTCTGCTATATCAAATTACTAACTTTCTGCTCAGTAAAGAGATACATATTACTTTCAATGGAAAAAAACTCACCATCCTTCATACCTACTCAGTCCATCTTATAAGAATCATCACTTTAGTTTACTGTTTTTCATCTTATATACTAATTCACTTTTAATACAAATATAACAAAAGATCACTGGCATCTAAATTTCACACACCCAGCTACACATCCAGAGTATTGCATACATAAATGACATCACTAACTTCCTATGCTGCCCATACTTAAAAAATACTTAATGAATATACCTCACTCTATAAACTTAAATTCAATTTGAACAAATCCACCACATGGTTCATTTACATAAGAAAACTCTGCATTCAAATATTTCAGGATAAGTCTGACCCTTCTTAGGTTTCTCTTTCTTTATTGGTCTGCCATAAGATTAATAATACAAAATAAGATTCATGATTCTGCTACACACATTACTAATTCTCTCTCTAAAGCTTATCTCTCTTTTTATTCCAAGGTTCAGCTATTCAACCTGCTAGTAATTACTAAGATTACATTCTATTCCTCCATTATCAAATTTTCCAAGTCTTATCACTATTAATTCACTTTGCAATAAGTTACTATGGGGCAGGAAGATCATATCAATTAAAACCAAATGACTCAGCTGTTCACAATCCATGATGGTCTGGGTCTTCACAACATCCAATTATTTTATACTCAAAAGACGTTCAACCTTATTACATCAATTGCACAATGCTTTCCAGCATTTCAGCACAGACTCATTGTAACCCCACTGACAGATACCCTTTCTCAACTTCATATCTTTTAAGTCTTATTCATTATATTTCAAATAATGCTCATCAAATGACCTTCTCCAGTAATAAATACCAAATACAGATACTGACATACATATGACATACTACATCCAAATGTTAATGCTGATCACCTGCCTTCCCTCCTCTTGCTAAACATCAATAATAACCAACTTTTACATAAATTCAAAAAATATAAGCAAAATTCTTTGACTTCCTGCTTTATTTTAACCTTCATATCTTGCTCACATCTTATTTTCTGTGCTACTGTCACCTGTACCAAAGAATTGACTCAATTTTTTCTTTATGTCACACAGAAGAAGAGATGCAACAACACATTTTTAATGATTGTCAAGCTCTCAATCACATATTCCAGATCATCTCAGATATATACTGATAACCTGGTATCTCAATTCAACAAATAATCCAATAATATCAAAATCCATACATACCCACATCACATGCAGCCACCATAATTATATTTGCCTTTGGGTGCATCCATTACTCTTTCACCCTCAGCAGTAATAGCAGACAGCATCCCTCCACTTTTCTAATCAAACTTCATCAGTTAAAAACCCAAGACTCAAGCATAGCACCACAGACATTTTTACAGTCACCTTATCATTCATAAGGCAATCTTCCAATTTATAAAAGATTCACAATTGACACTCTTTATTCTAACACAATGCTTTATCATTCTGGCACCATTCACCTATTTTTATCAATTTCCTGGATCATGCAACATACTTGCCAATCTTTAAGCTGCAATCAATATTCAGCAACTGTCAAATAATTTACCAGTCATTGTACACTAGCCTTTAACTCAAACAATAGTGAACAGTATATGTAAAAATTCAAGCCTGAATTCCATATCTGGAAACAGCAACCCAAATTTTACAAGTCCTGCAATAGTACTTTGAACAAAATTATTTACATTAATTGACTTTCAACCATGGATTGCAGATGTAACTGTTTTTCAAAAAATCTATTGTAACTCTCATAGATAAATAAAGATTATTGTTAAAACATCATTATCATCACCATCATAAAGCATTTAAGATCATCATCTTGACTATATTATCTACACTATATGATGAAATTTAAATATATTACAATTGAAATATTCAATAGATGGAATCACTAAAATTATTAAGAAGTAGATACAATCATGTCACCAAACAACATCCATTAAATAAAGCCAAATACTTATGAATATTCTCAATGGTGGGACATATACAACAGGGCTATATTAACTTCATATGGTGAAATATTAATAAATAATTTTTTAGATTCTATAATACACAAATTCATTGGCTCATATATTTAAATATGGCTCATTGTGCAAAGCACATTAATTATCCATGGTAAAAATATAAATAAATTCATGGTAAATTCTCTCAATTCATGTGAATGGACATGGCTAACATCAAATGATAAATGGATATATTATAATCAATATATTCTATAACATAAACATACACATTCTCTATAATATAAACATATATTCAAAATTCTGTAGTTAATCTCTTAAATCATTCTGCAAGTATTCAATTATGGTTATTTTCAACCATATACATTAATGATAATAAAATATGATTTATTTCTTTTTTTTCTGACATTAATTAAAATATATTCTTATTATATGGTAGTCTCTTTCTCTTTAATTATGTTATGACAGTATTATAAGTAGTTTTTTGTATTCAAATAATTCTATATTCAAAAATTAATAACTCATAATATTCATTTGCAAAGTAAATTTTTAGTATTACATTTCAAATTTTATAAATCTATTTTGTCTAAGCCATGATTAATTTGTTACGGAATACTAATATGGTTGTAGTTATTCCATTCCCATTAAACCTTTCTATATTTTAAAATATGGTTAACCATAAAAACATAAAACATTATTGTAAAGTAAAAGTAAACATTTTAAAGAAAATTAATTATACTCGCGATATATTTAACTGATTTTTCTAAAATAAATAATATCCAATCTGGTTCTAGAAAATAAATGATTTCAAACTAATGATGCAATTTCTTATAATATATGTAGATTTTTTGATGACTTTTATACAATAATGTAAATCGTCTTTAAATTATAGAGTATTTTAAATATTGTCAACGACCTAGTAATATTTTTTTTTGTGTGTAGGGGTTAGAGAGATCCTAGAAGTTTTTAAATTACTGTATTTCTGTTACCATTTTGGTTTTCTGTTGCTACCCAGTGACTTGACTCAAATGCACTCAGACTCCTTTTCCAATAGCTAATTATATTGTCAAAAGAAATCTAGGAAAAATAACTTTATATATTTAAACTTCAGTTGATCATACAACCAGACGTCGAAAAACTGACCAAAAGATTTGCTGTCTTTATATAGTTCCATACCACAAATTTCAAAATATAAAACTATAGACTTTACATATTTTTGCAACTTATATAAAAATAAGAAACAATTTTAAGTTGCTTTTCCATTCCAATTTTCAATCATTATGACCCCCCCCCCCTTTTATTTTTTATTTTTTTTTAAAAAAGCACTTTTTAAAAATAAAAAAAATGCACAAACACATCTTTAATAAAAACAATCTTCTAGAATTTAAAAAATGTATAAATTTTTTTTAGAGGAATAATTTTAGAACTGAATTGATAACTTACCTATTAATATAAAATACATTTAAGAAATATATTATTTATTAATTTAATGTTTAAAAATGCTACTTTTATACATACATTCTGACAAGCATACCCAAAATAATTTAATATGTTTATATCTATAGCTATATAATATTTAACCTTCAAATAAATATTAAGTCTAATAAAAAGTTATTTAGTATTTTATTTTCTAGATTTCTTTCTCTTTCAACTTTAACCTACCAAAATCTAATCTCTTTCTACCTAATTTTTGAAAACTATTAAGATTATTTATGAAATATCCTCTTCAATATATAAATATGTGTAATAGCATTTTTCTCATGGCTAACAAAGTATAACATTGTTGTTTGTTAGAATGCTAACATATTGAAAGTATATTAAAATTTTTTATATAAAGATTATGTGATATATTCCATATTTGTTTTAAAACATTATATAGGATTTTGGATTGTTAAATGTATTTCTCATTTTAGTATTTTTGCAACTTAGACTTGATCTCATATTAAAGTTAATATATATATATATATAATAAAGTTAAGTGCTGTCATATATTTTGAATGCATTCTTAATATGCTCAAGTTAAACAGTGCATATATATATATATCCACATTACCTAAATAAAATAGTAATCCTTTGTTTGCTTTTAGCCTGTGGGATCAAACATTTTAATTTGGAAATAAATTAAAACAAACAAAAAACTGAATACTTATGAATTCAAATGATGTTAGAATATTAATTAAAATTCCAAAAAGTGAGTTTTGTTACTAAAAGAATTGCCATTAAATAAAATGATCAGACACTTAATTGTTTGGGAGGTCATGCTAGCATTCAAGCATTCTCATAACAGATTCCTATTAACATTTTTATTAACTTGATAATATTAATTTTTTTTTACTTTACTCATTTGGGGGCTAATTAAAAAAAATTACACTTTAAGCTCAACAGTCCATCATCACTTTAAACTTTACAGGCAAAAATACACCAAATATTAACTTGTGTAAAAGATTATGGGACATTTAAACTCTAAAATGACATATTCAGGTGTAATCAGAAAACTTTAGTTTATTACTTTATTAATGTGCCTAACAATTTAGATCATATCATTAAATAGAATGAATTAATAGTATAATTTTAGTAGTATGATTACTTGTTTAAAAGATCATATGATATTTGACAAACTAAATGGTAAAAATGTTTGTCAAAATACATCAACACATTCAAAATTAGTTACACCAAAAATTATTTGTCTACTAATTAATACTAAAATATAGTGTGATATCTAAACAATCTTGATGTGCAACATTTTAAAGGTATGCAAAGCTTAATAACTTTTTCTAAGAAATTTTCCAATGTAGACATGACTTCAAGTAGTTTTGTAATATATTAAACAAAAGGAAATAACCATACTAGTGATCGATACATAGTAGCATCGGGAATGCTAGAAGCATTATGTCTCATTTTTTTTTCTAAATGGAAATCTTTTCTGTTTGCATTTTCATCTTAATTTAATGTTATTTTTAAATGAATCAAGAAGCAATATAATTAATTAATAGAAAAAAAATATTTAGATGACATAGTAGAAAATAATTGTTACTTTAATCACATAGCAGATTGTCACATTTGATCACTCTTATGGAAGTTGGGTATAACAGTTCTATTTAAATGACTAGTCTAATTTTTACTCAGATTAAATCCATTAGCTCTTAGTCTTTCATATTCCCATTAAAATAAAGGGGGTAAATTAATGGAAGAATGGAGAGTATTGCTTAATAATATGCATATAATTTTGACTAATTTATGCAAAATACCATTAAAAGCAAATGACTTGCGAATGTCCATTATGCTCCAAGATAAGAGTTAAATATAATAATTTCCGATTTACTTCACATTCTATATTTAATATTATTTATTTGATGCAGTTTAGCATTGTTGTTGAGTAGTGGCCTCAAAGGTAATGATTCCAAAATTGATTCTCAGTTGAGTAAAATGCTAAATTAACCAAATGAAATTATTAAATGTTTCTTCCACTAGGATGCTTGACTATCACACGACCTTCCAACCAATATCAAAAAATAAAAATAAATGATTTGTAAAAACATTTGTGGCAATTAATAGTTTTGAGATTTAATGAAAAAAAAAGTACAATAGTAAAAGTGTTACTTTGATTGATTAAATAGTGATAAGATAATGCTTAAATACCATGATATTTCAAGCAACTAACATCAAGATTATAAATCAGTGAAGTTTTATGTTTCTTTGAGTGTAAATTTGTACAGACATGTTGAATTCTGTTGAGATTTATGTTATCTTTATGCATTAAAAAGATTTAAAAGTCAACCAGAAAATGAGCATAAATCCTTTGCAGTTTCAGGTCACCAATCATTCTAACTTCAAATTCCTTATAAAAGCTCCACATTTAATTCATTGTTTAGCTAAGCAGGAAATGACGTTTCCTTTTAATCAAGTTGTTAATAATAGTTATTCTCATTTTAATAAACCCAAAGCAAACCATCACTTATTTGCACTGTATTTTTAATAAGAATTCTATATATAAGTATTATGAAATTCTACACATCAGGTCCATAATAAAATTATAAATACAAATTAGAAATTTTAGTTCTTAATAAATTTTGAAAGTTAGTACAAATAGAAAATGCTTTTTTTAGAATGACTTATGCTTGTGATAGAACCCATTTTGTAATGCCATTATCATTTTATTATTAGAGTAAAATATGATCTATTTATTCAGGCCACCAGAGAGCAGTTTTGATAGCATTTTACCCTAAGAAAATAGTTATATATAAACTTGACACTGAACTGATAATATAAAAACTCATTTGAGAATAAAAATTATTTTAACAAAAAAATTTCATGCCAGAATTAAATGTTTTATTATTTTCTAGAGCAAAACTAGATTGCACTTTGTTGTTATTTTTACATCTCCACACCTGATTAAAAAAGCTTTCTGAGCATTACATAAAAGTTTAGAATTAAAAGTTGATGTAGAATAATCAGCTAAGTTAATATGAAATGTAATTTTTAAAGAAACATTTATTATGTTTTTATTAAAATTGTACTTGTTTAATATTCAGGAACAAATCTACTAAGGGGGTTCTCAAAAAAGTAAATCCTTAAAAATGAGACTCAAATATAAATAATTACCAAGCATGCCTGATGTAATGCTTAGCATGATATGATGCAAACCAAATGTAAACAATCTTTTCTGTATCTTCTTTAAATGTTTTTCATTTTTTATTTGATTTTGGATCAGTCACCTCTTTTTAAAAATATACAATAAAACTTTCTATACACTCATAAAACATATAGATAAACACACATGACTAAAGGAAATGATTTGCAAGAGGCATTTCTTGAAGAATAAGTCATCAAACATTGGCCCAAAACCTTACTCAACACATGTCACCTAATAAAATGACTAATAATATTTAACATAATATCCAAGAAAATATCACCAAAAATGGTTTTGATAAAGAAATGCTGCATTTGTAAATTAAATTGTAGCATTTTATAAATTGTGGCAATATGATTGGGTATTTTTGAAATCTCATATTCATTCACATAATAAGTTTAACTGCAATCTTTTTTTATATATAAACATGTCATTAAAGTATGAAAAATCCTTGATTTATTAGAATGATAGTCTGTGGTTGCATGGATAGTTTGCTACTGTTATTCTGTGATTATAATTTTGAAATCAATATTCATTAATAATTAGGGATCATTATACTATACATGTGCTGCATATTTAAACACTTAATGAATACTCTCCTTTCTAAACACAAGATAAAGTTTTTTGAAAAGATAGAATGAATCCACTCTATCATTTCAACCTAAATGTATATATATAGGCAAATCTTAAACATTTAAAAATGAGAATGTAATCACTTTCAATCCATCTTACCATATTTTAATGAATGACACTTGCAAAATTTTTACATTTATGACATATCATTATTTGATGAAATATTAAACATATATAATGCTCTCATTTTCAAATGTTTAAGATTTGCCTATACATATATGTTTAGGTTAAAAAGATAGAGTGGATTCCTTTTATCTTTTCAAAATACTTTATCTTGTGTTTGGAAAGGAGAGTATTCTTTAAGTGTTTAAATATGTAGCACATGTATAGTGGAGAGAGCCTTAATTATTATTACAGATTAAAACATATGCTAGATAAATAAATAACTCATTATAATCAGTATTCAGTAACTTAAAAGTGGTTTTGGGACATGTTTGCAAAGCAAATTATTATATGTTGGGAAGATCTATTAATGAATCCCATTTCTTCAAGCACCAAAAGTAGTCTAAAATAATCTGCCTCACTTTATATTGAAAGGTAACTATGATTGATTGATTTTTCATTTATATAATAGAAATAGTTGTAATATCAATAATAGAAATGGGATGAAAAAGGAAATAGTTTGTACAAACATAGCTTGCTACAACTCATTAAGTCATAAGCTTTTAATAGTTTTTACAGCTAAGTGATTCTCACTGCTAAAAATATGCTTAAGAAAAAGTCAACTTTCAAGAAAGGAAATTTAATAAAATTGGTAGAACATTAAAAGTTTTTATAATACAGTAGTTCTTTATGTAAAAAGAGACTGCATGATATTGGATTAACAGAGACATCACATCTAATACTTTCCAGTCTTGGAATTTTTAAATTTATATTGAGTGAACTATGTTTGTTTTTAAAATCAATATTTATTTATGTTCCAACATTACATTAAAAAATGTTCCAACATTACATTAAAAAAGCTCAGAAAAAACAATCTTTAATTTGGGGCTGATTAATGTTACTGCATTACTAAAAATGAATAATTGAATTTTTGCTTCTTGTAGAATTGAATGCATATGTTAATAGGAAAAATAAATTATAGTTAATTTTTTTTAATTAATCATACTAGTTCTGTGAATTTAAATGACAGATCTAGTGTAATTTAGTACAGTCAAGAACTAAACATCCATAAATTGTAACTCTATTTTATCTCTTCTGGTACTCAAGAAAATTTTAATTTTTTTGGGTTACTTATCATTCAATCAGTTATGAGTTAATATTAAGTTTTTTAAATAACATATGGATTGACTATTATAAATATTTTCCTTAAACAGAAAAAATATCTATAAAAAAATTGGATGCATCAACAGCAAAAACAATAGTATCATAAGCACAATTAAGTCAGAATATGTCCATTGTAATGATATGGGATCAGAGTGAGTACGAAAATGGGGAAACCATTATTATTATACTCATTTAACAAATATAAATATAAAAATAATATAGAATAAATATAAAATACAGTGAATATGAGCAGAGGGCCAGCATGAACAAAATCATAAGGGTGAATCTCCAGCATTATAGAAGAATAATTAAGTCAAAACTAATCAGCAATGATTAATGACAATAAATAATCAACAGACTATTTATCTAAAAACTGTCAAACTCAGGGCAAAATATAACACAATTATTTGAATGCTCATACCTAAGTGCTAATCCTTCATTCATGATAATTAAAAAATAAGGCTGGGATACTGAAATATGCTGATCATCTTCAATTCTCTGACCAAAGGCTACTATGAGGGTACAGGCAAACTATAAACTAAACTTTTAATAAAAAAACAAAATGCAGTGAATGAGCTTTAAAAGTTGATGCCTTTTCACAAATCCAAACACCAACATAAATCCCTACATCCATATAATTAACCATTATGCTATGAATTCTAGCACAGGAAACAAGAGCTGTATGAATTATTACTGTGATGAAGAGATTAAATAAATGTAACAGCTGAATAGAATTTATTTTAAAACAACTTTATTAGGATAATTTGAAAACAATCCCTTAAACTGTAAACTGTATTGAATCAAGTCACACACACTGCCAATTTATGTAACAGATAGCTGGAGAAAAAAAACATTAACATTAATATAATTTTTATAACCAATTATTTAATAAACTAACTGATTAGCATTCAAAAAACTAAAAAAAAAATGACATAATAATATGATAATTCAAATTTATAAAGTCTTATCAAAAAGTACAGTTTCATAAAAATACTTAACCAGTTGATTTTTTATTTTTTAAATTAATTAACTTTTACTTTCATTAAATTATTTTTTTAAATAATAAAAGTTGAAAAACAACTTTTCAATCAGAGATAAAATTATTTTAAGTTATGCTTTTTGTATATAATTTTTTTGAAGTGTGTGTGTGAGGAATAATATAAATTAAAGAAAGAAGCATTTAGTTGCTTAAAAATTCTTTCTAAAATTTTGAAAGGGAAAAAAATCAATGAATTAAAAAACATTTTCAATTAAAAACACTGCTAATAAAATTATTAATTAATACCAATTGATTTTTAATTTTAAAACCTCTTATAAATTAAAATTTAATGTACACACTAAAAAATCCTTACACCAAGATTTTAATTTTTTTTGAATTACTTCTTTGCACTTGTAATTTATAGTTTTTCCAAATAAATGTTTTTCTTAAAGACTTCCTAACTCCATGCTAATGCATACAGTTAGTTCCTTTCCCCTTCATTTTGCAATAGAATCTTTTAGGTTAACACACATAGCAAAAATTTATCCATTTTTCTTTTCAATATTTTTTTTCCAGTTAAGGCAATACATAGATACACTCATGCTCATTATTGGAGACAAGATTTTGTTGAAGATTACTTTAGGAGATTGTTTTTCTCCTTTACATTTTTTTAGTGAGGCAGATTACATGAAGGTAGATGATGTTAAGCTTTTAGCTAAACTTAGACATAGTTTTATTGTAGAAACATTTCTAAACAGTTGAGTTTCTGCTTTTGCTTTTTTTAGCAGCTGAATCAGAAATAACTGCACCTTTCAACAGTTTGGTTAGAACTTCGACTACTGACTTCTTTAGCAGCTTGAGTAGAAGTTTTTCATTCTATTGACTTTTTCAATAACTGGCTTAGAACTGTTGTTCCCTTCAACAGTTGAGTCAGGAATGATTGCATCTTACAAGACATTTAGGTCCTCTAATTAACCTGCATTCATAATTTTGAAATAACTATAACTTTAATCAATCACAATCCTCTCTCTTAAATGACAAAATTTAATAGTAACCAATAAGATCAATTTTGACAAAAACAATAGTTCAGATATTTTCTTCCTTCAACATTGACATTGGAAAACAAGTCAAAAACTTAAATTAGAATCATATTTTTTGACATTATTTTTTTAATTAAAAAATTTCCTTGCCAAAAGAAAACAAGATAATCATTTAATTACCATAACTTTCTTTTTGGAGAGAGATAAAGAATAAATATAGAAAAAACATCTCTGATTAATTAAAGTAAAATTTTAACAAAGTGTTAAAACCATGATTTAATTTTTTTCTTTTAAAAATATTACTAAACCTCAAAAAATTATCTGTTTTAGCCCTCTTAAATGTTAAAATTACTGATTATTAAATAATTTATTAAAAAAAATATTTTTCTTAGTGCTTTCAAAACCAAAATAAACTGGTAGTTAGATAAAATTTATTGACAAGAGATAAGAAAAAAAATATTATCTAAGTTTTTAACACTCTCAACATTTATAAATTATAATGCATTTCAAATATTAGAATCATGTTTAAAATATCTGAAAATTCTCATATCATCATGTAATGAAAAAATTACTTAAATAATGCCAATTATTATAAAAAAAATATATGGGAAAATTAAATATTATTTCCTCATTAATTAAACTCTAAATCTAAAAAGCATGTTGCTAATTATTATTTCTAATGCAGCAATATAGATACATTGCTACAACATGTATACTTTATTGTGACAGATATGTAAATATATATGTTACAAATAATGAGAGATTTTAAAACAGAACAAAAGCTGGATTAATTAATTAAGCAAAAGGAAAATAAAACTGTGGTCAAATTATACAAACTTGATTTAAACAGAAACTAGAATAAAAATATATTGCAAATTAAAAATTTAATTTAATTTTTTATTCGAAACAAAATAAAAGAAAGATATTTATCTGTCCTTTTAAAAAAATTACAGATTATAAAATACCTTAAAAATTGAATGTAAAGTTATTTAATTAATTATAAAATACTTTTTATTTATTCAATGTTAAAATAATTTTTGTAAATGATTATCTGATCAAAAAGGGATTATGTTTTACTGAAAATCAGTAAGATATCCAACTGATTAGATACTTAATGCCATAATTAATGTTATAGTTAAAAACAGATTAATTAATTAAAAAAGAAGACTGAAACTGATTAATGACATGGATGCACTCAGTTAATGATTGGTCAAGATGCATAAAGTAATAAATTTTTATTAGTTCTGTTATTAAAAAATTCTTAAAAGTTTTTTGTGTGTTCATTCAGATTTTTATCACCCAGTTTTTATATATTTGATAGTCTGAGATGTAACAAAAGCCCTTGACCTGCCATTGCCGAGACATGTACTCATCATTCATCTAAGACTACTGCTTATCAAGGCCATAAATATTGCTGCACTGAAAAAAAGCTACAATCACTACAAAAACTGGAAAATCAGTTCTAGAATACTATCCACAAACTCTAGAAGGTGTCAAGAAGGCAGGGGTGATCACTCAAGAAAAGCTATAGCAAAACTTAGGGCCATATAAAAATAATTAAAGTCTAGACAAATAAAATACAGGGATAAGATTTTCATTTTTGGTCTAAACTTTCTTAAAATTAGAAATTATTAACTCTTATTCTTGAGGCTACAGCCTTAATAAATATTACTTATGTAATCAATGTGCGTTTACATAAATTTATAATTATAACTCTTATTACCTAAATTAAATTGCGATTAACTATATTAAATACCTTTCATATTTAGTTCATATTATTTTATTCTTATTATTGTTATAATGTGATTTGTAATAAATATAGTGTTAATTGTTAGTTTGGCCTAAATTCTCTCTCTTCGTATCTGATCATATAATATTTAATTAAATAAATTTTTGTCAATTATATTGTTTTTGGTTTAAATATGCATTAGCTGATAGCCTAAGTTTCTTGTTTATTTCAGCTAGCTGTGGAATCAAACCCTAGGCACATTTAAAATTTTTTGTGATTACGCCAGTTAAATTTACTGGATTAAGCAAGGAGTTTTACCACCATTATAAATAAAAAGTATTTATAGGAAAGTATTTTGCTTCTAACAGAAATAGAATGGATATAATAGTCTTGAAATGTGACCATGGTTTGTGTATTTATAGAAAATCTCAGTCTGACCATTAGTATAGTTATTATGTAAAATATTGACCATTGCATTGGCATTTATTGAAATTATTTTGAAAAATAAATTTATGAATTATTTTATAAATTAAAAAATCACATCCATTATAAAGCCGCCCAATGTGTGTGCCTAAACAATGTATTCTAATTGGTGGTAAATGTGATTGTCCAATCAAGCAATGATCTAATTGCCACTCTAAAATGATTTCATCTATCAGATAATGTAAAAAAAGTAATAATAATTAAATAAAAGTAAATAATTTCGTGAGAGATGTGAGAGTAAAAAAGACAGACAACAGTAAAATAATAATTTTCTTATAGTATAATAATTGGAAAAAATGTATATATGCATATAATTAAAAAAAAAGATAAATAATATAATCAAAATTTTAAAAATATGTAGATAGACTAAGATAAATAAGTAATTAGGAGCAAATTTATAATAGTAGATATTGCAAAACAGCAATGATAGTAGATAGAAATAAACATGCAGATAATGTTAGATGGGGCCATGATGTGGAAGATTGGGTGAACACATTGTTTAAATGAATAAATAAATTGAATCAGTTTTTAAAAAAGTATAATAGATTAATTAAAAAAAAAGATAGTAATATTGGAAAAAAGCTTAACTATTATGTAAAAGTAATAAAATTAAAGAATATAAATGCTTATGAGACTAAGAGCAAAAATGATAGCTCAAGATAAAAAATTGGAAAATGTTCCTAGTGAGGAACAACAGCAAGATAAAAGTGAAATAATGACATTATGATGATGATGAATAAAATATTCAAAGAACTTAAAAACCAAAATGAGATGGCCAACAGCTTAAAAAACAAAATGAGATTGCCAACAGCTTAAAAACCAAAATAAAGAAACAGCCAAAGAACTTAAAAAAAAAACAAAATAATAAAACAAACATAATCTTAGAAAACAAACTCAAATGCTTGAAAAATTCAAGCAGCATAATAAATCATACAATAAAAAAAATGAAAGAAGAAATAATGAAAGAAATAGGTGGAAGTATAAATCATGTTGAAGATGAAATCAAGATAGTGAATCAAGAAGTTGATAAATTTAAATTAGAGCAGGAAGAAAAAATAGAGTGGTTACAGGAAACTGTTGTAGAAAAAAATAAAAAAAATAAAAGGATAATAGAATATATTAGAACAGATGATGAAAAAACTGAATGAACACATTGTTTTATGTGTCTAGCAGATCATGGTGATGTTAGAACATCTTCATAAGTGGCCATACATCACTGAAGCACAAACTAGATATTCATAATGAAAGAGACTGCACAGTAAAGTTAACAGCAGCAGAATTGCTTGAATAATCTGAATAAAACTTCAAAGAACTACTAATAACTTCTAAGAATTGTCAAGATCTTAAAGGACAAATTATAATAATCAATAAAGCAAGTCATACATAGCATGGTATTGCTTTTGTATTTACAAATATGTAATATAGGGAGCATACCAATAGCTCAAACAAGCTCTTAATTGATAAATGCTGTAAGAAAAAACATTTAAAATCTCTATCTGTAACATTCCCATCCATAGACCAATTGGTTTCAAGCTTTTGGCTCACCTCAGTGAGGAGGTAGAATATTCAGACACTAGATCTAAAATATCAACTCAAAGATTTAATACATAACATTTAAGTAGAAACTCTAAAATTTTCAGACATGAAAATGTCTTTAACTCCAGCTGTCTAACCTAAATAGCTATATGGGACTGAACAAAATTCAGATCTACCATATATTAATAGCTTTAGAATTGACAAGGCCTTAAAAATAAAATTATAATAATCAATAAAGCAAGTCATATATAATGTGACACTGCTTTTATGAGCTTGTAGTTACAAATATGGGTAGTTTTCAGTTACGCATACTATGGCCAGCAGATGATGCTGCAGAACTACCAAGAAGCATGCAAGTGATAAATTTCTATGCAAATATGGCTGAACATAAAAAAATTGAGGAAGTCTGTAAAATTAAAATGCCTAAAGCAATACCTGAGGCAAAATAAATCCAACAAATCCATTGAAAATACAAATTACAAAAAAAAAAACAACAACAAAAAATGCTATAAAATTTGACTTAAAAAAACAGAAATCAGTGAAAATACATCAAGCACAGACCCCCCTAGAATGAAGAATTCTTCACTTAAATCGACAATTAAAAATGCCTGAGGCAAAATAAATCCAACAAATCTATCAAAAATACAAATTACAAAAAAAAATGCTATAAAATTAGAATTTAAAAAAATTAACAATGGTGGAAGACGTGAAATACAAAAACAGAATTTCATAAAATTATGTAGCTTTCAACATTTGCAAATATGCATCTGCGATCAGATTCCAAAGCAATGGTTATATAAACTAAAAAGAACATTACACAAGAGAATCTATTTTTCAAATTAATTATTTTCTGCTTTGAAATTATGGCATATCATCAAAAATAAGTCAAACGTAAAACCTACTTCTCCCATAATGAAGAATTTTTATCTAAAAATAGCTGAAATGGACAAATTAAATCAATGGTGTAGTTTTCAAAAAATATAATAAATACTGAGGAAAAATAAATCCAACAATTCCTTCAAAAATACAAATTACAAAAAAAAAAAACACAAGAAAATGCTATAAAATTCTAATTACTAAAACTGAATTTCATCAATATTTAGGTATTTATGAAATTAATTATTCTCTGCTTTGAAATTATGGCAAATCATCAAAAATAAGTACTTTTCAAAAAGCAAAAAGAACATTACACGAGAGCTTCTATTTATCAAAAATAAGTCAAATACTCTCCCTCCCCAATGAAGAATTTCTATCCAAAAATAGCTGAAATGGACAAATTAAAATGAAATACATAAAACACCCCCTCTTTTTTCTACACTCTGCAGACAACCCAAAATAAAAAAGCAACCTTCCTATTAATTTTAATATTAAACATAATTGATAAATCATAAATAATATTTGTGCTCAAATATTTCTTTTATATATATATAAAACACAAGCATACACACACACTGTGTATATTAACAAATGAATAAAAGAAATTACAAGAGAAAAGCAATCATGTCCAAACCCATTTAAATGTAGAATATTATTTTAAAATTATGAATAGTTGATCACTTTCTAAAAGTCTTTATTTCATTTAAATAAATTCATGACTATTATCGATTTAAAAATAAAAAAAATGTAAAATTATAGGTATTTTCTAATGTTTTTACTAAAAATTCTTTTTAAGCAATTTTTTTTTTTTTGAAAAATTATAATGTTAATGTATTATTTAATTAAATTTGTAATTAATTCAATATTTTAGTTTATATTATGGCTACTAGATGGCAGATGTTTCAAAAGGAAAAAAAAGTTGTGCTTAAAAAAAAAAAGTCATCAATGGGCAAGAGGGATGTTGAAATGCAATAGTTAAAAAATAACAACAATAACAAAAAATATATCAGATAATCAGAACAATTATTAAGTTAAATTTTTAGAGGCAGTTAAAGTGAATAAAATAGAAAGTAGTATGTAAATCGAAAATAAAATTTAACAGTGATAAAGTTTGATATTTGTCTAATTCGCAACAGAAGCAAAATTGAGTCATTTCGTATTCGTAAAGCAGACAATTTTAATTATGTAATCATAATTATGTAATTTAATTATGTAATTATGTAGTTTTAATTATGTAATCATAAAAGTTAGTAATATCTGACTCACAATCTTGTATGTGTTATTATTTTTTCCTGTACTGACTCGGTTATTATATTTTTAATAATAATAAAACAGTAATTTCTAAACAAGTATAGTTATTTTAATTTAAAAAAATTAAAAGAGGAGAAAGAGAGAGAGAGAGAGAGAGAGAGAGAGAGAGAGAGAGAGAGAGAGAGAGAGAGAGAGAGAGAGAGAGAGAGAGAGAGAGAGAGAGAGAGAGAAAGACATGAGAGAGAAACAGAGAGAGAAACAAAGAGGGAGAAAAAGAGAGAACTGCTCTAGAATTGAGTTTTGCAATGACAATACAAACCAATCTGTGATTCTGAGTTCACATAGAGAACAAGCTCATTAATTTTTTTATTTACTTGATGCTAACTTTTAATTTCTTTATTTGAAAACTTTTTTTCTAAAATACTTCAACACCATATCTAATTGTAGTTATCCAAGGTACTCTATTCTCAGCAATATTTTCCCAATGGAAACAATTGATATTGCATTGTTTAAGAATGTTTTTGAGATAATTCTTACAATGTAGACAAGCACATTCTCTGTGAAAACCATATTTAAATTTACTATAAAACACTATTTTAAGAAGTGTTGCATTCTTTATTTCTTTATGTCCATTTTGACTAAGATGTGATGCTACAATAGTGGATTCTATAGTATCATTGTTTTTTAAATATATAATTTTAATTTTTTCATTATATTTTCTATTTAGCTATATACATTAACCAATAAAAATAATAATAATAATAATAATAACAATAATAATAATAATAATAATTATTATTATTATTATTATTATTATTATTATTATTATTATTATTATTATTATTATTATTATTATTTAAGGGTAAGATTATTACACATTATTCTTTATTATCTCAGAAAGCTTTAAGAATGCTTAGATTTTGCAAATTTTTTGGGCTTCAACAATATAACCCTGTTGTTAATAATTTTCAGTGTACTTTAGATTGTGTTCTTTGTAATGTACCAATAGTTAGTAATTTTCACTTTGTCTCTGTTTCTTTTCCAATTGATGTTCATCATCCACCTATCGAATTTTATATTAAGATGTGTTATTCTAAAATTACTTGTTCTAATGTTGTGAAAAGGGATTATGGGAGGGATAATTATGTTGATCTTTGTAGAAAAATTTCTGAAATTGATTGGAATAATATATACTCAATTAATGATGTAAATTCTTGCTTGGATTATCTTTTGAAAATTTTTAATGGTTGTATTGATGTATATATTCCTAATAAATTGTTGTTTAACAAAGGTTATCCTCCTTGGTCTTCATATACTCTTATTAAGATTATTAAAAGAAAATCTTACCATCATAGACTCTATTTTAAGACACAGAATATAATTTATTATAATAACCTTATCAATTTTAGAAGATTGGCTAAATATATCTATAAACGAGATTTACAAGAGTATATATAAAAAATTGAAATTAATATTTCTTCTAATCCTAGAGAATTCTGGAATTTTGTTAATAATTCAGGCTTGGGTAAGAAAAAGGTTCAAAATGACTCATGGTTCTGCATTAAATGCAGATGAATTTTCTAAACATTTTGCAGAGTTATACTTTTCATAACATGGGATTGATTCTAAAATCACATTTCCTGGCAATTTGTCTAGTGCTAAAGGTACAATTGATCATATCTCTAGGGAAGATGTTATTGTAGCTATTAGGAGGCTTAAGACTCACTCTAGTTTAGGATATGATAATATTCCTTCTTTTATTTATAAGGGGCTAGCCGAATCTATTGCAGTACCTCTTGCCTTTATTTTTAATCTGTCTCTTAATTGTTGTTCTTTTCCTAATGTTTTGAAATGTGCTAAAATGGTTCCAATCTTCAAAAATGGTGATCGAGATTGTGTTTCTAATTATAGACCGATTTCTGTTCTGCATACCATTGTACAAATTTTTGAAAGATGTATTTATAATAAAATTATTTCAGATGTGGGTAAGATAATTTCTTCTTCTCAACATGGTTTTAGTCCTAATCAATTGATAGTAATCTTTTGACAATTTATGATCATATAGCTCTTGCTATTGAGGATCATCAAAGACTAGATGTTATTTATTTTGTTTATCAAAAGCCTTTGATAAAGTTGATCATAGTGTCTTACTTCATAAATTACATAAAATAGGTTTCTCTAATAAACTTGTATATTCGTTTCAATCATTTCTGTGTAGTCGTACAGCATATATTAAATTCAATAATAAAGTTTCATTTAATTTTGAATGCAATTTAGGTGTTCCACAGGATAGTATTTTAGCACCCATGCTGTTTAATGTTTACATTAATGATCTTAAGGATTGCTTGAGATATTCTTTTCTGTTAAGCTATGCTGATGACTGTAAGATTTTTAGAAGAATTATGTCAGTTAACAATTGTGTTTTCCTTCGGAAGGATATTGATAACTTTAGTGCTTGGTGTGAGTCAAATAATATGACAGTTAATTTTGATAAATGTTCCTTTATTTCTTATTCCAAAAAATCTGAAGTTTTACAATTTTGTTATTATATCAATTCTCATAAAATTATTTCAGTTAAATGCCAAAAAGATCTTGGAATTATATTTTCTTGTAATGGATCTTTTATTCCTCATCTTGAAATGATTGTTGGTAAGGCTTTTAAGGTTATGGGTGCCATTCTTAGACATGGTTATCAGTTCAGTAATGATACTAAATGGAAATTGTTTTTTTCATTGGTTCTTCCTATTACTGAATATGGTTCAATAATTTGGAACCCTAGTTCTTTGCAAGGATGTAACTTGTTGCAGTCTATTTCAAACAAGTTTTTCAAATATGTTTCTTGGGAGGGTAAAATGATTAATCTTTCATCTAGATGAAAGTATACGGATTTGAAATATTTTTACAAAATTGTTAATAAACAGGTTATTTTATCAGATATAGTTTCAACTATCTCAATTAGGTCTTTGAGTTATGATACTAGGTCTACTTGTGTATATCGGATTCAAACAAGTCATTCTAATATTCTTAAATTTTCTCCTTTATTTAGGTTATCCTCTTTATATAATCAAATTGGGAGTAACCTTAATCTGTGTGACATTGATTATAAGAAATTTTGTAATCTTGTTAAACTGAAATGTTATGTTTGATTGTGTCTTTTAAATTTTACTTTATTATGTATACATTTATATTTTCATTTTATGTTATATGTTTTATTTTCACTTTTATTGTATATGCAAACTGTAATTGGCTTTATGCTGTTGTTTAGCACTTGAATAAATGAATTGAATTATTATTATTAAATAGTTCTTTTATCTAACACAATTTCTACTGTTATAATTAGATCTCATGTGCATGATACTCGATCTGCTTCTGTTTGTTACATTAAAACTTGTCATTCCAATGTTCTTAGATTTTCTCCTTTATTTAGGCTACCATATTTATATAATCAGATTTGTAGTAATATTAATTACTTCAATTTAGATTATAATCAATTGTAATGCTATTAAATTTAAATATCAGATTTGATTGGTTTAACTTGATTTTGTTTATATATATATGTTAAATTGTTTTTTATTATTATTATTATTTTATGTGCTTTATATTTATCCCTTTTATTTATTTGTTATTATTAATGTTTTAATAATAATTGTTTATATGCTGATGTTTAATTTTACTTTAGATTTTTAAATGTGTTAATTATCTTTTATTGAAATATGGCACATAATTATATTAATAATTTGTCATTTAAACTCATTTATGTATTTATATATTTGTTATGGTGCAATACTGTAATTGGCTTTATGCTGTAGTTTTGTATGGTAAATAAATGAATTATTATTATTATTATTATTATTATTATTATTATTATTATTATTATTATTATTATTATTATTATTATTATTATTATTATTATTATTATTATTATTATTATTATTATTATTATTATTATTATTATTATTATTATTATTATTATTATTATTATTATTATTATTATTATTATTATTATTATTATTATTATTATTATTATTATTATTATTATTATTATTATTATTATTATTATTATTATTATTATTATTATTATTATTATTATTATTATTATTATTTTATTATTATTATTATTATTGTGTTTCAAAGGATAAACTTTATTAGTATTCTAAAAGGTTACACAAGTTACATTTGACAACATAGTTCTTATATATAAATTGTTTTCACAAAACTGCATATGCGTGACTATTTATTTTTTTAACCAATTAGCAATTTCCATTAATACAAATGTAAAACGATTTTAATGATTCACAACATCATTTCTAGCTTTGAGAAAAAGAAAAATTTGTTACAATAACCATAACTTCTTTAAGATTTTAGCATCTATAATGACCAAATAGTTAAAATAAATAGAAAGAGTCATATGATGTCTTAGTTAACATATACTGTTCTTTGTTAAAGGTCAAAGATACTTACAATAGCAAATAATTAAGATTATTAAAATACATAAATATTTATTTAATATAAGATTTACAATATATAACTATACATAGCAAATTAGTCTGAATTCAAAATCTTAAGATGTTTGAAAATCTTAAGTCATTAGCTTGAATGCTAGGAAGTGGTGTCCTTCAAATTTTCAAACTAATTTTAGACATCATTAGATTTGCATCTACATTTAGCACCATCGTTACTTCTTTATATTACATATTGCGATTCCTATTGAAAAAGTTAAAAAACAAGCTGAATAAGTTATCTAAGGTTTTATTTAATAATATGCTGTAATATATCTATAGTTATCATATATCTTAGCTCACTAAAATATAAAGTTTCTGTGTCATCCCATCTTAGCTTCTTGGGTCACTCCATCTTAGATTCTAGCAATGAAAAGCTCTTAAATTACTGGCATCCATTTTTTTTTTACATTTTGATTTGTTTTTACTGCCAGATACATAATTTTTATATTTAATGATATCAATATAAAAAGTATCAATATATAAATTAGAAAATCTAGAAAAAAATGATTCATGAAAGCATGGAACAAAATGACAAAATAAAAATAGCATTTAAAAAAAAAAAAATCAAACCTCCATTTTGAAATTGTATTTAGAAGATTGAAAATCTTTAAAAAAAAAATGTTCTTTACTAACAATTTTATTAAAAGTAAGTTTGCTAGTAAATCTTTGAAAAAAAAAATGCTAATTTGCAAAAAAATATCTTAAACTAATGTTAAATTGGCACTGATGTTGAATGCAGCTCCTAGAAATGGTAACAAATTCACAGATAGTTATGGTTTTTATCTATATAGATACTTCCTCTGAAGATTTAAATTCCAGAACTCTTGATATGTTGATTAAACTGAAGTCAAAAACAAAATTAACGACTATGCAATGAAGTAATGATAAAAATGACTTCCTCATCCAGTTTTCTGAACATCTTAAATGTAAAATAATTGCTAGATGATAATTTTTTTCTATCTTAGAATACAATATGTAAAATAATTAAGATAATTCAAAAATGATGTTCACAAGATATTTTTGAAATATGAATTTGAACAAAACAACATTTCCATTTCACTAACAATCCATATAAAGAATGTGGTTAATTTAATTCTCTATCTGAATGAGATCAAACTTTTTAGATCTCTAGAAATAATGAATTTAAACTTGCAAACAGTTCTTTTTACTGCCAATTATATAATTTTGAAAGATAAATACACTTGAATTTTTTAAAAAATAAAAAAACATAATTTGAGCCTGGTGTGTACATATGTATCAATTAAAAATATATGAAAATAGATAAGAAATGATCAAACTCCATCTAAGCTGTGAAATAATTAAAAAATGTACTACACTAAGTTACACTAAATTAAAGAAAGCTGTAATGTCTATTTTTTATGCCTTTTAATGTAAATAAGATATAATTTCATAACTAATTGTGCCTTATTTACATCTGACTTCAATATTAATTCCATTTTGGAATTTCAACATACTTGTCAAATTTAGCTTCATTTACACCAATAAATGTAAAGAATAAATAGACTCTGTTTTTTAGTTTGCTAATCATAGTGTAATGGATTACTTACACATAGATAGACTTAGATTAATTCTCTTTTATTATCATATTAGTTTAATTGCTATGTGAAGTCATTATTTAATATTTATTAGTTGACTTTTATTGAATTATTAATGCTGAGGTTATTAGAATAAGATACATATCTTTATCCTCTATCAATGCCATATCTAAATATGACCTTGAAATAAATTCTACTCCAAAAGTTCAACATGTTTGAGAAATATACAGGAACAGCATAAAAAATTAGACACCCTTCTATTTTTTAGTTAGATGGAGTTTGGTGACATCTACTCTATTTCCATATATATATATATTGTGCCGGATAAAAGATTTTAGTTTTGTATATCCTGACCACGAGGGCGCCACTAGTCTGAAAATCGGAACTAGACATTTATTTTAAGGGCGGGCAGGATATACGAACATGAATGTGCCGGACTAAACCCAGGGAGAGCAAAAGCTAATGAATGTGGTTCAGACAATTGAGAAAACACTGAGACAAACATCAGCCAAATTAAGTTTAAACAAATTCTAAAATTTTATTAAGAGAAAATAAATTATGAAATATAATTTATTTATGATGCAATAAATAGGGTTAATTCAGGTGTGTACCAGAAATACGAAAGGCAAAACTATGACAGACCGACTGATCTTCTAACAAATGAATTATAAAGGGAGGAAGCAAATTTTATTCAGCAGAGGATTCACCCAAACATTGGTTCTCACCTTCAGATACTCAAACAATACACTCTTGAAACAGATCAAAGAAACCAGTGCCAACAAGCTTTACAAGGTACAAAATTTAGTCAGACCCCGAATGTCCTTATGTCAGTATGAGCTGCACCTATTACTACATTTAAAATAACGGTGATTGATCCACCTCAAGAACAACCGAAAAATATGATTGAAACAGAGTAAAACAATTAAAACTGGTGAATCCCAGCCAAACGATTGGTGAAAATTACTCTAAAATTAATAATTAAAGGTCTCAATAAGAGACAAGTAAATCATTAGAAAACCAGTTACGTCTGCCCCAGCAATTAAAGAAAATGAATTACAAACAAATGCTGAGTACATGCTCTGATAAATCTAAAGCACACATAATAAATACAAAAATAAATCTATCGGAGAGTGCACATGAGTACGAAAATATTAAAAGTGGTAAACACTTTAGCAGAACGAAAGTATCACTCACCTGTAATTTAAAAAAGGATAAATTTTATCTTCCTGCTGACAACCTATAAAATTACAAGGAAGAACAATTCTAATTTCCGCTTTTAGAGATATTAGAAATGAAATCTCCACCTGCAGAAAATTAGACGATAAAGTCGCCAGCCAAAAGATTTTCAGAGGTTTGCGAAAGTGCAAACACAGTGTTTACAAATTAATTATTGAATACTAAAATAATTACAGGTAAGCATATAAAATGCATGCCTGCCAAAGCATTTATAAAAAGTTTTAAGTGTAAAAATATAAAACTCACTCGTCACTCTCCAGTAAACAAAAATTGAAAGTAACTTGGAATCTTAAAACTAAGATTCCAAGACACACTACAAAATGCTAGAAAACACAGCAAATATTAAATATGAGGCTAAATAGATTACTTAAGCTTATGAATACATATTTATGATTAGACTGAGCGGAGATTTAATGAGAATTAATTTACCCTGAGAAGAATAAAAAAGAAAATAGTTACCTTTCGGTAAAAACAATGTTCATGTAGAATGCGCACTATTATTTTAGTTCATTTTCAGGTCCCTAGACAGTGGCAAGGTAGAGGTAAAGAGGTTCTGGCTTCTTCTAGATGTTTAAGGCATTACTGGAGCAAATTTGGAAGTTAGGGATCCATCTTTTGTTAAGTTAGCAAGCCATTTGGGTGGTGATAACACATATAGTATTTGTCATCTTGTTGTAAGCAAAAGGATTTAATAACAGCTAATTTCCTTTAAGAATTTAAATGTCCAAACTGATATAAACTTCCACTTGAGAAACAGCTTGTCTAGTTAAGAATAATGAATTAACTAACTGTCCAAATTTTTGGTGATATTTATACCTTGCTCCATTTCACATGAAACACTTTCCTTGTTGTTGAATGCTACGCCTAAGGCAGGGCAATTGTTAATCTCCAGCTCAATCTAATCTAAGAATTCTACCCCGGGTTTATTAAAACAAAAACAACAGAAATCAAATCTCTGCTTTTTAGAATTGTTTACAATAATTAAAATAAAAGCAACAGGAATGTAATTAACTAGCCAGCTTATTTTTAATAATCAAACTGATTTAAAAACAACCGGTATAAGAAAACTATTTTAAAATAAATCGATCAACATTGAAATGATCCGTTTTACAGATAAATGCGTGTGTATTTTGATACACGTACTCTTTTTAAATAATAATGAAAATTTAAACCTTAAACGTTTAATGTAAATTAAAAGCTTAATAAATTTCTTTTTTGTAATAACACCATTGAATCGGAAATCAATCCGGTTCAATATATATATAAGTTGTGCACATATGTTTGTTCTTTCTGAAAATGAAAAATTAAAAGAAATAGCTTAAATAGTTTATAAAAAGGTAAATATGATTGTTAGTTATGGTAAATCCAATGAAAGATACTACTATAGAATGTCCACTGATTACTCAGATTTACAATAAATGACTTTGGAGTATATAGAGAAAGAGTCGATTGATGTTTCTAATTATATGAATATAACTTTAACTAAACTCAGTGCAAATTATCCACAAAGAACTTTAATCTGAAACTAATAAAAGACAGGTTAAATTTACATTTGTTATAGTGCAGTAGATCATATTTAAGTATGAAATGATATTAAGAATAAAACTAATGAGTAACAGTTGCTATTTTAAATTTCTAGATTATGAAATGATGACATTTGAATTTGTAAGCATTTATAGAATATACATAAGAGAATATAGTCAAATTTTGAAAAATATTTTGCAAAAATTAAGCAGCAGTAATTAGATTACAAGATGACGTTAAAACGATTCATTTTAGTAATTTTATTTCTTTTAATTAAATATTTAGCAGAAATTGATTATTATTTCCATTATTTAGATTTGATATTTATACAATTATTTTCGCAAATTAACTTAGTGGTTGCATAAAACGATATAACAGTTACCAATGATAGTAAGAAAAAATAACTGAAGGTTAAATATTAAAATAACTATAGGTATGTTTAAATGACTACATATCACATGATCACCATTTTTTATGCTTACCCAAGCTGTTTATATCGAGGCAAAACTCTCTATACAGTAGCACCACTCAGTGCAAGCCAGAGTAATCAATGGGTGCAGGAAAGTTTGTGCATAAAATCCCTATCTAGTTGCAGGCTCTCAGATCCAAGGCTCATCACTGATGAAATTCTCAAGCTAAAAACTAGTCTGGGGGTATTGGATGAGTAGGTACTAGACAGGGACTTTATGCACAAATCTTACTGCAGCCACTCACTACTCTAGCTTGCACTGAATAGTGCTACTGTATGGAGAGTTTTGCCTCTGTGTAAACATAAAGAATGGTGATCATGTGATGTTTAGTGGTTTAATACCAATTTTGCCTGATAGGATTATGGTGACTATGGTTATTAAAGAACCAAAGACACCAAAAAGAATGGATGCTGAACTGAGTTCAGATTTATATGATTATACAAGCTAATGAGCTTGAATTTAAAATTGTGTTTTTATTTTGGACTCTAAGCTTTATAATTGGCTAATAAGGGAAAAGGTGACTGCTGGAGGGTTGCATTAGAACCTAAGATCTAGGTGCAGCGCTCTCATATCCAAGGCTCCTTACTGATGAAAGCAACAAGCTGAAACTACTTTGATATATTGGATGACTAGTCACCAGATAGGGATTTTAAGCACAAACCTTTCTGCATCCATTGATTACTCTGGCTTTCACTGAGTGGTGCTACTGTATTGAGAGTTTTGCCTCTGTGTATGTTTAAATGGTTTTCAAAAAAAGAAAAATAAGATTGATAATAATGAATTAAAGTTAAAAATTAGAAATTCTTGATAAAATATTAATGCAACACAACAAAAACTAAATTTAAACTTAGAACGGAGCTTTTCTGAATGCTTTGAATATAAATTAACTTAGTAATAAAAGAAAATATGTCTGAGAATTCCAAAAGGAAGGTTTTTAATAATGTGTTTTTTATATTTAATTATGAATTGGAGTTATAGGATAGCAATTCAGAGACTAGAGCCAGCAAAATATGAATAGAGATATATTAACATTTAAGAGAGATGAATAATAAAATACACCGTAGAGTGAACAAACAGGTATGAGAAAATAATTTAGTGAAAACAATCTAGATATGCTGCTAAAAAGGGGACTATAGCTGAATAACTATCCATAAGTGTTAAAGGATTTATTTAGAAAGAAATCACTTGTGAGATGGATGAAAAATAATAAAATTTGCTGAATTTATGTAGAAAAGTCATCTTACGATTGAAGGTATTAAAATAAACTCCAAGAAACCTTTACTCAATTTACTATGCATGATGCTAAAACAAAGACATTTCTGTGCTGATTTATGATTATATGAATATCCATCAGAAGAATTCTCAATAAAAGTGTGAAACTACATAGGTGGGTTTATAAAATCACAATGAAAGTTTCTCTACACGGCTTAATGTAGTGATTGAATGACGGACTCTGAATTTCAAAGTACTGTACATGGGTAGGATAATAGTTTGGTGTCTATCAAATCCAATGCTTGAACTTCGCCTGAACTTTGGGCAGTAAACCTGGGATTATTATTATAATGAAAGTGTATATCTTTTAATATTCTCGTTTTAATTAACGTTTTAAAATTATAAAATCTAGCTTTTTTAATACGATGAAACCAACATTTACATATATAAACTAAAGTGCATTCAAATATAGAATTATAATTTAAATTGTTTTCCTTCAATGCTTTAAACAAAAAAAAAATGTTTTAAAATTTACCCCCCCCCCCCCACACTCTCTCATTTAATAAATGGTCATGTTATATAGAAATATCTGTATTAAATAATACGTATTTATTTTAATATAAAAATGATTTTTTCAAGTGTACTTTACCTTCTCGCTTAAACTTATTTTTTTTTTTTAACACTGTATTTTTATAAATTTGTTTAAATAGATTAAACGTGAAACAAATCCAAGATATTGTTTAAATACATGACTTAATGTTGTGTTTCTTTAATCCTATAATGTATTTTATTTTACTTTATAGTATTTAAATAAACAAAAAAAGTTTGAAAAGAGTCCATTTCAGAGCAAAGATTTTCCCAAAGAAATTGTGAAAAGAGAATATATTATTATTCACGATGCAAGTAGTGTTACTTGCCAGCTGGTAAGAATTTTTAAAATTTCCCCCATTGTTTTATCCTCTAAGAAAAACAAAAAAATCATTTTACTGAGAATCTTTTATATTAATTGCTCTGTATGTTTAAATCAATGATAGAGTGATAAACTAACAATTAAAGATCCACTGATAATACGCCATCTCAGTCACTTCCGGTGCTCGATGCTATATAAACTATTAAACCTTTAGATTATTTTCGGTTGCCTAACTAAATAGGTAGCTATGGTTCAAAAACGAGATGCCTGAACACACACCCACACACATATATATGTTATAGCTAACCACAAGTTATAATATCCTTGTTTGTGAAATTACAAAAGAAATCATTTTATAAGAGGAAGTGAAAGATTTTCAGTTACACGTGAAACTATTTTTCATAGTAATATAAAATGGGTTCATCAGAATATTGTATTTTTGTTGCTCATCTGAATTGTCCATAAGGATGTTCACTTTCAGAGTGAAGACAAAATTTTCATATAATTGAAAGGTTTTCAATTATGATTGTCTTCAAGTGACCATTCAGTATGACTGATGGTTAGCTGGAAGATAAAAAAAAAGCTATAAAATTTTTTCAACAGTTGGCCAGCTAGAGCAGTAGCTTTTTTTTCTATAGATTTTATGGGAAAATAATAATGAGGTATTTATTATGTATTAGCTATAGTTCATTATTTAATTATTCACTGGATAATTAAACTTATATGCAGATAATTTTGATAAGTAACTGTACTATACTTCTAGAGCAGTTAAGTGGGTTTTTTAAAAAAAAAAAAACAACTGGGAAAATTATTATAAGTCTTGTTTAAACTTTGTAATCAATTTTAACTTTAAAATGTAGTTCTTATCCTAATTCAGCGTATTTACAGCTATATTAAAAATCTATAAGGAAAACTAGATTATAGATACAATATTTTATTTAAAGCCACGTTATCGATTAATTTATGTGAAACTTTCTTTCAATCTTATTTTATTCTGATGAGATAATCATTTATAAATATTTTTTCTACTTATCTTTTTTTATCATTTCAAATTTGTGATAAGAATTTTCAATTGATAAATTAAGCCATAGTAAAATTTAGTAAGGGAAAGATTTTAAATTAATAATCAATGTAAGAAATTTAAATTATGTTGCAGTATCTATCATTTTCTTGCCTAACACACTCATCTATCTATTCACTCACTTGCTAATAAATCTTTTTATTCACATACATAATTTATTAAATCCATCAAGGGCATCAAGGGCTTTGAGCATTCATTCCATCGTTAGTTTTTCAATGAAATAAATGGTTGAATTGTTGGAAGGGTGAGAAAAATTGAAGCTTGTCTATTAAAGTGTAAGAAATTGTTATCTTAAAATATGCTGAACACTGATTGTATATATGTGTGGGTGATTATGATCCGGCACAACTGATGAATACTGGCTCTGCACAAAATACTTGTATTGGGGATCATTTATCTTTTTCACAAGAGTGTAGTCATGTTTTATCGATTGTTTGCAATGAAGTATAGGATGAATATAGTCTGAAAATTCTAAATTCAAATCCCTCTATTATCTTACTAATTGCACCCGTAGTTTTGCTCGCATTCGTAGAATAAAATAATGTAACACAATATATAGCTATTTCCGCAGCTTCTATTTTACGTATTATTTAAATGGAATAATAATACGACTTATTAACTGCAATGCCCAAAAAGTTTTAATCATCTTTTAGTATTTTATTTTAAATATATTTTTCACGTGACAAACTAATTAGTATTTGCAGCATAATAATAATTGTATAAATATAACGAATATGTAAAACAATAATAATAATTGTATAAATGTAGAATAAAAGTAATAACTGTAATGTATAATAAATATGTAAAATAACTGTATAGTAATTAAGAATAACGATTGTGTAAAATTGCAATGTTGTTAAATCATAGAAAGTTGTATAATAATAGAAAGCCCAGCTGACCTTATAGGGCCAGAAAACTATGTAAAATACAATATATGGTGAGAAACGTGAAAATACCGTGTGTATGTGAAAACGTAAGTGAAAACACCGTATATGGTTAGGAATGTAAAAGACTCCAGAAATCTTGAGGGGTATATAAACCCCCATAACCCGATCTAATTGTTCTGAGTATGTTCTGAGTTTTAATTATAGTCAGAGACTCCTGCCTCTGTAAAGTCCAAAAGCAGGACTAGGGTATTTATATGCAGGTCACCACGACCTTTTATTATTTTATTTCGCCTTATAATAGGCTATGTATATAGATAAAATTATCCGTATTAAACTATAATCTTACCATCTCAATTCTGCCTTTGTCCATTTATTTACTTGCTGGTCATAAGAGACAGCAAATGGCGCAGTAACAACAGGAATAGAACCTGAAAGATATCGGCACAGTAACAACAGGAAATAGAATCTGAAAGATATTGGCGCAGTTGGCACAGGAATCGAATCAAAGAAAGTGGCAGTTAAAACAAGAATGGAACTGCATTAAAAATTGGCTTGGTCATCATAGGATCGAATCTGCAAATAATTGCCTAAACAGCAAGCTGAGACAAAGCGTAAGTGGATTCGAATTAATAGAGAAATAGCAAGCATATCACAAGTTTCTATTTGCGAATTTAATGTAGAAGATCCGGGTAATTGGCCACTGTATGTTCAGAGGATAAAAAACTACTTTATACTAAATAGTATTATGGAAAATACTGTAAAAGTAGCCTCATTACTTTGCTTCGCAGGCCTGAGAGTAATCAAAATAGCGAACAAACTATGTGGAAATTCGCTGGAGACACAGAAATATGATGAGCTCGTAACACAGCTAAATGAATATTTTAATCCCCAGCCATCCAAGTTTATTTCTCGATTGTACTTTAGAGTCAGAAGGCAAAGAAAGAATGAGAAACTAAAAGAATATGACATTGGTTTAAGAGAGATGGCAAAGCCATGCCTTTACGGGAAAAATATTTAGAAGAAGCCCTTCTAGAACAACTATTATACAGAATAATTGATGACCAGTTTAGACAGATCTTACTGGCAATAAAAGATGTAACCTATGAAGAAGCTATCAGATGTGCAACAGCTTATGAATTGCAGCTTGACCAAGCGAGAGAGTTCAGAAGCTTCATGAGAACAGAACCACTTCAAACTAAAATTTTTAAAACATTTGGAGTTAAACCCCAAACTGATAAACAAATTAAATGTTTTCGATGTAGAAAAATTGGTCACAAAGCCTGTGATTGCAGTTTACCAGAAACTGAAAGTTATCGGAAAATAACCGAGTATCCTGAAAGATGGCACCACCATACAAAGTCATGCAGAGTGATGGAAAGTAGCTACATAAAAAGTGCTACTATAGATGAATCTGATCGGAAAATAACTGAGTATCCTGAAAGATGGCACCACCATACAAAGTCGTGCAGAGCGATGGAAAGTAGCTACATAAAAAGTGCTACTATAGTCAAATCTGATCAAATTATGATAAAAATAAAAAAAATTGACATAGAATCGCAAGTCAAAAATAATTACCCCAGCTGGTTCAAAAAAGAAACAGCAAAATTAAAAAACTCGCCTGTAGATATAGAGTTAAGAGACAGAGGAAAACCTAATGTAACAAAACCTCGGAAAGTACCTATAGCACAGCAAAAATTGGCACATTGAAACCACCATCAACAAAATGTAAATTGGCGAAGCACAACAAAGACCGCCAGCAACTGGCAAGAACTAGAAATCCCATGTCTCATCTCAAAGACTATGTTAGGTGAAAAACCATACTTCTGGAGTGAGGGGGAGTGCAGTATTTAAGGTCAAGGTATAAACACATATAATGTATAATGAATATGTAAATAATAATAATTGTATAAATATAACGAATATGTAAAACAATAATAATAATTGTATAAATGTAGAATAAAAGTAATAACTGTAATGTATAATAAATATGTAAAATAACTGTATAGTAATTAAGAATAACGATTATGTAAAATTGCAGTGTTGTTAAATCATAGAAAGTTGTATAATAATAGAAAGCCCAGCTGACCTTATAGGATCAGAAAACTATGTAAAATACCATATATGGTGAGAAACGTGAAAATACTGTGTGTATGTGAAAACGTAAGTGAAAACTCCATATATGGTTAGGAATGTAAAAGACCCCAGAAGTCTTGAGGGGTATACAAACCCCCATAACCTGATCTAATTGTTCTATGTTCTGAGTTTTAATTATAGTCAGAGACTCCTGCCTCTGTAAGTCCAAAAGCAGGACTAGGGTATTTATATGCAGGTCACCACGACCTTTATATTATTTTATTTCGCCTTATAATAGGCTATGTATATAGTTAAAATTATCCGTATTAAACTATAATCTTACCCTCTCAATTCTGCCTTTGTCCATTTATTTACTTGCTGGTCATAAGACACAGAAGTATTATTAATTATTAAGTCTACACTTTAATATATATATAAGACATTTTAAAGCACAGACACATGTAACAAACTTAATTAATTACAAATAATGGTCATTTGTCAATAATAATTAGTTATTTTCATAAAATTTGTTCTTGGCATGCTTTTTAAAAGTCATAATCAAGCATCCCTCGAAGAGTAGACGGTTTCTGAGCTAAAAATACAATAGCTGAGACACCAAATCGACCTATAAGCAACAAATATATATGTATAAAGACGTCAAAATATAGCATTTATTAGCATATTTACTTATAAAATAGTTTATATATAATGAAATATTGTAGAACATAATTTAAAAATAGTAACAAATCTCCATAATAATAATTACGTTGTTCTTTACGATTTTATAAAACTTCATTAAGATTTAACTGTTTTTCTAATAAGATATAATGCTTAATTTTTATTAAATTATTCAAATATTTGTTATCTAGTTTGTTATGGAATTTTGATTTTATCGCATTCAGTAAAACTAAAATCACGTTCACAAACGGCGCTGGAAACTTGAAAAGTTGCACATATATGCAAAAGTACTGAAAGTTCCTTATATTGTTGGTCTTTTAAGATTATATGTAATTTATGTATTAAATTATTCGATTACTCCAACTTTACATTTTTCATTTACTAAAAATTTCAAATTACTTATTACTTATACTACTACTACTATTATTATTATTATTATTATTATTATTATTATTATTATTATTATTATTATTATTATTATTATTATTATTATTATTATTATTATTATTATTATTATTATTATTATTATTATTATTATTATTATTATTATTATTATTATTATTATTATTATTATTATTATTATTATTATTATTATTATTATTATTATTATTATTATTATTATTATTATTATTATTATTATTATTATTATTATTATTATTATTATTATTATTATTATTATTATTATTATTATTATTATTATTATTATTATTATTATTATTATTATTATTATTATTATTATTATTATTATTATTATTATTATTATTATTATTATTATTATTATTATTATTATTATTATTATTATTATTATTATTATAGATATATTTAAAAAAAAACATTTTAGATTATCTTTTCCATGCTTTAAGTTTAAATTATTTTTCACTGCAAAACGATCCAAGGTGTTCCGGTTATTTATATTTCCTCTGGAAATCTAGTATCCAAATGATTACAAAGGACATGAATAAATTTAAGTATTGGAGAAATATCTATATAATCATTGGGATCTAAAATTGTTTGAAATCCACACTCCAGTAAACGATATCTAGATATTGCCTCTTAATTTATTAATTGTTCTCTTGGCAAATTGGTGTGTCTCCATTGACAATAAAACAATCTTTTGCAAAGTTTTGTTTAATGCTAATAATTCTGCAAATATATTTTGAAGCAGCTACTCAACATTGTGGAATTTTAAACAATATTTATTTTTTAGGTCATTGAATTCTTCAACTTGTTTTGTGCAGTAACTTATTAAAATGCCACAATTTCTTTTTTTTTTTCATATGTGATAGCATCAGCCGGGCGCGAACCCACACTCGTCTGCAACCAACTACTTGCTTGCAAGGCAGGTGCGATGACCTCTCCGCTAACAACACAGGTTTGAATGATATAACATCGATTTCTGTAATGGTGGCCAATTCTCTAAGTTTTTCAATTTTTGTAGATGATCTACTAAACATTGTACTTAAAAAGTTTCAATATTTTTAATAAATGGAATCTGTTTCCTTGCATCACCTAATCCAGAGATCTTGCCTATGAACCAAGCAGTACTGTTGAACTAATGTGAAATATCGTCTCATAGATGAGCATCTACATCATTTATTTCCCTAATATTACAGAGGTAAACAACAGTTTTTGAAAAATCAAGCTTATTCTCTCTATAAAACTTTTTTATCCGTATGACTATCACATGCAATAAGCTTAATAATGCCAACAAATTTTGTCTGATAGCTGGATTCCAATTTTGATCTGTATTTTAGATATAACGTCTTTTTTCTATCAAAATATTTGTTATTTTGTCAACTATCAAACAATGAAATGGAGATGTTCGAATTTCATCAATAAACTCCTTATGTATGATTAAATTTATATATTCTATAAAATAATTCTTGCTATACCACGATTCAGGAATATTAATATATTTTCCTATATGATTATATATAGATTGCCCATAAAGTATCAACAAATTGATGGTGATTGCTAGGATAACATTGTCTATTAGAATTTTATCATGCTTTTGTCCATTTGCTCAGCGTTTTTTAATCTGAAATTATCTTCTTCTAAGTCGTCAGTGATCAAGTTCGGAGTCCTATTTATGTCATTACTTTTATTATAATTTTTTTCAGTCAGCTACATTGTACATTCAATGCGATCTTGTTAATATTGTAATTTGGGCAAGCCCATTATTTGAAAATAAATCTAGAATGAGTTCACAACATTATCAATATCTGCTATTCGCGATAAATTTTAACACCAAAATTATCAACAAAAAATTTCAAATTATGTCACCCGCAAAAATTCTTTTAAAAAGAGTGCTGTTTGATATAAATTTTTTTTTAGATTCATTAAAAATAGAATTCTGATTAGTTCTATAACAGTGATTTTATTATAATTTGATTTTAAAAATGAGACATTTTCTGTTTGGGGAATATAAATATAGAAATTTAAAAAAAAACCCTAGTTCATTTTTTGATAACCACAAAAAAAAAAAAAAAAAAAACAAACAAAAAAACAACAAACAAACAAACAAACTTAAATATGATTAATGAACTAAAACTATAAATAAGATATAATTATTTGCTGATTGTGATCATTTAATTTTTTTTGTTTGAAATATTGAAAAAAAATTGTATGGATCTTTCAAAAAAAATCTTTAGCATGCTCACACTTTAATTGTCGTTATTATAACAATAGTCCTATGGAGCAGTTTGTAGATAATTTCAGGAACAGGCAACAAAATGCTAATAGGTTTAGATCTATTAAAAGTAAAATAATTTCAATATTGTTGATGGTTAATATTTATTCTAAGATGATGAATTATGCAAGTTTTCTTAATATAAAGGATGAGCTACAAAATGTTCCTAATGTTTTATATAAAGATATTGATTTAATAATTAATGTTAAAAAAAATCAATACTCAGTGATGAAAAAATATATTTACCAGGCTTTAGCTAGGGTAGTTATCGATTTAAAGTATAATCATTTTAACTCCTTAACAGTACTATATGCTATTATCGCCACAATCTAAAAGATATTTATATCTTAGTGATAAAACCAATTTACTTAAGTTAGCTGCACATAAAAAATTTGACATTCTGCTATATACAGAAGTGGGACATCAATAGTTCTATCATTATTATTTAATTAACGATATTGGAAAAATTTCATTTAATGATACTTCATAACATTTTTTTTCTCAGTGATGAAACTTTATTCATAAAAAAAAAAAGAAGGTACAAATAGTTAAATAAGAGATTTATAAAAAATGGTAAAAAATGAAATTCAGGAGCAACAAGGTGAAAGGGGGAGGATACATATGAAAAGGGAAAAGGGTGTGAAAAGGGCGTGTGTTAACCGTACACACCTTATTTGTTAATACTAGTTAGGTTCTGCTTTCTATGACTGAATTTTAGGTCTTGCTTAGTAATCAAGGAGTTGTATAATCTGAAAGTTTTTTGTTAAACTTTGAATGTTCTTAATAATTATGCTTGAAAGAGGATGAATAATTTGCAGCTTCAATGTCTCTGTTTAGATCTAAAACATCATTTGCATTAATTTTGTCTTTGAATTATTACTTTTTTGCTCATGAATCACTTCATTGTAATTCTGTGTTGATTTGAAAAAAAAAAAAGTGTTTTTTAATTTTTGGGGCCCCCAATTAATCGGAAGTGAGCTAATAACTTCTGTTCTGATTATCGGAGAAACCTGATTTTTGCGCAGGGAGATAGCTTGAGTCATAATCTATAATGTTCAATTCTAAAATTGAGATCGAATTAAAATTTAAAATAATTTTCCGATCTACAATGTTTAGCCGCATTCGGCAAATTCCGGTTTGACACGACGATATCGTATCTTTTTTCCTGTGAACAATTTAACAATGGGATTTTTTTTTCCCTTTAGTTTTATGATTAATTTTTGTATCTATAATAATCCCTAGGCCATTTTCTGCCTTCCCTGACTGGTTTTCAGTCATAGAAACTTGTTTCACATTTCTAATATCTGATGCAACGATGAAATTTTTAAAACGGACTTTGCTAACATTTTATTTTCCACGTTTTCTATGAGCTTTGATGTCCAAATGATTTCTCTGTTTATTCTAACAAGACATTTGGATTTCTAGCGTCTCTATTCTTTTTAGAATTATTTGGTTTGTTTTAAAATTATTTTCCAAGATTTTATATTGTTCTAATGATTCCAAGAATTATTTAACCTAGCTTTTGCCTATTTCTAATGGCAGACATTTGCAAAACTAGACCGATAGAAACTCTCAATTATTCTTGAGTGAAAACTGTTCCAAAATTTCTTATAAAGATGAAAAAATAATAAAACAGATATTCACTTACATCTTAGTCAACTTTTCTTCTATGGATCCAAAATTGGACAATGACTTTGGTGAATAAAACAGGGAGCCTGTAACAGCGAAAATTGGAGTCCCAGGCTAGCTCTAGTGGACTCCTTACTTCATAACATTTTAACAATATGATAAAAATAAATAATAAGTTTTTCAGCTTGCTAGATGTGATACTATTAAATCTATTACTATAAGAGCTCTTTTAATTAAAATTAACAAGGTATATATTAGGTCATGGTTCGGTATTCTAATGATATTATAATCATTATATTAATATTGTTTTAAATTTGTAAGGAATCATTCCAATATAAATATTGTAATTTGTATATTTATTTACGTTTTTCTTTATTCCATAATTGAAGACTCTTAATGAGCAATTGGTTAAGGGTTTTCAAACATATACCTATTTTTAAAAACTAATTTATATTACTAAATAAATAACGTGTTGAGAATATTCTGTATTTACCCACAACTCAAGAAGCAACAAACAATAATTAATAAGTAAAACTAAATTTAGTACTAAGGTTTTATTATAAATTATACACACACAAAACTATATTTAGTATTAAGGATTTATTATAAGTTATACAAACACAAAACTAGAATATTTATACAAACTTAAATATAATTAATATACAGACAAATAAATGATTATGGAGTTCTAAAAGTCTTTAAATACTCTTTCAATATTGTCTGGAAATTACTGTCTAATTTAATGGATTGTCACTTTCCACAACTACCCTAATAACTATAAGTTCCCCAAGTTAAAACCTAAGTGCCATTTAGGCTTACATAAACCAAAATAAGATCAGGACGATCTGCTTTAAATACTAGTCGTTTTTTATACCTTAAGATTCTGATCATTTGCGTTTATTCCCTCGCAGACATTGACTGGTTATCGACAGTACTCGTGCTAATACAATAGCACTTCACCAACACAAATGGAGAAAAAAGCACTTATAAAATAGTCTTAGGTTTAATTGTTCTCTTATCAGCAATTTTTCGATTCTTAAAATTCCCTTGCGAAAACATTTAATTATTTTCACTTTCTGGATCTACTCAATTCAAAATTTGCTTTTATATTGGTAGAAAACTTTTTAATTACGTAAATCTATTCATTTTTTTTACATCTATAACTCATTCCTAAAACAGTTTCCATTGTCATTAATTAGTACATTTAAATTTAATTTCTGGAGTATTCTTATCGGTTTTTTATACTAACATATTTATCGCAATTAACATACTACTGAGAACGAGGCCTCATTATCAAAAAAATTGAAAAACACTCATCACATTTTCAACAATTATTTACCCCTACCAGAAAAAAGTTTAATTCATTTGATTTTAAACTTAGAAGTAAAAAACCAGTAAATTTACCATGCTAGATTATGCATGTTGGGGAGCAGTCCATCCATGTTTATTTACTATAAGAATAATCACATAATAATAATAACAGCAACGAAAAGAATATATGGAATGGATTTAGGAAATTTATACTGCTAATTTTTTTTACAATCTCAAAGAAGAAGCAATTGTTTCAAGAGTTAATTGCTTCTAATACCATAACCATTATTAAGTTAATTCCATGGAATTGTAGTTGGCACCTTGAGTAATAATATTTTTTTTTACTTTTTGGATCCAATCTATTTGATAGGATATTATTTAATTACAAAAATACTATTGATTCAATTACCTGTTTAGAAAACATCGTTACTTTAAAGTAAGGTATTTTGTTTTGACTTATTTTATATGCTATATATTATTCTTTCCTAACGTTTATTTAACAAATCGCGCTAGTCTAGCATTAGTTAATTGCGCAGTTTTTTATGTATACGATTAGATATAACAGACAAAGCAAAAGTGAAAGAGTAAAGTAGACTTTTTAAAAATATTTTAGGGAGAATTTGCGCTTGGTTTCTGTTTATGATATAAAGATTACACCGATAACACTTTAAAAAAGTGTTAAGTTGATTGCTTTACTTGGAAGAATATAGTCGAGTATAGAATATAGTTAAGAACTATAAGTATATAAGGTATTGAAGTTTTTCAGATAAAAAAAATTGTTAATGAAAACCCCGCCTCCAAAATTCATTAAATAATCAGCATACAATAAATAAGGATATACTCTTTAGTGCAAGAATAAATTTCTATAGATGCTTCAAAACTTATTTATAATTTTTTATCTGTCGACATTTTTCATTTTTTAAATCAAAGTTAGAATGGCTATACGTATTTAGTAGCGACTTTTAATGGGAAAAAATTAGTTCGACTTCAAATTATTTTAAAGCATGAAAGTGCTCGGTGGCGGGTAAGCATATTAGTCTCTAATTTTTCTTTTTCCCTTTGTCATTCATTATATATACAATTTTGAAGAACAAATTTAAACAAACTGAAAGTGATTACAATAAAATCGAAATAAAATAATAAAAATAGCAAATTAAAATAAAACCACAAAACCACTACCTGCTTGATATCTTAATTAGTAGTTTACTCTTCTACTAAATCCCAACTAAAAGAATGTCGATAAACTGAATTCTGCATCTCAAATTGTATGAATGATGGGATAGCTCTATCTTAAATACAAGCAATTAAAATTTTAAAATAGTATACATTTAGTATCAATATTGCCAGGATTGGAACTTGATAAGGTAAAATTGTTTTGAAAAAAACAAAAACTTTTTTTTCCAGCATTTTAAGATCACGTGTGTAAATGATTTATATTCAATTATTATTAATTATTAATAATAGGTAATAATTTATTATTAATTATATCAGCGCGATATGTATAAACATGTACTTGTATTTGTTTGTTTTTAATTTTAGATTAATAGATTTTTTAAAAAAAAAAAATTTTAAATTAATTTATAATGTATAGTCCATAAGAAAAATATTGTTAAATACTTTTACATAAAGACTTCACGCATCGTTCGATTAAACAAAAAGTATTCAATACGCTGCTTACAAAGATATGTAAACATATACATAACCATATATGCTTTTATCTGAATGACATGTTGCAAATTCAACATAGCACCCATATAGTATTCATATTTAAACTCAACATATAGTGGTTTGAATTTAAAGATATATTAAAAAAAAAAACTTTCTCTTTGTTTTATTGCTTTATCTAAGAGAATATTTAGATGAGAAATGAAATAACAAGCTAAATTAAAATGTTATGAAAGAAGTCAAAGTTTTACGTATAATTAATTATACATACAACGTTTATTCGTCAATTTCTCCATCTAATGTAAATTATTTTAAGTCATTGCTTTACTTAGCTATATTATAAGTATGGTTGGCTTTTAATGTTCCAAACAGTTAGTAATTGTGCTCCTGAGACAGTAAATGAAATGAAGGTGTTTTCAGGTAAAACATTTTTTTAATTATAGAAAAATAAGGTATTTGTTCTAAGAATCAACAGTAATAGTAAAAGTTAGACGTAATATCTTTGCAAAGGCAATCCAACTGACTATCCATTTAATGATTGATTAAGCAGGTATTTAGTTATTTACAGCTAAATGCTAAAAATTTCTACTATTTGGAATTTGACTAGCCGGATGAATATCATGAGTTGCCCTCAGAACTGGGTTCAGGGGTAAAGTGGCAGCTATAGAACTCAAGGACCAATGATTATGTCCAGTTATCACTTCTGGTCCTTAAACTTATTATGATCCATTAGCAACAAATCACTTGATTATTGTTAATAGTATTATGTGTGCATGCATACAAATGTATAACAATATTGAATGACTATAGACATTTAAATGATCTTTTAAATGACAAGGTTTGATTAAAAAAATCAACCAAAGTATTGGGCTTGAAATATTATAAATTTTTTTTATAGGTGACTAAGTTAAATTAATATTGTAAATATTTATGTGTTGTTTAATTTATTATTTATTCTCTCTCACGTCACTTATATAGTGATGTATACTATAACAAACATATGTAGAATGAGGTATTCTAGAAAAAATATATAATTGGTCCTAGAATCGTATCAATTATATTGTCCATTATTAGCATACATTGAAATATATGTGTTTAGGAATAATCTACTTCAGATCCACATCCTAAAACAATATTACCATCCAATCAAACTATTTAAACAAGAAAAATATATTATAAAATTAAAAATTTAAGTAGAAAAATAATATAAAATTTAAAACCCGGTACAAGTAATGTGGAAAGCATAAACAATCTTTATCTACCACTGAATATTACATGATTCACCATTTCTTATGCTTGCACAAAGGTGGCTGCTGGAGGGTTGCATTAGATCCTAAGATCTAGGTGCAGTGCTCTCAGATCCAAGGCTCCTCATTGATGGAGGCACAAGCCAGAAACTAGTCTGGGGATATTGGATGAGTAGGCACTAGATGGGGATTTTATGCACAAGCCTTCTGGCATCCATTGATTACCCTGGCTGGCATTGAGTTGCACTATTGTATGGAAAGTTTTGCCTGTTTTATTTTTTATCTAATAAATATTATAATCAAACTTTCCATAAAACATCTTAGCACTAATGAAAAATATAAACAATTGCCTTTAGTATCTACATTAATTAGTTTTTTATTCTATTTTATCATCTAATATAATTATAAAAAATAAAATTCGTCACTAAAGGCATAAATATGCAAATAATTGAAGTAAAAATGATAAACGACCTTTTCAAACTCTAGCAAAAATAATGTTTGATATTCTAATCAAAGCAGGAAGGCATTGAAAATATGTGCATGTACATACTATTTTGGACATTAGTTTCTCTGCATTAATTATAATATTCATGCTCATCATAGGATCTTGATTTTATTATAAAAAGTTAACAACAACCCCATTGTATTGTATATGCAGACACAAATAAACTTTGTGATAGACTTATCTTTAAAATGAAATTAACATTTCTGAGTTATCAACAAATCATTTGCTTTTAAAATTCAAACTGCTTTTCTGGAGAAATCTATTTCTCCGTTATTATAATTCATCAACATATCTAAGCAGAATGGCAATACTTGAATAAACATTGAAAATTTTAAATATTTTATAATCAGAATTATTAATATAAATTTTAGAAGTTTAAATATCAAATCGATAATTTAAATCTAAAATGCATTGTTTCATATGACTTTAAAAATTTCCTAAATTTTAAAACTATATAAAAAAAGAAATATGTATATCGATCTTTATAAAACTACATGAGAGCTATAGCGATTTTACTCTCACTATTAAAATGATTTTTTGTTTTCCAATCAGCATCTGCTAATGAGAAAGCCATCTAGCCCTGTGTCTAAAGTCAAGATTTTTAAAATATTTTTTATCTTAATGAAAATAAAATAGTAGTATTATTAGATGCCATCAAACTGACATAAGTTACTAATGATCATATAAATAGTATTTCTTAAAAATGGGCTATCATTTATTTGATGTTTTTAGACTGCTCAAACAGTTATCTATCCAACACATGGTTTATAGTTTTCACTGCCAACTTTTGAAAGCATTCATTATACATTTTAATAATGAATGAGATCATCTTATCCACATGACTCATACCAATTTCAAGCTGATCATTTGAGATTGATATAAAAATTTAAATCTAATTTGATTAAGTAGAAACAACACCTGGCATACAAAAGCAATTTATCCCTAACTTCTTGCAAAAATTGAATTTTATTTGAATCAAAGTCTTCTCAGATATACATTTATTATTAGCTCTTGTGAAGAATAGGGGAATATTTTTTTTAACAACTAAAATAGTTACTACAATGCATTATAAGAAATATTCCACAATACTTGTTTCATAAGAAATAAGACTCATGTTGACTTGAATATCATAATTTTTGAATGCTTACCATTCTATATAAGGTGGAAATTATTTAGATAATTATGAGCTTACATAAATAGAGAATTGACTGCATTTACTCATTCATTTTCCACACTATCTATGAAATTCTCGAAAATCTTTGCCAGACATAGTTCAAAAACCTTAATATTTTTTGTGTCCTTGTTTAAGATCCAATGTTCCTGTCTTTAAAAAAGTCATAGATTATACCTTATCTTGAGGAATTGAGATCATTTTAAAAAAATAAATTAGCATACTGCCAATTTAATAATAGAACTAGTTAATTCATTGGGGTAGATTATGTAATGGATATATATATATTTAAAAAAAGATTGCTGGAATAGCCATATAGTTTTGTAACTAATCTTCTACATTAAAATTTGAAGAAAATAGTATTTTTCTGAAATAGGTAACCAATGCAATGTAATGCTTTTTTTGCTTCTAAACATCATGTAAAATATTAATGTGACATTTTAAATATAAAATTTGAAGAAAAAAGTCAGTTAAGGTAATCGTGACTATTGATACAATACCATTGAAGATTCTAAGCTCTTTGTCTTCTAGTAGAGCATAACTGATAAATATTTCACCTGTTTATCAGCTGATCTTTCTTGGTATAATCAGCTTATTGATAATATTTTTATTATATAATTAATGATCTAAAATAAAAAATACATGGAACAAATGATATAATGCTTATATCAATATATTACCCGAGAGAAAAATATATTACTTAAGAAAAAAAGATACCTTTTTTAACCAAATATTTTTATAAATTAAAATATCTAGACATCAGAGAGATAGAACAATACTGTATTAGTTTACACAGTAGGAAGTAGAACATAATAAATACAATTTCTACTTAAATTAAATTCCTTTGAAAAGCATAACTTCTCAATACTATATAAAAAAATTCAAATTCTTTTCTTTATATTTATGCTTTGAAAAAGTGAATAAATAAATATTGTTGTTTATATCTTATAGAAATGTGAATATACATCCTGTTGGATATTATTAAAAATTTATAGAAATGTATTATATAAATCAATATCCTGTTTGGTTTTTAAATAAACTTATATTAATTATTAAATGCATTCAAGAACAATATTTTATTGGAATAGTTTTATTAATTTTAGTAAATTGTTTAACTGTAAAAAATGCTCTATTGCGTTCAGTCAGAAATTAGAAGATAAATTGTATTCGGCAATGGTCTATCTTTGGTCAATCCTATTTACAGATTTTTCGATTTAAGCGTGAATGTGAAAGATAACTATAAAAAATAGCATAAGTATGATAGATTGCTCATAGAGATAACAAAAGTAGTTGTAATATCCATAATGGTTATGAAGGTAAAACAAGATGTAGTGGTAGGCCAAAAGGTAAATATTATATATTTTTTCTAAATATAGATACATAAAATGGTTGATTTTTATTTAAAGTGAAACTTTTTTTACGTGAATACAGATCAGTATTTTTTAGCCTGATTGTTTTTAACTATTGCTATTATTTATACTGATTGGTTTATGGGTTACCTAAAGATATATTGCTATGTCTAGCTATTCTAAGAGTGTTCTTCCCACGAGTACAAATCAATACTAACAGTTAATATTTAGGTAATTCTTTCCTTACGAACCTTAGTAACATTTAATTATTTACATATATACAATCATTAACATAAGAAGGTCCGAAGGCATACACTAATAATAATTTAGATCAATATACTCTTTAAGAATCCTAGTTGACCGTTCTCACGTTCGGAGGTTAGCTCTCCGCACTTGAAGTCACTGCGCCATGGGATACGATCTGCTCCAAAAGATATGTCCTTATGTACAGATAAAGCTTCAAGAATCAAGTGACCTCTTTTTCATCAAATTAGTACTGAGACCTTCATTGTTCAATCCTTGAAGTTGATTGGTTAATACTCCTGTCTATCCGCTCAGGTGATTCTTCATTTTAATCTACATGCAAGAATTTACATTATTATCATTCTTTAATTAATGAGGTATTTTTATAGCTTGTTATTTATCTTATAAAGGAAACCTAATTCGAATTTCTTTGTTTTATTTCATTAACGATGTATTCTACTCTATTTAATCAGACTATTATTCATTTTAGAAAATAATCTTTTTCTAATCTTGAAGTTATAAATCTTTTACTTACTAATTTTAAAAGAATCAGTTTTTTAAAATTCTTTAATTTATTTAACTTATAACTTTTTCTCTCTATAAGTTTATACGTGTATATATGTATCTACATTTAAGCATACACATACATATTATTACTTTCTCCAAGTTCCGAGATCAAGTTTTAATTTCTGAACTTAATAAGAGGATTAAGATATGTGGGGGGTGTCATCTTCCATTTAGCGCACTGTTGTAAAGTTCCAGAGCTTTTGCTCTGCTGATGTCTCATTGACTATTATGCAGCTACTTTACTATATGCTAAATACCCTTGGCCTGAATCAGTGTACAATAATCTTTTATAATGCTGCCTTCGCGTACCGACAATTTTGCCCTGACTTTCACGTCTTGGCACTTCAACTATGCCCTTTATTCTAATGGTGTTACCACTCATATCTAATGCCTTTAGGTTAGTTTTTTGAATAATGGGTCTTTTCCTACACTTGGAAGTAACAGTATTCCGATTACGAACTGATATCAATGATATGCTGCTACCCTGTCCACTTTCATAGATATGGTCTAATCACACAGCTTTAGTTTTAACATAATTTTGTCATCATTGGTGGACATTTTTTATATTGGTATTCTGAATTGGCGGAACCTGATATGAATGTTTATGACTCTTACTTTCCATGTTGGGATTGTTACATTTTTTTACACTTTTTTTCCATGTGCCCTCTTTTTTTACAATTATTGCAGTGTTCTCATTTATGAAAACAACTGTTAGCTTTGTGGCCCTTTTTTCCCCACAGCAAAAACATATAAATAGATTTCTATTGTTAGCACTATTCTCATTAATCTTAGATCATTCTTTCCTTATGGTTTTACAAATGTCTGTATGCAATTTGCTATTAATCTTGAACTCGGCAATTTTCAAGATTGCTTGAGCATGAGTTCATAAGCTATTCCATGTATTTTAGCCTCTATACAATCTAAATTGATAACAGCCAATAATTATTGCCATAAATTATCATTACATATAGCAGTAAATAAGTGTTCTAGCAGGGCTTCATCTAGCAAAGATCCATAGATGCATTTCATTGCTAGATTATGAAGAGCACTATTGTAATCTTTTATACTTTCATCCCAACCTTGGTTCCAAGCTCAGAATTGCAGTTTAGCGATATGCCTCAAGGGTTGGGGGGTTAAAATGGTTTGTCAATACTCTTTAACCTGATTTTATGCATAATCTTCAGGAATTAGAGGTTCAGTGAGCCTGTTGGCTATCTCAAATCCGTTCTCAGCAAAGCATAATAATGAAGCAATCTTATACTTATCATCTTTAATTTTATTAATAAGTATTTTTCTATATGTTGAATCTACAGGGGCCAACTATTTGCCTCATTGATGTCAAATTCACTGATTACTACTTGTATTGTCTAGTCTTTTACCTAAATTTAACAATTTTTTTAAATTAGTGGTTGGAATTAAGACTGTGACTGCACCAATTGCTATGTCTAGCTATTCTAAGAGTGTACTTCCCATGAGTGCAAATCAATACTAACAGTTAATATTTAGGTAATTCTTTCCTTACGATCCTTAGCATTTAATTATTTACATATATACAATCATTAACATAAGAAGGACCAAAGGCATACACAAATAATAATTTAGATCAATAAGACCTGTAAGAGTCCTAGCTGACTGTTCTCACATTTGGAGGTCAGCTCTCTGCACTTGAAGTCACAGTGCCATGGGAGATGATCTGCTTCAATATATATGTCCATGTGCACAGATGAAGCTTCAAGAATCAAGTGTCCTCTTCTTCATTAAATTAGTACCAAGGCCTTCATTGTCCAATCCCTGAAGTTTATTGGCTAGTATTCCTGTCCATCCATTTAGGCGATTCTTCATTTTAATCTCCATACAAGAATTTACATCATTATCCTTCTTTAATTAATGAGATATTTTTTATAGCTTGTTGTTTACCTTATAAAGGAAATCTAATTCTAATTCCTTTAATTGTTTTATTTCATTAACGATGTATCCTACTCTATTTAATTAGATTATTATTCATTTTAGAAAGTAATGTTTTTCTAATCTGAATCAGTCTTTTAAAATTCTTTAATTTATTTAACTCATAACTTTTTCTCTCTATAAGTTTATACATATATATGTATGTGCATTTAAGCATACACATACATACATATATATGTGTGTGTTCATAATTGGTCAATAAGGGAAAAATTGTTGTTACTCTACAAATAATATAACGGAAAACCAATATAGATTCATGCAAAATGCAAGTTAATCCAGATATTCTAATTTGCATAAGGTCTATAGTGAAATATATGCAAATTAGCAAAGTTATAAAAAAATCATCAACTTTAATGTGTGTGGAAAACAGAGTAGAAACTTGCTAAACCCAATGACAGTGAATTGTAAATCCTAGTGAGAAAATAACTTAGAAAGTGTTTAGAATTAAAATGAAAGACATTAATAATACTATAATAGAGCCCAGAATCGATACAAAACTATTCAAGTGAAATTTAGACTGATAATATTATGGAGCTCAAGCAGCAAGCCACTAGTTGAACATAGTAACTTACTACATATATGATTTATGAGTAATAAAATCATTGTTATGTAATTAAAACTTGTGTGTGTTATTTTCTAAAAATAACTAATCAGTGTAAGGCTGCTAGATTAATACAACTTATTTTGCCATCACAATTTTAACACAACTACATAAACTTTAATAGTTCTTAAATCATTAAAGACATGAAAAGTTTTCAAATATTATCTGGTCCAAACTCAAAATTCATGTCATGGCCTGGCAAGATGCACTAGTTTTGTTCTCTTTTTAAACAAATGTCCGTCCATTGTTATTTATTATAGTAAGCTATAATTAAAATATAAAAGAAATAAACATATATATTTATTTTCTGTCCTGTAAAAATTTGAAATGCGTTTATTTTTACAAATTTATTCTATTAGCGCCAAATTTTTAGTAAGCATTTATTCTCAATTTCTCAGTAAATTCTTATAAAAGATTATTTATTATAAAATTATAAGTTATTAAAACAGTGTTTTAATCTACAAATGACAATCTAATCATTGACCATATTTCTTAATCACAATCTAGGTTTGTAGAATATTATAGTCACTGCAGTAAATTTAGATATTTTATCATTTGTCAATTTGTAAAGACTGTATATACAACACGTGCCTTATTTTTTGCAAGCATTTATTCTAACAATCGCTTTCAATAAAACATAAATGATTATTAATCACTTTATGAAGTCAGAATTATCATAAAAATTTAACCTTAGATATATTTCCTGCTTGTTTTTTTTTTTTTTTTTAAATTTATATGTTAATAGTTAAATTGGTGAAATCAAATAACTTCCACGACATATCTTTACTACATTTTAAGAGTCCATTAATTATATTCGGATGTGCAATGTCACATTGCTTTAAAATTCAAATACTACATTTATGCACTTATTTTTATCAAGCATATAACAAACAGCTGAAGAGTGATCATGAAAGGCCAACTATACTATGAATCTTTGCAATGTGGAATGACAAAGAAAAACTGGTGCTCTTTTAGTATGCAATCTCCACCATTTTAAATTTCAAAAATGACCCAAAACATCATTTGACACTTCTAAATGATAAAAAAGTATAAAAAAAAAATTTAGAACTTAGGTCACATGACTATTCTCCCATACTTTTTTATCACTTAAATGTGTCAGATGATGTTTTTGGTCATTTTTGAACCAGCGCTCATCAGTTGGTCCAGAACATCATCCCCCCCCCACTACACATATATAATCAGTGCTCAATTTATATTAAAACAGAAAATGTTAATTTTAATGACTTCCCTACTTTCCAAGTCTTCAGCCATCCATATCATTGAAAATTTCAAAGCCCTTGCTGATGACAGTATTATTGTCATATCTATATTGACTTTAAGTCAATCTGATTTCTCAATATTGGCATCAATTAGTGCTTTGAGGATTCCATCATCAGATTTTCAATGATATGGTTGGTCAAAGAGTTGGAGGTTGAAGAAGATTGAAGCCTGTCTGTTAAGATTTGTAGATTTGCTATCTTAATATAAACTGGGCACTAATATATATATATGGTGAATAATAATCTGGACCAACTGATGAGTTATTGTTCAGCATGAAATACATATACTGGAAATCATTTTCTTTTTTACATATATATGGCGTTAAGATGGAGTGAATAGATTTAGGAAGCTTGAAAGTCTGAGTTCCAATTCCTTCTAATTAAAATTGTATTTGTGTATAAAAATAGGCTCTATCCTAAATATATTGGTAGAACATTTCATATTTGTGTTATAGAAGCAATCATTAATTCTGAAACCTTTTAACTGCTGTTAAGCACTAAATCTCTAACATTGAATTATGAGTTTTATTAGGACTTAAAATGATTATGGTTACAAATAGATCTGATTTTAATTAAAAAGAGAAATTTTAATTAATTCATTGACTTGATGAAAAGAAAATGTGACAGCCTTGGCTTGGTTGAATAATAGAATGAGTATAACGTTTTTTCAAAAAAGAGACTTAAAAATGATTGATGAATTAAATATATTAAAAAGACACTGCCATTATCTGGTTTATGGTTATTTTAAATCTTGTTTACTGTATTGAAAATATATGAATTAAGAAACATAATTATATTCAAAAAAGTGATAGTTTATAATCCTTTTTATGAGAACGTACTGAGAGAATAGTTTGACTAACAATTATTTGAATGATTACATTTAATGATATATTCTTTCTCTAAGTTCCTTTAACTATAGACATTTGAATAATACAAATCTTTAGGCTCTTAAGTTGCAAAATACACAGGTCCTCTAAAATTTCAAAATATAATGGTGGTATGTTTTTATTAGTCAAAATATTTTAAAGTAAGTTTGTTTTCAAATCAATAAAAATTACTGAAAATTTATTTTTGATTTGTTTTGAATAAACTTACATCATTTTTAATGTTAATTAAAAAAAGATTTTCAAATAAAATAAATATTCATATGACTTCAACCTATAGAATGTTTTTCAAGATTTAATTATTTATTTTACTCCAAAAATCTTTGTAATTACATTGACGCCCTATCTAATATGTATTAAATCCCTATCTCATGCTATCCTATTTATATCTCCATTCCAGTTTCTGGCTTAAAGTTTTCAACAATGAGAAGTTTTGAATCTTGATTTGGGATTAAACTTTTTTATTGAAGAAGGCTTTAAACCAGAAACTTATGGACAGTGCTTGAGGGATTTAAGAAGCAATTGATAACTCAAACTATTTACTCAAACTTATAAACGATGGCAGAGCCAAAACTAAATAATATTTATACACCGGTAAAACTAATTGATTTCAAAGTCTAAATAAAAATGTTATATTTAATTTTAAAAAAATATTATAAAAAACGAAAAAGTAAAGAAAAATAAGAAAATTGAGAAATAAATAAAACTGATGGTAAAATTAATTTTCAAAGACAATTGTTTTGTCTAAATACAAGCTTTTATTTCTATTTTTTTAATTTAATTTTTATTATATATATATAATCTTAAGTTGGGAATCACTAGATGTATTTCCAAATGTAATTCACATGGTATAAACCAATAAAATGTACAATCTGTTTTCAAGACAATCTCTATTGATAAAAGATGAAGTCCTCTATAAAGAGAAATCCATCTTTTAGCTATAGAGTTTATTTTGACGACAGATTGCTGATTCTATTGGTTTATTAAGTTTTGGCTGTTAACATGTGAATGCATATTTATATATAACTAGCAAAAATAATAATTTTGATAAAAATAATAAATCACAATAGATATTGATAGAGTTTCACATAGCAAAGTAGTAAATAAAAAGGTAATCCATGTTTCATATTTGGGTAGAAAAAAAAAAACAAAACAAAAAACAACAACTTTAAAATAATGTTTTGAAATCATTAAAATAATATAATTTCTTCAGAAAAAAATATTTTAAATAAACAAACAATGATTGAACAACAAATACGATCAATGCAATTTTATTAGTGAAGATGGCAAATTGCTTAAATAAAGTCTAAAGCAAAAATAAAATATGTTTAAAAACCTGAAAATAGTATTATTTATTTAAAAAACAAATCTGAAGATAATATATTTAGAAAATCTATATCAACTGATAAATGATTATTTTCAATAAGTGTGTTAATCCAACATTATATAAAAAATGAAACTAAAGATGTTACATTTTTATTTACCATTGTCAAACTCACTCCACTCACAACTCTGACACCATCCACCTCAGATGAATGCAGTAATGATTATTACTAATCATTTTCTAAATTAGAGATTATCTCTAGCATAGATATAAACTTTTGTCTTTTATTGTATCTTTTTTATATGAATTTAAAAAGAATGGGGACATATGGAGGTTGTTTAATATATCTATAATGAAACTAGAGATACTGACAGTTACTAATTTAATTTTTTCTGGAATGGCTGCATTGATGTTAATTATTGAATATAATTGCTTCATAATCATTATCTGTTTGCTAAATGTATATACAGTATATACATTATTTATTTATTTTTTGATTTGTTTTACAAAAAATATAAAACTTATTGATTAGTTTTTTCTTTGTTAAATTGTTAAGTGTATGGTCTTCCATCAATGGATAGATCATGCACTATTAGTACCTAATAATTTATATTTATTATTAGATTAATATTGGAAATAATCAGCCATGAGCAGTTCCCTGAGCAGTAATTGGCGGTTACACATTATGATGGTCATCACTGCCTTAGTTTTCTTAGCAGAAATTATTACTGGTCATTTAACATTTTCAATGGCGCTTATTGCTGATTCTTATCACATGCTTTCTGATTTCATTGCCTTAATCATTGCATCAGTATCTCTAAGGGTAAGAATGTTTATTTAACTTTTCTGCAACATCTCTTTATATATACATATAATATCTATATGGAAAAACAAAGTATTACAATGATAACATGTATATAATTATACATAACATATAAAAATTATGTATATTTCATAAGAATATTACAGCATTAATATTTAAAAGTGTTAGTCTAGTTTTGACCCAGTTGTAATGCATTTGTAATGATGGCTAATGTTTGTATTTATCTGAGCATATGGTGCATCAAATATATCACAGATGTGTTGGAAAAGAGTTAACTGATGAAGATTAAATATATCAATAACCATGCACTATTATATATACATGTATATATTTATTAACAATGAGAGTTCAACACAGATATAATTGCATTTAACTGAAGGTAGTTTATCATTTGTGATGATCATTTAAAATAGCAACAAGAATATTGATTTCAATAATCATAATAAAATGAAAGAAGATAACGCATTGGGAAATATTTATATTTGTATGGTATGTACATACTTATATTATTTTAGTTATACAACACTATTAAAATGGTTGGAGAGATTTTCATTTTCAATAAAAGTTTAATGAAAAACTTTCAAGAATTCCAGTATATAAACTAGTTTATAAAACTTCACTTCGCAATAGCTATCTTATGGATGTTAAAAACTTCTTAATTAAGTAGAATGCAGGAAAAGCTTAAAATGTTTGATTGTTAATTAAGACTTTCCTAAACAATTTGATTTGCCTAAAAGTCCAGTAGCGTCCTTAAGATCGGTCAACCCGGTGTGAGGCCCTGCACAGCGCTACTTTATTTTAATCAACAACGCAGTATTAACTTACATATATATATATATTAAGAATTTTATTAATAATTCCGATAATCACTGCTGAGTCCGAACGTAGTTTGTCAAAGTTTAAAAAAATAAAAAACTACTTAAGATCCACAATGACACAAGAAAGACTATCCAACCTAATGTTGCTTTCCATAGAAAATAAATTATAGGAAGACTTAAATTTAAGTGAGATAATAGATACATTTTCAGAAATTAAAGCAAAGAAAATAAAGTTATATTAATTTTATTTTTATTTCATATATTATAAGTTAAGTATTACTATTTAGGTAAGAGTAAATATTGTATATATTCCTTTCTTGTATTAAAAATTAAGGATTTTATTTATTTATTCACTTTTTTATTTATTGGGGCCCCCACTTCGGTGACACAAAATCCAATAGGCGGCGCTGTAAAAGTCAATATATCTAAACTGAGGAATACATTTAAATAATGAGCAACTTTAATACAATTTATAAGATAGCTCTAAAAATTGCGATACTAAAACAAATTGCGTTAAGAGAGTAATAAACAGTGGCAAATTAGTACAACTGATATTCAATCGTAATCATTTTGTCAAGCTATTCTATCTGATTTTGGACAAAGAACTGAGTCAAGTCACAATGCTTCTTTAGAGTTAGAATTTTCTTAAACTGTAAAAACATGCATATTGTTATCACACTGTCAAATAGAAAATAATGAGATTCAATGCCTCTTTCAATAAATTTTATATGTAGGTGATACTAGTAGTTAAATAATGTTCAGCTTGTTCACAAAATCATTCAATTCGATAATCGAATGTAAATATCTTTTATCAGTGAAATATACACAAACTTATATATATATATATTAAACATATATTGCAACTTACACATATATATTATATTTTTAATTGATTATTAAATCATATCCAAATTTTTGTATTTATTAATTTTAGATGTCTTCCAAGAAGACTGCTAAGAATACTTTTGGTTGGGCTCGTGCAGAAATTTTGGGAGCTTTAGTAAATGCAGTACTCTTATTATCATTATGTTTTTCTATATTTTGTGAAGCTGTTAAAAGATTTTATGTTATTGAGGAAATTGACAATCCTCAACTTGTTCTTATTGTGGGTGGTGTAGGCTTATTTGCAAATCTGATTGGTATTTGTCTTTTTACAAGTAAGTATAAAAGCATCAATAATCTTAAGACACACAATTATGCAAAAACAAAGTATTACATTAATAACATGTATATATTTAATTATATTCCATAAGAATATTACAACATTAATATTTAAAAGTGTTAGTCTAGTTTTGACAAAAATGTAATTAATACATTTATAATAATGACTAATGTCTGTATATATCTGAATATATGATGCATCAAATATATCACAGATGTATTGGAAAAGAGCTACTTCATAAATGAGCATTATCACTTGAAATAAACACACAAATGATTATTACTTATCTTTATTAGATTACAAATTATTATAATTATTTTAACCTTAGACATAAACTTTAAATTTAATATTACACATTTTTCTAAGAACCAAGAACAATGAAAAAAACAATTAAGAAAATAATATATGTTTAAAAATATAAAAATTATATAAAATAACTTGAAAATGATATATTTAAAATCAAATTAATGTATAATGATTACAAAACAAATATAAGCAAAAATTGTGATCATTCTATAAGAAATTAAATTAGAAAATCAATCCATGGATTGAATATAATTAAGGATTGAACAAATACAATAGTACAAAATGTAGGCCCCATGATAGCAGTAAATCTATAAGAAATTAAATTTTAAGAATATATCCATGCATGAGGAAAATGAAAAACACATAAATCATGAAAAATACACATATTAAAATGTGCACTAATGACAAGTAAGTATTTAACAAGCACAGAAATACAAAAACTAAGCCGTATATTCTTAAATAAATCCATAAAAAATAAATTCTAAAATATCTTGATGTCTGTTTATGAAACTTCTTAAAAATTGTTATCAGTTTTGATTTCAAATAGATCATATTTCTTTTATTCAGTTAAGTCTTTTTTCTCTCATTGAAAATCTGTATAATATAAATAAAAACTTTGTTGGACAACAATTTGATTTCTATATTGCCACATATATTTTGGATTAACTAAGTCAAATGCTTTGATCAAATTATAAAATCTGTATATTTTCACAACAATGATTTTGCTTGGCAACTAAAATCTACCTACAGTGTTTATTTATTTCCTAAATCGATATTGAGTCTTTGACAATCACTTATCCATGACTAAAAGCAACATTACAATTTTTTAAAATATGTAGGTTATAATTAAATACTGCCTAATTCTATACTAGCAATTAAAAATAAAATAAAAATATGTATAACTCTACAATACTAGCCAAAACAATAAAATTTTACCAAAATTCTTCCACAATCATTGTCCCATCTATTAACAAATAGACCATCTCAAGTGAAATTCAACTAAACATACAACACACACACACATATATATATATATATACAAAACAAAATAATATTTCCATCATTATCTTCAAACACCATCTTCCTTTAACATCAAAGGATGTCTTCATGAGATGGATGACCTCAGAATCAATCTCATGATGACATCCTTTGATGTTAAAGGAAGTTGGTGTTTGAAGTGGATGGATAGACTATTTTGTTTTATATTTATGTCATATGTTTAGTTGAATTTCACTTGAGAAGATCTATTTGTTAATAGATGAAACTACGATTGTGAAAGAATTTTGATAAAATTTTGTTTTGACTAGTATTGTAGGATTATATGAATTTATATTTTAGGTTATAATGGATAATTCTAATATTTTATAAAAATTACTATTATGTATTTTATCTCTGTTATTGTTATAAATAGAAATAATAAGATTACATGATATAACGTTATAGATCTACATACATATATTAAAAATTCCAGCATTTAAAAAAATCATCTATGTAATATATGCGGGGTTTGAACTCAGACTTTTACACGACACTCTCAGTGTCATCTCATATTGCCGACCCACCTGATCACACACAGGTTGAAAAGATAAATATGTGTGTGATCAGGTGGGTCAGCAATATGAAATGGCACTGAGAGTGGTGGGTCGTGTGAAAGTCTGAGTTCAAACCCCACATATATTACATATACAAATGCAGGTTTAAGCCTGTACAATGTATTAAAAAATTCATCTGTATCTCATAGAGACCTGCAGTTTTTCAATTTTTAAGATTATATCAAATTGTTTAATTTTTATTAAGCTTGATATCTAAGTGCAAGCCTGAATTATAAAGTGATCAAAAAAATTTATTATTTGTATAAAATATATTTATCATATTAAAGAATACTGTTCACTTATTTTATTAGGATATTACTTTTTTTAAGTCCATAAGTTATCATTAATGCATAAAAAATGATGTAAAGTGACACATCCGCAAATGATAGTATTTCTATTGCACTTCTAATACATAAATCAATTTTAAGTTTTCTTGTCCGATATTGAAATGCTATTTGTAAATTTCTATATTGTTTATGAAGCTCCACTCTTACATTATTAATTCTGTTAGCAGAAAATGACAAAGCCTTTAATCAAGTCATTGTCAGGGAAAAAGTCAGAATTCTTATTTGTATTTGTTGTGTATTCAACACAAAGCCGAATGCCAACAAAATAACAAAAATTATAGACTAAATTTTAAAGGATAACATCAAAATAAAGATGAAAATATATTTATTTACATAATATATATAAACGCAAGGTCAGAGAAGCATTACACATAGCAACGATCCTAAGTTCATTAATCGAAAATAATTCTGCTTTGCCCTGTCCCAAAAATGGCAGTTATAACTAATTTGCATTATTTTGCATAAATTTTCTTTTTAACAACTCAGTTTTTAACAAGATAATAGCTATAAATATGAGAGCAAGAAGTCTCTCGAAAGCGCTCAGCTAAAATAGTATTTTATATTTGCTTTCGATTATATATACTAGCTTCTTTATCTGTGCGTACAGCACACACATATATAGTATAACACCCTATATACAATTGCGTCTTCAGTAATTGTGATGTCTATTAACAACTGACCATTCTGCAGTTATTTATGCACATATATATACCTAAAGTTCTGCATTTACTAAGGTGATCAAATCAGTTCTTGAATTGGAAAACTATTTCCCACTAAATGCTAATACTCCCATAGTTAAAGATTAACCACTGTCTTCACTATTCTCAGACCTGAGTAAATAACTAAAATATATTTATATTCATAGTCTGATTCTGCACAGTTCTCATGAGTCTTATCAGGTGTACACAACTAAAATAAGACTGGTGCAGTCTGTTAAGTTCCCTATTTGGTTGTTGGCACCTAAAGAGGTTTGGTCTCTGGGATAATGTACCTCATATTAGGAAAATCACTACAACTTTTCCAACAGTTGTTTTCATTGGGTTCTTTCTCCTGATGTACTATGACCCAAGAGCAACAGCACCACCACATGAAGGGTAAGAAAAAGCTACTGCACTTTTACACACATTTTATTTATACCTTTTCGCAGTTTAATATCCAGTATTAATTATTATAAAAGGTAATAGCTATTTACATTAAGCTACTCCTTTCACCTGCAATCACATATTGATTAAACTGACCCACTGTATTCTTTTGGTTAATTAGTTTAAAATAGTTTAATGCTCTAACTAAACAATACAAACCTTTTCTATACACCTGGATCTCTTTTTATGATGATTTTTTAAACACAATTTCGAAGTTATGCAATTCATGTTTTTTTTTAAAGATCTTTTTATGGAGTTTTCTTTTATGAGATAAAAAAGTTCATATTTCACTTAACATCAGGATTTCTCCATTTTATATACACACATTAAATTTTACATACTTTACTGTTGGAAAAAGGTTTGGCAATAAATTTAGATACTGTAGAAGATTTAGAAAAAGATAATGAAACAAAAATGAAACTTGTTTGTTTCACAGCAAAAATGATTAGAGAAAGTCTTCAACTTTCTAATCAATTGGAAAATCATTTTCTTGTTAATGATACGAAATATATGAATGAGCTCTTAAATTCTAACAAGAGCTAAATAGTTGCAAGCTTAATAAACAATTAGTAAAATCATCATCTCAAAGTCTTAATCACCAATTAGATTGTCACCAGAAAACCATTAACACAACATGGGAATGAAGTTGGTGCTAATTATGCTGTTTGTGTTTTCTCTTGTGATGAATCTGATTTCTTATCAGTTCACAAACAAATCTGCATGAGGTCAAATAGCAATAATGATTAAAATATATATGAAAAAATGTAAAATAAATTACCCATAAAAACATATTGTTTTGAATAAAATTAAATAGTTAATAAAAAAATAAAAAAAACTTTGTCTTGTATCAATTTATTTCAAATATTTGAAATTTTTTATTAGTTAAGTATTTCCTTATTTTTTTTAAAGCAAAGTTTAAAGTAATTTTACCTTGTTGCTTTGGTTTTATGTGATTTTTGAAAATTACGGAACATATTCCAAAATTTTCAAGGTAAGTTAAGCTATTTTTATGCAATTTTTTAATACAGGTTTTCCATGAAACATACCTACCACATAAAAAGATATCCAAATGTACTTAAATTTATTAAGCGTTTCTGACATTATTATTCACAATTATTTTATCTATCAGCAACTTTTTTTCATTTCTTTTAACTATATTATCTGTCTTTATTTAAGTTTCTATTCTTTTTTTTTCTGGGTCATAAATCCTAGCTTTATAATTTACACAAATTACAGTTACTAAAGCAATATTTTTTTCAAAATATAACAGTATTGAATTTAGGTCAAACTTATTTCTGTCACCAGAATACTTATTAAAAGAATTGCATGCTTCAATAATATGATAGTCTTTAATTTCAAATGGACAAATTTAAGGTTCAATTGCAATTAATATTAACACAAATAATTATCTCTAAAGAATAAATGTCAATTTTTTTACTCATATTTTTGGAGCGAGATCTGTTTTTAATACAATTATCATTTTAACTTCCCAACAACCTGGCTGTGTTGTTAAGTGCTCATGTGATTTTAACGACTTTTACATTCTGACTTGTAATGATAGGATAATCCATAAGATAGTATTATTTTAAACTTGGACACATCTTAATATATTTAAAATAATTTTTTGTCTAAAGGTTTTCGTAATAATTAATCCATGTGACATGCAAATATTTAATAGCTATAAATATTTGAAGCTATGCAGATAATGCTATTTAGTCAAAAATTTCAAGCCATAATTTACTGCTTTTTCTAATATGTGCATTAAAGTTTCTCAGAAGACAAATAATCTTTGAATAATATTGATTCAATAACATTAGTCTTTCAATATATATATATTTAGAAATTTCAAAAATAAAAAAATATCAAGTGAATTTTCAGTGATGCGTTTCTTCAAAGGATTAGCCATCTATCTTACATTTTTAAAAAAAAAAACTAGAGTATATGAGTAAATTATTGAATATGCTAATCATGTGATATGGTTTTTTAAAAAATATATTTATGAATTTTTTTGATTACATTATAATATTTGTAAACTTCAATTTTTTATTGCTTTTTAAGGACAAGGTCATAATCATAATCACCATGGCAACAGTAATCACCACTCTAAAAATAATAATGTTGATATCGCCACAGAAAAAAAAAAGGTTACTAATGATGTTTATGTAGGTGAAAGTTTACCAAATTCATCAAAAAAAGACATCAAGAAAAAAACTCCATGTAAGTACTAATAAATTAAAAAAATTAGAATAAAATATTGTAATAAAAATTTAAAAATATATTAATGATAATCAATATACTGCTCTTAAAAATGGAGAAATCAGAAGGACCCTCACAGATAAGTATATAAAATTTATACTGACTACTGCTTAGTTGGTTAGACATTATCTTAAATTCAATATTCATAAATCTGAAATTTGCTAGTTTAATATCTACACTAGTAATATAATCTATTCAGGCTAATAGAAAGGAGAATAATTACTGCTTAAAATATTGTGTTACAATCTAACCTTATAATAAGAAACCTATAAATAAAGTGTAAAAATTTCAACTAAATAATGGAAATAGGTGTGTGTATATATATACAAAACTATAGCTAAAATGCCATCATTATAAAAGCAATTAATAGTGCGATGTCTCAAACCACTATCATAAGTGCCTAAAATAAAGAATTGCTAATCAAAAGTACATTGATTTAATTTTGATCACTTACCACATTTGTTACATATTCATTTTTTAAACAAATATATGTATATAGCATAGATAATATGTAATAAAATATATTCACCAAAATATGTAAACAATTATCAACTATTACGATAATAAATCTTTGTTACAAAAGAATATTTGTTACTTTGCTTTGACAGGCTTCGGTAAAGCAGACCTTACAACCTGGCTCAACAAAATAACATTGTTCTGTCCCAAAGGTAATAGTTGATAATGGTCCATATACATAGTAGAATAAATTTTATTATATGTATACATTGTCACAAATAAATACATATGTTATATGTATATTTATGTGGGTACATGTATATAAAAAATAATGTCTAAAATTAGAAAAAAAAAAAAACCCCACATAATCTTTCATTAGGCTAAATCCCACCAGCAAGAAATAAATTATTGAGAAAGATTGAAGTTTATTTGACAGTAAACACACTTATGAACATTGTTTAAAAGAAATCAATTTTTGAATGTAACTGAAATTTCAAGTGAGAATATTACTTGCATAAATTTTTTTGAAGTTGAGAATTGTTTTAAATATTCCAGAAATAAATTTGGATAATAAAAACAAACTTTCATTGATTTATTTTTGTTCAACTTTTATAATTCAAATAATTACATTTCATGAACAAAAGAATTAATATGACAAAATAAAATTCAGTAGTACAATCGGAGTATTTATTATTTTTTATATTTTTGATAATTATTATATATATAATTTTCAAATTTATATATCTAGTATTTTTTTAAATTAAATTTATTAAGTTTATTAATGTCAGAACTTTTATTGTCTAAGAGTAAGATGTATACTTTTTGAAGCATTTGTTTATGGTAATTTCTTAGTTACTGCATAGATGGATCTGTATATTGGTTATGATCATGATAGATATAAATTTTTTGCAATAGATTTCAATATTACTCTTTAAATCAATTCATTTATTAAATCTTCCATCATTTGGCATTTAGCATATAGGCTATTAGTCTCACAGTTTCATTCATCTTAAGATTTTTAGGTGACATTTAATTACACACAATTCCTGTTTAATTAAATTAGGGAGTGTATTGTTTATTTCATTTTTCATTACTACTCTATTGATATAATAAGTTGGATTCCCAATGGGTTGAAAAATTCTTTTCCTAATAAAGCTTTGATTTATTACCAACTATATATATATTGTTTATATAAGAGGGATTTTATTTCTGATGATCATGGAAATGTCAATCTTGAGGAACATTTTCTTTATTATTGTGTTTTCTTTGAGCTTAGCCATAAGTGCACGACATTTACATTTTATTACCAAGAGCATGTCAACACCTTGTTAGAATAATTCCAACACATTGTTATTTTATTTTAACATGGAAGCAAATATTTTGATTAGTTACTATAATCTGATCATAATAATCAATTTCAATATTTTTAATTTAATAATTTAAAAAAAAACTTTACTGAAATAATTAATGCTATTCACAGACTTAAATCAAAATCTTGCATGGGTTGTGATGAGTTTCCTAATTTTATTATAAAGGGTTGTTCTGATTGTTTGTCAGCTTTTTTTACAATATACCATAAACTTATCTATTAACAAATGTATTATTCCTGACATTTTAAAAATAGCTAAGATTGTACCTATATACAAAAAAGGGAATAAATGTGATACTAGCAACTCTAGGCCTCTTTCTATTCTGTCATCTTTTTCTAGAATTTATAAAAAATGTACATATAATAATAATATACCAGATGTGGTTAAAGTATTACCTGATTTTCAGCACAGGTTTCTTCCACTAAATCTGTTGATACTATTTTAATGGTGATATCTAATCATATTACACATGCATTATCTAATCATTCACAATTTGTTGTTGTATATTTTTCAATATGCCACAGGCATTTGATAGAGTGTCACATTGTAGGTTAATTTATAAGCTTGAAATGCTAAAATTTAGTCCTCATTTAGTAGCATGGTTTAAAAATTATCTGATTAATAAAATCTCTTTTGTATGTATAAATAAAAACAGGTCTAGTTTTTGTCAAAAATGTAATATCACAAGATGGAGTATTGGCCCCATTACTCTTTAATTTCTTTATGTGTGATATTGGTCAAATATTAAAAAAAAGCATGATACTTATGCTGATGATTATAAATAATTTAAAAGAATTAATATCTATCAGGATTATATTGAACTTCAAATTGATATTGAACATTTTAATGAATGGTGTAAATTTAATAACATGCAAATAAATGTAAGTAAGACAAGTATTGTTAATTATACTAATAGACCTAACAGGTCAGTGTATCATTATAAAATTGAAGAAAATTATATTACTTATAAAGAGATTGTTTATAACTTAGGGATCATGTTGTGGAAGCAATTTACATTTAGCGTGCATATAAACCACATTATAAATAAAACCTATAAACGAATGGGATGTATTTTGAGATGTGGAAGATATCTTTCCTCTTATATTAAATATATGTTATTTTGTTCTCTTATTGTTCCTTTGTTAGATTATGTTTTTTATGTGGAATCTGGTTTTAATATATATTACACTGAGAATTGATAATACGGAGAAAAGCTTTATTATATTAATAAAGGGAGAAAATTTAAATGTTGAATCAGTATTGAATGTCAGATGAATACTTAAAGACATGATAATGTTAAAAAAATTAGTTGATTGAAAAATTGATATTAGCGTATGTTTATCTAAATTAGAAGTAAAAGTACCTATTCACTTGTTAAGAGAAACACATACTTTTAATATTAGAAAAAGTAGTAATTCATTTTTAAACAAATCATCTATTAATATGATACAAAAAATATATAACCAAAATTTTATTAATATAAATATTTTTTGTAATGGTTTTATTACTAACATTAAAAAATAATTTAAATGAAATTCAAAATAATGTAGTGTGATATATGTAAAATGAGATACACATATAATTTTTTTTTTGCAACATAATTTTATATTAGTATATTTCTATTAAAACTGAAGTGTTCTTAATAAATATTGAATTCATTATTATCATCATCATCATCATTATTATTACTACTACTGCTCCTATTATTACTACTTCTGCTGCTGCTACTGCTACTACTACTATTTTTATTATTTTACATTATCAAGTTATCACATAATAAACTAATTATTATTATTATTACTACTACTACTATTACTACTACTACTACTACTGCTACTACTACTACTACTACTACTACTACTACTACTACTACTACTACTACTACTACTACTACTATCACTACTACTACTACTACTACTACTATACATTAACAAGTTATCATATAATAAACTAAAAAATGTTATTATTTGATCAGAGTTGGGATTATGTTTTTGCTGTGCAAGATGTTGATTCAACATTTTTAAAATTTCAGGATATTTGTAAATCTTTAATTACAAAATCTATGGGGTTAGTTTTAAATTGATTAGTAAAAGGAGAAAATGTTCAGTTTGAATAACCAATCATTTGATTGAAAAATTTAATCAATGAAATCATTTAAAATCCTTAGATGGAGATTTGGTGAATTTGAAGAAATTAAATACTGAGATTAAATCTAAGATCCGGAAATTAAAATTTTAATATTATCAAAAATATTTTAATGATAAAAATATTTCTTTAAAATGGAAATTAATAAATTTTCTTATAAAGAAACCTTTGTCAAATTAATGTAAATGTATGAAACATAATGATAATTTGATTGAAGGAGAAAATAATGAAAAATGTGTTGCTGACTTGTTTAATAATATTTATTCAGATTTGTCAGTAAATTGAACACCAGTACAAGATTTGTCTTTTGCTGATTCTTGCCTAAATTCTTTTTTATATACAGATGTTACTGATTTGGATTTATCCAATATAATTGATTGCTTAAAGAATGTTTGTTCAATTGGTCTAAATGGGTTAACACCAAAGATTCTTACAGAAAATAAATCGACCTTCATACCTGTTCTTGTTTATTTATTTAATCTTTTATTATATGCTGATTTATTTCTTATTTATTTTAAAGTTGCTATTATTACACCTATTTTTAAAAAGGGTGATCCTACACATCTCAACAATTGTAGACCAATTTTTATTATATCTACGGTTTCAAAATTGTTAGAGATGGTGGTTAAAGAAAAAATGATGTTATTTTTATTTAAAAATAATATTTTACCTGAACATCAGTATGAATTTGTTTCTGGAAGAAGTACATTGGATACTTTCTATAATCATGTAAACAATTTGACAACATTATTAGATAAGAATTTTAAAACTGTTAATATTTATTTAGATATATCTAAGGCATTTGACTCTGTATCTCATAACATTTTACTTAAGAGTTTATATTTATATGGTTTTCATGGTGGATTTATTTTCAACTTACTTAAAGAATAGAAAACAAGTAACAAACATTTCTGATGTTGTAAGCTCTTTTTTAATAGTTAACCTTGATGTGTCACAAGGTTCAGTTCTGGATCCTATTTTATTTATAATTTATGTAAAAAATATATTTTCTTTATACTTTTTGCAGATGATATTGCTTTATCTTATACTGCAGTTTTATATAAGTTTCTTGAAAAAATAATTAATGATGATTTAATCCTAATTAGTAAATGATTGACTTTTAATGATTTATCAGTTAATCTTAATAAAACAAATTCTTATAAGTCAAATATTCATTCACTCAACATTACTATTTGTAATGAGTATTTTTGACATTGTAATAGCACTTGTACTTGTGTTAATATTTCATTTAAGCCAATCAACATGAGAGTTTTGCCTGTTTTAATATTTTATTTATTGATAATATTTGCTACCTGTGTTTTTATTGATTAGATTATCCTGATCAAACAATATTGACTTTCTTTATGTATATTAAATTATGTTTTCTACTTATCTAAATTTTTCTCTTGGTGAGCTTTGATTACTTTATATATTTCTTGTTATCAGAGCTTATTATGTTATAATATATCAGTTTGAAAGAACTATTCTACTTTTGCAATGACTACTTTGTCTATTTTACAGAATTATACAATTCATATCATTTTTGGTAGATCATGTTCCACATCTGTTAGATATATTAATGAAACTTATAATATACTAAATGTTTTCCACTTATATTAGTATAGAGTAATTCTTGATATTTATTGTAAGAAAATTCACTTGGATACTACATCTTCTATTGTAAATACTCATTTATCTATTAGATATCAACTGGATTTACTTCTTAAAACTTCCACTAAAAAGCAATTTAGTTGTAATGGTCTCAAATTATTTAATTTGTTTACACAAAATTGTTCTTTGAATTTAATGAACACCAATTACTTAATCTAGAAACATTTATAGCATTGGTTATATTATACTAAACATTAGTTTTTATTTGTTGTTTATATTGTTTGTTATATTGTACTTATTTACTACTGTGATTGAATTGCCAAATGTAATATCTGTAAGATTTTCATATTTTTATGTTATATTCATACTTTATGTATTTTGTTAGTGTTTTAAACTGTTATATTTAAATTCCTTACTCAAAATATTTCTTGTATGGAATTTATATCACTGTATTATACATTTATTGTTTGTTTCATAATAAATAAATAAATTATTATTATTATTATTATTATTATTATTATTATTATTATTATTATTATTATTATTATTATTATTATTATTATTATTATTATTATTATTATTATTATTATTATTATTATTATTATTATTATTATTATTATTATTATTATTATTATTATTATTATTATTATTATTATTATTATTATTATTATTATTATTATTATTATTATTATTATTATTATTATTATTATTATTATTATTATTATTATTATTATTATTCAATAATATACTTTACTGTCAACAAAGGTTACATGATGTTTACATGCTTATGCCTTGGTTACAGTACCATAATGATTTTTAAATATTTGTTTTTGTTATAAGATTTTTATTGTTAATTACATGCGTATGAAAGTGTTGACTAGGGATCAATATCTGTTAACTTATTCACTTATAACATTTTAGAAAATATGGGTGTACATAGTAAGGTTTTTCACATTATGATATTCTTGTCATTGCTGTTATTGTTTAATTTTACTATCAATAGTTTGTGATCTTGTTATTGATTAGAGTCTCTCCTTCAATCTTTCATTTATATCCTGTTATTGATCCTGTTCATTAGTCAAGAGTTTTATTCATTGGTTAAGCTTTGGCAATATCAATATTTCACATTGTTTTTTTAGTTTCTTGTTCATTATTGGTTTTGTTTATAACAATTAGTAGTTGCATGTTGTTATAAGTTAGCTTGTAATTTTAATAGATACCAGGTGGCTGCAAAGATACCTGGATTCACAATCTTTGTATCTTTATTCCTTGTTTGTTGTAAAATCTTTATGGATGTTGTCTGGCATTATTACCCAGTCTGAATATACATTGTGTGCAACAAAATGCCTAGAGTGCAGAAACTGCTGCTTATACTGTAGGAGTTGTCTACTTGGATGCAAAATCTGTTAATTGCTGTATTTGTCTTGTTCTATATTGATTCAGGTAATATTTAATGCTTTACAATTGTAAAAATGTGTTGTTGTGTTTCTTCAGCAGCCTAGCATAAGTTGCACAATGGATCTATTGACATATAAAGGCAATAGTAGCATAAGAAATAGGATGTTGGTAATGTAGATATGTTTAGTTTGATCAAAAATTTGAAAAAATTCAGCTCCATTGATCATTTTTTTTGAAGTTTTTCAGGAGTTACTTGTTATTTATTCCCATTGGATTAAAGTTATGGTTGTTTGTGACTGGGTCAATCAACTCATACATCTGCCATCATGTGTATTTGCTATCAAATCTGAGTATTGTGGTTCCAACATTAATCTGTGCTGAGGGTGCTAATAATATGAGATATTAATATATGGAGGTGGATGAATAATCTGTAGGGATTAAATCAAGAAGACTTTGAAGATGCTGAAACTGTACAGTGATTTTTGCCAGTAGGTTTATTGTTTTTGTGTGTGGAACACATGTATTGTGCGCAGCTCCAAACTGTTCTGTATAGTTGGCTAACTTAGTTGTTTGAGTGAAATGGCTTCAGTTTTCCCATCCCATAGTAATTTGCTACAGAGAAATGATATGGCAGATGTAAATTTTTTTTATAAAGTTAACAATATAAATTGTTATTATGAATAGGTTAAATAGGTACACTTTTGAATATAAAGATAAGCATGCATTTGATAATGATGTGGCTATGTTGGTACATTCTGTTTGAGTTTATTTTGTAGTGTTTGTCTCATTCATATTTTTCCAAGTAAAATAGAAATCCAAGAAATGGGTTAGGTTTTCCTTGATATAATTATGTATAGGGTTTACTAAGGCTGATAAACTCTGCTGATGTTTTGCTGAGGTTGAATTGTAGTTTGTGTAATTCTGTAGTATTCTCTCCAACATCAGCATTTTTTTGCCAGAAATACTCATGTCATCCATGTATGCAATGCATGAAATTTCATAGTATTAATATTTGTGGCAACTCGTTTTTGATCTGTTTAGAAGTTGATTTATATATAGGATAAAAAGCAGTGAGCTGAGTGGTAATCATTGTGAAATTGACTGTGTGGGAATAAATAATGTTGTGTTTATCCTGATAAGTATGGTGTACAGTAGGGAGAGTGGGATTCCTATATTAGCAAGCATATTGTGATAGAATCAGATGCTGCATGTATATCCAGTTGAATTGCAATTAGGGCATACTTTTTCTCTTGTTGTACTGCACTTTGTATCATTTTAAATATAAGTACAGCCTGCATGGTGGAAGATCCCTTCTTTACATACTACATGTTTGATATCAGTAGCAATATGTATGCTTCTAGTTTATCTTTGACTATTTTTTCCCAATATTTTAATGACTAATGGGCCCATGGAGATAGGTCAAGGTTGCTGAGATTTGATATGTCTGCTGTTTTTTTTGTTAAATCACATTATTGCTACTGGATATAGTCCTCCAGTATTGTATATTTTTTGTGATAGGAAGTTAGCAATGTTTCAAAGGTACTATGTGGTAAATTGATTCAAATGTAAAAAGACAAACACTGGTATGCTGTTAGTTCCAAGATGGAAACTGTTGGAAATTTTTTCAACTTTTTCAGTAAATTGTTGGATCTAAAAGAGGATAACTATTTTAGGTATTCTAAACTGATTGGTTGTTGGTGTGTAATCTGTTCTTTCATCTGAGATCTATGTAACTGAGTGCAAACCTGTTTTTGAATAAATTCTGGAAGTGATTCAACTTTTCTCATGTCATATAAAATGATATAACAACCATAACAAAGATATTGATTCAATTGCTCCAATGTTAGTCTGATATTTGAAAAAACAAAACAGTCATCATCACAGTGCTTTCTATCATAATGTAAACATCTACCATGACATTGCTGCCACTAGCTTGGGTAAGATGAGATTAAAAAAACAGAACATACCGAAGTGTTTGTATCTATTGAAGCTTGGCCTAATAAGCACAATTTTTTAATTTTTTCTGAATCTTCATTTAAATATAGCTTGTCTCCTGTCCTGACAATTGTAATCAATTGAAAAAATTGAGACTGAAGATTATAAACAAAAGATGCAGTTAAACATTGAATACAAGAGTTCTGAAAAGTATCAGTAAACAAACTTTTATGTACAATGGGATGCAAATCTTGAAATGTATTATAGAATCCTATTTCTTTAATTGAAAGTTCTCTCATAGAATGAGAAAAATAATATGGTCAAAGTGAGTATCCCCAAAATTCACATCTAAGGGTAAATGTGCACCATGTCCCTGTGCTGTATTTGCCAATACTTTAACAGCAAGTCTAGTAGCAGATTCTCCAAACAAAACTTTAATGTGACCTATATGTTTAACAATTTTATAAACTAATTGATACTTGAATTTTTCTATTAAATCTAATTTTGCAGTTAAACTTTCAACTGATTCTAGTAGTTGCTTTATTTAAGATATTAATTTTGAGGTTATTGGTAAATGGCTCAGTTTATTTCCAGGTAATAAAATTGTATAAATATTAATAATATCACCAGTATAGTTACTAAGATCAAAAACTTTTTCTAATGTAGTTAAATAACAAGTGAAGTTACTATAAGAAATTGAATCTATAACTTTTTGACATCTTTTCAAACATACAGGTTCAGAAATATTTGAAGTGACACCTTCTTCTATAATGACTATTGATGGGTTGAATCTTAATTTCTTATGATGCTAATCTTTTAAACCCTCAAATATTAAATAAACTAGAGAGGTTGATGCTTGGCCATCTGAATAAGCAATTAATATTTTTTCTCTTGGATGAATTAACTTAAATTTTCCAAAAGCAGCACAGAATTTATGAATAAAATATGGTAAAAATCACGATCTGCACATTGAGTCAATGCCTCTTATAACAAGAACTGGATGAATTAACTTAAATTTTCCAAAAGCAGCACAGAATTTATGAATAAAATATGGTAAAAATCACGATCTGCACATTGAGTCAATGCCTCTTATAACAAGAACTGCAGTTTCTTAACATTTTGTACATAGAGAGCCAATTTTGTCTGGAAATCTCCTTTGTAAATAATCTGCTTTTGTAAAACACTACACATCACAAGTTTTTTCTTTAATGACTTTCTAAAAACTAAATGATAATCTGCAATTATATGTTTGAAGCTTTTGCTTGAAATGTTAGTATATGGGGCTCAGGATGTTGTGTCCTATGTAAATGATGCCACTTATCTCAGTTGCCATGGGCACTTCTGGTTGATGAATAGCCCAGTGACCAATGGATATATCAGTGGGTCCATGTGTGTCATTGTGTAAGGCATATATTTTTTTTTGTGGCAAGATATTCCATTAATTGTTTACATTGTGACATAGCTGTGTTAGTTTTTATATGCTTTGTTGGGTATTGTGCATAGGTTTGGCAATGATGATTCTCTTGTGGAGATCATCTGCTAGTGCATGAGAGGTGAATATATCTTGTCTTGTGTTGTATATTGAAGGATAGTATGTTAATGAATGATTGGTAGTTTTAAATTAAGACTTGTGGCATATTGTTAACTTTATTTAGCATAATACAAGTCTCTGAGAATAGGAATTTAATAGTGGTTGTAGAAGTCTAATTATTTTTTCTAGATGAATGAATGTTATTTGAAGCTCTGAGAAATTTATTGTGATGGTTTGGGTATCATGGTCTGAAAACAGGCATGGATTGAATTGGAAATTGATTAGGTGATAAAGCATTGGTATATAATAGCAGAGATCAATGAGTGTGGCATGATGTGAATTAGAGATTGACACTAAATCTGCAGCTATAAAGCTCTAAGCACCTATGAGTAACAGGTTTATTTGGTGTAGCCATTTTGCATTGAATTTTGTGTAACTTAAGTTAAAAATCACCCATTAATATTGTTGGGTAATGGCCGGTTGTAAGCTGTGGGTTTATTATGAGGATTTTATATGCAATTATGATGGGACCTGGAGGTATATATAACAAAGATAATGCTGAGTGTAGTAAGTTTAGCTTTAATGTTATGATAAGAATATGCGAGTCAATGTAAATAATTTTGAAGATTGAAAAGCTGCAGTTTGATTCTATGAGTAGGCCTGTGCCTGCTGAAGATGATGGTGTAGTATGTGGAAAAACCTTGGTTATATAGATATAAATCTGGATTGATTTGTAATCCATTATAGATTTTTGTTTCTAGCAACCCTACTATTTGTGGTTGTATGATGCTAATCCATTTGTTAAGCTGATATATTTTTTGCTATTGAATTAATGCCTCCAACATTCAGCACTGCTATTTTAATTTTCATTAAGTGTACAGTTGGTATTTGTATGTATTTTTAGTTGTGGGTGCTTTGGAGATTTACATTGTATATTTTCATTGACTTGTTTTATTTCTGTTTGGTTTTGGTCTGTTTTGTTTGCCTTTGTATCATTCGTCTGGTTGATTTTTTGTGTTGAGTGTTTGTGGATTTTGTATTACTTTATTTTGTAATACGGTGGTTATCAGATGGTTTTCAAATAGATTTGTGATTATTTATATTGGACTTGAGTCTTTATTTATATTATTAATGATTGGTGAAATAGGGTTATCATCATCTGTCTTTGCTTTTTTTGCTAGCTTCTTTCTGGTAGATCTTCTAGACTTTCTCTTGTTTTCTGGTTGGATTGGAATTGTCAATTGCATTATTGTGCCAGGGCTTCTTGATGGTAATACTACCTCCATCATTTCTATGGCTGTCTTATTAGTAATAGCATGTTGTGTGTTTATATCTGATTCACAGCAAAATCCCAAAATAATAAATATGAACCAGGAGAAAATGGAAATCAAGCAAAAATAACCCAAACCCGGAGAGTGTAAAGAATCATCAAGCAATAAACACTTATGAATCTCCAAGAGGAGAGAGAGATGCTCAGACCACACCAAAAAGGGTCATGGATAGTAAAGATGATGATAGTGGAGAAAAGGAATCAAGTCAGGAAATCGTTGAAGAAGCTAGTGACGCTGAATTAAATGCTGAGATGGAAACAGAAGATGACAAGGTCATAATACTAAGAGTGGACCAAGATACCACTAGTAAGATGAAACCAAAGATAGAAATAGGACAGACAATGAAACATCAACTTAGTTTCATGAATTTACAAATACCATTCCCTGAATCCTCTATACAGAACCCCTTAGCTCATTTAGTGTTAGGGAATTTTTTTGTCTACATTCAGTTGCAGAGAGGGAGAAAACTATATTAGCCAGCCATTATTTAAAAGAGGCTGCAAAGGCATGGTGGAAGTTACTAAAACACCCACTTACAATGATTCAAGGGTATGAGAATGCCATATTGAAGAAATACTGGAGTGAAGAAAGGCAGGAAGTTATTTTACACAGATTAACCAGTCAAAGATATCAAGAAGATTGCAGGCAGGGATACACAACCTACTTCATCCAACAATTCACCACATTCAAATCCCTCACTGCATTCAAATATAATGATCAACACATCATCTGGACAATGGATTCAGAGGATCATGCTTGGGATGTGCCCGATGTCATTAGAAAAGGCCATAGAATTACTAACTGCCATCAACTATGGGGCTTGACACCAACTAGAAAGGACCAAGACTATGACCATCATCAAAAGTTTAAATCATATGGGCTACCTGCTCCAGGAAAATGATAGGACAAATATTAAGTGAAAGGACTGATATACAGGTGATAGACTGACACAACCATAGAGACAATGAGTCCTGAGTAACGGACTTATTGCACAGTATAAGCTAGTAATATTAAACATAAATAATCCATAATGAGACATGTATAATTTTGTGTTTTTGTACAAATGATAGTATTCACGCTCATGCTGTTCTCCCATAGTCTACCAAATAATTAAATAAATTTATAAAATGGATCAAATATAAGTAAAGAGATTTTTTTCATTGTTTTTTTTTTGAAGTGGAAAAAAATGAAGTGGTCAGATCTAAGTTCGATCCTAACTTCATGATATCTCAACTGTAGCCTACTTCAAACCCTAGCACTAACTGTGAATTTCCCAATGCAATGGGGCTTTATACGTTCAATACATGCTAGTTTCAATTAAAACAGTATTATATAAACGTGTTAAAAACAACTACTTTCATATTTAAACTAACCAATATTATAAATAATTTTATGATAAAATTATTTATGAAAACATATATATATATATATTATAACTGCATGGATTGTGTGCATGTATTTATGAATAGTTAAATATATATTTGTTATAAAGTTTCATTGCGTCAGAATGTTTTATTTTTACTTTTACAGATTGTTTAATTTTCAGTGATTAAAAGCTACATTCTTTTGATAAGCTTTCAGATAGTCCTTTTCCAAAGACAATGGGGAAATTTTTATTAATTAGCAAAAAAATAATAATTTAAAATGTAAGGATGGTCCTTAATTAAAATAGTTTTTCAGATATACAAATTCATTTTCTAATTAGAAAATGAATTCAAAGTTAATGATTTTGAAAGCCTTATTGAAAGAATGTATCTGAAATCAATTAACAAAAATTGTAACTTTTGATAATGTAAGAAGCTTTAGTCTGAAGGCATCAAGAGTCAGAATGGGCGGGAAACCAGAAAATAGCCTGGAAAATTTCAAGAAAGGAGAAGCCATATTATTTTTCATTAAAGGAGAAGCCATATTTTTTTAAAGAGAACTTGCTACTAGAAGCTACATCCATATAAATTATGAATCTTTATAGTGTCTTCATTATGGTGCATGGCTAACTTCGGGAATCTGATTGCTGGACCTGAAATCCCCAGAAAATCTTCAATGTAGCTGCCAAGTATACTTTTTCCACACCAATTGTGAGCTTCCAAAACCTGAAAGAAATTAATCCAAATGCTATTGATATGTTAAAATGCGCGCCTACATTTCAACCCAATTGGACTCTGCCATGTAAACTAAGGAACCAACCACAGAAGGAATTGTAACATATTTCTTTAATGAACCGCAATTTTCTGGCCAGTTTCTGAACTTTACTTTACACCATCTTTTAAATTAACTACTGTAAAAGCTCTTCTCATTATAATGTCTTAATTTGTATAAGTAATTCTCTATTTCTATCTCTAGTCTTTAAATTTAATATCATGTTAACTTTCCTTTTTCTTACGATGGTGGTTTGTTTCACTAACTTTATTATATATTTATTGAATAATTATTAATGCCATTTATTTTTATTATATGCCAATAATGCTTCAACTCGATAATAATCCCGTTCGTTAAACTTACCTCATGAAAATAATATAATATTAAGTTTATAGTAATTTTTGCCCACTAGAACTAGATTAATACAGTTCTATTAATTATTGAGTTGAAGGATTTATTAAATGTTTTGCTATTGTTACTAATGGCTGATAATAATTAGACCATTTTCTAACCTATGCTCCTGGCTATTTTTTTGAGTTTCACCAATATTTATTTATTCATATTAATAATGTTAAAGTGTTTTTCCTAAAGGTTGATAAAGGAAATAAAATCAATATACTCTAATTTAAATTTTATACTTTATATTAATATTCAGGGAGGGCATGATATTTAGGGTATAATTAGCATAATTTTATAATTGCATTAATCACATTTATTTTAAGCATGTTTGACTTTAATTTAACATGATCAGGTCATTTTGTAGAGCATTCCTTATATAAAATGGGTTTTATTACTTAAACACAATGATTATTAAGTCACCATTTTCTGAACGTTACTAACACGAGCCATTTCCTGCTGCATAGGGTTGTCATTGGTGATAGTATTGTTACTTTTATTACCTAGGAAGAAATCACTTCCTCACTTGTTCATTATTATATTGGAACACCAAAGGTTCATGGCTATGACCTGGCCTAGCTTTCCCTGTGTTCCATGGATCCTTCATAGGGCATCAAAGACTTGTCAAATACAAGCCACCCTCCTATTTTCTCAAATCACTGACAAGCCACCGTATTTCATATTTGTTCTTAAGGATCAAAGTCGTCACTACCGTTATTTCTCAGTTCAAATAAAGCCTCGCTCTCATGATCATAAATTGTAATGAATTGATTTTATTAAAGTCAAACAAATTCATATTTATTTAAATTAAATAAGTTCTTTGTTAAACAGTAAAATTATGCCCTGATGCTTTTCATGAGTTGATTTACAGTTGTGTGAAAATGAATCTCACATTCTTTTCTTTTAAAATTAAAATAATAATTTCTGTCCAAGCCAAATACCTTTATTTACCTTTATTTACTTGTCGGGGCATAGATATATATTTCTCCTATAATTGCGTATTGATTATTGGCATATGATAACGACTGCCATTCTTATTGTAAATTATAACTCCCATTCTTAAAGACTGGAGGTAAAATATATATAATCTTAATCATAAACAATTTGAACAAAAATATTTATTCTTATTAAACATTTTATATAACACATTTGGTTTTTAACTTTCTTTATTATTTAATAACTATTTTAATATTAATGCTCACTGTCTGTATTGGCAACCCAAACATACATATATTGATTGATTCATAAATATCTATAGCTATTAGTAGAGTCAGATCAAGGGTCTCAAATCATCATCATCTGTTGAGCTAGTTTCTTGGCACATAGTCATGTGCTGTCGTCATATGTCATCCATTGATTCGATCTGAGCTCGTGAGTTGGGTTTGAATTCAGTTTGATTTGGGGTTTAATTCTTTGGTTTAATTGGTGTTGAATCCATACCACAGCTTAGGTGGGTGATGTGGTGGTGGTGTGTCCGGTATAATATACTATCGTTTAATGAAAAATTTATTGCTGAATTGCTGCTTTTTGTACCAGGTATCTTTGTTTAATAGTACATCAGTTATTTTTTTTATATTTATTTTATTCAAATCTGAATTATCTTCAAAATGTGTTATTATTTTACAATGATTTATAAGTTCTAATTTAAATTCATTGGAGTTTATCTAAAGATTATAACCACCAGCTGTTAATAATGTTTTTGAATTATCTTCAAAATATGTTATTATTTTACAATGATTTATAAGTTCTAATTTAAATTCATTGGAGTTTTCTTAAAGATTATAACCACCAGCTGTTAATAATGTTTTTTTTTTTTAAAATAATTTTCGTTTCTCTAGTTTTTCATTAACCCCATTTTACATATCACTAATTGTGGATTACTTCTTGTGTTGAATCTGTTATGAAATTCACAATCTTGAAATACATATTTTCTGTCATAATCTATTTCTGCTGTTCTTTATTTGGTTGTTTCCATAGTTAGTAATTTTCTCAAAGAAAGAATTCATAATATACATTTTTCCTGCGAATTCTACAAATCTATGGCCTCTCTTATTTTTATCACCATAACCAAATTTATCCATAGTATTTTAATTGCTCACTTTTGCAATTTATACAATTATTAGCACTTCTGTTTTTGCTACAATTGCTGCCTTGGCTGACGAATTTACAGCCATCTGGTAATAAGATTCATGATTTAGTTTTATTTGTCGTGATTGTAATTATTTATATAAAAAAGTTATTCACTTCACACATGTATTTATCTTAAAAAAATTCAAATGATATTTCAATGAAGATGTATTAAACAATTGAGAAAAAAGGGTATATAATGTTTCTTGATCTTAAATTCAAAAATAAAAGCTAATAAATTTATCTTGCTGACTTATGCATATTGGTGGAATAAATAATCATATGGTATAACTACTGCAACGCCACAAACTATACATCAGAAATTTAGTCTTTTTTTTTGGTTGGTTTAAGTTCAAAGTTCTTCGTGGATGAGGGTTAATAGTCTTTGTAAAATCTTGTATATATTTATTAGGAATTTCATTAATCTTCATAATCACGGTCCGCGTCCCGGCCGATGCTATGACATATGGAAAAAAAAACAAAAACAAATATTCTCCACTTATATAATTTTTTTATCATTAAAATTTTTAATATACAGTTTTGCCAACAGTTTCTCTATTTCTTTACTCGCTCTTTTAAACAATTGATAATAATCCAGTCACTTCATAGAGCTTTTCCATTCTTTATAAATTTAATAGATTGCCCATCCTACTTTTTTATTTAAAATATTTAGTGTTTAAAAATATTTGTAATTATGATTACCTTCTTTTCTTCTCTTTTACTATATAGTTTTCATAAAATCTTCCATTGTAATCATGACTAGATGACTATTTTATTTTCTTATTCTTTGTTACTTTATAGTTTTTATAAAATCTTCCACACATTTTATAAAGTCATCATCCTTTTAATAATAATGCCATTTGTCATTATTAGTTTTAGCAACTTTTTTTTCAAACACAAGATGTGTTATACTTTTGAATATTTTATTCTTTTCTAAATAGATTTTCTGGTTAATTCTCAATTATAATTCATATGTCATCTTTAATTACTTTTTAGAATCTATTTCACAAATGTTCAATATTCATTTGCTTCTTGGAAATGAATCATTTAAAAATTGTTTCTAATTTTTTCTTTTTTTTAATATGTTGTCTTGAATATTTATTTACTAATAAATTGTTGAAATTTTGTCCTGCTCTTTAGATTACCACGTGATTAAACAATTTTATTATTATTATTTTTTTTTTTATGGGAAGTGAACCCCGGGACAATTGCTTGTAAGGCAACTGTGCTAATTACTCAGCCACCAACGCTTGACTAAACTTGCCTTTAAAAAATTCAAATTCTTCATGAACCAATGAAGGTTGAAATATTTAAAATAATTTTCAAGTTGTAGCTCAAATTTATTGAAGTATTTTTTGTTGGTTAGAAATATTAACTATTATTACAATCGTTATTAATAGCGTTTGTCTCTCTAGCTTTGCAATATTTAACTTTTTATCATTCAATGAGCACTTTTGTGTTGAATTTATTATGTATATTTTAATCTTATGATATATGCCATTTTCTTTAACCTATAATTTAACTTTGGTTGATATTATATCAAGTCATTTTTAATTTTTCTTTAAAACATTTTTAAGATTTTATTCTTTTTTATTTCTGTCTCTTTCACAACATTTTTTTTTCATCTTATAGTCATTTCCCAATTGTAATATTAAAATTTTCTCATTTATATCTATACAAAAATTCTATATTTTTTAAGAATGAGAACTTTTTGAAACATGGATCTGAATTGTCTGCATTTGATGTCTTTCGTTAAGATGAATTAATACGTTTGCCATTCTAAATGATATGCCACCAATCTCTGCTACATCGTTTTTGCATTTTTTAAATAAAGAAACTCATTTCCTGTTTGCTTCTTTCAATTCAAACAATCTTACTTTTTGGTTGAAAGTGATCTACAATTTTAGGAAGCTATCTACAAATTACTTATTTAATGACAGTGAAGATTCTTATAAATGGCCATCGATCATTGGCACCATATTTTTTTTAATTGTTATTAGCAGATTTAACTGTTATCATTACAATTTCCAGGATAAATTGGTCATAATTTACGTTTTTTTTTGTTATAATTATAGATATAAAAAAAGAATTACATTTACCCTCACATATTCAATCTGTCCTCTAAATAAGAATTCTCAGGCATTTGAAAAAAAAAAGTTTTTTGATCTTCATCTCGTTGTCGCAATTGTTGATAAGTATTTTCATTTACCACGTGAATAACCACATGACAATATTTGCAATGACAATAATATATGGAGTGGACATTAGAAGGTTCACTTGCTCGTTTTTTAAGGCTTTAAAAGATTCGTTATTGATTAATAGCAAACATCTTTTTTTGCTATTATATATATATGCGTGAATGCACTGGAGGGGAGGGTATGTGTGCATGTGCAAAAATTTAAAATTATTATAACTTTATAATATTTGTTTTATTATACTGTTTGTTTAAATTAACATCTTAAAGTATTCATGTATTAAGATCTTTCAAAGACCCATCGAGTTGAATGCTTTTATGTATATATTTGCGATTAATAATTTTATTAGCTGATGGAAATCAAATGAATATGAAAGGAGTATTTTTGCATATAATGGGAGATGCTTTGGGCTCAGTCATTGTGATATGTGGTGCTCTTATCATTTGGTTAACCGACTGGGAATACAAATATTATATTGATCCACTACTTAGGTAGGTAAATTAATATATTTTTTTTCTTTACAATTTTTCTAATATTCTTAATGAGTAATTATGATGATTTATTATCTGCAGATGTAACATATTCACACATAACTTCTTATTACTTTATTATTAATAAACATAAATACAAAATGGTATATAATGACAATACAAATCTATCACGAAGAGAATTAAGAATTTGTTTACTACTTGATACCTTGACCAGTGTAGGCCAATGCAAGAATGAATGGCTCAAGAACTAAAGGATTGAGGATCAACTAATTTTCATATAATAAAAAAATAAAAAAACACTTAATGTTCAAGCCAATTGAATAGAATTGTTGTACTCGACAATTGATCATAAAATAAATTGACTTGATGACATTGCATTTTATCATGATGATAAAACTGCTTTTCTGTATATCAATCTATTTAGCTATATAGATATTAATATAATAATAAATAATTCATTTTTTCCATCTTACACAATATATGTTAAAGCACTCTAATGTCATTTAGAGTAAAAATTAATAATTATCACATCACAAACCACATTGATAAAAAAAAGTCAGAAACTGGTATGGGGATGAGGATAAATAATGCATTAACATCTGGTAATTATTAATTACTAAAACTTAATTTAAATATCATTAGTGAAGGAAGCTTGATTAGATGTCAGTAAATTGATTATTTTTTTTAAAGTGCTTTTACTATTATACAATTTAAACATCTGTAGCTGGTGATAATATATGAATTTGAATCCATGGGCTTTTGGTTGACAAGTATACCACATTAGTAATATGTTAAATTTTGCAAAGTAGTAATTAAATTCTTTCTTTATTCAGGAAATCATGTGACATTCAAACACTGGAAATGTTAATATTTAGTTATATTCTAGATATATATCTCTTGAATTACCTATTCCATCACTGCATGAAAACCACCCAAGGCATCGACAATTAAAAGTAGTCACTCACTCTATTACTTAAAGTATATCTGTCAAAGCTCATTAACTAAATGAATTTTTTATTTTCATTACTTAGCTAATAATTGATCTGGAACATACCATTCTGATTCTACTCTTCTATCAGTACATTAAAATATGCAAAGCATTGAAAGTAAGAATCAGTAAATGGAGAAATAGAGCAAGGTCCTAACAGCCATATACTTATGGTTACATGCAATGAGAGTAGAACATCATAAATGTTAAATTAAAAAAAACTAGAGTAATATAGAAGTGAATGTACGTTTACTTTAAACCAGTAAATTAACTATATAACGATGAATATATGTAATATTTTTTATTAATTTAACATTGGTAAAATAGCAATGTATACAAATACAGCCTTGATATAATATTAGCTCACTTATTTGATCCTGAGACATACTAAAATTATATTATAGAACGGGCAACTTAGAGGTAAATTAAATATAAAGCCATTTTCCAAATATGTAGTTGTTGGTCCGGTGGCTTTTTCTTATTTCTTTAACTACTCTTTTATAAAATTTTGTTTGCTGCAGTAATTTAAATATTTGACAATATTTTTCAACCGGTACATTTTCTTCTAATTAGTTTGTTTTTCCTTTTATGATGATTAATTCATTTATAAAAATGTTAGTTTTTATTTTAATTCGATAATTGCCTGTTTCCAATTAAAACTTATCTATGACTATTTGAATATAAATTAATTTAATTTAAACTATTTGAATATGTAAGATATAAAAATATACACTAATATGATTTAGCAAACCTGCGTTAATTTATACTTTTAAGTTTGTGGGAGCTTTAATTTCGTATTTTTGTTTAAGCACACGCCTTCAGCAAAAACTTCCACTACAGCCCTGTTTTAGAGTGTCTTCCAATGATATTATAATCTTATCGTCATTTTAGATTAGTATAGGGAATTTTTAAATGAAATTTTTTTAGTGTTTTTATGCTACTTTGTTGAAAGGACTAATTAAATTTTATAAAAGAAATCGATCAAAATATGACTAATTTAGTTGTAGTAATTATATCATTCTGATGAAATAGCATATATTATAATTTGTTAAATACAACAGCAACAAATACTACTGTTTTACAATTCTATATCCAGGTTTTGTTTTTCTTTTTTAAATCTAAAAAGCTATCTACATATTTACATTGAATCACTTTCCCAAGCTAATAACCATTCAGCTAAAGGTTCGATTTTGTTTTATTGTTGACTGATTTTAAAAGAAACAATTATGATTTTTAAATATTTATTACTAAAGCAAATTCATCCAAAACTTTGAAAATGTTTTTATATCATTTTTTGAATTGGCAAGAATAGCCTAGAAATAATGCAAATCTAAAAACAAAAACCATGTTCTTGTTTTTGCTGAGTTCAAATTAAAAACTATCAAATCTATTTTGTATCCTGATGTCTATTTCATAAAATTGTTCATAGGCAGATTTAGAAACTACTTTCAATAACAATTCATTTGCATTCCATTTAAGTCTAATTCTAGGTACATAAACAGCTACAATTGAAATCAATTACAACTTAAAAGCAAAACAAAGTTGTAGTTAATATCATCTCTATTTAACTCTAGTTTTATTTTAATGCGGCAGTTTTATACTTTAGCAATAATAATACTTTTCATTAGTTTGAATATATTCTGATGAACAACCTAATCATCGCATACCCTTTTATTTAATATAATCAAATTAATAAAACAACGTGTAAATCAAATTAATAATCACAATATGTAAAACGAATCTTTGCTTCTAATATTTTTATTACTGTGATTTGGCAACAAAAATATAATGTATAGTACTTCTTCTTTCTGTAAATCCATTTATCCACAAATGTAAACAACTTCTTTCAATAAAATTTTTGAAAATACTTTTGCTGGAATCAATAACAATATTATTCTATCATTATTATTACAATTTATATATATTAGAATAATAAAACGCGATTTCATAAATCCATATATTTGTAAAAAAAAATTTCAGTAGTTTTGAAATGTAACACATCACCAACATTTGCAGTTATATCATCAACGATTGTAACAGTTTCATCTTTAAGATTACAAACAGCTGTTTTAATTTTATTAAACTGAATATCTTTGTTCCAGATTAAATATATAGATAGAATATATATTTTTATGTGAGGTATCAATTCTCATTCCATTATTCAAAAATAATATTTTTGTTAGAAATATCTTCTTTATTATATAAAAAAAGACCGTTCTGTTGACTTAAAGGATTTTTGAAATTTTTTTTGGTGGGGAAGGGTATAGTAGCAAATAAATATACTGTCTTTATAGAGTCACTCTTCAATAATTCTTGTGTTTTCTAATATCTTTTATTGTATTTTTCATTCTTGTCATAAAATCTAAACAAAAATCCATAAAATCTTACCTTTTTTAAATGTTTACCTTTATGGGCTTTCCATTTCTTATACAATTTATCCGGTTTTTTTTTCAACATTTAAGAAATAAAAAAATTATCCCTTTCTTCTTATAAATAAAGTTTACATATCTTTTATTACCTTTTTAAAATATGAAGATATTACTCTTTTTAATAACAAGGTTTGTATAATACTTCTTATGTCTTATTTTCTCTCTCTCTATTTTTTATTATTCTATAGCAGGTTATTTTTTTAATTTCAAATTAATTTCCCATAATTCTAATTTTTTTTTATAAATCAATTTATTTGCACTATTTTTTCATTTCTTTAATTACCTTGGAATATATTATTTATATATCCAATTTTTTATAGGAATATGTTTACAAATTATTTATCTAATAAACTTGCACATTAGAAAATTTTTATAATTTATTGTTTTTTTATTTCAGATGTCAGAGCATCGGCCGGGAAGCAACCCGCAAACCCGGGAAAACTGCTTGTGAGGCAACTGTGCTGACCACTCAACCACCAACGCTTGACTATATATAACTTATTGTTCTCATTATTATTTCCACATAATCCAATTAAAAACTGTTTTTAGTTTATTTTCATTCATAAATTGTAACCTTCAAAATACATTAATGAAGCTTTAATTTTTATCATTAAAGATGACATTAATGTATTTATCATTGAATAACCTCATTATTTGCCAACAATTTATTATTCATCATGTGTCTACCTACTTTTTAAAAATTCTATTAAATGTCCATTTTTACCACATTTAAAACATGTTTGTAAGAGCTACCTACATTCTTTTGCCATGTGACCCCTTTTTCCACAGCAAAAACATGTTACTTTATAATTGTTACTGCACTAGCTTTCCACAGCATTATATTCTCCTTTTCTGTCTTGAACACCCCCATTTTAATATTTTCCTTAGTTTTAGTCTTAAAAATCTGAGCCTGTTCAAGAATTAATTCATAGGTTATACCTTTCTTAGTGACTATATCATATGTGATATCAGGTTCTGTTAGTAATTGTTGTCTGTGCCTATCGTCAGATATCCCTCATAACAATTGATCTATGAGTATTTTCTCAATGAAATCCCCATAACCACAATCTTTAGCTAACTCCCTCAGAGCTGAGTTATACTCTTTAACCCCCCACATTAAACTGCTTCCTATTTTACAAGATTAAGCAAGCTATATGATGAGATGGATGACGGATGGATGAAGCTAAAATAATTCCTTAATCTCTTTATTAATCCCTCATACTTTACATTCCCTGTAATAGGTACCTCAAATAATCTATTTATAACCTGTATTACTTTTATATCAGTGAAACACACGTGCTACTATTTTCCATTTATTATCTTTGATACCATTCAATGTAAAGAAATTCTCTATCTGCATAATATATAATGGCCATTCCAACGTGTTATTTACCTCAAATTCTGCTATGCTGTTTTGATCAAATGAAGTCATTTTATTTACTATTATTTATTGTCCTTACTATTAACTTTCACCTGTCTGCTAAATTCTAACTCTCCTTTTCACTAACTTACTAATGATTTAACTCTAATTTTTTCTCTAAGTTCAACATGACATGACTGCACAGCTAATTTACTATGTCTCTGAATGTGATCGGCAGGCAGCAAACAAGAATACATAATTAACTTTAACAGACAACAACATATATAAATAATATCAAAACAATTTATTTACAAAAACTTCTATATACATATAGTCTGCTTGTGCAAGCACAACTCATAAAATTAAATTTCTAATAATGAATAAAATATTTCTTCAGTTAAGGTAAACAACATGTTATATTCCTTTGTTGAGAAATAAATAGGGAAGTTACAAAAGACAATTTACTCCAGAAGTTTTCTCTTATTTTATTTGAAAATAAAAATAACTAATGTAAAGTCAAAAAATTATAATGGAAATAATTATAATTCCAAACAAAACTGCAGAGATTTATTTTTATTAAAGATAAAAATAACTAATTAAAGTTAAATAATTATAATGGAAATAATTATAATTACAAAAAAGCTGCGGAAATTTATTTTTATTAAAGATAAAAAGAATTAATTAAAGTTAAATAATTATAATAGAAATAATTATAATTCCAAACAAAGCTGCAGAAATTAAAAGTTAAGAAAAATCAAAAACGGGGTTTTAGAAAACATGCGATAAAGAATTTGGAGAAATGTAGCAGATAAAACTAAACAAAAGAACACAGAAGGATATAAAACTGTGAATGGAAAAACATCGGGCGCTTGTTACAGTTTTGTTTACCAGCAGAAGTTGAATATGTGTATCAAGCCATTAGAGCTATTGGCATTACAACTGTTTAATAATGGGTGCTTAGCCATGTAGATAAGTTCCATATATTTATCTAAATTTCTTGTCCTCATTTGGTGTTTATATATCATATTGTATATTCTTTTTTACCATTCTGAAAAACTTAGGGGTGAAGACATTACAAGATTGGTGTAGTCAAAATTATCTAATCTAATGAAGCTTGAAAGAATAAGGCAGATGAAAAAGTCAACCGCTACTTTTTGAAATAAGTAAAATGTCATGAGGACAAAGCAGTATTCCAGAATTTAGTATTAAAAATGCCGAGGAATGGCCTCTCTATATTATGTAATTGGAATTTTTTTTAAAGTTGAATGGGATAAAAGATAATGAAAAAAAAGTGACTGCACTTTTATGATTAGCAGAATGTAAAGTCATAAAAATTGTAAATAAATTATGGGACAGACTGATAACCATGGAGTACAGTTTGAAGATATAGTTAAAAAATTAACAGACTATTTTAGCTCAAGACCATGTAGCTAGATTAACTCTTAAAGATAGAAAAAAAAACTAGGGAGGAAAAAATTAAAGACTATGATATAGTATTAAAACAGTTGGCAAAAAACTGTAATTATGGCGAATTTTTAAAACAAGATTTTCTGGATCAATTATTATGGAGAATGTATGACAAAAGATTGCAAAAGATGTTGTTAACGGAAAGTGATTTATCATATGAAGTGGCTATTAAAAAAAGAGTAGCATATAAAGCAGCAATTGAACAAGCCCTAGTTTTTAGAAACAACTCAGAAGAAACCAGCAAAATGGCAGTTTATAAAATAGATAAAAGGCAGTAGCCAAAGAATAAAAATATAAAGAGAGAGACAATGTTAGCAATGAAATGTTTCTGCTGTGGTAAAACTGGCCATGTATTTAAGAATTGCAAATGGAGGAAAGAAAACTGTTTTAACTGCTGATTTAAAGGGCATTTAGCAGCTGTATGCAAAAAACCATGACAAACAAAATGTAATCCAGGTACAAAGGGTAGAACATATAGTATTAACTATATAGCAATTAAGGGGAAAAGCATGGCCATGAGAGATAGGACCATTTCACAAGAATAAATAGAGGTCAATAAACTACAAGAATTGGAGTTAAGGAACCAAGAATTAGCTACCATGCTTAAGAGAAAGACACAATCTGAGCTACAACTCAATTTGTAGTTACAAGAACTGAAAAATTATAATTCCAAATTACAAAATAAACTGAAAGATTGAAGGCTTCTAGACAATAAGTACCAGAATTCGAACATAGTGTAACCAATGCAAGCATTTCTAGTCAACAATATGAAAAGATGACTAAAAAACTATCAAAATAAGTGCACAAATTAAAACTGGATGTTTATAAATTAAATAAATTAAAAGAAGAACTTAAACAACAAAATTCAGAACTTAATGAAAAATTACAAGCCAAACTTTCAGAATGTCAGAGTTTTGAAAAATCGAATGAAGATTTAAAAAGTAAACTGGCAATGTCAGAATTATCTGAACAGGTAGAGAGTTGGCTGTAGTGTGAAATGGAACTACAAGAAAGGATGGCCAAAGGTGAAAGTGAAATAGACACTTTTAAGGATTTTTTTTGGAAAAGCAGCAATTTTTGGACAGTGAGCTGCTAGAGACAAAAACCAAAGAACAGGGGAAAACCCAGAGTTTCTCCAAGTGGGGGAAAAATGCACTCAAGGTGATAAGGAAAAAGCAGAGTTTAAACAGATTTCAAGGTTATATCGATTAATCGGAAAAATCAACTATTTCTCCAAGCTGAAAAAGAGAAATCGCCCAGACCTATATGGAATAAAAGGAAACCACGCAGATTGGATGATTATGTGTAACAAAAATAAACTCTAACTTCTGGAGTGAGGGAAGGACGTTTATTGAGAAATAAATAGTGAAGTTACAAGAAACAATTTACTCCAGAAGTTTTCTCTTATTTTATTTGAAAATAAAAATAATTAATGTAAAGTCAAAAAATTATAATGGAAATAATTATAATTCCAAACAAAACTGCAGAGATTTATTTTTATTAAAGATAAAAATAACTAATTAAAGTTAAATAATTATAACAGAAATAATTATAATTCCAAACAAAGCTGCAGAGATTAAAAGTTAAGAATAATCAAAAACAGGGGTTTTGGAAAACATGCGATTGGAGATATGTAGCTGATAAGACTTAAACAAAAGAACACAGAAGGATATAAAAACTGTTATTGGAAAAACATCGGGCACTTGTTACAGTTTTGTTTACCAGCAGAAGTTGGATATGTGTATCAAGCCATTAGAGCTATTTGCATCACAACTGTTTAATAATGGGTGTTTAGCCATGTAGCCAAGTTCCATATATTTATCTAAATTTCTTGCCCTCGTTTGGTGTTTATATATTGGATTGTATGTTTTTTTCTACCCCTCTGAAAAACTTAGGGGTGAAGACATTACACAACGATGTACTTTACCTACTGTACAGTATATAGTCTTTTAATCAGGCATTTCAAAAATAATAATAAGACCTGGATAGTCTGTTACTAATCTTAATTGGCTTGATTACCTACAGGAGCCAAAATCCTAAGAATGAAGTCCACTACAATTCTTAGAATCAGCAACAATAAGCAGGATTCCTCAAAAGAGCACACAGTCCTTTTTCTCTAGCTTTTTATATCCCCCTTCCTTTTATTATCAATTACAAAATAAAAGTTAAAAATTATTACAAAACCATTCTGGATTAGATATCTCAAGATTATATCAGTGTTAACTGTATATTTGTAGAATAAATAAAAATCTCCTTTTTTAGTTTGCCTCATTGTATTCAAATTTTCCTTTTCTCAATAACAAAAATTGTTAATTGTTATATAATTAGAGCATTACATTATACAATCTAGACAATTGTTATTTTTGTAATCAGAGAACCAATGTGTCAAACTTAACCCTACAATGATGTTATGTTTGATGCATGAAAAGTTGGTCATCCCTGTCTATAGGTGATACTTTTATAATAGAATTCTATCATAGTTTTTTTTATATGTCAAATGCGTTGACCGGGAAGCGAACCCGGGCCAGCTTCTTGGAAGGCAGCTATGCTAACCACTAAGCCACAAATGCTTGACAAATTCTATCATGTGTTGTAAATTACATATACTTTTCAAAAATATTTTATTATATATATATATGTGATAAAAATACACATTATATACAATTCATTATTATCTGCAATATAGTTTGAAAACTAATGTCAAAGACACAAAGAGATTACCGAATATTGATTTTAGTTTTTGGACTTTCCACATAAAAATAATATATAATATAAATTTTCTTTTGTGTCTATGTTAGTATTCAAACTCATACTTAATGCACTTTCACTTTTTAAAAGTTTTCAAATTCTAACGTTAAAATCTTATATGACAGTTTTAAAAATGTTGTTTGGCAAATTTAAAAACGTTTTGAATATCTATATGTCTTTTTTTTTCATATGTCATAGCATCGGCCGGGACGCGAACCCACAACCGTCTGCAACCAACTACTTGCTTGCAAGGCGGCTGCGATATCGGCTAACAACGCTTGACGTCTATATAAAGTCTTTTATTTCATGAAAATAAAACTTTTGGGGGCAGAAATTATAATTATCTGTACATAGGATCTAGGAAGACTTGTGAAATCTTAATTTTACTATTTTTTAATTTATATTTTTGATCTATATTATAATGGACAAAAGAAATCTGCAGATATGGTCAACATCAATTACTAGAGAGTGGTACTAAATTTATTATCTAAAATTTTCTATTTATATTACAAAGTGGTGATATTCTATTATCTAGTAGAATCAGACTTCAATTGATATTCCATACTGGTGAAGATATTCAACAATAAATCCTATATACACAGCAGTCATTACCAATATTTTAATGAGTCCACTAGATCGCAGAGAATTATTAGGCTTTTTAAAATAAGGCAATAATCATTGTATGTAACAAGACCTAGGATCTTGTAACAATTAAAAAGTAAATTATACACTAAATAATCAAAATGATTTTTCACTATCAATTTAATATTATAATTATTCCATAAATTAACATGAATATATTATAGATGCTTTAACAAATAACTTCTGTCATGCGTTGTTAGCCGAGAGGTCATCGCAGCCGCCTTGCAAGCAAGTAGTTGGTTGCAGACGGTTGTGGGTTCGCATCCCGGACGATGCTATGACATATGAAAAAAAAAACCTCTTCATAATTATTTACTATGTGTAAATTTATGAAGTAAAGTTATACATCGTATTGTATATCATCTTAGATTTTTACATACATTTTTATTGGTGTGCATGGAAATATTTCGAATGTTAATCTTATATATAGCATTCAAATTCAACATGATTGTACTCAAGTAAGCTTATGGTAACTATTATAGAATTTTAATGTCTTAGGAATCATAAAACACATTTAATCACAGAACTGGTCAATCATTATTATTTGAATAATTTTACAACAAAATACACACACTAGCAAATTTGAAAAAATATTTTAAATTTATATCATAATATAAAGCACACAAATATTAATTATACCAAATTTTTTATAAATGTAATAAATTTCTATAAATATAATAATTTGCACAAATAAATAATGATTTTTATATGCTATAAAATATATCGAACTTATAATGTAATAAATTTGTTAAATGCATCCTAAATCTTTTAAGCCTTATATGTGATATCAAAATGAAATTATGATTAACAGTTTTTAATTAACCAAGTCTATTATATTTCAATTAATTTATAATACAAACATATACCCAAACCTTATCTTCAACAAGTAATCAACAGGATATTTAGTTTTTCTCACTTTAATATTTGATCTGAATATATATTTATAAATTTGACCCCCCTCCTCTAATTTAGATTATGCTTTAACTTATAATTTAGTTAAGAACAATAAAAAAAAAAGAAATCAAAATCTCTAAAAATGAGCCCTTCCTGCCTCTTTTTTATATGTTACTTATGACCTTTATTATTTTCAGTATACTTTTCATATGTGATCTTATCCCACTATCTTATAAATGTTATAAGTTGACAGTTAATAAAATATATAAAGATTTTAAATGATAAGATAGAATGCTTAATAAAGTTTATACACATGTATTGTAAAAAAAAAAAAAAACATTTCTGAAAGTCTATTTCTGTATTATACAATTAAACTAAAGGGAGAGAGATAAAATTAATTGTCAAGGCTTTTTATTAAGTCATGGTTTAACACTATACATCGTTGAAGTTTATTTATACTTATTATTTGTGTTTATTTTATTTTTTATTCATTCATTAATTAACTTTGTTGTTAATAATTTACTTTGCTAATGTTTGTTTGTTGTTGTCTATCTATCAATTGTTTATTAAAATAGACATATTTTTCTCTCTCTGATCTAGCAGCAGCAATTTATTCTTATGTTATGGAATAGCTGTAATCACAATTAATGTCTAATCATCACAAATAAATTTTCTATGTGATGTGATGCGATGTGATGCACTGTGACTTCTCCTTAAACGGAGTCAGGAATCTCTCAGCAGCTAAGCTCAGAGAAACCTGTTAGCCACCTTACCTTCCTTTTCTATTGTCCACCCTAAGTTTTCCCATAATCTGCTCCATCCCATTTCCACAACATAATCTTTGTCAACTCCATGACCTTTATATCTAAATCCCCCTTATTTCCCCCCAAACTTAGCATAAAAACCAATAACTCACTTTCTGTATAATCACTTTGTTCATATTTAATTTTCCATAACTTTATTATTTGTACCCTTTCTGCTTCCAAGCATTTACATTGAAGTAACAGATGCCTAATATTTTCTATGCCTTCCTTACACAACTTGCAGACTAAATCACCCATATTTTTCCATTTACGTGTATATTCCCTTGTTGCTAGAGATCCCATTCGAGCCTTAAACAATAAACCACTTTCCTTACTATTATCATAAATTAACTCACACCCAATGTTCTGTTTATTTCTATATATATTTAAACCATTTTACTCTCCATACTAGTTCTCCATCTCTCAAACTCCCTATTCTTTATTAATGAATCTATTCTTCTATCCCATTCCTTACCACTATAACACTCAACAATCCTCCTAACACAATCATCCCACCTTTTGTACAAGTATACTGACATAAATTCTTTATCCAAATCTTCTGCATACCGCATTACCTTTCTCACCCATCTTGTTGCCCATCCTTGTAACCCAATTAAATACTATTTTAGCTATTCTTTTATTATCCATAAACTGCAATCTACCAAACATTTTCAATTTGCTTTAGGCTCAAAGAAGCCTGTTGGTGCTCTCTAGTGACAAATATTCATTTGGTTGTCTAGTGCACTATAGTTCTTCATTCTGAACTCTGCCAGATGGCCAGAGATGAAGCATATTGGCTTTTCTACTCTTCCATTGTATTTTTCAATACCAGACACAATAAATAAAATGGAATCACAATCAGAGACTAATCAGCAGCAATAATGATTCAGAAGTAATCAATAATAGGTTAGCAATAATCAAATTATCTATTCAATAATCAATCAAAGTAGTCATTAACATAATAAATTATAACCACTATTTATAGTTTATGGAGTTGGCTTATGAGCAAAATCAGATCCGTCATCTGCCATTTCAATTCATCAATCTATTGGTACTAGATAATTCCTGAATTTCATTTTGGTCTGCTACTTATTTGTCCAATTGTCACATTTACAAAATTTTATCTTTAAAAGAGATTACCAGACTAATTAAAATCAAATATGTATCTTCTTAATTAATCAATCTGTTTATAAGATTTTTAAGATAATGCCATTTCCATTTTACAATTGTAAAGTACCTTTACATATCTTGCTTTAAATTATTTTTAAAATAAACTTTTAATTAATCATACCATATACATTTATCTGCACATATAAATTGTATACATAATTTTTATTTATTAAAATTATTGAAAATCTTTACTTTTAAAATAAACTTTAATTTTTTAAAGTACAGACATGAAGCATATATAAATATCACTTCATATCAGTACAGTCAGTCAAAAAAACCTCAAATAAAAATGAATTTGCTTGATTAGTAAAATAATACACATACAAAATTAGTATACAAACTAACTACATGACAAAAAATAGTCTATATATCTAAAATGAAACTCAATGTATTTTTTATTAGGCTATCTATTAGCCTCTTTGACTTTTTCCATGTAATTTTTTTCATATAGGAGATAGTTCTTCTTCTTGTAGTAGTGACATCAGTTCTGATGGCTGTCTTTGGTTCACATTTCTTTGCTTATTTTGGTTTGTTTTTATCTCAGACTTTTCTTTATAAGTTCAATCATTCCCATTTAAATATTGCATTGCCACTGTATGCAATTTGGGTGAATCCAGTATTTTAAATTTGTCTGTGTTTTTTTTTTCATATTTCCAAAGTCTATGGTAGTTAGCCATTCTGCTATTTCTTCAATATTATGATGGCTTTTCCCCAACATAATTAGCTATACCATTTCAGACATATTATAACAGATTGCTCTAATTATCTGCTTCTCTGATAATAGAAAGACAGTCAGTTACCTTAATTTGGCTATCTGCCAGTAGAAACCTCCCAGTACCCTGGGCATTTCTCTTGGATGATCTTATGCAAGAGCCCATCTTAGCATTCCTCTCTACAGAAGGTATGCATTGTTACATATTTATAATCTCCAAAAGTCTGGAGTTTTATTCTCAAGGTATGTCACCAATCTCTAGCTGCTCCATGAAGATGGTTACAGACAATGGAGATCTTTTTATTCTCTAGCCATTTACAAAATTGAAACATTTGTAAACTTTTCAAATGTGCCAATGGGCTTTTTCCCATATTTGCTCTGAAAGATTTTACCTGAATGTTCTTCATGAGCATTTGTCTAGTTTGCCTATCTTCTGTGCTATCCTTGTTGTTTAATGCTTCTTCTGGAGAGTTTGCATTATACTCTTTCATTTTTTTATTTCATTGACTCCTGGATTCATAGTGGTCACTTTTGATGGCATCTATTCTTTGCTCAAGGCATCTTTTATTTCCACATACACTGACTCTATTTTTTTGTTTTGTTTTTAGTTTTATCTAAGCCCTAATTTTATCATGAAACCTTTCTTCTCTAAGCACTATGACCTCTTCTTACACATTAAGCTGCTGTTGCAAGGCTTCTTGTGTCTATTTATGGTCCTCCAATATATCATTCATCTGTACTATTTTTTCTTCCACACTATCTACTTTTATAATTTTTAATCTTATGTCTTCTTTAATCTCACTCACATTTTTTACTACCTTTACCTCTTGCTCTACTTCTTCAATATTTTATTTAACTTTTTTCTATTGCTTCTACTGAATTCTGAGCGTTATCTATCCTATTCATTAATTCCTTCTTCATTTCTTGTTGATTTTGCACTAGCATTTCTTTCATTTTTTGTTGACTTTGATTTATCCTTTGTTCCATTTCTTGTTGACTTTGATTCATTCATTCTTTCATTTCTTGTTGACTTTATATCATTTCTTGTTTATTTTAATTTATCATTTCTTTCATGTCTTATTTAATATTTTGCATCAGTGTCTTCTGGCTTTGTATGAGAATATTGATAAGCATTTGCATTTCCATGAGCTTGTTTGTTTTTTCAAAAACTTGGAGCTTTTAAAAAGTAATGGGACTATCTTCAGGTTACCTTTTCAGGTATTAAATTATTATTTTGTTCCTCAGTTTCCAATTTATACAACAAAAAAAAATCCACAACAAAAAAATATTCTGTACAATTAAATTCAAAATTCTGCTTTCAACACTAACTCCTAATTTACATTTCACTCCACCACACTTTATATGAGTACATGCTGATTCCATACAAAAGTCCTTCATTTGCAATTCACATTCTGTCTTTTGATGACCTTGCCTACTTTAAAATTTTTTATAGTATCCAATTAAAAACAAAGACAGTCTTGGATATATATTTACTTTCATTTATTTATGTAGTGCTGATACTAAATTTCACTATTAACAAAATTTTTCCGATCATTATTGACAATAATTTGTCAAATAACTTTCATTTATCAATAAATATATATTTTCAATCAATAATTACTTTTCTAAATGTGATCTAAAATGAATTTATACTACTTAAATTTTTTTTATCTTTTCTCTACGTCAACCTATCAAACTAGAAAAAAAGTTATTTACTCTTATGTTTACATTATTAAAGTTTTCCAAGTATATCTTTTTCTTTTTGAATCAGTATATAATTGAAATTAGGCTTTTGATATCAGGGATTCATATTTATACATTAGCCTCCATATTGGTATGCCACTTACTAAAAAATATTGTTATTGTCAAAATGTGTACATCTTATATACAAATCATCCAAGAGAAATTTGCGTGGAATCTCCACATTCCGATATCACAGAATAAATATTTTCTTTTTATAGCCTACTAAGATCAGCTAGACATGTAAGACTCTCCATCATATTTTAATTAAACTATCCATTGCAAAACAATGACAAATGCTAAAGATAATGAGGCACTACAATTTATTTACAAGTTTACAATACACACGAAATAGCATAAATTGACTGCCCTAACAATTTATAAACAAGTTAATATGATTAGTTATTTATGGCTTCGAATAATTAAGTTTGTGCACAGATAATATAGAGTATAATATGGCATAATACACTATAATTGCTTCTGAACAAAGATAAACTTGCTGCACAAATTAATGGTTATAAATACTGATTATGACAGTTTTTAAGCTCTAGTAAACCTACAGTTTGAGGATATTGTGATTTCATTAATTATTTAAAGAACCAGACTACTATAAATACTTTCAGACTATAATGCAGTTAACTAAATATACACTAAATGTGCACAGTTAAAATGCAAGAAATAATCCGCATTACATTATTTATGAAAAAATAAATACATATGAACTAGGAATATACTATACAATAGGAATCTTCATCTATTGTGTATTATAGTAAAGATATTAAGCAGAATATGGACTGGCATCACAAAAAATAAAGCAGTTGACATACATTATGAATGTCCATCTACTACATATTACTGTTCTAAGTAAAATAATGACTGCAAGAAACCAGCAATCTCAGTGGTATCACAATCATTTATGAATAATTAAAATATATACAGACAATTCTCATGTATAAACAAGACAACCTAAAATAAAGTTATAGCAGTTCACTTATACCAATACACCCAAATTATCCTTCCCTAAAATTGGAAGATAATTTGCTTAAAACTATAAATTATTAAAAAATAATAATAATAAAAACAATCTTAGTTTATTCTGTCTATGCAGCCTGTTTTATATTTTCTGGTAATGGAAATGCCAGCTTTTTAAAATAATAAGTCTTTCTTTATAAGCATGGCAACAGATTGCAATTATAAGCTAAATAATTGCATTTTATAAAAAAATATTCTTCTTTTAAATTTATTCCACCTGAATTGTGGAATGATTAAATAAAGCAAAATAGCAATTTCTTGTCATACTAGTTTATAAACAGATTTACAAAATCAGTAATAACAGTAATTTATAAAAATAACGAAGATAAATGTTTAATGATAGTAATAGAGATTTATAATAATATATTTGCTCCAAAAAACTTGAGCCGAGTCAAGCTACTATGAAAAAGTAAAAATGAGTACAAAAGAACTTAATAGCACTAAGCCAGCTTTTGGTGAATTCTCACCAAAATCATAGTGCATGAGAATGAAACACACCATTAATTAGATGAAAATATAAAGGTTTATTGCAGAAAGAAATGTAAATTTATGAAATATTAGATGTTTCATATTTTTAATAGAGGGACATAAATTTTTTTTCTGTCGATTGAATGCATGTCCCTAGCAATAATGCATGCCTTCTTGAATTTTCTCTTTCAATCATCCCTCACTGTACAGATTGTTTTGACATTAGAAGGAAAAGGCACATGTTCTGAAGCTATATCATGATCCAAAAAAAAATCACTTGTGTTCACAGCTTTGCTTTGGTATTTTATGAAGATAGGTGTGCTGAGCAATTCTTGTAGATCTATTGGCTTGAAATATAGCATATTTCATTCTTCTGAATTATAATTCTGATGAAAATTCACTGAAAGCTGGCTTCTTTTGCACCTAGTTTTACTTTTTCATAGTGTCTTGACTCAGTTTAAGTGTTTTGTAGTATTTCATTAGTGCATGAAAAGTGAAACATTGGATAATCACAATAAAATATTTTTTAAAGTTTGTTCTCTTTCATCACTAAGAGTTTGGGTTCAAATTTCAGGTAATGGTATACTTTTAGTGGACTTTATTCAACTATAGCTATGACATTGATAGGGCTTTAATTGTACTGTTCTTAATTAATTCCACAGGTAGTAGAGGGCAGTAGTTTACTTGTTGATTGACAGGTGGTTTCTCTCCAAAGCAGTAGACATTTGAATGCTGTTTTTACATTAGCTAATGACTTCTTTCTGTACTTCTCTATGGATTTTTACCATGCACTCTACCAGATGGCCAGAGTGAAACAGATTGGCTTCTTTACTATTATATTGTATTTTTCAGAACCAGACTCAATAAATAAAATTGAATCACAATCAGAGATTAATCAGCAGCAATAATGATTTAGCAATAATCAATAATGCAATAATCAAAGTATCTATTCAATAATCAGTCAAAATAATCTTTAACCCAATAAATTATAACCACCATTTGCAGTTCCTGGAGTTGTCTTATCAGCAAAATTGGATCCATGGTTTGTCATTTCAATCCATTGATCTGGGTGGGAGATAACTCCTGAATTCCATTTTGGTCAGCTGCTTATTTGTCAACTCATGACATTTACAAAATTTTATTTTTAAAAGGGATTATCAGACTAATTTACAACAAATACTTATCCCTTTAATTAATTAATATGTTTATAAGAATTTTAATTACTTTTTCTAAGATAATATCATTTTCATTTTATAATTGTAAAATACATTTACAAATATTAATAAAAGAAATATCCTGCTTTAAATTACTTATAAAATAAACCTCTAATTAATCATACCATATACTTTTATGTGTGTATATATAATTCTTATTTATCAAAATTATTGAAAATCTTTATTTTTAAAATAAACTTTCAATTTTTTAAATTACAGATATGAAGCATATATAAATATTACTTCAATATTGTACTGGTAGACAACTAACCTGTGTATTTATACCATGTACACAGAATTAAACATGAGGTTACTGACATGCATCAAAATACAGTATCCTCATAAACTCAATATTAGACTCTAAAACTAATGACTTAAAGTTAAGTAATTGAAGTTTTAAATGAGAGAGATCAAATCAAAGTTGGGTATATTTCCTGATCTTTCCCTTACTAATAAAACTATTGCCATGCTTATTGATATCATGATGTTGGCTGTAGCATATCTTTGAAAGGCAGAATTTAAATCTTGCCTTTATGTGCCACTTTTGGAAAGAGAAAACACCTCCCAAAAGTATATACAACTACCAACAAAACATATAAAACAAATAAATAAAGACAATAAACTTTTAATAACTTGATAAAGTAGTATCCATAGGCTTCGCTCAATAATCTCTTTATCTCAGGTAAATAGTGAAATATGCTATCATTGAAAAATTTATATAATCTGGTTGAAGAGAGAGAGAAAGATAATGAAACACTCATAACAAAATAATTTAAAACAAAAACAAATACTTATTTTCCTCAAATAATCTACCATCAATTATACATGTGAATAAAACACATTTAATTAATATAGGCATTATAATAAAGAAAATCTATGAGTAATATTGATTTAATTTACTTAAGGAACTCCCCCTCCCCCTATGTTCATCTAAATACTGTCGAATAATGTGCTTTGAGTTTCTGCCACACAGACAGAGATTAAGCATTACTTTTATTTCATATCATATCAAAAAAAATATACATATATATCTATATACGCATCCTTCCCTCTTTTTTTTATTAAACATTTTTAAAAGTGTGCATTCTGTATACCAATCAAATGCACACTGAGACAGAATCAACATAATATTATTTCATGCAATTAAAATTTCTTTATACTATATGCATAGGTGTGTTACAAGCAATAACAAAAATAAAAAGATACACATATATGTATATACATGTATTTTTATATTGGACTATTTCCATAATCTAATATGAGTATTGAATGTTTTTAGAAAAATTTTACCTTTTTAAAATATTCCAAATACATTCAACTGATAGTAATAGAACATCAAACAGGTTAGTTTATGTACAAAGTTCAAGCTGTATTATTCTCCCCTCTTCTTCAGGTATTGCTGGCCTGATCAGTGACAGTACTAGCATGGGATTTGAACATGGACCCTTAGATTCTTGAGTAGTGAATTTTAAGGTAACATTCCACCCAACTGAGCCATCCTGCCAAATGCAACAGTTAGTAAAAACTCATATACGTATCCATGAGGTTCCTACTGATTTCTCCATTTTTTCCTAAGAGCAAAGTTGATTAGTGGTTTCCATACATTATGTATAGTCACACTAGGTTGACTTACAGGACTTTTTGCCATTGTCATGTGAGCAGCATATTTAAATTTTCTTCTTTGTACCTTTTCTTCTCTATCCAATATTTTTGTGTTTTCCCAATTGAACATATGTTCATTGGCACATACATGGTCTGCTACCTTACACACATCTATTTTCTTTCTTCTAATCATCAGTTTATGTTCCCGTAAGTGCTTTTCAATGGGATGATTGGTCTCACCAATACATATATATATATATATATATATATATATATATACACTTCCTCATTCACATTGCACTTCATAGGTGCAGTTTTTTCTTTTCAGCATTTCAAGTTTAGGCTTTATAGATGCTAGAAAACTGCATCTATGAAATTCCATGTGAATGTGGAAGAACATATATTGGTTAGACCAGCCATCCCATTGAAAAGTACTTGCAAGAACACAAACTGATGATTAGAAAAAAAAACAGATGTGTCTAAGGTATCAGACCATGTTTGTGACAATAAACATATGTTCAATTGGGAAACAAAGAAGCCGCTCACATGAGAATGGCAAAAAATCCCATAAGCCAACCTAGTGTGACTATAACATAATGTATGGTAACCACTAATCAACTTTGCTCTTAGGAAAAAGTGGAAAAATCAGGAGGAACCTCATAGATAAGTATATGAGATTTCTACTAACTGTTGCCTTTGGCAGAATGGCTGAGTTACTTAGAGCATTATCTTAAAATTGAATACTCAAGAATATAAGGGTCCAGGTCAGATCCCATACTAGTACTGTCACTGGTCAGACCAGCAACACCTAAAAAATAGGGGTGAATAATACCTCTCAAAACGTGCATATACTAACCTATTTGTGCTATTACTAACAGTTAAATGTATTTGGAATATTTAAATAAAGTTAAATTTTTCTAAAGACATTCAATACTTATATTAGATGATGGAAATAGTCCAATATAAAAATACAAGTAAAACATTATCTCCACAAACCTTCAGGAAAACACAATATATGTATACCCATCTAAGCTTTTTAAAATTAATATGGGAGGATGATTTAACAAAGAAAAATCCAACAATTTGTGGATAAACAACTTAACATACAGGGAATGCAAACAAAATATACATATCAATAAAATTCACTTTTATCAAAGAGCATATAGATGGTAATAAAGTAAAATAAAATAAAAATTATACCATATGGCCTTTTCTCTTCTTTTTCATTCAGACTTCAAGACTTCTGAGAATAGGGCAGCAAGGACTTCTCTTCATTTCAGCAACACATAGGCATTTGGGTGTTCATTATCATCAGCTGGCATTGGAGGCTACATATCAGTGGTATAGATGGAATTGGGCTGGTTCACTGATGTGGAGAGTTTACTCCATATTTGTCATACTGATTACTTTAGGCATTTTCATCTTTCTTCAGGTTTCTACTAATACTTTTCTTCATTATTGCAGACTCAGCAAGCTGCTAATTATTTGCAGAACTTTCGAGGAGCTTTTATTTATAGCCAAGTTTGGCTCTGTTTCTTTTTTCCCTTAATTTCTTTAACATTGAATCATCAGTGTCTTCTTTTTAATTCTTTAGTTAAATTCTCAAGTATGGACCTAACAAAATACTCTCAACAGCTTATAGCTATCAAATATCCATCATATGGTCTTCCTAAACCCATGGTCAAATATTTCAGTGGCAGGAACCAGCATGGTAGACTAAAAGAATGTAGCACAGCAACCACAATATTTCATAGCAGACCAAAACAATAAGAAAAAAGGCAATCTATCTAACCCTCTAGTACCTGTTGAACACTTTATATAGGACACTCATTACAATATTAATTAGAGTACTTCCCCCATTATTATTGCATCACCTGCCTAAAATTTCTAGGCTAATGGACCACAACAATGAGTACAACTTTTACACCTTATTCTTTCTTATTTCTTACTTTTATCTTTAATTTTTATCTAATTTTTATCTTTATTTTTCATTCAGACCACCTTAATTGATCAAGGAGTTCAATTTACATCAATTTTCTAAATTTTTCAACAATGGGGAAGTTTTTCCAATTTCCCCTTTTTCAAAAAATTAAAACAACTCGAAAATAGATTTATTCTAGATTTTTTTCTGCTGATATTGGCATTAAACTACTTTATATATTTCTTTTGTTTTTTAAAAATAAAATACAAAGTGCAGGATCACCATCCCAATCCATTAGTGAAAATTAACATTTGGTCACACATTAACAACCTGCCTTTGCTTTAACTTATTAACAGAAAAAAATCTTATAAACATAAAACAATTAGATGTGTAGCGCATTTACAATCATTTTAATTATCATTTTCTATATATATGTTCTAACACATAAACAACTTGAAAGAAATGCAAATTGTAAAAATTCACAGATGGTTAAAAATAAAAATATAATCATACATAAAAATTATAAATCATGACTTCTAATATTATATTTATTTCTGAGTGTAGGTAAAAATATATTCACAGTCATTCATTAACAGTGAGTGTACTTATATAAGTTGTCCTGTATTTATTATTATAATAGAGATAAGATATAGCTTAAATTGATATAAAAATATAAATCTATATGCTTATGAGTGCTTGTAGGTTTAGATAGTCACCTTGTGCATGAGCACTCCAAGAGTGCCCATTACAAAACCTGTTGTGTAGTGATTAATGCATCTGACTGCCATGCTGGTGACTTGGATTTGAATCCAGTTAATCTTGGAAATTTTTTTGGATAGGTGAGAATTAAAAAAAATCATATTTTTTGATATCTAAGACTTCTAATATATGGTTTGGCTGGAGATCTCTCAGTCCCATATAGCTATTTGAGTTAGAGAGCTGGGTTTGAAAACATATAGGTGTCTGAAAACTTCAGATTTTCTACTCAATAGTCAATTCTTAAATAAATACTGGCTTTGGGTTGGTGTTTTTAGATCTAGTATCTGCAGCTACCATAACACCTCTCTGAGGAGTGCCATAAGCATAAAACCATGGTCAGGGGATGGGGGTTGGTTTTCAGAATAGAGATATTTTAAATGCTTTCTCTTGCTTAGCATTTATCTCAAAGTTTGTTGAGCAATTAGCAAAGCTCTTTGTACTAATCTTTTAGATAGTCAATTGATTTTTATATTATTATTAACTAGAATATAACAACCTCCCAAAAAAATTAAAATTTTTATCAGCCATTAATTAGATTTAATTGACAAGTATTGTTTTTTTTCATTATTTTTTTGAGAAAGGTAAGATCGCAATATTTAAAGCTTTACCTCCTCAAAATGTAAATTCTGATTTGATTTACATGTTGTACATGTAGTTTCACATTTTAACTGACATATTTTCTTTTTCACTAGATTGTGTAAAAAATTTGAGTAATTTTATTTGTCAACTATGTTTCTAGTACGTTTCTATTCATAAAAATATTAATTTACAATAATCAGAATTGTTTTAATTTAACTTCTAAAAATTGAATTATTTTACATTCAGATTGTGTAAATGTAATGAAAAATTTAAAGTAAAATTAATAATTGAAGAAAAATACAAGAAAAACATAAGAAATATAGCCAGCAGTAAAACAAACGGATTATATTTTAACCAGTTATAATGTGCAATCACCATTGATTTTTCATGACTTAGAAGTTATGAATGCTGATTATTCACTTCTGTTGTCTTTTCTTCACTTAAAAATAAATATTTGAAATAAAAATCTAAATCTAGCTACATTATTAGTCAATATAGTGTGGAAAATTATCATAAATACATAAATATTTATGAAAAATAGTTGGTTTTGCTAGTTGTCATCAAATGTCATTGATTTGCAAATAGTGGTCAAACATTATTCACTTGTCTTATTTTTCTTATAAAATTTAAAAATGTTTGAATCAACATTTATATTGAGGTACAGTATTGTAAAAAATTAATTACAAATGTAAAAAATTATGGAAAATATAATTATTTATATTCAAAATCTATTATGAAAGCACAAAACATTTTACATGTGATTTCTGACTTTGACAGTTAGAAATATCTGATCAACAATGGCTAAAACTGACAGTTGGTGCTTTGAAGCACCATATAATGTAAAAAAGGATGAACAATTGGCTCTTTGTATGACTATATATGGCGAATAAAATTCAAGTTGTTTGCAAGAACACAGGCAAATGTGGATTTTTTTGGAATTAAAATTTTAAATATAAATTAAGCTAAGAATTTACTATAAAATGAGTGTAAAATGAAGAAAATGTGACCAAAACTGGCCACAAGAGAATGCAAAATGTAAAAATAATATTTCTTTTTTGTAACAATCAGGCAATTGTTTTAAATATCATGCAATAATTTTCGAGAATAATTAACGATTATCTATGATAGTCTCTTATAAATTCTTGAAATTTGATTATTTTTAATATAAACTTGTTTTCTTATATGTAAATATGTTTTCAATAAAAATATATTTACCTAAATGCACACACATGCTCACAATCACAAATGCTCTTTTGATAAGTTTTATACTAATAAAAATGATAAACATAAAGTTTTATTTATAAAATTTTGTTTTTCAATTTAAAAAAAAATAATTATAAACTGTTGCAAAGTGTATTTAATTAAATATATGTATATATATTTTAGCATCATCTTAGCATTAATCATGGTAATAACTACTTATCCTTTATGTAAGTATTATCAAAGTTATTAGTGATATTTTATTATTCATTTTAGTATTATATTTACAGACAAAGAGCCTCCTGGTTTAGTGGCTAGTAAATTTTTCTGTTATGCTCATAACTTAGGGTTGCTGGGTATGTAAACCTTTTCTACAGTTCTTTGGTGGACAGATTCATCATTATGTATGTGTATTTTTATTATCCCATGATAATTGTAATAAAACATCATTTGAGTAGGTGACATTAACAAACAAAGTTTTCTGTCTACTAAAAGTTCATCCAATTTTTCAGAAAAAATAAAGTTTTAAATCCTTCAAACACATTATCAAATTAATTATTAAAATTAGAAGTAAATTAAGGACTGAGTGCTTTTAGGTGATATATCTTCTTTTCCTTTTACCTTAATAAGGAATTGCATCATATCAAAATTTCTATGAATTAACACTTAATTGACCAATTTGAATTGTTTAGATTTATTTATCATTGGAATTTAAATAAGTAGTTATTTATCTGTCAGTCAATGCTAGGTAGGCTATTAACTGAATAATCTGAAAAAGTCTTGATTTGCTCCAGAAAATTTTCAGCTGCTAAAAAATAAAATAATTATTCTTGAAAGGTAAATGTACTCACCATTACATATAAATTAAATAATATGTTTATGCAATATAAGTCAATATCTTACCTAAGACTAATTGGAGAACCTAAATGATTTCTCCAGTTATGTCATCAGAATAAAACAATACAAACATTAAGTAGAAAAATGCAAATAAATCTATGACAAAATAAATTAAATATGTAAATATTAACACTAATGTCTAGTATTTCATTTGCCAATTAAATGCTCATAAAACAATAAAAAGACGTAAAATTAATTTTGGATATCTTAAGCACTTTAATGCACAATGAAATTATATAAAGTCTAAGTTAAAAAAGGGGAACAACTTTTTGCTTAAATGAAAAGCTATTTTTAAATTAATTTATATATATAAGACCTGATAAGATTATCCTAACCCAAGGTTAGAAAAAAAGAGAGAAGATTGGTTAATTAAAATGTGAAATAGTACAGGAGGATATTTTATTTATAAAATATATTAGAAATGTTATTTATTATTACAGTAATGAAAAAAATATAATAAGAATTCACTTCATTAAGAATTAGTCATGTTCAATACTGAATTTCTTGAGAGGTTTTATGGCATGCATGCCACATTGTTTTTACTGATCTCTAAATTTTTGAATAGACTCTAACAATGAATATTTTACTATGATGCCATGCTTGATTTTTTTGTGCAATTAAATATTTTTTTACATATATTACAACATTCAGTTATAGACTGTATTATAAATATTTAACCATCTAATAATTAAAATTCTAAAACATGAGAAATTAATATTTTAAAATTGTGAAAATAAGTAACTGAAGGTCTTACAGTAACAAAGAAAAACATTGTTATTGGCATTTATTGAAATAAATTAAAAGAATGAAATATTGGATATTACAAATTTATGTTATTAAAACATGATATATTTAGAATTAGTTGGACTGTCTGTGATAAAATATAAAGATCGATAAATTGATTTTAGGATATCGGTACTCTAGAAAATAACTGTAATAAAAAACCCCGGATATAGACAGGAAAAAGGTATGACGGGAAGGAAGAAAAGTAGTAAAAAAGATGGCTGGATGTTAAACTACAAAATGAAGTAAGTAGTTATATTTTTCTAAGCAATAAATATTTAGAGACTGTGAGATGGGAGAGAAGCATTAGTTTAAAGCCAAGAATAACTACTAGGATGTGATAGAACCTGAAGTTTATGTACAGTATAAAGTCTTAGGAATAAGTGACATTTGTATCTTGGAATGGCACTGGTAATAATTAAGCAGAGACTGTTTTAACATATTGTATATAATTATTGTGTTTAAGATTTTGTAAATAAAACAAATTAATTATATAAAGGACTATTTAATTGTGTGAAACTTACGGAAATGTACACACAGTGGGTAAATGAAGAATTTGAAATATAGCTTGACAAAATCTATAGAAAGTGCGTAACCCCTGTACATAGCAGAATGGCACAGATCAACTAAAAAAAAAATGGCAGGCAAAATCAAAAAGCAAAGAGGAAAAAAATTAATAGCTATGTATTGAATGGTTAGAATATCCAATTAGTGAATATTTAAAGGACAATAGTGAAAAATAAAAATAAAATAGTGAAATGGTTAAAGATACTGAATTGATCAAATTATAAAGATAATAATTGTTTAATGGTGTAAAAATACGGAATATTGTGTAATTGTGTAAAAATACTAGAATATTGTTTAACTATAAAAAAATACGGGAATACAAACAAAATGGTGATGTTGAATAGTAATATCCGTGAATTCGATATTAAAGATACGACTTGGAAAGCGTATATCAAACACATAGAATGCCATATGCTAGCGAATAAAGTAGATGAGAACAAACAAAAAGTAGCTACGCTATTGTTATTAGTGGGAAAGGACATTTTCCAAATTGTGAAACAGATGTGAGTCAAAAATCCTGAAAGATACAGCATACGGAGAAGTAAAAGAGAAACTAAATATCTTTTTCCAGCCGGCAACATCCAAATTGATATCTTGTCTGCATTTTAGGATGAGATGGCAATTACTGAGAAAACTCTATACTGACTATGATATAGCACTAAGAGCACTCACTAAGCAATGTCAATTTAGATCGAAATAGATGATATGCTACTGGATCAATTACTTTATGGAATGCAAGACCACAGTCTGAGAAAGACCTTGTTACGTGAACCAAACTTAAATTATAAGTTGGTGTTAACAAAATGTGTGGCACATGAAGTGATTGGGGAAGAAGCAGCAGAATTTCAGACATCAGTAAAATCTGAAAGTAACACGATAGCTGTGTACAAAACAGAAGCAACAAAAGCTAATAGGACTACAATAAATGAAAAAATTACATGTTATTGTTGTGGTGACAAAGGCCACATTAAGAAAGTATGTAGATACAAAACTGACAAATGTACAATATGCAAAATGAAAGGACATTTAGCCAGAGTTTGTAAAAATAAGGACCAATGTCATGAATTCCAGCCATATCCGAACTTTAAATTGTGGGGTGGCAGATATGACAAAAAGAAGTATATAAATAAAATTGAAGATCCAGCAGAGGGCCATATTATGTTAAATGTTACTGTGGGGTGGAGAAAAACTCAAATGGAAGTAGATAGTGGTGCAGGACTCTCCTTGATGTCATATAAAGACGGGATGAATTTAAACAATGGAAGAAAACATAAGTACACATTGCAGAGTACAAATGTACTAGCTACAGATGTAAATGGTAATCAGATTGACATCTGTGGATAGGTGAATATACCAGTGCATATGAGAGATAAAAATACAGTATTACAACTACACATAGTGAGAAGAGACATTAGCCCTTTGTTAGGAAGAAATTGGTTTCATCAGTTAGAATACAGCTTGAAATTATTAAGAGAGTGCAGTTAGAAACTGAAGTCAGAATGAAATTTCCAGATCTGTTTAAACAGGGACTAGCAGAGCTAAAAACAAGTCCAGTAGTATTGAAATACTAGGAGAAGCACAGCCCATCATATGCAAACCATGGAAAGTCCCATTCACCCTAAAACCAGAAATTGAGGAGACCATCACAGATATGGTGAATAGAGGTGTACTGTCACCACTTGAAGAGTCAATATGGGCAACTCCTGTTCTAGCAGCAGTAAAACCAGATGGGAGTATCTGGCTCTGTGGAGATTATCACATTACGGTGAATAAGTTCATAAATAAAGGGGCATATGCAGTCCTGAGTGTACACAAAGTATTAGCATCACTCCTGAGGGCAGAATTCTTTTCAAAAATCAATTTAAAGTCAGCCTTTCACTAGATACCAGTGACTGATAGAACTGCAAAACTGCTGACTATAAGTATGAACCTGGGACTATATAAGTGTAATAAGTTGCCATATGGAATTACAGTGGCCCCAAATGTGTTCCAAGCAAAGATGGATGGTTTATTGCAGGGCATGGAGGGAGTTATACCTTACATAGATGATATTTTAGTGACTTCTAAGTCACAAAGAGAATTGGAGACACGTGTCTTAGATGTGTGTGCCAAGCTGGACAAAGTGGGAGCCAGAATAAACCCATCTAAATGCATATGGGCCACAAACAAAATTAATTTCCTAGGACATGTCATAAATCAAAATGGAAAATATCCAAATCCAGAGAAGGTGAGAGCAGTCAAGAATGCTGCAAAGCCCAAGAATGTTAAGGAATTACAAGCCTTTTTAGAACTACTTAACTTTTTTGAAAGCTTCCCAAGGGGAAAGTTGCACATCTTGACACTTTTATATGAATTACTGTGGAAAGGACAATGATGGAATTGGAACAAGCAACATGATATAGCTTTCCAAGGAGCAAAAGAACTGCTTGTGTCCAATAGAGTATTGGTACATTATAACGGAGACCAAGAAGTACTAATTACAACTGATGCCTCAGAGTATGGAGTGGGTGCAGTAATTTCTCATATGTGTTTTGGGGGGATGACGACGACATCCCATTGCCTATGCCTCAAGAATCTTTACATCTGTAGAATGAAATTACAGTCAGCTGGACAAGGTGGTGCTGGCCATAATATTTGTGGTAAAAAAGTTCCATCAATATATATATGGTAGAAAATTTGTCATCTATACAGATCACCACCCATTACTGGGAATTTTGGGACATGATTGTAAAACTCCTGATCATGCTAGCCAATGTATGATATGTTGGACAAATCTGTTAGTGGCATATGATTATGTATTGAGATACAAACCTGGAAAAGAGATCAGTCATGCTGATGCTTTATTGTGCTTACCGGATATCAGTGACCACCCTAGAGACTGTATAGAAGTAAACTATATTGATGTCTGAAAGCAGAAAATGATAAAAAGTGCTGAAGTGAAAAAATGGACTAAAAATGATCCAGGGTACAAGTGTTTGAAGTATTGGATTCGATGGGGATGGCCAAAATACTGACCAGATAATGTGAAGAGCCATATGGAATGTGCAGGAAAAACCTATCTATGTGTAAGGGTTGCACCCTTATGATGGATTGAGTACTAATACATCCAGAGTGTATGAAGCAAACACTGGGCCTGCTCCACCAAGGGCACCCAGGCATAGTGAGGATGAAAGCCTTGGCCCAGTCATATGTGTGGTGGCCAACTATGAACCAGGAAATAGAGCAAACAGTGAAGAATTGTGTCCGGTGCCAGACTTTTGCTGATTTGCCCCCAAAGACCTTTGACTCATGGACAAAAGCAACATCACTCTGGCAATGCCTACACATTGATGATGCTGGACCTCTTAATGGATATATCTTCTTGGTGATAATCAATTCATATTTTAAATGGGCTGAATATAAGTTAGTGAAGAATAACAGCACAGAATGTACCATTGGAGCCCTGAAAGAAGTTTTTGCAGGACAAGGATTTCCAGAAATGATGGTAACTGACAATGGGATTCGATTTACATCACAGAAATTCAAAGACTTCTTAACTGATAAAGGAATAAGACATGTTCTCATGGCACCATATCATCCAGAATCTAATGGTTTTGCAGAGAAGGCTGTCAACATTTGAAAATGACCCTGAATAAAACATCATATAAGAACATACATGAAGCACTGGTGGATACAATGTTTTACCAGCATTTCATACCATGGGTATCCACAATGAAAACACCAGCAAAACTGCTATTAAGTAGAAAGTGCCATACTCATATGATGAAGATATTTCTGGACAGAGAAGAGACTGAAAACAGAAGTGAAAATGTGGCTGAGTTCAGAATAGATGAATTAGTATGGAGCCAAGACATTTTGAAAAAAGTGTGGCTGCCTGCTGTTGTGTTAAAGATTCCATCTAGATATATTCTCATTGTCAGACTTGAAAATGGGAAAAGTCTGAAAAACATATAAATCATCTGAAAAGTCGACAGAGTGACGTATTGGATGTGGATAGCTCTCAAAGACCAGCACAAAGTGAGGGAGACATCCATATAGAGCAGAAGAGTCTGTTGACAGAAGGTTGGAGGTACAGGAGGAACCAATGCCTAGAGAAAACTTGGGAGATCAAGCAATGATGTTGGAGACAATGGTGCAAGAAGAGGATCAAACTCTGCAACCAGGCCCTAGTGCCAAGATGGAAAGTAATAAAGAAAATACCAATCAACCTTGTACAAGACCCATCAGAGATAAACGCCCTTCAACCAAACTGCAAGACTATTTTTTATAACCAATAGGACCATTTTCTAGAGTGGGGGAAGGTATGGACTGTCTGTGATAAAGTGTAAAGATCGATAAATTGATTTTAGGATATTGGTACTCTAGAAGATAACTGTAGTAAAAAAACTCAGATATAGACAGGAAAAAAGTATGATGGGAAGGAAGAAAAGTAGTAAAAAAGATGGCTGGATGTCAAACTACAAAATGAAATAAGTGGTTATAATTTTTCTAAGCAATAGATATTTAGAGACTGTGAGATGGAAGAGAAGCATTAGTTTAAAGCCAGGAATAGCTACTAGGATGTGATAGAACCTGAAGTTTATGTACAGTATAAAGTCTTAGGAATAAGTGACATTTGTATCTCAGAATGGTACTGGTAATAATTAAGCAGAGACTGTTTTAACATATTGTATATAATTATTGTGTTTAGGAGTTTGTAAATAAAACAATTAAACTAATCATATAAAGGATTATTTAATTGTGTGAAACTTATGGAAATGCACATACAGCGGGTAAACAAAGAATTTGAAATATAGCTTGACAAAACCTATAGAAAGTTCATAACCCCTGTACATAGCATTAGTTATCATCAAAAAATAAAAATAAAATTCTAAAAATTATAAAGTTATTAATTGTTATTAAAATATTTTACTTACAGTTTTTACAAAAGTGATTTTCTTTTTAGACTCCCATGGCTTTTCTGCAGTAATTTCTGGATTTGTAACATATTTTTATATAGTTTATAAGAGTTGTCTGTCTTTTTAAAAATAAAATGTTTTCCAAGACACCCTCCCCCTAGTGATGCAGGGTTTGGTTTAATAATGTGTTTTTTACAAAAATATTGCATGATAATCATTAATAATTATTAAAAATCATATTTTTTTGTGGTAAGGAAAATGAATCTACAGAACCAGCCAAATAAAATGTGCTATCAATCACAGACAAAGGTCTGTAAAGCCATATTGATATCTCTTGGAATTTTTTAAAAATTAATACATTAAAAGTGGAAAGTTTTTTTAGAAAGAATCACTGCAGCCTGTCACATACCATAATTTAATATATACAACACCTTAGAACAATGTAGAAAAGTAATGATCACAGTGCCATTATGCTGTCTAAAATGTCAAATATGATAGCACTAAAACAGCTTCCTTTTGTAAAACAGTTAAGCATATTGAAAGATTTGTGTTATTCAATCAATTTTTTTCCAATTATTTTTAGTGTAGTTCATAATGGAAAATATTTTTTTCTATAAATATACTAAAGTGAAAGCTAGAAATAATCAAAATGCAAATATTTTACAAATTTTTATATACTTCCAGTTAGCTGTTGTACATGTACTAACATGTTCAAAAAGCTACATATTGCCTAGTTACAATGTTTGCTTATGAAACTTCTTAATTACCATTTTGTTAAGTAGGAAATTTGAAATTTATTGTAGATAAAGTCTATATAAGTATATTTACAAAAAATATATATTTGTCAATTTATAGAAATTAATAAAATTTAATCACAGTTATATATTGATATGTAAGATACATATACCATATTAAAATTATGTACAATAAAGAGGTAGAAGTTATACGTAAACCATGGGATTGAAATATGACACCTCCACCATCAATCAGGAAAGGAAGAAATAGTTTCATATAACATGTCACTGCTACTTGTTTTAGTGCTTTATACAAAAACTTTCTATCAAGGCATAATCATCACCACCACATATGATTATATGTTGCAAATACATTATAATCAATATTAGTTAACCATGGAATGTTTTATATTTTCTTTAATAAAAAATATATTTTTAAGGTTCCTGATCTGAATAAATCTTTATACAGTCATTGTATCAGAAAAATGCATTGTTAAACCAGAGCTGAGTGTTTGTTCATATTCCTCTGCTCATCTCCTAAACACCAATAGCCAAATGCAGGATGTTATCTTTGAAATGCCTATGCTGTTTTATCTACCAGAAACCAAATCTACAGAAACAGATGCCAGGAAGAAGCATCCATCTATTGCTAATAGAAATCCACTATAATCTGACAGGATCAGAAGACATGGGTGATCACTCAGATATGGTATTAATACCTAGATAAATATGTCTAGACATAATGAACAGAACTTTTAATTTCATGTCTAATACAAACTTTTAATATTATTTAAAATTTCATTTCTTGCATAAACTTTTAACTTTATATAAATAAGTGATATGATTATTAAAATACTGGAATTTTAAATTAGTGTTTATATATATTTTTAATATATATTTGTAAATATTTCTCATATGTTTTTTTCTCTCTAACAAACATGTTATAAATAATTGGTATGGTTTAAATTTATCTCTTTCTTGTCAAGGATTTAAATAATCTTATTTTCATAGTCAGTGTTATGGCAGTTTCACATTTCAATAGTTAATCAAGAAACAAGCACCTGAGGCATGATAAATTCTCCTGGGATCCAGTCTAAGGCTGGATGGTGTCCATAGGGTTAAATCTCATTATAACCCATTATAAATATCCTCAAGAGATGTATCTCACTTCTTGCAGTCATTGGGGTTGTCTCACAGTCTGGAAAGGTGACCATGGTTTGTATATTTTATTCACTCAGTCTGACTGTTGATGTGGTTAATTATCTTTTTTTGCTGCTTCTCTATAAAAAGTTTATTGGAAAGACTTTTATATTACCTAACTATACACTGTAACTGTTGTTTATTCAAGCTACTATGTATACTTTTAATTAAGATTAATATATATTCCTTGTCTAATTTTTTACGTTTCTTGAAGGATTTTAACTGCGCTTGAGATTTATCAAAATCCTCGTATTTTCCTATGCTAAGAATGGAAATTTGTGATTTAGAATATATATATTGAAACAGGGCTGAGTTCTATTCCTGTTTCAAAAAGTAAACTTTCCTATATATGAAACAATATAGCCCAATTAATTAAGTGAATTTATTTATTTCTTTTTCGTATATAAATTTATAATTAGATAGGGATTATAAACAGGAGTTGGGAGGTATGTTGGTGTGCTCTTTGCTAATGAAAACACATGTATATAGTGCTGTATGGAATTAAAATATTAACATTATTAAAAAAAATTAAGATAGAAATATTTTTTAATTCCAAGATGGAAGTAACAAGGTTTTATTCAGAGTAATTAAATGAAAAAAAGATATCAAAAAAACACTTGATCTATATCTGAAGAATTTAAAATACAGAGATTTGTTTTAGATTTAAAAGAATTTCTATTAAAACAAAAGGAAAGTAAAAATATTTTTTGAGTTGCTAAAAACTTTTTGCTTTTGTTTTAAAAGAATCTGGATTTGAGTGGCAGAACTTTTTAGAAAAAAAGAATGGGGACTATAAAAAGAAAATTAAAAAGAATAATTATAATTGTTCTAACTTGCTGTTGGGAATCCAGTTGACATGTTTAAAAATTAAAGAAAATATTTTATTCACTTCGATGATAGTGCTGAAAAGATCTTCATCAATTAATGAGCAGGTTAGGGTAGAGTCATAAGTATGCTAGGCTTTACAATCCCACCCACAAAAATACTAAAGTTGCTGCAGGATGAGTGAATATTATTAATGGGAACCAGTCACTCTGATGCCAAGATCAAGCTCCAACAACATTAGCAGATAGAAAATCAATAAAGCAGATTGGACTGCCGGTATCACATACTTCTATGTCCATTATGTTGAACAATACATATTAAAAAGAAATATTTCACCTTCAGTTTTCTATGGGGAAGAAAGAAATTTAGATAATGTGCACATTTACCACATATATTCATTTAATGTTGCAAATGTTAATATGCCTTGAACTACTCATAAATTTTTATGCATAAACATTTTTTTTATTAAAACATATGAATTTAAAGTGATTCTTTTGGTATCCGGATGACTTGATATTTGTGGTCCTTTTTACATATATTTTTTATTGCCTTATACATGTTTTTATGCAGTGTTATGTATACATGCATTTCTCTAACTTTTGAGCACAAAATAATTGGGTCATATAAATATGATAAAAATAAAAGTATAATATTAAAATAAAATGAGATTTACATATCTTTGTATGGTGTCTCTGTTTGAGTTTGTAAGATTATTAAAGTTATAAATTAGTGTAATAACTATTTAATTTAAGAAGGGGTTTTTTGTGCAGTGTAACCCTCATATATTTCCCACAATTAAATAATCACACATCCTGAGTGAGCTAGTCAAGGGTTATTGTCTTATAGTTTCCATATTGGCACTTGAGGTCATAAAGTGAAGCTCATAAATATACTGGGCAAGAAATAGCAAACCTTTAAAAGTTTCATTTTATTCCTTTTGTTGAATTCTTACAATCTAAAAAGGAGATTGTGTTTTACTAACTGTAATGTATTAATATTGTATGGAAATAAAAAGAAAAATTTATATATGTGTAGTGATATATATATATATATATATATATATATATATATATGCAATTTCATAGATAGAAAATGGCAATTTCGTTACAATATATATATATAAAATAACAAGATTTATGAATAGAAACATTTACATAACAATACCAATATGAAAAAAATCCAGAGTGATAATTTATGGTTAAGACATCAATGATATAAACCTGTTTTGGTAGCTATTTTACTAATGTGACTGAAATCTAAGTTGTTATGAGTTTAGTTCTTACCCTATCTGTTTATTGGAATAGTATCATAAACAAATAAATCTAAGTCATTATAATGTTTTCTACTATCTATATTAAAACCCTTGTTTAATTATGTTATTAGTAACTGTAAGTTTGAAGAATTATAACAGAAATTGTTATGTCCTGTCTTTTTTTTAATAAATACAGTTTTTGATTTAAATATCATAGGCTTATCTAGTTTTAAGAATTATGTAATACAAAAAAATTGAAATGTACATACAATATTATATAAGAGCATACTTATTTATATATTAAAATATAATAATTACCAATTTTAGTTTTAATGTGTAATAAGTAAAGTATATACGGTAATGGAATTTACCATTTTATAATTCTTTTATTTTTTATAATCAATATTTACATATTTTTAGCAGGCTTGCTTATATCTGATGTAAGAGAATATCATTCTTGTTTGTGATTAGCTAAAAATGACTAGATATCCATTTACTAATCAATATTGAGTAGGTAGCTAGTTTAACTACTAATTCATCTAATTAATTTTTTAACAGATACATTTTTTTTCAAAGATTATTCACACTTAAACTCAGATCCTAAACTGATCATGAAGATATACTACCAATACACCACAAGATTTTCAGTTATATTGTACAATGGCTAATAAATATTATTATTGTTTAGATAACTTTTTTTTTCATTATCAATTTTAAATTATATATTTTGAGGCTCCCAACTTTGTCTTTTGGTTTATAATTATTATTTTTAATATTTATAAAACTTAATTATTTTCTTTAATATATATATATATATATATATATATATATATATATATCTTCTTAAAGGTTAATTTAAATTCACATTTAGATTCTTTTATTTTTTTGATTTTATCTGAATTATGACATATTTATTAGTTTTTTTAAAAGTATTTATTCTAACTAATACAAATTTTACTTCAATAATTAATATTATATATGGTAAAGATTGGAGATTCACTTTTAACATTGATTATAGCATGATTTTTTTTATTTAAAAAAGACACACACATATATAAAGGAATTCCTTGTTGCTATTGCATAAGATTTGAATTGTTTATTAGTGAAGGATAACAGAATATGGTTGTTCTATTATTTTGAGGCATATATTATATATTTTAATTTTAGTTTTGATAATTTCATAAAATATGGTGATATTTTTTGAGCTTGTAGTAAAAGAATGTTCCGATTTTTTTTCTTTCTTCTCCTTTGTTTATAATTTCATTTGATTGTGATACAATTTCCTTTTTTATTTTTTGCTGTTAATTATTATTTATTTTTGTTTATTCACCTTCTTTTGTAGTATATATGTTTATTCATGATTATAAAATTTGGCAATAGTGGCAATAATAAAGAATGGATAAAGAAACTATATGAATCATTGTAAAAAAGATTGATAATTGTGATATGTAAGGGTGTGTAAAAATAAATAAATAACTAAAATATAGCTTGTTTATTAAAAAGGATTTATGACCTGCAAATATATTTGTTTATTTTATATGTCATAAACAGTAATGTTTCTATAGATTATTTTTATATAAGTGTATTTAATCATTATAAAATATTAATTTTTTTTTGGAAAATCAATAGTTATGCTAACAATGGAATGTAAGTCTGTATGTCTTCTGAAAGTGTGAATTAGATGCTATGACAACTGAAAGCAACAAAGCAAGAAATTGAATTTTTTTTATTGACAATGGTTTTTAGTTAAAAAATAATAAACTCTGTATCATTAAATTTTTTTCTACATAAATTAACTACAAAACTTTATCAAAATTTGGTACTATTTCAAAATGACTGAGTAGAGAAGAAATTGCTAGCTGAGAAACTTGATTCCTCCTGCTTAGTCTTTTCCCATTAATTATTATCAAAAAGGAAAAGAAAGGGAAATCATCAACAGGCATGTATTAAAAATAGAAAATCATTATGAAATTCAATGGCCATTTCTACTCTGGAAATCAATTTAAAAATTGTCAAAAAATAGCTGAAATAATTGTGTCATCTTCCATTGATTCATCTTGGCTTAACCATGTCAATAGGATATTTTACAAAAATCAAATTCAAATGTTTTTAGAATTCACATGTTTATCATTAGAGGGTCTTCTAACATATTGATTTAATATATGTAAGGATAAATAAGGGCACTTCTAATAATTAAGATTTAAAAAAAAAAGTATTATATATTGAACTGGGTCTGTCAAAGTTGCATGTTTATTGCAACTTTTAAAATTTTTTTAACTAACTTTTGGCATCTTTGTGACTGCAGTGATGGACTGGCCTTTCAATCAGGGTGTTAGAATACCATTGATAGATTAACCATCAATGGTACCAATGGTCAGATTGAGGCTATACAAAGCACAGCCTACAACCACATCTCCATGCCATAGCATTCCTTGACTGCAAGATAAATACCCTACATCCAGAGCACTTTATTTGTTTTGAGTATATAACTAAGGCACCATCCAACCATATAAATTATATATGGTCAGCATGCTCAGTAACAGGCCACAACTCTAGTACTTGAAATTTCCCAAGCTAGCTCATATTCTGTATCAGAGTCCAGTGCATTTATTTAATACATAAAAATAACTATATTCTTGATTAATGGTGACAAAGTGACAAGAAACAGAGAGAGAGAGAGAGAGAGAGAGAGAGAGAGAGAGAGAGAGAGAGAGAGAATAGACCAAATAATAATTAATCAAACAATATTTATACATGCACACATATTTACTATAACATAACATAATAAAAATTAATATAGAAAAATATAAATGATTAGTTCAGGTTAAAATTTATAATAGTTCTTCATTACTGTTCTTTTCATTTAAAATAAAATATGTATAGATCATTATTTTGGAAAATATATTTACCTAGGTTTTCATGAGATTGAGATGATACAAATCCTTTGGTTTTGACTTGCATCAGTGTTATTTTCCAACTAGTTGGCTTTTTGGTCTCCATTGATGATATTAGGGCTTGTTTTCCATTTCTGTGTCTTGACAATGGGAGAAAAAAGAGTTTGCAGCAAAATTTCACTATTTTGGCATCAGTTTTCAGCAAGGCTTCAGGTAGGACTGTTAATTTTCTGAGGACTTTGGGGCCTGAAGCCCAGTCAAACACTTCTAAGATGATCTAGAAATGCATTTTGCTAGTTCTGCAGTTTTTGCAATAATATTTTCTGCAGTAGTAATGATTAGCTCTATTCTGTCCTTAGATTTTTAAATCTCTGGAGGAATGAATAATGTAATGTGCAAAATGAACATGGGAATGATTTACAGACTCAAAAACAGAATAATTCAACCACAAAATAAAGGCTAGAACTAAATAATAATAGCAGCTGTGACTTTTTATACTCTTCCTCTCTCATTGTTTTAAATTCCTTATCATAGTTTTTTAATTTTGATCGGAACTTAAGTCTGTTTTTAATTTCTTTTACATTGCAGATTAGTTTATATAGATTTTTAATTAATTCAATTGTTAGTTTTACCATTTTTATCAGACAGTAATCATTTAAACTAATTACATTTTCAAAAGCTTTTCTTTTACAAACTAATTTTTATTCTGATTTTTTCATATTTATTTATTTTTATAGATTTTACTCTTTTAATTTCTTTAAAAAGGAGAGAATAAATTTTAAATCTTTTTTATTTTAGATTATCCCCCACCCATTCTCAATACTAGAACTTTATTCTATTTTTTTAAAAAAAAACAATATAAAGTAATCTTTTTATTTTACAAAATTGCATTTTTTTAAAAAAAATCTACTTAAATAATTATTTCTTCAACTATTCTTTTCTTTCTTATTAAATTTGGTCATATATTTTGAATTATAAAACATATAATGTAGATATATGTAGATTTTATAACATATATCTCTCACAAGTGTTACAATATATATAAAAGATATTAAATGGTAATTGATCTGATATTTTTTTTAGAATTAAAGTGTACACAATTGATTTTAATTTTTGATTTATGAAGATAAATAATATGACATTAGGAATTGTTTATTAATTTCATTATACATAGTACACAAGAACCGGAATGTTTTATATTAAATTTATTATCATTTGATTTTATGGAGACCATTTATATGTAAATACATAATGTATTGCCATTATTATTAAAGTTTATTTATTTTTCTTTCAGTAAATAATTTATAGCTCCATCATCAGATGCATTTGAAAGGTAGACTATTACATTGATATTTTATATATCATATGTGTGTATTTTATTATATGTGAGACTAGGAGTTCCTTTTGTTTTATTATTCATGAAAGTTTAATATATACAAATAGTCATTAGGAGTACTATAGTTTAGTGATAAATTCTCATTAAATTCTCAGTATTAACTCTTTTGGCCATAATTGAAGACCTTTGATAAAGGATTAATCTAAGGAGTTTGCATTTACATTTTAAAAGAGAGGTATAGGTTTAAAAAAAAATGTATCCATATTTAGTACATTATGAAGAGAATGTTGAGATTTTTTAAAATTAATATGATTCTACCTTGAAAAATGTATCTTTGATTTTGAATCATACTATTTTAATAAATATATTATTATTATTATTATTATTATTATTATTATTATTATTATTATTATTATTATTATTATTATTATTATTATTATTATTATTATTATTATTATTATTATTATTATTATTATTATTATTATTATTATTATTATTATTATTATTATTATTATTATTATTATTATTATTATTATTATTATTATTATTATTATTATTATTATTATTATTATTATTATTATTATTATTATTATTATTATTATTATTATTATTATTATTATTATTATTATTATTATTATTATTATTATTATTATTATTATTATTATTATTATTATGTTTCAAAGGATAAACTTTATTAGTATTCTAAAAGGTTATACAAGTTACATTTGACACATAGTTCTTACATATAAATTAGTTTCACAAAACTGCATATGTACAATTTGATCAGTAACTGTATGCATTATCAAACTAGAAGTCTCTAAGAAAAAAAAGTTCAAAAAAATCAATGATGATCACTCAATCATATGATAATATTCAATTAGATATACTTCAATTAAATTAAAGCAGGAATGCATCTAGTTTGTGTCAGTTGACTTTAGAACTGGCACAAGGATCCATGTTAGATATAGTTTTTTTTTTGTTAGTGCTTTTATATAAGTTCTTGTATATTCCAGGTGTCAATGTACTTAGATTGATCTGTAATCTTCATGTCTCTTTCACATATGGTTTGCAGCTTATTTCTGAACGTGTTTGGATGTCTTCTGGGATTATAATTGTATATGAAATTACACCTTGTACACCATAAAGCATAGAGTAAAAATGTGCAGATTCTTATTTTAGCAAAAATACCCCTTTTAAAAGAGTCAAAAAGGGTTTTCATATTGATTTTTTCACCCTTGAGTGAAGTGCTAATAATTTCACGAATGTTTTCTAGACTTGAGCATGAGAAAAAAAAGGTGGTTTTGTGTCTCCGAGTCCCTATGACAAAGATTACATATATCATCTATATCTTTATAGTTTCTTTGATATTTCAAAAAGTGTTGTGTAGGTAACGAGTCTAGATTTATCTTTAGGAGAAAGTCAAAATATTTTGGTTCAAGTGACCATAGTTTGAATTTGCGACATAATTGTTTATTATTAATATGAAGTGGAGTTTGTACATCATCTTGATTTGGATGTAGAAGTTGATAAACTTCCCAATATTTATATTTGGCTTGTGGTGGTTTAAAGTTAAGAGTGTGAATTGTAAATAATGGTGTAAGTAGTGTGTTCAGATATCTTTGGAGAGGAGGTGGTCTATCTGTAGGGGTAATCTTGGCAGCAATTTCTAAATATGGGAATTTTTGTAAAGACATGTATTGAGTGAAGGCCAAGGCCATTTTGTGAAAGGGGTTTTCTTAGGCGTTTTATTGATATTGAAATAATCTTTTTTCCCCAGAATAGTTTTCTGCATAAGGAGTCTATTTTATTTGTAAATGCCTTGGTATAAATGATTGTTGGAGTAAAATAAGAGATTTTTGTAATCACTAGCATATTAAGCAAGGCCATTTTTGTATATATAGAGAGGTAGGCTTTGGAGAGTGAATTGACAGTCTTTTCCACTTTCTCTATCAAATTTTTCTGTATGAATGATCTCATAGGTGAATGTCGTAAATAAAAGTTGAACCCAAGAAATGCACTTGGTCTACCTTTGAAAACTTTATTAATGCTATTACCGGTGAAGATCTGCCATGCACACGATTTCTTCAAATTGAATGTTAGCTTGTATTCTTTTGTAAAATTATTAAGTATCTTAAGAAGTTTGGGAATTTGTTTTTGAGATGATAGAAATATTGCTATATCATCCATATATGTGATACATGAGATGTTGTCATTGATGGTGGGCATGTAGATTCCTGAAAATTCATTTTCTATTATTTTTATAAGAGGGTTGATATAGGCAGTGAACAGTAAGGCACTGAGAGGTGAGCCCTGAGGAATGGACTGATGTGGCACTATTGGTGGTGAAGTTTTCCCATTTAGGAAAACATAAATCTCACGGTTTAAAAGCAAGTTAGCAAGCAAGTTTAGATATGCGTTCGGAACGTAGTATTTTTGCAGAGTTTTAAGAAGAGTACTGATGGAAATCATGTCAAAAGTGGCTTCAATATCTAGTTGAATAACAACTGGTCTGTTTTTTATTATCTCTAACAGTTTCTATAGTTGACTTGAATAGAAAGACTGCCTGTCCTGTTGAGGATTTTTTTTGGCAAATTGCATTTTTGATAGGTTTGGCAAAATGAATGGCTCTATTTTATCTTTTATCACTGATTCTATTATCTTTATGCCAAGGGAGCACATTGAAATTGGACATAGGTTAGAGGTGTTTGAGATTAATTGTTTCTTTTTCATAAATGGCACAAGCATAATTTGATTTAAGCCCTGTATTTTATAGATGCCTTTAGTGAGGTAGGAGACTAGGTTAAGCATATATTGTGCAGTGATTTTATCAATATGTTTGTATACAAACTTGGGAATTTCATCTATGCCAGGATGACATGAATCTGGCATCGCTTCTATTTTTTTAATGAAATCTTTTAAAGAAATTTTAAATTCATTTTCTGATCTATCTTGTGAAAAGGCCATTAGACTTGGAGAGGATACCCTCTGGAATTTTTCTCTATACAATATGTAAAGCCGCTCCAACATAAAATCTCCATAGACAATTTCATTTTGAACTTTAATAGCTGCTGGGACTCGCACCTGGGAGGGGTGGCCTAGTGCCCATCTAATGAAGTTTCTGGTATACATGTGTGGCTTATTTAAATATAACCTTTTCTTTTTAATGGAGATATATTCTTTAAGCTGGTTTGTTAACTCTTGATATGTCTTCTTTAATGCCATCAGACAGGGACAATCGAGATTTGATTGAGAAGTGCCAATAATTTTTTATAGGTATCATCCATAAGCTTTAGTAGTTTTGTTGGGGATGTTGTTGTCCTGGTAAGATGATCAATATTAAATGAAATCAGGTTAGTAAAAGCACACCATGCTTGGACTGGATCCATTGTAATATTCTTCAACTTGTGTAGATATATGTATACTTCTGAAAAAAGATATTCTGGTGTGCGTGATGGTAGTAGAACTCTGATGGTTCTTCCTGTATTAATTGTTGTTCTATTATCAAAATTAATTTCCAGTGACACTAAAACAGCTGCATGATCAGAGAGGGGGGAATTCTTTAATTGAATGCATATCATGTTATGTAATGATGGTGAATAGAAAACCAGATCTATAAGTGATGAATGTCTACCATTGTTAAATGACATGGCCTTCTCCGGCAGAAAGCCTCTTCCACTCATCATCAGAAAGGACAGCTGATGTAACCATTTGCCGGTGAAGGTCTGCTATGTCATGTTGAAATCTCGCAAAATAATCGTCGGATACATAGCATTTATGAACCTAGAGTTAAGTGTTTGTATAATTCTATTTATAATAGTGGGACCTGGGGGGATATAAACAATTGCTATGTTTAAGGTAATGGCTTTATGAGTGAATGTAATTAACAGCAAGTGTGCATCAATATGTAGGATTTTGAAAGAACTAAATGGGCAGGCTTTATCAATGATGATGCCTGTACCCACTGATGGAGTGTCAGATATGTTTGAGAAGGCTGTAAAGCCCTTGGAATTTAGCTTGTCTGTAGGGTTGATTAATGAGCCACTGTAGATTTTTGTTTAAATAATGCCCATTATTTGCGGTTTAACAATGTCGTACCATTTAGCGAGGAGGTCAATTTTTTGTGGGGAGTTTAACCATCTAACATTAAAAACTCGTATTTTAATATCCATTATTTGTATGTGTGTGCATGTATATATCAGAATCTAAGCCTAGCATAGGAAAGTTTTATTCTAAAATAAAGTTAAATATTTTAATAAGGAAATCTGTAGTATATTTTAATGGATCAATAAATATGCATTGTTCAATTATTGTCTGTAGATTTGAGAGAAATATCATTGGACCTCATTTTCCTGTCTGTGAATGGGTTTTCAAGTGAAACTTTATTTATGTTTGTAATACAATCAGTTTTTTCTTCCATTGGACTGTTTTCTGATGAGTATGTGGCAATTAGAGAGGCATTGTAACTTTGCATGATGTTAGCTTATTTCTAGAGACTGGAGGAGGGGAATCATTATCACTACTTTCACATTCTAGAGCCATGAGTTTCTTGGGATTATTACCTGATTTTTTTTTAGGTGGCCGACCTGGTTTTCTAGTGATTTGAGGAGTTTCTAGAATTTGTATGGGCGGCAACACTGCGAGCGATTCCATTATTTCGAGAGATGTTTTATTAAGAGGGGGTGAGATTTCCAGATTAGGAGAGGAGGAAACTTCAATGCTATCGCACCCTGTAGTATGTAGAATCACATTTCCACTATTGGTAATGTTAATATCATTTTTTCCCTCAATATTATGGTCTGTTGATTGCACATCTTCATCTACAGTCACTTCTTGATTACTATGAAAGTCTTCTTTTGGGCATTGATGTAAGGGGGATGCGCTCATATTACAATTATTACAATATAAAGCCAGGCAGTTACTAATAAGATGACTGCATTGTTTGCAATGAAAGCATTGCGGTTTTAGACCGTTTATAACAAGAAATAATGTCGCTTCTTCATCTGCAACTTGTGTTGAAATATTTTCAGGATTAATGTTCTCTCCCAGTTTTACTTTAAATCTATAATTATTACTAAATATTGTGATGGGTATATTTTTAATCTGTAAAGGTTGAAAATCTATCACCTTCCCGAATGGTTTCATAAGTTTAATGAAATCTGTTTCTGAGTAACCTAGGTAAGTTTTTTTTAATTAAACCAGTAATAAAGTTTTCTCTGTTGGAATTGACTACAACTAATGCGTATTGCCCCAGAGTTTTCATTTCTTGTCGGAACAATTCTTTGCTTTCTTCGTTTACAAATTCAATAGCCAGATAATGCGGATTCGGATGATCTCCCACGCGAACTATCAAATTCCATAGTTTTTTATTATTTATCTCTTCGAATAGAAGCTCCTTAGGGAATCTATATAGTGAACAGTTTCTATCTGTAATTGCTATGACAATGGAGTGTTCAGTGAAAAAACGTTTAAATGAATTGAAGAGTTCCCTAGGGATTGTCTGGTTAAACACTTCAGATATTTTATTAAGGCTATCATTAGACCAAGGCTCTTTTATTGTGTTAACATAGGTTTCAGTGGTTTTTGGGGTAAGATCTAGTTTCATCAGATCTCCCGCTGTAGAACGGTGAAATCTAGGCGCTAGCTGCGTTTTCCTTGAGAAAAACAATCGCGTATTATTTTCACTTTTTTTTATAACCGTTGATGGTAATTTTGCAACTTGTGCATAAGAACTTTTAAATGTGTCTGAGCTGACAGACATCATGGCTGGATGTTGGACATCTAAGTCCATTATGCAATCAATCTGTGTTGCCTTTTTGTATTTCTCTTCTTTTTTTAATAAATCTATTAGTTTTCTATTTTATAGTTATTAGAGATATAAAACTCTTACCTGTAATCGGTATATTTTATGATATTTTAATAAATTGAGGAGCACGATCTGAATGAGTGGTAAGCTAGTATTATTATTATTATTATTATTATTATTATTATTATTATTATTATTATTATTATTATTATTATTATTATTATTATTATTATTATTATTATTATTATTATTATTATTATTATTATTATTATTATTATTATTATTATTATTATTATTATTGTTATTGTTGTTGTTATTATTATTATTATTATTATTATTATTACTACTACTACTACTACTACTACTACTACTACTACTACTACTACTACTACTACTACTACTACTACTACTACTACTACTACTACTACTACTACATTTCAATAAAGGTTTTATTGATCTCAATGGTTTACATAAGTTTACATCTAGAAAATTTGAAATTTAACATACAATGAATAATATTAGGGTAAACACATATAAATAAATTTAGTGGTTACACTTTGTGGTTAATGGACTATAACAATATAAAAAATAAAAAAGCAAAAATAATCAGAGTTCTAAAGTTTGAGGAGCTTATTTAGTTTTGTCTGCATGTCACTTTGAATGTTAGTTGTATGATAGTTTTTTTTTGCAGCATTCACAGCATTGATGGTTGTTTTAACAATGACCATGTTGCTACATACAAGTGGGGGTTGGTTATTATTTTATCTTTATTCGAATGTGTAGCAGTTTGTTGCTAAATGTAGCTGGGTGTCATCTGGTGTTATTGCCAATTAAGAAAGTACATTGGGTGCACCAGTACGCATATAGAACAAATGTGGCTGCCCTAATGCTAGGTATTGATCTTGCCTGAAAAGCAGCTATTATGTGATTAATGATTGTACCCGTTTTTCTGTAAGTGTTACACATCATCTGTCATGTTTGGTTAAGTGCTACACATTGATAAATAAGGTGGTCCAGTGTCTCTTCTGCTCGATGGCAAAGTCCACAGAAGGGGTCAATAGATATATACATTCTTTTATGATAAAGAAAGTGGGTTGTTGGCAAGGCAATGAGATTGATTTTCATGACAAAATCAAAGTATTTGGGCTCTAGAGCCCATTTTTTATATTCCTTGAGTAGTCTCTTGTTGTTAATTCCTAGCATAGGTTGTATAACATTAGTATCTGCTTCTCTGTTTATTAAACCATAAATATCCCAGTATGAATACTTATGCAAATACTGTTCTGGAATCTTGTCTGTGGTTTTGCATTTGTATATAATGTTGTGAAAAAGGAACCTTTTGGAGGTGGTCTATCTGTTGGAGTAACTTCTAGCAAGTGGTTAATTTTTGGGTATTTGGCAAGTATTGTGATTATTGAGTTCCTTAACTTTTGTAGATGAAAAATATTGATGTTGTGCAAGGCAAGTCCATTTTTTATTAGGGGTTGGCTAAGTTTTTTTGTGGAAATTGCTACTGTTTTTCTGGCCCAAAGTAGTTTATTATATATGGTTTTAATTTTTGAAATGAACCCCTTTGAGAATGAAATAACCGGTACATAGTAAGTTATTTTGGTTGTGATAAGCTGGTTAATTAACTGTACTTTGGAATATAGTGAAAGATGTGGCTTGGACAAGGAGTTTATAATTTTTGTGGCTTCTTTAAGTTTATTTTGGATATGGCATCTCATTCCTGTAATTCCCATATGAAATGGGAACTCAAGGAAAGAGTTTGGTTTTGATTTGTAAATTGATGTACATGGTTTACCAGTGTATAGTGACCAGGCTGTGGTTTTTGCTGGATTAAATGTTAATTCATATTTTTGTGAATATTCTTGTAATATCTTTTGGAGTTGCGGTATTTGTTTATTTGATTTTAGGAATATGGTAACATCATCCATATAGGTGATGCATGTAGTGCGCTGTGTTGCATCTGGTATCTCGATCCCAGTAAATGCATTTTGTATGCTTTTAATAAGGGGATTAAATGTAAAATATAAACAATAGTGAACTAAGAGGGGATCCTTGGGATATAGATTTGGTGGGTGTGAAAGATGGTGAGTTTCTTTTATTTAAAGTTATATGGATCTCTCTGTTCAGAAGCAGGTTAGCAATTATATATAGATGTGTTCTAGAAATTTCTGTGTCTTTTAGCAATTTTAGAAGTGTGTATATATTGACTGAGTCAAATGCAGCTTTTATGTCAAGCTGCACGACAATGGGTCCGTATTTTTTCCGCTGTTTTACTGTGGCTAGAATTGCTTTGAAGAATAAGGCTGCTTCTGTTGTTGAAGAGTTTTTCTTTGCATATTGTGCTTCGGAGATAAGTGGCATTATATATGGTTCAATTTCATCTTTAATAATTTTCTCCATAATTTTGATCGGCAAAGGTCCCATAGATATTGGTCTGAGGTCTATAATAGGTGGGATAATTGCTTTCTTTTTATTATAGGGTACTATGGCTATTGGATAGACACCCTCCATGGGTTGAATTTGTTGTGCTAGATGGTTTGCTAACTGACACAAATATTCTGTTGTGAATTTACTTAGATGCTTTAATACAAACAATGGGACTCCAGGACTACCTGGATGGCAAGCGTTTCAAATAGTATTTAGTTTTGTTGTGAATAGATCTTTTGTGAATGGGGTTTTTGTCGCTGGTGGACCAAACAGATTATGTGGTATTTTATAAGGTTGTTTTTCTTGTAATTTCTCTTTAAATATTCAAAAATTGGCATAATCATATTGTGTGCTGCATATGTTCCACTATTTGTATATAGTGCCATTGGCACTTTTACATACTTTGGAATATAGTGAAAGATGTGGCTTGGACAAGGAGTTTATAATTTTTGTGGCTTCTTTAAGTTTATTTTGGATATGGCATCTCATTCCTGTAATTCCCATATGAAATGGGAACTCAAGGAAAGAGTTTGGTTTTGATTTGTAAATTGATGTACATGGTTTACCAGTGTATAGTGACCAGGCTGTGGTTTTTGCTGGATTAAATGTTAATTCATATTTTTGTGAATATTCTTGTAATATCTTTTGGAGTTGCGGTATTTGTTTATTTGATTTTAGGAATATGGTAACATCATCCATATAGGTGATGCATGTAGTGCGCTGTGTTGCATCTGGTATCTCGATCCCAGTAAATGCATTTTGTATGCTTTTAATAAGGGGATTGATGTAAAATATAAACAATAGTGAACTAAGAAGGGATCCTTGGGATATAGATTTGGTGGGTGTGAAAGATGGTGAGTTTCTTTTATTTAAAGTTATATGGATCTCTCTGTTCAGAAGCAGGTTAGCAATTATATATAGATGTGTTCTAGGAATTTCTGTGTCTTTTAGCAATTTTAGAAGTGTGTATATATTGACTGAGTCAAATGCAGCTTTTATGTCAAGCTGCACGACAATGGGTCCGTATTTTTTCCGCTGTTTTACTGTGGCTAGAATTGCTTTGAAGAATAAGGTTGCTTCTGTTGTTGAAGAGTTTTTCTTTGCATATTGTGCTTCGGAGATAAGTGGCATTATATATGGTTCAATTTCATCTTTAATAATTTTCTCCATAATTTTGATCGGCAAAGGTCCCATAGATATTGGTCTGAGGTCTATAATAGGTGGGATAATTGCTTTCTTTTTATTATAGGGTACTATGGCTATTGGATAGACACCCTCCATGGGTTGAATTTGTTGTGCTAGATGGTTTGCTAACTGACACAAATATTCTGTTGTGAATTTACTTAGATGCTTTAATACAAACAATGGGACTCCAGGACTACCTGGATGGCAAGCGTTTCAAATAGTATTTAGTTTTGTTGTGAATAGATCTTTTGTGAATGGGGTTTTTGTCTCTGGTGGACCAAACAGATTATGTGGTATTTTATAAGGTTGTTTTTCTTGTAATTTCTCTTTAAATATTCAAAAATTGGCATAATCATATTGTGTGCTGCATATGTTCCACTATTTGTATATAGTGCCATTGGCACTTTTACATCTGGTTGATTCCCCAGCACCCATCTTATATAATCTCTTGTCCAAGTGTGTGACCTGGTTAGTCATACCTTGCTTTTCTTTATCCTCAGATAGCTTTTGAGTTCATCACATGCTTTATTGTATGCATTTGTAAGCTTGAATATATACTGCTGGGTGCAGTGTGATGTGTTAATCATGATTATTCTCTGGTGCAACTGATCTGCCAGAGACAAAAGTCTTGATGATGGGGTTTGTTTTCTTGTTATATGGTTGATATTAAAGGACAACATTCCCATAAATGCTAGATATTTCTGGACTTGGTTCAAAGTCATATCTTTGATTTTGTTTAGCATTATGTAGGTCTCAGAGAACAGAAATTCAGGGGTTGTTTCTGGGAGTAAAACTCTTATTGTTTTGTAAGTGGAAAGGGTGATATTTGAATTTGAACACAATCAATTGTGACTATTTGAGCTGAGTGATCAGAAAAAGTTGAGGGAGTTAGTTTTATTTTGATAAGATGTGAAGCATTGTAAAATAAAAGCATAGATCAATAAGTGAAGAGAAGTGACTATTGTGGAAAGAGATGGCATCATCTGGTAAAAAACCTTGGCCACTCATTAGTGGTATGTTTATTCTATGAAGCCAATGTTGTGTAAATTTCTGATATTTTAAATTAAAATCTCCAATCAACACGGTTGGGTTTGAAGTTGTAGCTAACCTGGAATTAATGTTTGCAATTATGGTATCTATTTTTTTATTCTGTAAAGGCATATATACAAAAACCAGATTTATTGATATGCTTTTTTGGTTGAAGGTTGCAATTAATAAGTTTATGTCAAAGTGAATTATTTTGAATGTTGTGAATGGACTTTTTCTAGCAATTATGAGTCTGGTGCCAGCTGAGGGAGAGGAAGAGTTTCTGGAGCATGCACATAAACCTTTCATATTTAGATGCTTGGCTGGGTCAGTTTGTGATCCAGCATAAATTTTGGTCTCAAGTATACTGAGCAAGTGTAGTTGTATATCCTTGATCCAGTGTTTTAACTTATTAATTTTTGAGGTTGAGTTCAAACCCCTGACATTGATTGCCGCAATTTTTATTTTCATTATATGTTGTTTTTTGGTTGAGATTTAAATGTTAGAGTTGATCTGGTGTTTCTTCCCATTCATCCTCATATTCCATTTTCATATCTTCATCTGTTTCTACTGTAGTTGTAGTGTTGTGATCAGCAAGGCTAAGGTTGGATTCTGTTATTTTTATTTTTTTGGGCCCTCTGTTTTTCTTTGATGGGTGGCCTGGTCTTCTCCTTTGTTCTGTGTTAGCTTTGGTTATTTGAGGCATAATTTCCATTGTTGTATTATTTTTAATATTGGGTGTTTGGTGTGTTATATATATATATATTTTCTTGATCACTATTACTGTGTAAGTTTGGTGTGTTATATATATATATATTTTCTTGATCACTATTACTGTGTAAGTTTATTTGCTCTTTTATTATCTCTTTTTCATCAGTATCTTTGGTAGGCTGAGTTAGATTGTGCACTGTTTTTTCCATTGTAGCTTCTTGAGGCTGTTGACTTTATGTTTTTTTATCAGTGGGGGTTTGAATTCTATTGGTTGTTTTGGTTGATAAATCCAGAATTTCAGGTGCTGGCAATGTGTGTGCAGTTTTTTATTATTCAATTGCTGTTGATCTGTGGATTTTTTATTAACTCTTTCTTGTTTATTAGCTGTTTTTGTTATCTGTTTTGTACTGTTTGATTTCTGTTGGTGAGCTTCTCTTGGTTGATCTTCAGTGCTTGGTTGGTTTTTCTGGTTGATTTTGGATTTGCAATCGATTGCTAAGTGTCCGGTTTTAACACATGCAAAACATCTTGGCCTTAATTCTTTTATGTGAATGGTCAGTATTGCATTTTGGTCAACTATTTGTGTTGGGATATCCTCCGGGTTTACACTGTCATTCAGCTTTATTTTGAAATGAAAATTGTTGCTGAAAACCGGGATGGGGGTGTCAGATAAGTAGATTTGTTTTATATAAATAGCTTTGCCAAATGACTGTATTAATTTCTGAAAATCCTGTATGGTATATCCGAAATAAGGGTTACAATAGCTTTGCAAGCTTTCATCGACTATTATTATTGCATAGCTTCCCAAAGTTTTTATTTTAGTTTGAAATCTTGCACACTGGTGTTCATCGAAAAACTGAATTGCAACATATTGCGAGTTTGGATGCTCTCCAATACTAGAGACTGTATCCCACATTGCTGTTTCTGTCAGCTCTTCGTAAAGAAGCTCTCTGGGGAATTTATAAAGTGTTAAATTCCTATCAGTGATTGCTAACACCAGTTTATTTCTTGCAGTTCATCTTGATTCCATATCATTGGGGAGGGCTCCTCATTATTGTTGTTGATAAGGTTTAAATTATTTATGTTGGCTTGATTTACCTTCCTAAATCTTGCTGCCTGTGGTAATGTTGAACTTTTTTCATTGGTGTGTGGCTGCTGGTTTATTTTGATTACGTTCATGAAAGTTTTTGCGTTAGTCGCAGTTTCCATTTTATCGCTGTTTGTTTTATTGCGATTTATGACATTGTCTTCTTGACGCGACGCCATGCTTGCTTATGATGTTAGAATTTATTTTTAGTTATGAATGACTGTATTACTTACTTTTTTGCTAGAAAACAACTGTTCAGTAATCTGCCATCACTGTCTTTTTATATCACAGTTTTAAAGTATGAAAACGATTAAAATATGGAGGGGAAAAAGATTTTAATAAGATCTTCATTCTTGATGACTTAGGCATACACTATTATTATTATTATTATTATTATTATTATTATTATTATTATTATTATTATTATTATTATTATTATTATTATTGTTGTTGTTGTTGTTGTTATTATTATTTTTATTATTGTTGTTGTTGTTATGTTGCATTTTCTTTATATTTGATCATTATAATTGCCATTTTTAAAAGAAAAGTAAGTATAAATCATAATAAAAGATATATCACTTTTTTATACTTAAAATGACTTTGCAATTTATTATTATTATTTTTTTATCATTTATCAGTATATGGGGTCACTATGCAAAACTTGATGTTGTTAATTTACTTATTTTTGTTTTGATTCTGAGAACACTCAATGCTAATGATTATTTGCATAAACAGTAACACGTTGCTACATTGTTTAATATTAAGAATTTTAGAAATATTAATAAATTATTTATAGTTAGTCATTTGCAAACGTAAATTAAATTTAATAAAATGTTCCCTTTATTTCTATTTTATATTGGCAAGTAATGAAGTCTCAGCAGTTATATTAAACCCTGAAAGTAAGCTATTTAAGTGTAAAGTTTAATATGTTATTTTGTTCATGTTATAAGTTAGGTTTATGTAATTATAGGGTGTTATTTCAAAGGCTAGCCCATTATTATACTAACTGTTAGTAAATTTGGACGTATAGAAAACTTCCCGTTCTTTATTTATTTATCATGCAAGATAAAGGCTTGGTCTAGAGGTTTAGGATTTGGAGAACTAACTTTCTCTCATTCCAGTTTTATACTGTTTCAATTTGAAGTATTGGTTTCTTTATTTTTATATTATTACAATTTAAATTCATGGGGCATGCTGAAATCTTTCTTCCCCACCCCTTTGTATCTTCGAATACCATTACAATATATATAGCAATAAAGTAATTTTTAAAAAAAAAATATTTTCGTTTTTCTTAAATAACTTTTCCAGTATTAAACAAATTAAAACAAATATTATTTCTCACAAAGTCCTATTGTTGTGTTTTCTTTATTCTTTGTTTGTTTTATGGGTGTCTTTATCGTCATAATATTGATTTATCTAACATCAGAATCCTATTCAAACGTGATATTGTCCAAGAATGTAAGATCAGAAAAATGATTGAGTTCTTTAAAAGGCCAAATTGTATCAACAAAAAAATAATAATTGGAAAACGTGTAAAAAACATTAATCTAAATAGTTTTTGCTTTTTATTATTTCTAAGTATTTTCTATTGGTAGAACTTTCAATCTTATTGTACATCAATGTTTATAGTACTTTTACAAATATTTTTTGTAATATATATAAACAAAAACACTGAATAAACTTTGCAATAATCAAACTCCAATATTTAAAAATATATAATAGCAAATACCAATATTATCAAAGAAAAGTTGATAAGCTTAAATCATGTTTATTATCCTGAAATGTCACTCAGGATGACAACCATTCTGTAAGTTGGCTGTAGCTATTTTTATTTTTATATATTAGCGTTTTGATTATTGTAGAATTTTTTCAGTGTTTTTGTTTATTGAATTTGTTTAACTAAGTTTATATATGTATTTGAGTTTGGACATACATGTTTTAATGAGGTTAACTCTGATTGATAGCATATACATAATTTACTAAATGATTCATTTTGAATAAATACATTAAATATTTATTATGTATGAATAAAAAATAATTCATTACATATAACATCAAGTTTTTAGAGCCATTTATTTTATTTATTTTTTAGTAAAAGAATCTAGTTTAATTTTACTTCAGAATGTTCCTTCGCATATTGAAAGTGATGCTTTGAAGAATAAACTTACTTCACAAATTGCAGATATCGAATCTGTTCATGAATTACATATCTGGCAACTAACTGGAAACCGCATTGTGGCATCAGCGCATATCAGATGTAGTAATTCACCAGATATTTATGTAGAAACTGCTGATAAAGTAAAAAAGCTGTTCCACTTAGAAGGAATTCATTCGACAACAATACAGCTAGAATTTCCAGGGGTATGTAATTATATGCTATGATTTGCTTATTATTATATGAATTAATGAAGTTTTAAAAAAATAAATTTTTTAATATAAATTGTTTGTGCAAATTTGTTTTTAATTGAAGTTTTAAACTATTTGCATTTACCAAAATTTTATTGCAATTTAGTTTGTATAATAACAGTTATTATGCTATATATATATATAGTAATAAATACATATAAAATATATGAGTTATATAAAAGTATTTAAAAAATAAATAAAAAAAGTATATTTTTAAAAATGAAAAGAGCTATTACTTAAATAGCCATTATTAGCAATTAGAAAGGAAAGATATTTTAAAATAAAGAACAAAAGACCAGTTTAAAATTAAACAAAAACAAATTCTTGTAAAATTATTCTAATTACATTTAAATAAAGATAAAATAGAAGGATGAAAAATAATAAAACTTTGAATAAAACTACAGTGATAATTTAAGAGTTTTAATTAGATTTTCTATTGAAAGAAAATCTAATAAAAGTAATTACTGGCCTAAAAACAGTAACAATTGCTTTTATTATCTTTAAAACTATAAAATGAAAAACAAAAAAACTTAAAAAGGATTAATTTTAAAAAGAAACGAAATGTACAATAAGTTTAATAAAAAATTATTATCTAATCAAATATAAAATACATTTTTGTAGAATTATTATCTAATCAGTAAATAATTTTGTAAATTATTATCTAATCAAGAAAGAAAAAAGTTATTTTTACTGAAAGCCAGCCAACCAGTTAGATAAGTAATGTTATAATTAAAAAGAAGGTTAATTAATTAATTAATAAAAAAGCAAAAAAAAAATTGAATACCTGATTGGCATTGGTAATATTGAAACAATGATTGGTTAAAGGTAAAAAGACTAATAAATTTTAATTAGTGTAGTTATTCAAGTTATTCTATTGCTATTGGTTTTTACTATCTCATTGCTCATATTACCTGCTACATTTTGCAGCCTCTACCATCATGGATAGTCAGTTTTGTAGCTCAAGCAATGTATAGGAGTCTCTGTAAATGCACTACTATCATCATGTCCTGCTAGATTTGCAAAAGGGATGTTCATTTGGTGGTACACCATATAGTTTCTATAAATTACTGATAGCCTAAGATGTGACAAAAACCCTGGTTTACCATTTCTGAGACATCTGCCATCCTACATTTGAGAATGTTATTGGACAGTTAAATGAGGAAGATAGATGCTGTCCTGTAAAGAAGATGTTATAAGCCTCTATACAAGAATACTGCTCATGAGCTCATGCCTTATAAATGTATAAATGAAGACATTGAAGACTTCTTAGAGACTCTAACTACTGTCAAAGGAAAAAAAGGATGATCTCCTCAGGAGAAGCCTAAACCACAACATAGGTTGAATGCAAGCCAAAACTGAATCAAAATCTAGACTCAAAAAAGCAAAAAGGGCTAATATTTGCATTTTCCTTCCAAAATCTTAATAAAATCAAGAAAATATGTAAAATAGTAGTTCATTATTTAAGATTAAATTTGTTCTGTTTAAAACAACTTTGTAAATAATTTAAATTTTATTATATGTTTATGTTGTTATATTTTGATAAGGTACCATATGTAAATACATGTTATTTAATTGTCAGTTTGGTCTCAATTTTCTTCTTTCTGAATCTCTCACCATATGAATTTTAGTCAAAACAAAATTTGTTAATTATACAGTCTTGTTTTAAATATTTAATATCTGGTCATTAATGAAGTGAGTTTCTTATGTTAAATTGAGACAGCTGAGGAAACAAGCAACATTTTAAATCTTTTCTTATGGATATTCCAGTTTATTCTCTGGATGACACCTGGGTTCAATACCCAGTATAAGTTAAAAGTTCCATGGAATCAATATTTTGCTAGTCAAGGAATGGATTTAATGGTCTTAAAAAGTGCCCACAGTCTGTATATTTATAGACAATATCAGGTTTGATCATTAGTATAGTTAATATATAAAGAATTGACTGTATTGTTTCTTCTGTTTAAATAATGGTATGTTTATAATCTAAATTATATAAATAATAATATTAAAAACCATATGTATATATTTACAATAAGTTGTATGACTATGTAATGGTTAGATTAAATATATTTCAATATTTTATATTTTCGTTCTTTCTTTAATTATTTACATAATTTACAAAGGAGCCACCTAACCTTAAATGTCAGGAAATAAACTAACATATATAACAATATTTTGTTCAGTATAATAATGTAATCATTACACAGCTCTATTTGTGTTGCTGGACAATTCATGGAGAACATAAGTTACTTCTGATAAATTAATGATGATAGACCATGAAATCTTACATAAACAAATTATGTGATAATGTATTTACAAGTATACTTATTAATTGATGTATAATTTATTTTCTTTAATAAAATTAAAGTAATTTATTTACAAAATATCAATCATTAATTGATATGCAATTTATTTCTTTAACAAAATCCTTTAATCTTTATACATCATAGTATCAAAAAATGTATAGATAATGTCACATTTGCTGTATCTTTAACCCTGACTTCAATAAACTTAAATATAATTCTCTGCATATGTAAATGGTATAGACATCAACACTATCTTTATCGCAATAATCATAAGGAAAGATCTTTTAGATTCTAATCTTAAACATAACTGTTTATATAATAATAACTGTAAAGGGATGTCCTTTTGGTCTTAACCCTAACTGAATAAACCTTCTATATAATAATCATAAGAAGTGGCATTTTTGTCCTAAACCTAATTTAATACTACATTTTATATAGGAATGACTTATTTTGAGATCAATCCCTAATTCATTAAACTGATAGGAATGTATTCTACTATATGGATGTGAGCATATGTAAACTATTAAACATTGAATAAACAACTGTGTATATATAAATCCATCTACATAAAATTCAATTTTCAGTAATCAAATATAAATTTAAATATGAATGAATGAGACTAATGAAAATAATTACCTCATTAACTATGGTTATTTGTTAACCTAGATAATTTATACATCTACATTGCATTTACATGATTATCATTATTTCTTTACCATTTCCTCTTATTAATAACTTACATGAAATTCAAAAGCTTAGCATACATATATGATATATAGACCCAGAAAGAGACCACATGTGAGATGGATGGATGAAATAAGAAAATGTGCAGGGGTGTTGTGGAGAAGAGAAGCTAAAGATCGGAGAAGATGGATTAAACTTGGAGAGACCTTCATCCTACAGTGGATTGATAATGGTTGATGATGATGATTATTTAACAAGTAAAGAGAAGTTATTACAAATTCATTTCTTTTTTTAATTGACAGTTTCTTTTATAATAAGCCTTATTTACAAATACAAATTGTTTAAAATAAAATACAAACCACTCTTTAAATATAAGACTCACCCAAAACAAAATAATTGTCATTTACTTCTTTTCTGACAAATATTAAAAATTCATTTATGGTGATAATGTAATTTTTAGCTGTCTTTTAAATAAGCATATTTCTTCATTTTAACCAGAGATATTCAAAGTATTATTCACAAATGTTTCAGACTAGGTCTAGCCAACTCTTAGCAGTGTCCCTCCTTTTTATTCACAAGGCATAGTGAAATTCTGGGATTTGAATGAAATAGCATTCCAATCTGATTAAAAGAAAAAAAAAATAATTTTTTATATCCAAAACTTAGTTTCTTTCTTTAATCTCATTTTATTTCCTTTTAAAATAAATTTGTGTATCATTTCACTTAGAAGAAAAAAAATCTTTTTATAAAATTGAAATGCATAGTGGATTATTCATTTTAAATTTGGATATCCATAGTCATTTTATAAGCTGTTTATTCAGCTATTGGTCAGTAAATTAAGATTGTTCTGGTATAACTTGATAATAAAGACTATCTGGAGGCTTTTCTTTTATAGCAACCATGGATAAGAAACAATTGGTCGGTGAGAAAATTGTGTTTTTATTTCTTCCCAGTTGTAAGCAAAGTTGACAATCAGTAAAATTCTTGTTGTGTATAACTCTGTAGCAATACAATATATCTGTATAACACACAGATTTAATATTTGCTCGATGCTGTTGAATTTTCTTATGCAATAGACTAATTAGCATGATAGGCAAGTCTTAATTTAGGTTTTGTGTTACTAGTGATTCGATTTCATTTTGGGGATAAAATAAACTTTGCTCTATTTTTATTTGTATTTGTTTATTCTGCCATGAGATTATGGGTGGCATTTGATATAGTACTTTACATTCTTTTGATCCATATAACTCTAGTTGTGGGTTTCAGGATTATTTTTATGTATTTGAATATTTAGTTTTAAAAGTTTTTGTTTGCTTTTAATTTTTTCAGTAGTTTTAGTTCATTATCATCTACTTGTATTAGTTCGTTTTATTTGAATGTGTTTGTGTTCATTTTGCACATTTTCATCTAATAGTTTTGGTCCAGATTTTCATTTAAAAGTTTATCACATATTTTTAGTTCATTCTTTGATTTAAAAAACAAGTGAGACTGTTCATTGTCCATGATTTGATCCAGTGTTTCTTTTTGAACTTTTATTTGCTCATTTTCTATTTGGTTTGAACAATCTAGTTTTGTTCTGATTTAAATGGTTTGTAAAAAAATATCCATCCATTTTTGCATCTTCATTTCCAGATGCTTTTGATTATCTTCAAACCTCAATTCAATGTTTTACCATCTATAAGTGTCTCTGAATCATTATTTTTTGATGATCTTGCATTCATTTTTAATTATCATCCAACTTGATTGCATCTGTTTTTGACTATGTTTCATATATTTTTGATTATCTTCCATAATTTGGTTCATTTGCTCATGATTATGCTCCATTTGATTTTGATTATTTTTATGATTATTTTTTATAGTTTGGTTTATTTGCCCCATTTGCTTTTGATAAATGCTCCATTTGTTTTTGATTATACTCCATTAATCTCAATTCCATTTATCTAAATAATGTGTTAATCATCTGCATTGTCTTATTCTCATGATGTTGCAATATTCTCATGCATTTTATTTCTTTACTAATGTCTTTATGCTTTATTTGATTGCAAAGTCACTATCGGGATGGCTATTGTCCTTATCTGAAGTTTTTAAGCTATCTTCTTTGCTGCTATTTTCAGAAGTATTTGCTTCTATTATTTCCTACTGTTCTCTATCCTTTTATTTTCATTCTCCATTTTAATAATCTTAAATGCAATAAACTTATTAGGTGTAATATAATTATAACTGGATACACTACCAAAAATGATATATTGTCTTCCCTGAAAAACTCTAGAACACCACATATTTGTATATCTTCTTCATGACCCAATTTGCTTTGTCATTTCTTGTTGTTATTTTTACAATATAGGGAAAACAATAGTGTCTCATCAACCATATCATTCATCTAACTCAGGAAAATGGAAGTCTAAAACAACTGAAAATCAAAGCCCTCACCCTGGGTGAATCAAAAATTTACAATAAGTATGAATGAGAGTAGATCATCCAATCCTACATAAACAATGACAGAGTATAGAAACATAATTACCTATAATGAAGATGAATGGAATATCTGACTTTATAGGACAGCTTATAAAATAAGAAGGAAGATTATAACACTCCAAGCTAGGATGGATTTCTTTAAGAAAAGCTTATATTATGGCATTTACTCAAATTGTTGCAACATAAAAATTTGTAAGTCTGTAAGTGCTCATAATAAAGTTAAAAAACAACTACAGAATCAACTTACAAGATGGGTAATAAAAAACAACAAACAAAAATTAAATATAGCATTTAGGACCCAAAATTAAGTTTTTAGTGTTGAAATAAAAAAGGGAACATTTTTTAACAGAAGAAGGTTTCATCAACTTGTCAAATTATAGAGTGCCATTTAACTAAGCCACAATACTAAATTCTGGACTTTGTTTTGTTGGCAGAGCCTACAAAAAAAAAAAAAAAAAAAACTGGTTGAGAGGGCAGCAACAGTATTAAAAGCTAATACAAAAACTCTGAATTCCTCAGATTGGATGAAGAGCATTAAAAATGAAATTACATGTATGAAGGAAGACAAATGTCAGTGCTTCATTCTGATAAATAATGATAAGTATGAAGAGGAAATGTTGATACAAATTGCTGTTTTAAAGTTTAGTAGACTTAACAATTACAAGTCAAAACCAAAAAAGGCAAATTTCTATAAAAAAAAAAAGGCAAATTTATAGCTTGCATACTTAAAAAATATACAAATAAATTATATGATAGGCAACAATGCTTGCAAATGTATCAATCTAGCTACTTTACTGCATAGGTTATTTGCGAGTACAAAAATGCATACGAAACACCATCTGCTTAGACTAATGGTCAATTTTGGTAGAGCATGAAATTTCCAAATTCGTTGCATGATTACTTAAAGAAGAATTAAGTTTTGGCAAACTATAAAATCAGCATTCGAATTTGTCCATATTATTAAAAATACTACTAATGATCATAGAATAGCTAGCTTCCTTTGATGTTACAAAACTCTGTGTATCGGTTAATTTTAAAGGATCAGTAAAAATTATCCATTAATTATTAAGAAACAAAAATGCAAATACATATTGAAAAGAATTAATCATAGAGTTCTTAAATTGAATAGTCAACAATATTGTGGTTTCATACAAAGGGTAACAATATGAGATGACAGAGTCTTGGCCAATGGGCTTATCCATTAATGGAATCATTTGTAATCAGACCCTTGCTTACAAATAAACAAATACGATTGATCCTTTATATATATATATGTGTGTGTGTGTGCGTGTAAATTTATAAATAAATATTTGAAAATACAGTGCTTAAAAGTTTATAAAAAATATATGTATAACTGTCACTTAGAAGTGCTTTCTACTAACTTGTAGCTTTGTCAACTACAAGTTAGTTGAAAGCACTTCTAAGTGACGATTATACATATATTTTTTATAAACTTTTAAGTACTGTATTTTCAAATATTTATTTATAAATTTACGTATATTATTTTGAAAAAATACAGACATCGATTTGTAATATATATATATATATATATATACATATCAATATATATATATATATATGTAATATACAAATCAATATATATATATCAAAATACAGTACAATTTATATAAATTATATTCTTTTAGAAGTACTTTCGACTATACACTTTGTAGTCTTTATCAATTATATAACGTTGAATAATCAAAAAAAAAAAATAAACAAATATAATTGATCCTTTATATATATATATATAAAGACTACAAAGTGTATAGTCGAAAGTACTTCTAAAAGAATATAATTTATATAAATTGTACTGTATTTTGATATATATATTGATTTGTATATTACATATATTGTGAAACGAATACAGATATCAAACTTTATTTTATATATATATATATATATATATATATAAATATATTATATATATATATATATATATATATATATATATATATATATATATATAATGTGGACAATGTTTTTGTGTATGCTCCAAAATACAATTAATCACACAATCAGAGATTTAAACACAAACTTGGGCTTGAACAGCTGAATTGGAAGTAGTTAAAAAAGTAACTAATTATGATCTATTTGATAATCTAAAACTATATTATAAAGTTTTTCTGTTAAAATAATGGAGTGAAGAAAGTTTAGGTCTCCACTGGTGAAATCAACACTTAATAATTTGGGAAATACCTTGGAATAGTTATATTGCTAAAATACTAGAATAATGGAAGGGAAAAGCTGTAAATTTATGTAAAAGTATTGTAAATTAACAAAGGGATTTAATGAAACGACAGTATTACATTAATACATAATTTACTTCTTAAACAAGCTGAGATACCTATAAGTCATTCATGGCTATAATACAATTTATAAAAGATTAAGTTGGAATTTGTGGATGAACAAAAATAAAATTATTTATGACAAAGTTGATTATAATTATTTTAACATAGTAAAAATTAAATCAGTAAATAATGATAATGAAAATATTTTCTTAAGGAAAGTTGGACGTAATATTAGAAGAGATCATGCAAAAGTGTATCTGACTGATAATTTAAATTGTATAGAATATATGAAAAGATCGTTTATTATTTTTAGTAAAACTTATGTATAATGAACATTAAGGTTGATTTTACATGGTAGATGAATGATAGAAAGTTAAAAGGATGTATTGATATGGTAAGAAGTAAAAGAAAAAAAATGAAAGAAAGATTTTATCTACATTTATGTTAAGACTGTAGTAGTTTGCTATGAAAATGAATGAATTATTCATAGATAAAGTGAAATGGAGAAGCAAGATAAGTGTGAGAAAATTAAATAAGTGGGAGAACAAATAATAAGAAATAAATATGGATTTTAATGGAAAGAGTTGAATAAACTGATGAAATAAACATTACATTGTTTAAAATGTATAGGATGTATATTAAGGATAATATCAATCTACATTAAAAGAGAATGTGTGAAATATTATATTCAAAGGATAACATTTACAAGGAATACCCAGGGGATAATGCAAATATTGAAATCTAGTTAGTGTTGGATCTGTGAAATTTTAATATGATAATAAACGCAAGGAGTCTACAATAAAAAATATATTACGCAAGTTGAAAATAATTTTTGGTTGTCAAGGAAAAGAAGCCGTTAAATTGTAAATAATCTGTTGTAGTGGAATTTTGCATTTTGTTATATTATTATGAGAACAAGAAGAGTAGAAGTGTGTGTGTGTGCTAACGATTAATTAATGTAAAGCGTTTGAAATGATTTGAACCATAGAAATTAAAGCTCCTCAAGGTTGAAATTGGTAAAATCCTATTATGTTTTAAAAGAAAAAATATTTAATAAAACAACAAAACTTTTCACATAGTATTTGAATATTGTTTAATTTTTTAATTTAGATAATTGTTATAAATATAGGGGAATAAGTAAACATATAAAAAAATAATAATTTATTTTATTTATTTATCTATGTAATTAATTGCTTAGTTTTTTTATTTATTAAACTTTATTAAATGTCTATTATAAATGACAATAAACAATAAGCTAGAGAAATATACATATAAAAGTAATCACATATATTTATTATATGAGGATAAAATATGTTTATGTTCAAATATAATATTGAAACGATAGATTATATTTAAATTTTGATCTTATATTTAACTATAAATAATTTAATATAATTATCGGGGATTTGTATCTAATCCTGATTTGTAATTCTGTATAGTCTGTTATTAATAAAAAATGTAAGAAACAAGTATATATTAGAGATGAAAGCAAGAAAAAATGCATAGTTAAAATTGGAAATAAGGAGTTAGTATTTGAATTGTTTAGATAAAATAAATATCAGGATTTCTTATTTCATGATATACCAAAAGATATTATATCAATATTTAGGATAGTATAATAAACTTTAAATTATTTCAGAATAAGATAAGTTTTCATATTTTAAAGTATATAATATAATATTTGATTTTTTTATTTAGTCACAGAGTTTAATAGTAAGGCCATTAAAAAAAATGGTTCAATAATTATTAAATTACCATTTTAATGGCTTAAGATAAAAAAAAAAGATCAAATAATAAATGTCATTAGATATAAAAGAATATGAATATTTAATATTTTATAATATTAAAATAATATTTTATTTAAGAAAAAAAAAACAGTAGTACATATTTTTTAATCTTCTTATATCTTTGAAGTTACTAACTGTATTGTAAATTATATTTGTTAACAGAATCTATAAAGACCAATGAGTATAAATATAAAATGGAATTGATAGCATAATAAATATATATAATTTTATTATATAAAAAATAAAATTAAGTATAACAATAGAGACCATATCTTATTACAATGGCAGATTTAATTTTAGTTAGTGGATAATTATAAATAAAGGAAAATACAAATGTTTGAATGTTGGGATATATTATTATGTGTTATTATTATATAATGTTTTCTATATTGTTATTTGTTAAGTTATTTATTATTTTAAAATAATTATTCAAATATTTTGTAAATAATATGTTAATAAAATTAATGCTTATAAGTTGAACTAAGTATTTAAGGTACTATTCTATTATTGTGTTGAAACTGCTTGATGGCATTGATCCCATGCAAACGCTCATAAATATGCCATTTAGCGAGACATAGTAAAACCAAATAGTCACAACTTTTTTTTTCTGTTGTAACTAATGGCTTGCTTTGTCTTGTTCAGTTTGTGTAAATGCACACAATACTATCTTTTAGCAATGTTAACACTTTGCTATGGTACAATTTCAGGATGGGTGGATTTAAAGTTTGCAGAACTATTTCAATTTGCTTTCAAAAGTAATTAAGGTATAACTTATCTAATGTAGTATTAACAAGTAATAATTATAAGCCTATTACCCTACTTCTGAACCCAACATGCAAGGTGCAAGTAATTATAAAAGATTAGGGGAAACCACAATTTCACTATTCTCTCCAAAAAAATCACAGTTCGAGAGAACACCTATGAGAATAAAAATGTCTGACTGTAAAATTTCTTGTAGTTATATCCAGAGATAAAAAGAAATTGTAAAAAAATACACTTCTTAATATTAAAAAACAACAACAAACAATCGAGTTGGAAAATTATTAATCATTATTAATAGGGTGCAATTAATGTTATCCACCATACCTTAGTCACATATTCTTTCAAAGATAGTTATTGAAATAAATAAAGATTAATTTTTCTTTTCAAAAATGTCCCCCCCCCAAAAAAAAAAGTGTCAAATACAATTCAGCAATTAAATCATTCTCATTTCTTCCACCACAATATAGTTAGTTATCTGTCAAGCAATGATAGTAGACTTTTTAAAGTTTGTGGGGGAGGGGAGATTTTCCCAGTGCACAGAGAATTCTACTAGAATAGAATATTTGCAATAATGTCTGTTAATTGATAAGTTTTAATTCTTGTGGATGTGAAAAGCATACCCCCCCCCTACATTGCATGACTAAGATGGAATTTGTAGGCACTTGTTAAAGATTTAAATTGATCATCATAAAATTGTTAATCGAATAAATTTGACAGTACCTTATTAAGGAAATCAATCAATGAATTACGTCAACCCATATGATAAAATGTCTGAGTGTAAAAAATTTCTCATAGTTATATCCAGAGACAAAAAGAAATTGTAAAAAGAATTACAGTAATTTATTAATAAGAAAAATAAATGAATTATTTAATAAGGTGGTGGGTTGGCAATGTTATATTTATGTGTGTTTTCCTAGAAACAATGCCATCAAGCAGCTTCAACATGCTAATAGAACAGTACTGTATATAGAGTTGCATTCTTGGTTAGAGTCATCATCACTACACAATCTTCATAGAGTACCAATTGTACTATACACATTAATTAAAGTGTACAGTTTAAAATTTGAACAAGAAATCACTTAAGTATAAGATAATGTATAACAATTATAAAAGAATAACATCTTTTAAAAGATATATTAATTTGTTATAAACTTCTATGATCACATAAGTCATCAATGAAGAAAATATTTTATATGTTGCAAAGTATGTTTATTTGTGGAAAATCAAATTATTCATTATTTATTGTTGGAATTATATATTATGATTATAATTGAAATAAAAGTGGTTATTTATTATTAAAGTATTAGTGATTATAAAATATAAAATAGTAATATAATTTTAATGATATATTAAGATAATTAGCATTTTCTTAATTAATACACTACCTATAGAAATGCAATACAGAGAGCATACTAATAACTCAAACAAGCTCTTAATTAATAAGTGCGATATGAGAAAATAACCAGTTGGTCTGGAGATGAGAGTGTTCTGGATAGAGATTTTAAATATTTTCTCATACTGCACTTATTAAGAGCTTGTTTTAGCTATTGGCACACACTCTGTATTGCATTTTTGTAACTACAAGCTTATAAAAGTAATGTCATGTTATATATGACTTACTTTATTAATTATTATAATTTTAACTTTAAGGCTTTGGCTTTGCCAAGGCTATTAAAATATGGTAGATCTGAATTTAGTTCAGTCCCATATAGCTATTTAAGATAGATAGATGGATTTAAAGACATTTTCATGTCTGAAAATTTTAGAGTTTTTACTTAAATATATGTTTGAAATAAGTGCTGGGTTTTGAGTTTATATTTTAGATCTAGTGTCCGAATATTCTAGCTCTCCATTGACGTGAGCCATAATCTCAAAACCAGTTGGTCTGGAGATGACAGTGTCTGGATAGAGATTTTAAATATTTTCTCATACCGCACTTATTAATTAAGAGCTTGTTTGAGCTATTGGTATGCTCTCTGTATTGCATTTTTGTAATTACAAGCTCATAAAAGTAATGTCATGTTATATATGACTTACTTTATTATTTATTAATTAATTAATATAATTTATTAATTATTATAATTTTATCTTTAAGGCTTTGGCTATTAAAATATGGTAGATCTGAATTTAGTTCAATCCCATATAGCTATTTAAGTTAGATAGCTGGATTTAAAGACATTTCATGTCCAAAAATTTCAGAGTTTCTACTAAAATATACGTTTGAAATAAGTGCTGGGTTTTGCATTTATATTTTAGATCTAGTGTCTGAATATTCTAGCTCTCCACTGATGTGAGCCACAAGTTCAAAACCAGTTGGTCTGGAGATGAGAATGTTCTGGATAGAGATTTTAAATATTTTCTCATACTGCACTTATTAATTAAGAACTTGTTTGAGCTATTGGTACGCTCTGTATTGCATTTTTGTAACTACAAGCTTATAAAAGTAATGTCATGTTATATATGACTTACTTTATTAATTATTACCTATAGAAGTAAAATCCTTTTTTACATCGTATAGGTTGAATAAACAGTTAATTAAAAATCAGTAATAATCCTGAAATTTCATTATAATATTGTTATTATTAATTATAGCAATATAATATTAGTAATGATTGAAAATAATAAATAGACAGTAAAATGATATTATAAACATGTTAATTAATTTACATTAAAGTTAACAATTATAAACATTTTATTATACACCTGGGTCTCATTTTATACAGTAGAAAACATGCACAAAAGAAATCATGCAAAAATAAACTTAATTTAACTTGAAAAATGGGGGCTACATACTATAATTTTCAAAAATCACATAAAAGCAAAGCAACAATGTAAAATCACTTTAAAATTTGCATAAAAAAATAATGAAATAAAATATGACTAATAAAAAATTTCAAATTTGAAAAAAATTGATACAAGACAAACTTTTTTTATTAACTGCAGTATTTAATTTTATTCAAAACAATATATATATATATATTTTAAGTGTCATAGCATCGGCCGAGATGTGAACCCGCAACCCGGGAAACTACCTGCTAGTGCAAGGCAGTCACACTGACCTCTTGACCACCAATGCAAGACAAACAATTTATTTTTATGTGTAATTTACAGTATTTTACATTTTTTACACATATAATATTTTAATCATTATCACTATTTGATGATATGCAAGTTCATTTGTGAACTGGTAAGACATCATATTTGTTACAAGAGGAAATACAACTAGTGCCAACTTCATTTTTTTAATTGCTCTTATAAATGTTTTCCAATCGCTGTTGATCCTTACCATTTTGCTAAGCGATCTAAAATTGAAATTTTTGTTTCCAAAGAAATTCATTTTCTTGGGTGTTTTTTTCCTCTCCATTAGGGTAAACTAAAAGTTTGAAAATAAAAATAAGAACTTAAAATTATGGTAATAAAAAGACACCTACTCACTACTGTTGGGAAAAATTTAATTAAAACTAACAATTAAAAATTAAATTCTTATTTTTGTCTTTAATTTTTTAATTTTCAATTCCATTTAAAAATAAAATTTCATTGTTTCACATCACATTAATTTCAGATCACATTACATAATTTTTAAATTGTTAATTACAATTAAAAATCAGATTTTAATTTTTAATTGTCAAATTTAATTGTGCCCATTGCTGATACTCACCTTTTAAAAATAAACTTGTGGACACTAAATAATTAATTGATTATGTACTCTTTTTTTAAAAAGCAAAAATAGAATGTGATTTAAAATGCAAAAACAACAACATGCATAGTATAGGCATCTATAATGTTTGAACAGATTTACATTATAATTTTGCAACATTTAATGTGTGTATATAAAATGGGGAACTTCATTATTTCATAAAATCTATTACAGTACTATTATAAAGTGTTGAAAATATTGAAATTATTAGATGGCATTCAAACTCCAATAATGTGCTATTATTTTAAATATGACATGTGAGTGTGTGAAATTTATAATATTTAAAGTAATAGCGCATTATCAGAGCTCGACTTCTGATCTGATAATTTTTATCACATAAAAGAAAACTGCATACAAAGATATTAAAAAGAAACATGAATCGCATAAAAAATCCACATATTACATATACAAAATTTTAATGGTTTTAAGAAAAATTTATATACATATCCATGTAAAATAACAAGTTACCTGTTAAAAATATACTATATGTAAATTTTAAATTATAATATCATTAGACAATAACAATATATATGCATTGTTTCTCTTTCTTATATATATATATATATATATATATATATTGTAATGGCATATTATATAATGTATAGTTATAGTCCAATATTTAATAAACCACGAGTACCCTGAGAATTTAAAAAATAAATCATGCCAGTGACATTTTTCTTTAAAAATGAGTATATATATATATATATATATTTGTATTAACGTATAATTATAATTGGCCCCATGTTGGGCGCCAATTATAACAGTACAGGGCACCACTAGACATTTGAACCTATAAAATTTATAAATTAGGCAGATATGTAAGTTTAAAAAAAATATTTTTTTATTTTATTTTATATATTTTGATTCTGACTGTTAGCCCATTGTCACTAGCTCAGTGGAACAGCAGAGATTTATATTTTATATTAAATTCTTATCTAAGAATATATATAAAAAAGAATAAAATAAGCCACTGCTAGTAATTAACACACAAACATTTATTTATGCACATATATATAAAATTTAGCATTATTTTAGTATGATTTACATTTTAAAATTTAACTTACATTTTTAACTTTGATTTTAGATTTTAATTTACATTTTAATTTTTAAAAGCTATTATAAGTTCGCACAGATGGATTTATAAAAGTTTGTTTTATAAATGTTGAGTATAGATCGGTTACATAGATTACATGGTTAAACACATTTCAAAAATAAACATAAACGATCAAAATATAAAGTCATTGTTGGAATTGCAGAGGGAATTTTATAAGAAACCCAATGGCATTCATCATAAGATGCCACATTGACACCAATAACTTAAAAGACATCTGAATAAATACATTTTAGATACTCACCATAAGGTATAATTATTTACTGAATGTCTATATATTTTGATCAAATATGAAAACCAAAAACATAATTAACCGATAATGAATCCATGCAAGCATCTATACACGACTTAAATTTAATGCATTTTTATTTAGACTGTTGAGTATGAATAGACTACATAGATTTACATTTGAAAATAAAATATTCTATCCTTATTTAACCTTAGGCCAAAAGCTCACAGTCAAACCAACTTCAATCCATCTGATATATTGATGTATTCAATGTAATACAAATATGACAACATGAAATACCATACTGTAAGGAATGTACATCTGAGCAGCAGGGTTAAGAGAAGAAATTGACTCTCATCCAGATAGAAATACTACATCTATCTGACAAGAAGAGCAATAAAAAAAACTCCATAGGAAAGGACTGCGGTCATTTTGCAGACTTACAATTGCATTCCATAGGCAAAAGGGGTTGTGCAGCATATAATTTGATTCTGAACATAGCAAACCTCGTACTACATCTACTAATTATACCAATATATCCAATCCATTGACCTAATTCATCTACGAAATGAATAACCTAAGATTACCCTCCCCTAATAAAACTTTACAAATTTATACAGCCATTCACGCCCGACTTAAGTTTAACATTTATATAATTTAGTTTAATGAAAACAAAAATCATAAATAAAACTTAAAAGAACAAAAAAAAATAAATGGAAATGATTTAAAAAAAAAGATACATCAAATTAAATTACTTATTAATAAATTAAGTTGGTCAGATTTCTATTTTTATAAATTAAATATTGGGAAAAAGTATATATTTTAGAGTTCTTAGTGCTTTCAAAATGTTCATAAAATTCTTACAATTTTTAAAATGTTCTTCTTTATCCATTGCTTGCCATTTGGAATCCAGTGTTAAATCCCCTGATGATCCTGTGATCCTCAATATAGGAAAAGCGATGTTTCATTTTCTTTTTTTTTTATAACAACTGAAGGAATTGAAAGTGTGTCTTTTAATCCCATCACCTCCAACTCTCCAACTTAACACATCTCCATCTTCTCTTAAATTTTCTTTACTCAATTTTTTGTAGTAGCTTTCAGATCCAGTGGACAATGCGTCATGATAATGGTGATCGTCCTTTCGCCGAGGTCCAATTTGAGAGATTTCTTTCATTGGCTATTAGTTTCTATTGTTTTCCTCTCCTATCTGACCTTTGCTTATACATTTAAATGCCCAAGGGCTAGTTTACTTGGACTAATTAAAATAATCATTTCCATTTTTCAATAACATTAATTAATTTGTTTTCCAAACTTAAAGCTATATTTTTATCTCTAAATCTTTTTAAGATTTTGCTTTTAAAATACTTTTTCTATTTTTAATAAAGTTTTATTTTAATAATTTTTTTCATCTGTGCAATTTTATATATACACGAGTTTAAGATGATTTTTTAATTTTCAATTTTTAATTCTTAAAAAAGAAGTTTTACGTCTTAAAAAAAAAGTTTTTAAATGCGAACTTTTTATTTTAATTTCATGTTTAATAAAAAAAAAATGTAACAGCGTCTGTGCCCATTACAATATATATACAAGTACTTTCTATTATGTTGTAATCATTATCAATTGAATTAACATAGATGAAAGAAAAAGGCAGTCATCATATAATTTTCAAACAACTGTGCATATCGACATTAGCAGATTGTCTATTTATTATTCAATCTTTAAATTGATTTATAAAAATTGTTTTTTTAATTTTTTTTCTTTTTATGATGCTTTTCTTCCTAATTTAATATTCTTGTATGATCTGGGCTAATGGAAAATCTAAAATTGCAAGATTTGTCATGATCAAAAAAAAACTGAGCTAATGCTGGACTGATTATTCTTAGCATTTCTTTTACAGAATTGTATAGTAGTTAGTGTTTATTTCATCTTTTTCTAAAGTACAACATTTCACAATGTACAACTTTTTGCATCACATATAATTTGATATATATTACTTTTTTGCATTTTAAGAATAGGATTTTTAGAATTATTAATTAATTGGTTTGCATTTGGAGGAACATAAAATGAAACATTGCACTTAGCACTAAATACTTTTTTAATAAATTTGGGTTAAATGTTATTTAAATATGGCATAAATATTCAATTTTTTTCTTATTTTTACTTATGTTAATTTTATCAGGTAATAAACTTTTTCAATGTATATATAATTTGTTTTCTACATTTAATAAGTTCTTCAGATATTATTTAAACTCTTTTACAAAATTAAACAATTTAAATAATTTAAATTGGACTATCAATAAAGAAGAAAATACAAAGATAAAATTTTTAGGTTGTCATCTGATCCTTCGTGTCAGCTTCTAGAGGCACTATTTCTAGCTAAATTTCTAGAAATATGCTGTTTCCGTGGCCGCACCCAAGCCTTTAAGCATTCTTTCTAAAATAAATCCTAGAAAGATTGTTAACTCGGAGTTAAGTCTACTTTCTACACTAAAAGTAGAGTGTTAACTCGGAGTTAAGTCTTCTTTCTACAATAAAATCTAGAAAGAGTGTTAACTCGGCTTAGCGGCTAATGGTATGGCTTTTTCCGATGCTAAAAGCAGAGGAAAATGCCATAGTTGTTTGTGTCACACACTATATTGTTATGCTGCATTATGTATTTGATGTAACAATATCATATGAGGGTGTGTTAATGTGATCGTGTCAAAATTATTTAAATTTTCATTGGTGCCTTTTTTTAAAGACGAATTGATGTACTGTTACATTTTATCAATTTTAACAGTAGTGATTATTTCTCATAAATTTGTATTTCTCCTAAATTTTTGATTAGGGTGGGGTAGCATAAAATTTTAAAAATCATGCTTTGAGTCACGTTTTAGCGAGAAATTTTCCGAGACAAAAAGTATGGCTAATTCCTACAATAGAAAACTTGAAAAGATGGGAATTGCCAGACATGGAAGCCAGCACTGGAATATTTCTACAGCAGAAAAAAAGAAAAAAACATCCTGCTGCTGAAAGAAAAGATTGGATTGTGTGGCAAATATATGCAGATTTGAGGTCCAAAAACATCTGCCGACGGAAATGTTCACTTCGCAAAGGCAAGCTTGCTTGAGGGATTCTAAATGGCCTTCGTCAAATTTCAAAAATAAAAGAAGTAACTTCAATTTTTATTTAAATGTACATCCCTTCTTCTCCCGATAATTGTTGTCATCAACAATCAAATGTAAAATAAAAGAAGTAACTAAAATTTTTATTTAAACATAGCCCCCAAAAACCCTCTTCTCCCAATAATTGTTGTCATCAGTAATCAAACGGGCAAATAAAAGGAATGTCAATTATTCTATAATCATATAGAAAAAAAAACAAAAAACCCTCCCATTAATTGTCATCGGCAATCAAATATAAAACAATCAAAGTAAGACAGTAAATTATTAGTTAAACATAACCCAAATTACTATTTGAACATCCACCGAAAAAGACCCGCTTTTGTCAATCAAAATTAAAGAAACCTAGACTATTATTGTCCCATTGTCAAATCGAATATTATTTGGGAAAACCTAAATAATTTATAAATGAAAAAAAAAAAAGAAAGTCAAATCGGTTTTCAATCAAATGGTAACCGATAAAAGTCACTTAAATTTTGATTTAAACATACACACAAACAAAAAAAAAACAAAAAACACAAAACCCTTTCTCCCAATAATTGTTGTCAGCAATCAAATGTAAAAAATAAAAGGAACGTACAATTATTCTTTAATCGTAAACAAAAACACCCCTCCCACTAATTGTTGTCGGCAATCAAATGTAAAGCACTAAAAATAAGGTAAACCAATTATTTTTTAAATGTAACCCAAATTACTATTTGAACATACACCAAAAAAAGACCCGCTCTTGTCAATAAAAATGAAAGAAAACCACAACAACTATTATTATCCCATTGTGAAAAATATTAGGTTTTGGGCAAACCAAAACCATAATTTATAAACGAAAAAAAAAAGACAGTCAAAACCGTTGTCAATCAAATATAACCGATAAAAGTAACTTCAATTTTGATTTAAACATACACAAAAAACAACCTCTTTAGCTCCCAATAATTGTTGTCAACAATCAAATGTAAAATAAAAGGAAGGAAAATTAGTATTTAATCATCACCCAAAAACACCCACCCCTCTCACTAATTATTGTCAGCAATCAAATGTACACCACTACTAAAAGTAACATAAACTACTATTCTTTAAATGGTTACACCCCTTCTCCCAATAATTGTTGTCTACAATCGTATACACAAAAAACACCCCTTCTCCCAATAACTAGTGTCGGCAATCAAATGTAAACCAATCAAAGTAAGACCGCAACTTATTATTTAAATGTAACCTAAATTACTATTTGAATCTACACCAAAAAAAACACCCACAGTTGTCAATAAAAATTAAACAAACAACAACAATTATTGTCCCATTGTCAAAAATATTTATTTGTAGAACCAAAACCATAATTTATAAATGAAAGGAAGTCAAATCGGTCAGCAATCAAATGTAAAACGATAAAAGTAAAGGTTTTAATTTTTATTTAAACATACACACACACACATGTGAAAAAACAACACTTCTCCCAATAATTGTTGTCGGCAATCAAATTTAAACCTATCAAAGTAACGTAAATTATTATTTAATTGTACACAAAAAAACCCCTCCCACTAATTTGTTGTCGGCAATCAAATGTAAACCTATCAAAGTAACATAAATTATTATTTAAAGATCCATCAAAAAAACCTGTTCTCTCTTGAATTTTGTCAATCCAATTTTACAAAAACAGTAATATTATTTAAAAAAAGACACAAATTACTATTTGAACACACACCAAAAAAGATCCTTTGGTAAAAAAATAAATAAAAAAAAAACAACTATTATTATCCCATCATCAAAAATATTATTTGGGAAAAATAATTCAGAAACAAAAGAAAGTAAACTTTGTAAACAAAAAAAAAGTCAATATTAATAGAGAATCGCTAGCCCGGGAACGTTATATTAATGTGTTTTTTGGTTAGAAATCACGCCTCTAGCAGCTGACATGAAGGATCAGATGACAACTAATTTTTAAATTTGAAAATGTCTAGAGAAAGTGATTGTTTAAACTATAAATTACTTGAGAAACTTATTCAAGAAGAGTATTCATTTCAGATCACATATACTAATGATATACAAAATGGTTAGCTTTGACTTTTTTTTAACATTGTAATGGAAAATTTTTCAATTATATAAGTAATAAAATTCAAAATATTGAACTATTTAAATCAAAAACTTATAAATGTAGGATATGATAAAAGCCAAATTCTACACACATTGAGTAAGTTTAATAATAAACCATACAAAATTAATATAATAAATTGTTTTTTTCTTCACCAATAAAAATTGTAATTATACATTGTGATTTTTTTTGCATGCATTAGTGAAGCTGTCATTATACTATAATATTTAATATGTTCAAAAGTGCTAAGCAGGCATATTAAACATTATAATATAACTACAGCTTCACTAACGCATGTGAAAAAAATCGCATATGTATAATTAAAATTAATATAAGTAAAAATATAATAATAGTTACATAAATAAAAAAAATAAAAAAATAAATATCTATGCCATTTTTAAATAATTTTTAATCCAAATTTAGTCAAAAAGTATTTACTGATAAATACAAGGTTTCATTTTATGTTCCACCAAATGTAAACCGATTGATTAATAATTCTAAAAATAGTATTCTTAAAATGCAGAGAAGTAATATTATAATCAAATTATATTTTTAATTGCAAAAAGTCATACATTGGTAAATTGAGATGTATTTAAAAAAGACTAAAAGAACACCAACTACTATACAGTCATGTAAAAAATATTAAGAATAATCAGCCAATGTTAACCATGAAAAATCTTGCAATTTTAGATTTACCTTTAGTCCAGATCATACAAGAATAGTAAATAAAGAAAGGCATCATGAAAAGAGAAAAATTGAAGAGACAATCTTTATAAAACAATTTAAATATTGTATAATAAATAGACAATCTGCTAATATCAATGTAGACAAGTCTTGGAAAATCATGTGATGGCTGCTTTTTTGATGATTATTTCAATTGATAATGATTACAAAGTAATCACACGTACTTCTGTTTAAATAATATATATATATTGTTTTTGTCTACCATTATTATAATTTAAATTTATATGTATTTATTTTTTAGTCTGATCCAATAGATTCAACATGCACATGGAGCTGTCCTATAGAAGAAGATTGTCTTTTTAAAATGTGTTGTATTCCGGAAATAACAGAAACCAAGAAAGTAGATGCCACTTCTTTTTCTAATGTTTGTGTTATTGGTAGTTTGTCTGATGATAATAAAACTATCACAAAATTTTAAATTATAAAAGTTATTGGAATAATAAAAAATGTATTTTTTTTATTTGCAGTCTAAAATCTTTAATAACAATTGCATAAATTGTGCATAATGACGGTTATAAGCAAATCAAGCACGTTAATAAAAAGTTTTTGGATGCTAAACAGAACAAAAAGATTTGCTAGTTACATATGCATATTATTTGTTGGTGGGTTCAACATCCACATAACAAAGCCATATAAGATGCTAATCACGTGGTTTCATTTTTTTAATATTAAAAATAATATATTAAAAAAATAATTTAAAAAAGTTGAAATTAATATCTTTATCAAAGTGTATTTGTGAACAAAAAATGATTAAAAACCAGTATTTCCAATAAGTATGATTAGTGTAATAATTTGTGAAATTAAATTACTAATAAGGGCAAGTACAATTCTGAAGTTAAAGTAGTGATAAAGATATATGCTAAAGATATTGATTTAATGTTTATTTTTGACATAATAATTAATAATAAAATTGTGTCTATCTTCACATCAGTAATTTAATTTCTTCCCAAACTTTTACATTGATTATACTTACTGAACACATTTGTTTTTGAAACATCTTTCTAGCTAAATATGTTAATTATAATTAATTTTCTAAATAAATTATATTATTTTTATGTTTTCAAACATGTATTATTTTTAAGAGTGTTTTAATTTTTTGCAAACATATCATTTTCACTAAAAAATGAAATAGTACCACTTTTTTGTTTACTTTAGTATGTGATTGGTGACTCCACCAATAGATGGCACTGTTCTTATTTATTGAGTGCACAGGCAGTATCTAATTAGAAAGAGAAAGGCTTTAACCTTTCCCCCCATGCACCTAAAGTGTTTGTATAATAGCCAAATGTTGTAGTTTTTAACAATAGAAAGACTTCTTAAACCTCAACACAAGATAAGGACTTTATAAAGGTAAGAATGACCATTTTATCTTTAACCTAAATTCTTACTTATATAGGCCATTAGTCTCTTCACATTAAAATACATTATTTTCTTTCACAAATTAACTTTAGTAAAATCTTGTGATTTACAATGAATTAATATTAGATTTTTTTAAATGGAAATATAGAAACGAATGTAACATTCTAATTATTTATTGACTGCACAGGCAATATATAATTAAAAAAAAAGACTAATATTTTTCACATGCACTTTAAACAATTGTACAATAGCCAAACAATATAGTTTAGGATTATAGATGGACCTTTCAATCCTCAACACAAGATAGGGACTTTATAAAGACAAGAGTGATTATCTTATCTTTAACTTAAATTTTTACTTATATAGGCCAATCTGAAGCATCTTAATTTGAGAGCATAAAGATATTACTCTCTTCACATTTAAATCCATTATTTCCTTTTACAAATTAATTTAAGCAAAACCTTGTAAGTTACAACAAGTTAATATTAATATTTTTTTAATGGAAATATAGAAACTAATGTAACGTTCTAATTATTTATTAAGTGTATAGGCAGTATGTAATTAGATTGGCTTATGTAAGTATGAATTTAGGCTAAAAATAAGACAGCCACTCTTATCTTTATAAAGTCCCTATCTTGTGTTGAGATATGAGAGGTCCCTCTAAAGTCAAAAAATATATTATTTGGATATTATAGAAATGTTTACGGTGCATGTGGAAAAAGGATACTGCCTCTGCACTCAATAAATAATTAGAACATTACATTAGTTTCTAATTAAAAAGATTTTAATATTAACTTATTATAAATTACAACATTTTGCATAAATTAATTTGTGAAAAGAAATAGTAGATTTAAATGTGAAGAGAGTGCATACTCTCAAACCAAGATGCTTCAGATTGACCTATATAAGTAAGAATTTAGGTTAAAGATAAGATGACCATGCTTATCTTTATAAAGTCACTATCTTGTGTTGAGATTTGAGAAGTTCCTCTTTAGTTAAAGACTGGCTATTATACAAGTTTAATGTGCCTGTGAATAAGGTTAAAGCTTTTTTCTTTCTAATGGATAGTACATATATACAAATAACATCAAGATTTATGTATACACACATATAAGTAGTATTTTATAAAAATGACAATCTATTATTCAAAGAATAAGTAATGTCCCTAAAATTAATATATATAAAAGGAGGGAAAAAGATCATTTAAACAAAATGGATAGAAGAAAATGAAACAATGATCTAATCTATGTCTAAGAAAAGTGAAATTAGTCGTGTGTTTAGAGAACCATAGAAATATAACTTAGTCAGTAGTAAATGTTGAATTAGATCACTTTTTTCCTATTTTTATTAACTCGACTAACCTATATAAGCTTGGGGTTTTTATGCTCTAACTAAAAAGCAGCGATTAATTTACCACCCACCATTGGATAGCTAGCTACTTTGGTTTCGGATTGTCTAACTGAAATGGATTAATAATTCTAAGCCTGTTGAAATTGATATTTTTCAGTTTTTGCAGTCCTTAATATAGAATTAATAAATAAAATATATTACATAAGTCTATGATATCGCTAATCTATATTTATTAGAAGGTATGTGTTAAATAAATGATGTTACATTTATAAGAAACTATTATAAAGAAAAAAATAAAATAAGTATATCAGTATAAAATTGACATTTTATGTAAACAAATGTTTTATAGTATTTAACCTATTATTACTTTTTATTTTAATCTTGTTTTAAAACATGGGGGAAAACAATTTTAGAGACTAACTACAGCTCAATTATATGAAATTAATTTAATGGTTTTTATTTAGCAACTAAAACATTATTTAGAAATGAATATTTTCACCTAAGTATTTATAATAATTATTTTTTTTGTAATCATTTATATATTTTAATTTTAAATTAAAAAAAAAACAAAACAAATTTATTCGTTTATAATAAAAAATTTACACATAATAACAGGAAAATGTAATACATTATAAGTTCACAATAGATTATAATATTAGTAATAAATTAGGCTATTAATATGAAATAAAACTTTCATAAAATAATTAACACAAAGTACGAACATACACGTACTTAAATATATGCAAACATATCTCTTTTCAAAAACAATTGATATCGTCTTTAAAAAAATCAAATACATTTTTTTTATGAAGTAACCATAGTACAGACTACTATATAAAAATAAAAATTATTATATTTAAATTCAAGTTTAGAAAGTATTATTCAGGAATGACTCTGTTATTGCTGTAAGTTTATTTTTATCTTTATGTAGAGTAGCCCAGAATTAATTATCATCTATTTAGTATGGTTATATACATTGAAGGGAATAAACAAGTCATTTTTTGTTATTATCTTTCCTGTTCTGTTTTAGGGTTTTTTGGCTCAATTTTTTCCTTGATTATATGGTTTTCATAATTATGTCATTAGTAGTTGACATAAACTAATAAAGTAATTATTTTATCTCTAAATTAATAATGCTAAGACAACATATTTTTTAATAGCTTCCAAGAGTAAAACACTTTGCAAAGCTATAATTTTTATTGATAAGTAGAAAAAAAACTTCCAGCTTATTGACAATTAATTACCCTTGTAGCTTTTTTGTCTAGTGTACCAATAATGTACAGTGATTAAGTAGCAGATTCTGGAGCCCTGTCAATTCAGGTGCTCATTACAAACTACCAAGCAATAAAATATTAATTATTTTTCCCTCTGTGTACTTTAGAACAGTGGCAGATTGACAGACTGGAAATCAACACCCATGAATCATTGCTCCATCTCAGTTGCTTCAGTGCTCAAACTCTTTATGAATTTCTAAGTGATAAACCAATTGATTATTGGTGACCTATTACTTTAGTGCAATGGTTATCTAGCAGCATCTGGAGTTCAAGTTTAAAAGATTGGTCCCAGTTCTCATATTTCCTGTAGTGAAATTTCTTGTTAATCCCTGAGTAATAAACTATTTTCTTTTTTGTTATAATTATAATTGAAATGTTAACAATACCATTGTTATAACTATATATATATATATATATATTATCATTGTCTGATAGATTGTGCCATACTTGGTAATAAACAATGATAAGTTAACATCATTATTTCTTGATGAATTTTCTAAATTTAATAGTTGTTATTTCACAAAATTAGAATTTTTTTAGTGTAATTTTGTGAAAATAATAAGTTTCAAAAATCATAATGGTGAATTTTATTTTTTTAAAAGATTTTTGATATTCTTAATAGGATTTCAAATAAAGATTTAGTTTTTCTTCCATGTGTTCAAAAATCGGTTTTTTGTTTTTATTTGGATTGTTTTCAATATTTATGCTCAGTCAATGGATATTATTAAGTAAAAAATAAATTAACAACAGATGTTTTAAATAAGCTCCCATATGAGATAGATGGGTGAACTTCAAGTTTACTTAAATAATATTGTCAAGAAAGAGAAACTTAAATAAATCTTTACACTGCTATAAATTGATAATAAATAATGATGAAGGAAAAATATTTTAATTAATTTTTTTATATATTTACATACTATTATTTACTTGTATTTTATGTTTTTCTATACTTTTTTGTATAATGTACTTTTTTTTTCATAACCCCAGAGATTGACACAGAGAGAATAGATAATACAAAGAAACAAAAATATGATCTGATAAATGTTTTAGTCCAATTGTTCATTTTCATTATGTAGTTGTATTTGTTATTGACCATTACATGCTTATGAAAAAAAAAAACAAATTGACAATAATTATGAAATAATATTTTGATATTTATTAAGTTCAATTCAATAAGTTTAATTAAAACAAATATTTTTTAACGGCACAGAAAGTAGATCGAATAACCTAATAGTTTTATCCAAAACGCTATTTGATATTGATTCAGCTAGCAGTTTTCATTAGCCATTTTTCTATTTATTATTATGAACATTAAATTATTCATAGATTAATAGTACTCCAAATATATACATATATATTTGATGTAGAAATATTTGATTTATAAAAATACTAAAAAAAAAAAAAAAGAAAATGTGTAGAGATAAATTGCTTTAATTTTAAACTGTACAGAACATTGAAAAAAGAAATATCATATATTTATCTTTAATAATTACAAATAAATTTATGCATGGAAATATCTTCATTTTGGATGAGATTATTGATTTATTTATTTTTTACATCTTGATGAATTTTGTATAAAAGCTTTAATCTTAAACTTAGTTGGTAACTATAGGTATTAATTTACGCAAGCAAATATCATATTTATTAAATCGAATAACCAGTAATATAGTATTTTATCAATATCTGCATAATGTTTGCAATTAATTAAAAATCATTTAAAGGTGTTAATGTTTTAATTAGAAAAGCTTCATGGTTTCAATTTGGATGAAGCAAATTTTTTTTTCTGATTGTTGAGGTTTTTTTTACAAACTTAATTAAAAAAAACAAACAAAAAAAAAAAAAAACCAAAAAAAAAAAAACAACAATTAGGATAGTTATAAAATTATAAATTGATCAAATAGAAAACGGATTTTCTTAATTAGAAGATTAAAAGAAAACAAAACAAAGATATCCAATAACAGAAAGTTAACTATTCTGATGCTTGTTTTGTTTTACTCTTTTTTTGGATGGTCTTTGCTTGACAAGTAATTTTACCTTTTACTTTACAGTATTGTAAAAACTCCTCAGTGAACAGACTTTATATTATTAAGATTGTTTGCAATTTTTGTTATCTGTGGCTCCAATAGCAAAATAGTTGGCTTTTTGTTACAAAACTTAAGATACTATACAAGTTTTGTTTGATCTATTTATCGATTTTTTAAAAAGAGAAATTCTTAAAAAACAAGACTATGATTCAAAGAATAATACTTGCTAATACAGATAGTTAGAGAGAGGGAGAGAGACGAAGGGAGAAGATGAGATTGTAAAAACACACAAAATTTATCTCACTTAAAAGAAATAAAAAGATTTGTTAATATGATTTTTTTAAAAATTAAATATTATATTATGAAAAAAAGATTATTAGCTTAAATAGAATTTTGATGAGATTGTGAAAAGATAAAATATGAATGATGAGGAAAGGCTAAGTTTAATAAAAAAAAAGATTCTTTAAAAAAGGAGAAATCTGTGATACTAGTTCAAAATAACATTAATCTCAAGAATATCTGTAGAAACAAACAAACGAAAAAATTAGTGGCGGTGGGATAACAGAGACGCAGAATAAAACGACTTAAAGATTAAATAAATTGCAATATTTTGGATGTTTAATAAATTAGTGAAGAACGAGAAAATATTATTTAATAGAATATCAAATTTGTCATATATATAAATTAAGAAAGTGTGATAAGGAGTGGGTGGGTGAATGATAAGTTGATCTTAAATAGAAGACCAAATTTTTGGAAAATAATTTTACAAAGCGCATGTGCATTAGCTTAATGCTGATTATTAATATTATAGAAGATTTTTGAAAAAGACAATGCCATTATAGATAATTGGAATTATTTTTTTGGAGAACTGTACAGCCAAAATGAAATTTGATGTACTAAAGCAAAATTTCTTTTACAAAAAAGTACAAGTTTTAGTACTTAGTTCATTGAACATTTTTTTTTTTTTAGAGAATTAAGATTTAAAGCAAAAATAGTGATGATTTTTGATTCAACCAGCTGGAAAAAAGCTAGTGATCTATGAATTGAATATGGACAAAAGGTTATTAGCACCAAAAAGAAAGAAATCTGTTTTTGTATGATATTTACTGTGTAAAAGTAAGATCTTTTGATATGAGCTTCGTTATGTACATCATTAAGCCAGAGAAGTTACTCAAAGCTCAACTTGTATTTCTGACAAGCAGAAAATGCCAGCACAGTTTCAATCCCTTTACTTATAACACATAAATTATCAAAGATCCAAACAGTAATTTTTTTAATAAAATTAAGAATAGATATTTCAAAAATATGATTATCTTAAAAATCCAAATTCTTTAATAATGTTGAAATTTAGTTCAAATAGCAGCTGCTTATAAAAATGGCCTTCAATTTTTTTACCAGTATGTTTTAATTGAGATCTATTTTTTAATGTGCTAAAACCAAATTCTGTCCAACAATCTTCTCTTAAAATATGAAAATTTGAAATTCACATTATAATTAATTACAATGAAATCCATAAAATGTTATTAATTTGATTGTGGATGCATTTAAAGTGCTTTTTTTATTATTATTCAGTCTGTAAAAAGTATACATGCTACTCAATTTATGTGTTAAAAAATTAATAACCAACTGCTTGAATTCATAGAAACAATGTCTTTATTCTCAATAATTTTAACCAACATTTTCTGGAGCTTTTCTTTTCATTAAAAGTTTAATTGCACTTCACACCTCTTCACTTAAAATGCTTGGAAATTAAAAAAATATTATAATTTTAAAAGTTTTTTTATTACTATATAATTCTTTGGAGAATTCTTCCATAAATTCCATTTTTTTTTTCTCTTTTTAGTAAGAATTTCATTTTTTTCTGATTTCTAAAACATCTCACTTCCTATATCAAGAGATGATGTTATACCTTTAAATTTTTATTTTTTCTATAGCTTTCTGTTGTCAATTCATAAGTTATATTTTCTTACATCATTAATTTTTTTCGTACTATTTTCAGAATTCCACATATTAATTCTATTAAATAAATCATTTTCAATACTTATATATTGTAATGGTCAAATATGTACATTCGTGAAACAAAATCTAGAACTCCGATAAATCATCCTAAGGCTGACCAGGTTTACGGTGGTCGAAGCCACGGCTCTGGCCTAACTCTAGTTCCTCTAACATTGCTCATAGACTTACTACCTTGCGAATGACACAGTTGAGGTCACAGCAGTATTTCTCTTCTTTGCGTGCCGGCAGTAGCACAGCAGCAGAACATAAGACAGGTAACAATAGGCGTTTTATATAACATATTTATATAGGTATCATGTGGCGTACTTATGACTATTAATTAATTATAAGTTTTTAACAAATAATGGAAATAATTATCAAATACTAAATAGTTGTAAGTCAGTGAGCAAGACAAAGACATGAAGCTAGAGTAAATTTAAAATTAATTTAATGAATTCAAAATATAAAACAATAATCTAAAGTAATATTTTAATGGCAATGTGTTTGGTCTCACACGCAGGTGATTAAGGGATGTTTACAATTTAATGGGATTCACATGCAAGTGATGGGTTATTAGAAATCATTTTGGATGTCTGAGTTTACATGGCTTGGTTTACATATATAGGATAAATCATTTACAAATGATTATAATTTTCTAGTACAAATATTACAGTTTGGAAGTTTATGCATTTCCGGTTTATATATATAGCATTTAATCACAGACAGGTGATTTCACTTTAGGTTACAATTAATTTTTTTTGCTATATATATCTGGTTTGATCACTCGCAGGTGATGAAATTATAATACAATTATATTTTCATGAGCTTAATGTATTTTAATAACGAGATGACTTTGCTCATGGTTATCTATGCCTAGTTAGGATTTAAATTTCCTTTAGGTTAGCGGAAGTGATAATAAATTTTACTAAAGAACATATCTTACTTAGCACGAATAATTAATATATTCTCTATATAGTTTATGTACAATTTAAACTGGATTCTACTTCAGATCAAAGCTGAGATAATTATTATAATGGTGGAATGAACTGATCAACAGGAGCTAGAGTTCAGATACTAGTGCGTAAAGAAAATATATAACTCTGAGTCTTTTTCACATCTCATATGTGCCTTACTCATGGGATTTTTTCCAAGTAACGGTTCCCTGTGACTGAATTCATTGCTGTGATATAGGAGGCCCTTTTAGTCTGGCTGATCGAGCAATTTATATATGTGTGGGAGCCTTACACTCTGGGTGAGTCTCATCCTCCATTTATACGAATGCAGAATGGGTTGGCCTGTACCAGTCACCATCTGAAGAGGATAATTGCCTGAACTAAATGTAATGGTGCAGTGCGACCACATGCAACCATTAAAGAAGCAGCAACAAGTGAATACGCCGTAGCGTTTCATAAAGACACATATGCACCACTGACTTTATAATCATATTTATACAATTAAGACACTAAATTAAAAGTTTCCTTCATGAAACTATCCTATATCAGTTCATGTTATAGTATGTATAATTATACTATTTAGGAAAGTTTGTGAATCCAATTTACAAAGCTATCTATATAGGCTTTGATTTAATTAAGGAGGATTACAGCATATGGGGAAATTAAATATAGAACTATAGACTTATGCTGCATTTATCACTTTAACTAAATGTTGTTTAAAATATTAACTTTAAAAGCAAATCTATTTAAAATGATGGTACATTTGTATTTATCCTTAATTCAAAATATTTTATCCATTTCAAACAGAGCTTTTTAGTTTCTGTATAATTACACACGTTACATATATATATATGAACTGACATATATATGCGAGAGAATCTTTATTTAATTCCTGCTAATAGTTTAATTATGGATAAAGATCGGTTTTGAATGTTTATCGCATAAACAATATAACATAACTAAAATAATAAGATTAGGCATAGATTTAATTAAAAAATGCAATGTTTAAAATATGATAAAATTTCACACAAGTGAAATTTGAAATTTGCTTAGTTTAAAACTAAGATTATGCAACAAACGCTAAATTATGATTGATTTAGTTTCAATAATGCTATTTTTGAGACTAATGACGGCAAGTATTATCATTAACTTAAGATATATAAATTAGCATAAGAATTTTAATTACTACTTTAAAACAGCTTATTACATATTATACGTTACTAAATTTATATAAACATTTAAATTCTACATTTTAGCAAATTGAAATCAAATAACATTTAATTACTTAGAATAAAATTAATACATAACCAAATCAATCATTATCTCTACGAGTAAACCAATACATAAAATCAAATTAATACATGAAATATATTTTCAATTAGTTTAAAGCATTTAAAATCATTTTAAATCAGCTAAATCAGGCAAGATTTTAGGGTTTAAATAATGTTATTAGATTCATTTACAATTTAGGCAAGTTTTAAGATTGAAAGTAAAATAAAATAAAATTTACAGAAGTTTAGTTTACATTATTAGGATGGCCATTAGATTAAAATTTAAGCTAGCATTTTAAAGTTGATTTTAGTGGAAAGTTTTAGAATGGAAGGAGTATTTACCATTTTTCTTCTCTTTCTTTTCTCTCTACTGGCAAGTTCTCTGCATAGCGGGACCTCTTTAAGTTCTTGCGGTGGTTAGTTCATGCTCCTCCTGCTTAGCTAGTTTTCATTGGGGCTGGAGGCCAGATTTTGAGCCTATTACCCCGACATGCTGATTATTAACTTTATTACAGTTACAAATTCAAAGAATCAACTGGATTTTGTTGCCTTGAAAGATGGCTGCTATTGCTTAAATAGCAATATACCCCCCTCTCCTTCATTATATTATTTACTTAGATGTGTTTTCTTAGCTTCTAAAATAATCACCAGATATAACGGGAGCCTGCTGTATCAACTTTTAATTAGGTCAAAAAAACCTAATGACCGCCATAATTGATGCAGTTTTTTAAATTTAATTCTAAATATAAATTTTAATTAATCTTTTACCAGTAAAGATTAACTCTTCTGGTGACTCTGGCTACAAAAACAAATCTAAGATATGTGAAAAACATTTTATTATATATGTGCAGAATTATTAAATTTCGAATATAAATAACTTAATAAATATTGCAAAATTAGAGAAATCTTAATGTTTTACATCCTATTAACATTTATTTTCTAGCATATATGTAGTCTAAACTTACACATATAACTCATTTTTCATTTAATAATTATTAATAATCTATATATGCGCGGATTTTAGAATCATGACTATATAAATGAATATTTCTTTTATATACTTAATTATACATGCACACACATATGATTAGACTTATTTAGGTTTAAATTTGGGCGGGTTTTCTTAGTATTGTTATTAATATATACGACAGTTTGATGGTGTTTCTATATATATGACTACTACTATATAATATAGTAGGTGACTATATATTTTATAACCTACTCACACATAACCACTCATGTACATTATATGAGCAAATGCCCAGGGCGCCAGTTCTATTAATGAATAGAACAATTTATCATTTTATCTGATTCATAACTAATGCTGAGACTCTTTTACTTATGTTTATCCTACAGCTTCACTCAGTGGGAGGTTACAGAAAGTTTATAACATATAGAGAGAGAATATAAATAAATGAAGGAAGAAATACTATAAGCTATCAAATAAAATATAAACTTTATTTATTAATTAACCAAATGATACAGGCTAGCAGAATTTTATTTATTCCATTTAACAAAATATAATTTCAATTTGATCTCTTCCATCATCCAGTTACACTCTATAATAGCTCAATATAACTCTGACAGAATAGAAAAGCACAACACTAAATAACTCTATTGTCCAGCACATCTTAATCTAAATAGATGAATCAATGTTGATCTAGGAACACAAAAATTAGATCTCAGGGAATCTATAACACAGTTATAGATTAAGAACTATATTAGCCAGTAATTTATAACTCTAAATTATAATAAGGTATAAGGAAATAAATTGAATAATGATTACTGGGCTAGTGATTAGATAGTGAAGGAGATAGGGCATCTTTTAATCTCACATCATCATCCAAATAATACTTTAACTAGGCAACACCTTTATAAGTTTATCATGTGGTAAAATATTTCATGTAATGTTTGGATCTAGGAAACAATACTATCAGATCTTAGCACATTTAATATCAAAGTCATAAAATAATATATTTAATTTTGTAATAGATGTATGAAATATGGTTATGTGGAAACCAAAATTCGAATGCATATAAGAACAACTTGAAACACAGTTTTAAATAATAAACAAAGCTTTTATTTACACTTAAGGTTTAGTTAAAAGTAAATAATATCAGAATAAGACTTTTGTCACAATTTTAAAATTTACGAGCAAATTTATTAATGGAAATTTAGGATTATCCCCATTACTTATTACACAATTTATTATTGACATATTTATAAACGTAACTTAGCTAACAAATTATACCTTAATATTCTGACTTTGAATATACAGGCTACCTAAATAATTTTTATTAATATACAACACTGAATAAATAATACATTATATTATTGGGCACAATATACACTTTACTATCAAGAGAGCAGCTTTAAATAATCTTAATTAAACAATAGCTTTAAATAAGTACACTTTTCAGACATAGCAATAAAATCATGTTCATTCTGATGATTTTGATGATCTCTAACGTGTGGCAAATTAATATGAGATGTTTCAAAACTTTTATTTCCTATTTTAAATTTAACAATATTATTTTTTTTATATACGTGATATTATCTAAATTATGCGTGTGTGTTACATCCCATGCAATAATAACAGAAAATAATATTTCTACACATTATCAATTTATTCAAGGATTATTAAATAATTATTTAATTTCGGACACTGTCATACATCTACTAGCAAATAGAACACTATATCTATTCTAATATTCAATAAAGAATTTAAATTAACTATTTATCTGACCACTGACTGAATTACACAGAGCTATATTTTATGATAATACAAACTATACGTTCAAGAGGAGTCCAGCACATGAGGAGCGAACAAACTCTTTAACTAATATATCAACAATAACTTATTTGAATCTGAAATACACTATTGGTGGAATTTTTCTCATCACCAAACAAACAATGGGAAAATATCACTTGACTTCATAAATATCATTTCATAATACGTACGTATGCAATCTAAAATAAGCTCCACTCATGGCAAAATGCTTAAAAATATACTAAGGGGAAAAATCTTTCATCCCTACAAACATAGAACGTATCAAGAAAAACTTCCTTTTCACAGCTCTTCTTCATATCTAGCATTATACGCTGGCAGATAAATACGCACAGATAAATCACTCATTTCTTCAATTATGACAACATCCAAAATTTATATTGAGAAATAGTTATAAAACTAAATGTTTATTAAGTAAATATAATAATTGCACGAAATAGACACACAAACGCACAGATAAGAGTATGAAAAACAATTCTAAGTTATATAATATGCAAAGGTTATGATAGATAAATAATATCTAAAATATGAATTTTTATCTTAAATGAGACATTCAATTGGTTCAAATTTAAATAATATTAATTATTATGAACAGGTTTTTATACTTTAAACAGAAATACTCTAATAAATTAGTTTTATTACCTCTAACACAATATTCTTTTTTTTTTATTCTTTCTCTAGCTACTCTTGAAATTAATTCTCACTTCGAGATAAAGAAAGATATATAAGATTGAACCATCTTTAATAATATACCCAATATATATATATGTTTCACTTTCAAATAAAAGAAAACAAATCATATTTAAGCAATAAGACTTTTACCAGCATATCCATCGTTTTTGTGGGTATGCCATCCTGAGACGTTCTTGATACTCGCAAATTAAATAAACATATAATATTAAATACATACAACACTAAATCTGTCTAACTATCTATGATATATATACTATTAACAATAAATAATAATAAAAAAAATAGAGTCATTCTTCTTTTAACTTGAGGGAAAAAAAATATATTCACTTGCAAAGTTCCTTTTCAAGCTTAATAAATGATCCGGAGATGAATTCCAAAATGAGTGTGTGTTTAAAAATGAATATGAAACATAAAACAAGTTCTTGTAGAACAAACAGTTACAATTCACAATTAACTTAGTAAACATCCAATGTCCTTCAGCCATAAGCTAATAGAGTTTACTTATATATCATACATAATGTTAAATATTTATAATAATACGTGGAAAGACAGTTTCAGCTATTAATTGGTATATTCTGTTATTTATTTTAAGCACATCTAGGGTATTTAATTCAATAATAACTTAACATATTTTTCTGCAGAAAATATTCACCTTCATAATTTATAGATTGGTATTTGCATTATTAACTGTAATAAATTTTGCTGGTAATTATCCACAGGCAATTTGCATTTTCTTAAACATTAACATATATATCCGTATATCAAAGAAAACAAAACTATGTAATATTAAAGTCCTTCTATTCGATTTAGACATCTATATTTGGTAAGGAGTAATAATTAACTATCCTGGTTAAGTCATATTTCTATTTCTTTAATAAAACACATATTATTCTATAAGCATAAAATGAAATATAAGATTAACATCCTACAACAATTATTAAATATCAAACACATAATCAAGTATGCATATCCTTTTAAATTTTAACTTCACTTTTGTATATGTAAAATATAAGTTAAATAGAGAGCTTATCAAAGTAAATTTTGTTAAACAGTTCTGAATATACACCCATTATAAACATTATAAACATCACACATGGGACTTAAAAAATTATAAAGTTCTTGCATTTTCATATTCTTTTTAACGGAGATAAATAAAAGTAAATGAACTAATGTAAGTTTACTATCAGAAAAGCACATCCTTAAACAAAAATTAAAGTGTTAATTTAAATGTTTTAATTAGACAAAAGAAATCAAGATTGATACCTTTATATTTTTTTTTATTCAGACATCCCCCAATAAAGCTTAAATGTCTGGAGTTTTAATAATAAGCCTCATGAAAAGGCTGTTTTGAAGTTTCACTTTAAACTGTTTTGGAAGAGAGCTATATAATCGATAACAGCAGAAAATGAAAATTACAATTTTTGAAATTACAAAAGATAATGTCTTTTTTTATATTATTACTATTATTAGCTATCAAAAAAAAATCTCCCCACCAATCAAAAAAAAGTCACCTGATCAGCAGAAGCTTGACTCCCACGTTTTTTTCTTTTTTAACACTTAATTAATATTAAAAAAAATCTTTTCTAAAAAAAAAAATACTTTGACCTTCATCAAATAATAAAAAAAAATAGCTTTTTACAAACAAAACAAATGAAATATCAATTAGCTATCAAATAAAATGGTTTATAATATTATTTAAGTTGGCCAAATAATTCACTAATTCATATATGCATTAATCATTAAAGAAGATATATTTTTGCAAAATTATTAAAGATAATTACTGTAATTTAAATGTTTTATTGTAAGTTTGAATATATTGTTTGTTGTAATTAGTATATGAAATGGAAATGAGATAATGATACATTCATACATATATGCTGCTATGTGAATATTAAATTATACTAACTAAAATATACCTAATATGTCTATGGGTTACAATTGACTATAATATTAGTAAATAAATGGGTATCAATGAATAATAAATCAGAAAACCATTCAACACACCAATACTATCTTATAAATAAATAAAACAAACCTTGCATCAATCCAACTACTATCATAACACTTTCTGTAATAATCCACCCCTCTTCCTTGCATTAAACACTATCAAAATATAATAACAACACTAAATGCTTGAAAAGTTGCTAACCAAAATGCACAGTTGGCCCACTTATGAGTTTTTGAGCCATTAATAGAAAAATTTTAAAATTTTAAGGCAATTTCATTTTTTTTAGTACAATGCAGTTATTTGTTACTGATATAACACAGCTTAATTACTTGTGCCCATTCAGAAAGTCACAATATATATATATATATATATATATATATATATATATATCATTCATTTACCATTAATATATATATATATATATATATTAATGGTAAATGAGTGATGGAAGCTAGAAAACATGTAGACATGATCCCTACACATAATCCAAATCATATATCAATATATAATTAAATATCTATCAAATTAAATCATTGACTCTTAATAATAAATTATCATGATATATATTTAAATAATGATGATGATATTTCCTAATTGTGCCACATAAGTTAGAACACCAGTTTACAGAAAATTATTCATAAAACTAAATATCTAATTGTCTATCGGAATTAAGAGCATGCATATTATAGATGCGATTTCTAGTGGATTTATTCTGCAGTCAAAGAGTTATTTTGTTGTTCTCCAACTAAAAATATATAAAACTCTAATATTTACATTCTTCATATCTCAGAGAATATTAAGAGACTACCAGTAACTGATATTTAAGTGACTAATGTGTTAATTTATCAAGTACTGTATAATCTTATACTCCAATACAATACTAAGTCCCATTTAAAAAATAAACAATTTATTTTATCAAAATATTTAACATACTTTACATACTAAGTTTTTATTTTAATGATAATTATTTCTTTAAAATGTCAAGATATCAATAAGTATAGATCTGGTCATTTGCTGTATAACAATAAGTATTTAAAATATAATATATTAACAAGAATTATAGAATAAGTTATTATTATTTTAATAATACTAATTTGTAAATTAATTACTTCTTGTATATATCTGTTTTCGAGTGATTGATTAAACTATTATTTCTCTGCTCATAAGATCATGGTATGTATTACATAAATACTCTAACTTCTAACTAATAATCCAATTTAATATAACAACTCTTCAGTAGTGATTTTCAATATATTCTCCAAAATAAATACATATGCTTCAAAAGTCAAGAATTATGTATGTCTTTTGTCTAATATGAACGATCTAAATATTTTTATGCTAAAAAAAATCACTCTGCGATCTAGAATATCTATAGAATGATATCTGATTTATTGCTACCTTATTTTAAAATACATATTTTAACATTATTGGTGTCTCAAGTGGTTAGCATATCTGCCTTCCAAGCGGCTGGTCCGGGTTTGCTTTCCGGTCAACGCATTTGATCTATGAAAAAAAAAGAGATAGTCTCTAATTCAATCAATCTTAGAAACAGTTTGCTTCAAAAACAAAATTAGAATTAGCACAATATGAATACAGATGTTGTTCTCATTAATCCTTACTAATAATATATCAAATGTGCGGATATGAATTAATTCACTTATTTGAAATTCTACATGTATATGAAAAAAATAATTATAATAATAAATAAAATTTTTGATTACCTCATGAGGATCGAGTTCCTTTCGCAATATTATATACAAAGAAAATTATATAATAATATAAAAATCGAATTATACATTTTAGAACACACAAAAAAGTATTATATATATATTGATAAAAAAGTCTTTAATGGATTTTCTCCATTTTTCCTTCTCTTTGTGTTCAATAATTGTCGATGACTTGGAAGAATGATGAATTTCCCAATTGATGCTATATAATATGACTTCAAGATGATCTGATCTTTAATAATAAGAAAAAATGATGAGCTTACTTAATGACAGTAGACCCTGTTTGAAACTTTTGCTGTCATTCCTTTTTTTGAAGTGCCTTGGTGAAATGGCAAGGTTGAAAGCCAGGGTGAATTTGGCTCTCAGATCCAAGTTAGCTTTCTTCTTTCTAGCCTAAATAAATTTTGTTCCTTTCGATGTAGATAAAGCACTAAAAAATGACATACATAATTTTCTGGTTACTATACCAGTAAAAATCAACAGTTTTTTTAACAGTAGACAAAATACAAATCTATTGGTTTGACCTGGAGATTCATGCATTCACAAATCCCTAACATTAAAAAATATTTTACTATCACATCAATTTTTTAAAATAAATAATAATGAGAGTAATTTAAAATAAATATTACTGTGCACTTTTTTAATATTAAATTTAATTTAATGCAATAAACTCTTTAAATAATTTGCACTTAAAAACAAATGACAAGAAATAGTAAATGTTGATTTTTGTGTTGGTATTGATTTTAGTAACTGACACTTATTAAAAGTTACCAGATCTATAATTTTATTATCTTGATTTTCATCATTTCAAAATATTAGCAATAATAATACCAAGTTCTAATTAAACTTGCTATTAAAATAATATAAGATACAATAATACTTTCCTATATAACATTATTTAGATAAAGCATTTGTTTACTTTTAAAAAAACTAATTAAGTTGGAATCTATAACCAAACTCATAATATAATCACATGTATCTTAAATAGTAAGACCAAGAATTACTATCATATTTCTTCTATTTATAAAAAAAAGAGATAAACTAACTATATAATTAATCTTTAATCCAATAAGTAGCCCTTAAGTAAATTCAACAATTACTTCCTTTTTAAATACTAAGAATATTTGGTACTGTTCTATTAGCGTGTTAAAATCACTTGATGGTGTTGATCCCATCCAAATGCATATAAATATACCATTTAGTGGGCCACAGTCAAAACAAATAGCTACAACTTTTTTTTCTGTTGTAACTAATCGTAACTAATGCCTTACTTTGTCTTGTTTAGTTTGTGTGAGTGCAACAATGCTATCTTTTAATAATGTTAACACTTCACTACCATACCATTTCAGGGTGGATGGATTTAAAGTTTGCAGAACTATTGCAATCTGCATTTAAAAGTAATTATGGCACGACTTACCTAACATAGTATTAAAAAGTAATAATTATAAGCCCATTACCCCACTTCCAAACCCAACATGTAAGGTGTAAATAATTAGAAAAGGTTATGGGAAACCACAATTTCACTGTTCTCCAAAAAAAAGTCATGGTCTGCAAGAACACCTACAAGAATTAAAATGTCTGACTGTAAAATTTCTCATAGTTATATCCAGAGACAAAAAGAAATTGTAAAAAGAATATATTTCTTAATTGTAAAAAAAAACAATCGAGTTGGAAAATTATTAATTGTTATTAATAGGTGTGCCATTAATGTTATCCATTATACCTTAGTCACATATTCTTTCAAAGATAGCTATTGGAATAAATAAAGATTAATTTTCCTTTTCAAAAATGACCAAAAAAGAGAGTCAAATACACTTTAATAATTAAAGCATTCTCATTTCTTCCACCATGATGTAGTTAGCAATCTGTCAAGCAATGATAGTAGACTTTTTAAAGTTTGTGGGGAGGGGGGAGGTTTTCCAGTGCAAAGTGCTGGCATACATGGGGAATTGTACTAGAATAATGTCTGCTAATTGATGTTTTAATTCTTGCGAATGTGAAAAGGCATACTATCTCCCTACCCCTACATTGCAGGACTAAGATGAAATTTGTAGGCACTTGTTAAAGGTTTAAATTTATCATTGTAAAATTGTTATTAAATAATTTTGATAGTAATTGATTAAGGAAATCAATCAATGAATTACATAAACCCATATGATGAAATGTCTGAGTGTAAAAAATTTCTCGCAGTTATATCCAGAGATAAAAGTAATTGTAAAAAGAATTACAGTAATTTACTAAGGAAAATAAATGAATTATGTTATCCTGTATGATTATTATTATTATTATTATTATTTCACAAATAACATGGTGGACCCGGTAACATTATATATATATATATGTGTGTGTGTGTGTTTTCCTAGAAACAACACCATCAAGTGGTTTCAACATGCTAATAGAACATTACCGAATATTTTAAATACAACTATTTACATCATATAACTTAATTTTTTTTAATAGAATGATTTATGATAATGCAGTTAATCTTCCAGATGCATAGATTTTAAACTGTGGGGCATTGCATGTTTCTTTTGGGCCATCAGGAACATCTATCATAAAAGCATTTCTCTTATTTTATTACATATTAGATAGAGATCTTCATAGAGGTTGTAAAATTTCTTGTATTTATTTTTTTATGGGTTGCTAATATGGAATTTACTTTGATTTTAAGTTATGAATTAACTTGTAACCTAACATTAATTTTTTCAGGAGATTTAGAATCAATAATCTATTCTACCAATTTAAAAACTATGTACAATTTATATGTACCAAATGCTAATAAATCGTTTCAACAATAATAATTCAACAGACAGTTTACAAAGTTGTGACACCCCTTTTTAATTATTAAAAATATTGATGATTTCTTTAAAATGAATAGATTATTAATGTGAGTTTTCTTTGAATAAAATAATTAGCTCTCAATCTATTTAAAATATGGATTATTTATAGTAAATAAAATTTTCTATTATGAATAACTGCCTCTAACATTTCATTATTTCCACATCCTAACAATATATTTTTCTTTAGTTTCTCTTTGGTCAGGGACTTATAAAAGAGATCAGTATGATTGTACTAGTTGTATGAATTTCTACTAGAATATACATTCTCCAACTCAGGTAAAATATATCATATGAAACTTATGATTGCTCAGTTATTTATTAATTGAAGAGTCATAATTTATGAATAATGCAGTATATTTTTAAAATTCATACTACGATAAACTAAACATTTTGTGTTTGCTCTACCATCATTGGCTATGGAATGATGGGAGCTTAACCTATCCATAATGTTTTGCTCTTAAAATAACATTCTATGATTACAAATACCCATATAAAATTTTATCTTACATTTGAATCACATAACTATACACTATTTGCAAACCTCTTGTGAAAATCTATTTCATATAATAGTCATGCAATTTTTGTTGGTCCTAAAATTTCTTCTATCATAACTAAAATCACTATATCCTTAACTATTATCTAAATCCATTTTATCAGCATATATTGAAATCCTCATGGACTCTCTTCAAAATAAAATCTACCTATATCTTTTCCCCTATGAAATTTAATTTTATGCAGTAATCTTGCATTTTTAATTATTGTAAATCTCTCTTCTTTACATAGAGCCAAAAAGAGCAATTCATCTTAGTTTTAAAATTTCAGAATTCCCCAGTTAAGACTTTATTACCATTGTCAATTTGCTTTTGAAAGTTTCTGCATTCCTTCCTAGACTCTTTTAATTTTTTATTTAAACTTTGTAAGCTTCAGTTCTAACATCCACAAATTTAATATCTAATCTAGCATTTAACACTTGGATTTCAACACTAGCTTAATCAAATTTAGTATCCATTAGAGCATTTAATGTTACTAGCATATCTTGAAACATTTTTTTCCCATTTCTGCCTTACTAATAGTTTCTGAACTATTAGTTTGGAATTTTTCCATCACATCAGAGTTAGTATCAGTCATAATTTATATGTTAGTACAACAACCATCTAAAAAAACTAAATGGGATTTAAGTACTTTATCTTTATTGACTATAATAGTGCCATTGATAATTTAGATTCTATTATGCCATCCACTGCTGTCTACAAAAAAATTAAACAAAACCAAAAATGGTCAGTTGATTTACAATATTATATTCACACAAGATTGTTAGCATCACTTGGTGGAAATCAAATATTTTATTATGCTATCAGCAAAATATTGATATATGATTTTCAACTACATGCTAGGTCCCAAAATGATAAACTATATTTGTTATTTTAGTGCATTAAGTTATATACATATGTCAGTTATTATTCAAACCATAACATTAGGTACCAAGTTATATAATGGTCAATGAGTGATGGAAGCTAAGAAACATAGTGTGGATATGGTCCCTATGCATGTGCTATATTATATAGCAATATATAATTAAATATCTACCAAATTAAGTCATTTACTCTCAATGATAACTTATCGTGATATATGCTTAAATAATGAAGATGATATCTCCTAATTATGCCATTTAAGTTAGAGTACCAGATTTACAGGAAACTATTCATAAAAACTAAATATCTGTCTATCGGAATTAAGAGCATGAATATTATAGACACGATTTCTAGTGGCTCTCCAAATAATTAAAATATAAATTCTAATATTTACATTCTTTATATCTCAGGGAATATTAAAAAAATTACAAGTAACTAATATTTAAATGACCCAATGTGTTTATTTAGCAGGTATAATCTTATATTCCAATAAAATACTAAGTCCAATTTAAAAATAAAATAAACAATTTATTTTATCAAAATATTAAACATACTTTTCATATGAAGTTCATATTTTAATGATAAATATTTCTTTAAAATGTCAAGATATCAATAAATATAGATCTGGTTATTTATTGTGTTACAATAACTATTCCAAATATAATATATTGACAAGAATTATAGAATGAATTGTTACTATTGTAATAATACTAATTTATAAATTAATTACTTCTTATAATGAATGATTAAATTATTATTTCTTTACTCATAAGATCATGATACTTATTACATAAGTACTTTTAACTTTTAATCATACTTCTAAGGATCGTTTCGATAGAATGATTCACCCGTTCGTCAACTTTTAATTAGTAATCCAATTTAATATAACAACTCTTTAGCAATGATTTTCAAAATAATCTTCAAAATAAATATATATGCTTCAAAAGTCAAGAATTATATACATATCTTGTTTAATATGAGCGATCTGTATAATCTTACGCTAGAAGTTAAAAAATAATTCACCCTGCAATCTAGAATATCTATAAAATGTTATCTGAGTTATTGCTGTCTTATTTTGAAATGCTATCTTAACATTAGTTATATCTCAAAATGAGATAATCATCTAAACTAATTCAATCTTAGAAACAGTTTGCTTTTAAAAAAATAAAATTAACACAATATGAATATAGATGTTGTTCTCACTAATCCTTATTAATAATATATTAAATATGTGTATATAAATTAATTCACTTATTTGGAATTCTACATGTTTATGAAAAAAATAAAAAAATGATTACCTCATGAGGATCGATTTCCTTTAGCAGTGTTATATAGAAAAAGAATTATATAATAACAATCAAATCAAATTATACATTTTAGAACACAAACAAAAACTATTATATATATATGTATTTTTTTGACAAAAAATAAATAAATAAATAAAAGTCCAATGGATTATCGTCTCCACTTTTTCTTCTCTTATAATTGCTGACGGCTTGAAAGAATGATGAATTTCCCAGTTGATGCAATATGACTTCGAGAAAATCTGATTTTAATAAATAGGAAAAATTGTGAGCTTATTTATTAACATTTTTTCCTTTTTTTGATGTGCCTTGATAGCTTGTCAGCCAGGGTGGAATAGGCTCCCGGATTCAACTTATCCTCCTTTCATCTAGCCGTTCGTTTTATTTGACAATAATTTAAATACATTTTATTCATTTCGATGCAGAGAAAGCAAAAGGATGATCGGCCTGTTTGTTGGTTGCTATATGATTAAAAATCAACAGTTCTTTTTAACACCTCGTAAAATACAAACCTATTGTTTTGGCCTATATTTTGTCAACATTTTTTTTAAAACAATAATAATGAGAATAATTTTAAATAAATATTATTGTATGTTTTTTAAATTATTGAGTTTAATTTAAGGCAATAAACTCTTTAAATACTTTTCACTTAAAAAAAAACATCAAGAAATAGTAACTATTGGTTTTCGTGTAGATATTGATTTTTTTTTTAACAACTGACACTTACTAAGTTATCAAATCTATAATTTGATTATCTTGACAGTTCATCATTTCAAAATATTAATAACAATAATATGTCAAATTGTAATTAAACTTGCTGTTAAAATAATATAAAATTTAATGACGCTATCCTATACGACATTATTTAGACAAAGCATTTATTTACTCTTAAAAAAACAACAACTAAGTTGGGTTTTATAACCAAATTCTTATAAGTCTATTAGAATGTTAAAACCACTTGAAAATTTAGTTTAAATTCATTGGGATATTTCTGAAGATTAAGAATATTAGTGATAATTTTTATGTGGAATTTATTAAATACGACATAGTCTTGAAATACATAATTTTTGGTAATCAAAATATTGCAAGCAAGTAGTTGGTTGCAGACGGTTGTGGGTTCGCCTCCCGACCGATGCTATGTCATATGGAAAAAAAAAAGATATTTCACCTCTGCTGAACTTTTATTTCGATGATTCCAAGTTCATTTCTGCAAGTTCACAAGTTTATTTCTTCTGTCATTTTTATCTTCATATCCAAATATATTCATGTAATTTCATCTATAAATTGCTTTTCCACTGGAACATTAAAATCTTCCATAACAATTTAAAAATATTGTTTGCTTTGATTCAAAGCATTTTGTTGAATTAAATAAAAAATCTACTTTTTGCAGTCAGAATAAAAACTTTATTCGGGTATAAAATTTGAATTATCTGAGCTTGATAGTTTTGTCATTCTATTATATGATTCATCTCTATCACTCTATTTGTGCTTCCAATATTTGTATCTTTATAGTAAATGACTTGTTCATTTTCCTAATCAATTGTTTCTTTTTTTAACTTTAGAAAGTCATGTACTATCCTATTTAAGTTTAAGCAATTGTTTTCTCAATTTATGCAATTTTATTTGGTTGAAAATGATCTACAATTATTGGTATTTAAATAACAAGTTGAATAGCATATGCCAGTTAACAATTAGGAGTTTTTTTATTTAAAAAAATCACTTTTCTTTTCATGACCTTACAATCTCTTGAAAATTCAAGCCGTAATTTAGTTTTGTTATTTGTGACTGCAAATATAAAAAAGGATGATTATTCAAAACACAGTCCCTCATTTATTCTATAAGAAAATTTAAATTATGTTCCAGTTAAAAACCATTAAGCAATTAAAAAAGAAGATAACATATCTTTGGTCTTAAACTTAAAAGCAAAGGTCAATAAATTCACCACAATGATGTGGCTATAGAAATAATTATCCAATATTTACCAACAACCACACACAAAAACATGCAGTAGACATTAGGAATTTACTATCTTTGGTTTCTTTAAGGTCTCACAAATTTTTTTTTGGTTAACAACAAACTTTTTTTTTAGCGACCAGAGATGAATAATATTTTTATTAATAAAAATATATATATTTCAAATATTATCATACTTTTAATTGTCAGAAATATTTCAATAATTTTTTTGAACTAAGAATTAATTTTTTTTTTAAAGTATTAAAAGATTTTGAAATGGCACAAGCTCAAAGTAATAAACAAAACAGCAACAGATATGGACAATTTTGTAATTGGTAGGAAAAATTATTTTTAATGATTAACATGTTAAACAAGGCTCTGTACTAGCTCTAATTTTGTTTTCAATTTTATGACAATGGTTTGTAGGTGGGTTCATGTAGTAGTTATGAAAATGCAAATATGGGACTGATGGTGTAGTTTTTAATTTGAACCGAGTAAAAGTAAAATAAAATTTTGTCTTCTAAATTTACTATGCAATTTATTTTATATTTTTGATAATTCAAAAGAAAATCTACAGAATATTTTGAATGCAACATGAAAAGACTTGAACTTAATAAGTAATATTCAAAACAGCTCTAAAGCTCTATCTGATAGTGACTGAAAAAAAAATCTGCAGCAACTTTTAGCATGGATAGTTATTAGCATGATAAAATAAATCAATTTAAATATCTTGTTAGACTTTTAAAAAGAAAGACAGATTTGGATATTGAGAACTACAATAAATTTTTATGCATTGGTACTTCATTAGATCATGTAAAGTACAGAATATTTTATTGTTGTAATGTAAGTAACTCAACTAAATTACTGGTAAATATTAGTGTTATTTCCCCCAATTTATTGTATGAATGTGAGATATAACTCCTGTGTTGTCATAATATGTCACTGGAAAAAAATGTAAAAATTTTTGAATTCTAGGAATACCATAGAATGATAATAAGTATAATAAATATGTTCTTAAGCTATATGAATATGATACTAATAAATATACAGTTGTAAAAGAATAACTTTTGAATATATCTTTCAAAAGGAAAATTTATTCACAATCCATAAGAAACATTTACAAAGAAAAGGACCTTTACATATCAATCTCAATGGAGACCACTTAACAAAATCAGAAGTTACACTTGTATACATAGAATAACCAATTAATTTCATAATGCTTGCATTAAGACATTAATTATCACCAGAAATTGAAGACATATAACTTCCCATTCCAGAAAATCATAGTTGTGGCCCATTTACATTAATCTGATCATGTATATCATATATATAACTATATGATAACAGACTTCTTCAAAAGTATTTCAGGGAGAAGTTGAGATGAGATATAGGAAAAACACATTTTATTATTATTTCAAAATTACTCTAAAGAGTGTGATATTTATTGATCTTATTAGAACATGGTTGAGGATACAATGCAATAAAAATCTCTATATAGAAAAAATATTGGAAGGCTTTCATTAAAAAAAGGTCATCACAAAATAAGTTAAAAGATAAGATGACAAGATGTCAAATAAATAGACTAAAGCACTAATGTGGATATGTTAGGGTGGTTTGTATGGTAATATAACTCATCTCAAACTTTTTTTAACTTTTATGTTTTTGTTTTGTATTTTTTGAATATTGAATGGTTATTATAATTTTTATTAGAATAGAAATTATCCATTTAATGAATAATAATTCTTTAATGTAATTTTCACTACTCCACTCTCACACAAAATAGGGACTGGTTTCTATTTTCTTTTAACACCTTGTGAAGGAGTTTAATCATAAACATGTAACCAAAGTCATATGAAAAATATGTATAAACCACAAGATGCACATTTTGTGTTAAACTAACAGGATAAAGTATAGTTTAATGAATAACTAATAAAAAATATTAATATATTTTTATCAAGTGGTTTGTGTCAAATTTTGATGGCAATAAGTTTGACACATCAATTAACTGTAGTAAATGGTGATCTATGTATACTGAACAATGATAAAGATATGTGTAAGAGATTGAGATTTGGGCCAACTGATGAGTTCTGGTTCAGCACAAAATGTGCATTTTGGTAAGCATATATTTTTTCACATGTCTTTGATTATATGTTTATGATGATACCCCTTCACAAGATGTCAAACGTAAATAGAAACCAGTACCTACCTTGCAGTGAGAATGGAATAGTGAAAATTACATTACAGAAATATTTTCTATCAAATAGAATGGTTGTACTCTTTTATATGAGACTTTTAGTGATGATTGGTATAAAAAATATGGAAAGGCAAGGAAAGCAAGCTGTAAAAGAAAAGTCTCAAAGATATAAAATATTATCTTAGTATTGCAGAAAAGTTATTTTACTAATAAAAAAAAAGATTACAATGATTAAAAAATATTATTAAAAAAACCTATAGAAACAAATAAACTATACAGTAACAAAGAATAGAAAAACAAGACTGCTTGCAAATAATAATACTCAATTGAAATATGACATTTTTAAAAATCTTTGAAAAACAGAAACATTTAAAAAAATTATTGTTGTAAATAATTTTAAAAAAGTTATTGGAAAAAAAGGAATATTGGCAAAATTGTATAACAAATGTCTAAGTATTAGGTTTATATAAAGCGTTTGAAGATTTTATTATAATGATGATGAAGAAAACGTTACTGTAATAGAAATTATAGCCATGTCAATCTTCAGTAATTTTATATAAGATATGCATTGCAAATCATATACAGGAAATTTGGATTCAAGCCAAAACACAACAAACAAACCAAAAACAATTGTATTTAAAAAACTTAAAACGCAATAAAAAGATAATGCAACAATTTATTGTATGGAAGTATTAAAAAGAGTTATTTTAATAGGTAAATTGCAATTAATGTACTGTAATTGTAGATTATGTGAAGTTTTTCTATTCTCTAAGCATTTATGTGGTGAATAAAAGTTTACAATATAGTGATATAAAAGGACATTGCCAAATTATAAAAAGTTTTTTCAAAGTGCAATAGCGCTGATCAAATTTAATTTCTTCAAATTAATTTACTGCAATTTATAAGAAATATTTTATAGTTTAATGTGCGGATGGGAAACCAGAGTAAAAACAAAGATTACTAAAATATATTGATTTTAATAAAACCAATGATATTATTTTCATTAATAATGTCTTCCAAATGTAGTTAATAGGAAAAGAGATAAAAAATAAGAGCAAAAAAAAAAAAGACATTAGATAAATGTTATGAAAGCTAAAACAATATTTACTTAGTTTTCAAAGGAGAATAAATAAAGAAAGCCAGCTAACAATTAGAAAAAATAAATTATATATAAGTTGGACAAAAATTGTTAGAAATGAAAATGTTTTTAAGATGAAATTCTTTTAAAAAATATATTCTACCAGGTTTTCTTATGGATGTAAAGCATGGACATTCAATAAAAAAATTACAAGTTGTAGAACCCAATAAAAAATAAAAAGATATATTTTAAAATTAACAAAAAGAATATAAAATGTATGAGTGAGAGGACAGTCTTCATTAAATTACTACAAAATTATGATTAAAAATGGATATTTTTTTAGGAGTGCAAGTGGTTAATTAAAGTGTGAAATTAAATTGTAAAAATCTATCATCTAAAAAAAATTAAAAATTATTTTTAAAGGATAAAATATTTCATCACCTTGCTTTATACATTTTCAATATGCTGAAAATTGTATTATTTTTATTTAATCAAAAGCAGATCTACCGCAAACTTTTTTTTACATCAGGAATCCTCCACAAATCCTGAAATTTTAATAAGAATATATAGTAGGTAGATATTAATAATAAATAAATTACGCAAATGAATATAAGAGTTAAGAAAACAAAAATATTTATTCTCAAATTTTAATTATGTAAGACAAAACACATAAAAATTGTAAAATAAACTAGCAGATATGTAATACAATTAATTTTGATGATTTTAGCTCTTGAAATATAATTTCTTTTGATATCAGGCTCAGAGTTAGAAAGCTCAACTCTAATATTCCATATAGTACACAAATCTATTCTTAGTCTTTGATTTGGTTTCACATAATATGAAAATCCTGCCTCACATAAATATGTCGTTGTAAAAGGAAGCAAAACACAAATAGCTAGCTAGTTTTTAAGACATTGGCAATAATAATTCTGTTAAATTTGTTTAGAAATCATTTAAATTAGTTAATTATATTTTTGTTTTAAAATCTTAGTCACTAAGTAAATTAATTAGATTTTTATAGTCATTTTCCTGAAGCCTATTGGCTTAGGTATTATTGTAAATGGGATTGTCATCACCAGACTTTGGAAAATATTAGAAAAAGATTAATTGTAAGTCATGTAAATGTTCTAAAATTAAGTTGAAATTCCAACACCTACTTTAAAATTTACTTCAGTTTCAGACACGATAGGGAAACAAGCAAAACGATTATGTTCAACAATGGAAATTCAGAATTATAACTTCCTCTCAAAAGATGCAATTTTACACTAAAGAAATATTATGCAACTTTATTTCTTGCATTAAAAATTGTAATATTCTTTCCTGGAAATGATAAGGTAACTTCATTGTTCTTAGTAAAAAAACATCTACTAAATAAGCATGTCTTATCAACCAAGAAGGAATTGTTAAAAGTTTAATAAAATTCTGTTTAAATTATATGATGTGAAAAAAACCCCCTAATAAATCACTAAGTTCAAAAAGTCTCAATAATGTATTTCCTCTGAATAACTAGCTCATAGGAGCAGTATGTACATTACCTATTTCATCAAACAAAATTTTAAATAATCTGAATTGAAAATGGTAGGGATTTTACATAGTTGATGATTTTGATTTGGCTTCATCCAAAAACGTTTTTAAATTTTTTGTTACTAGTGCTTGATTATGCAAAACATAAAGACTTTTTATGGCTTTTGTAGCTATTTGTATATTATATATTATTCTCCCTTCATCTTGCTTATCATTGCTGGAGCACCTTTTATATAAATATCAATACATTTTTCCCATCTGATTTCCTATTTGCAATGTGATCATCAATACAGATGAATATATATTGGTTAATTCTTTCTGTAGATATTTATAAATGAGCAAAAATCTTCAATACTGTAATCAAATACATGATGAACAGTCATTAGTAATACAGTGGTGACCCGATAACTGCAGACTCATCCATTTGCTATATATATTTATTGCAAAGTCTAAGATGATGAATTAGTTCTTTTTTTACACCAAAAGAATCCTTGATGCCACTTGAAACAGTATTACTTAATAATTGTAATGCATCTACTTTTTTATCAGGCTCTTTAATTAATATGCACGATACAATGTCTCTCTAATTATATGAGCATCACTATTATGTGAAATGTGGTAACTTGCCTGAAAAGATGCCTCTGTTGCACTTTGTTTATCTTTGTAATCTGCAGTTTGGTTTCTAAGTACCTATGAAATTTAATCCAGACAATGAACTTCCAACTAATACTTTATAACATAAAACACAATGCGTCAATAGTATCTGAATTTCCAATACATATAAATCCCTAATTTAAACAACTTTTATCATATTTCCTTTTTGGTATGATCATTAATGATGCTTGGATTTTCAAGAAAGCACATTTTCTATTCCAATCATAGATGTGTCTGAAGAAGTACTTTCATATACTTGCTTAAAGTTCCTCAAGAATTCATAATTATTTAAATTCTAATATTATTCAGAACTGTAACAGAAACAAAAAAGTGTTATAAAAAAGACTGCAACACACAAAATGAAAAAGAAAAGTATAAAAAAGCAATTGTAATAAAATGATTTGATAAATTATTTACTAACAAAAATTAAACACAGCGAAATAAATAATTTTGTAATATATAAAATCAAATGTAAAATAGTTGAAAGGTGTTAATGTAATTATAATAAGAAATAATTTGTAATCATTATAAAAGAAATTTTTTTAATAATAAATGTTGTCTCAAAATTTACACCAGTCATTACAAATTTATTATAAAAATGCAGTCAAAAATGTTAATAAAGGCTTGTAATAATAATAATGATAATAATAATTATGCAATACAAAATAGGCGTCAGTGTATACATCAATTAGGCAAGTGGTATGGGATTATTCAACTGCATATACTGAGCTTAATAGAAACCAAGAATATCAACAGATCTCAAATAAACCTAGTTAGCTATTTTAATAAAAAGGTTTCACTGCTTTTTTCAAAAATTCATACATATCTTTAGCAAAAATAGGTGTAATAATAAATAATAAAAGTCCTTTTAACTCATTTAAGGTATTGTTTATACTAGCTTTGTTTCACAATGCAATTGCAATAAATATCATTTTGTGTATTTATCTCTAGGTCACACAATTAACGACAGAATAATTCTAACACTTTAAATGTAAAACTAGTTCCCCATATTCATGTATGATTATGGGAGATTTCAAGATACTCCCTATAAAAATTTGTAAATAAATAGTTATGAATGCTCACTTTGCCTCTAGTGAGTGGAGAGAGGTTTCCTTTTCCAAAATTTAAGATCATTCAACAATAATAAACCATCATCACTTTGTGTTCAATCCATTCCTCATGACATTATTTGATGCAGGTAATACTTAAAAACTCATATTTCTCAGACCACTCATCATTCATAGTAATTCTTAAACTAGATCTTAATTCAAACAAAATAATACAAATAAAACAATCCAAGTCTTACTCCCTTCAAAAACCCTTAAGTTTTTTTATTCTGAGGTATACATTTACCTAAATAAATTAGAACAACAACAAATAGATCCAGTACAAAAATGGTGTACTTTCACAAACATAATCTTACAAACCACATTGCAAAAGACATTCTCTTCCCCCATAGCGCTTTTAGATCTGCTGGACAAACTTTACAAAGCAATTATGCATACAACACTGATCATCCAATTTACCTTGCGCTTTAAAATGCATATAAATTAATTAATTTCTTTCTTGCATAATATTATGCAATTAAAAATGCTACATTTTCTTAAACAATTCATTCATGGTCCAAACAGTACATTATATGGGCATTAAAGTAATCATCATCTGTAAGGATTCCAATTACTACTAAAAAGCAAAATAACAGTGAATTTATGTTAAAACCTATATATACATCAAGAATAAACAAAAAGGAAACTTTTTAATTTAGCCTCTCAATTTCTAGGATCACACACAGATGACATGGCATTCACACCCAAAGATCTTCTACAGAAAATTGATACAATACCCAAATCAAGTCACCCAGTTCTACATACCATTCCAAAGGTAGTATTGGCTTATCTGTGCCACTTTATCACACATTAACTGGTCAATTTAGCAAACTTAATCTCTAAAAAATATACAAAATCCTAAGTTTCTATACAATTTCTTTGATCACTTTCCTAAAATATAAGAAAAAAAATCTACATAAAGTAATCTATCCTCAATATCAATGAGCCCTTTAGATATTAAAATATTAGAAAGCATACTAAAAGACAGGATAGAAACATACCCCCTACCACTATTAGAAAAATACAGAATGCAAAAAATAACCTGATATACTAACCAAGTAGCCTTCATTTTTAAAACAGTAATATGATAAAGTAGAAACCACAAAAAATAGTTCTACAGTAATTCAATTAGTCATAAACTCAGATTTTTATTCAGTGAGCAATAAACAAACATATACATCTACCTGCATAAACCATACTTCCTAAATCCTGTCTTTACACATCAACAAATCTTCTATCCAGCAGGAAAATCCACATTACACTAAATGGAAAAATTTCATTTACCATTATGACATATAGTTTGCTACCCAATAAATTAGTTTGCTTCCCAATAAATTTATTCCTTTGATGTTTTACAATGGACATACATAGAGGTCTGAATAAAAGTATTTTGAATAACATACATGAACAATGTTTCATATTTAAAAAAGACAAAATCTCCATTTCTACAAAAAATAATTTCCAAATATAGAAGCAAATTTAAATTTCAATTAAATCTAGATGAAAAACTTGCAGATCTATTCAAAGGATCTCTAACCTCCCTTTTAGGTTTTCCTTTCCACTTCAGCCACTCAGGGATGCAGTAACAATTTCAAGTCAAAAACTCTTATCTCTATATACAAAATCAACATTGTTTAATATGCTAGATATGACAAGTGTAGCTTACTGTGTCCCAACAATTATGCACACCACAGCTTTCAGAAAATCAGATTTGCAGATTATGTAGAAAATTACTCCAAAATAGAAAAAAGTTGTACTATCAATCAAAAGATTACATTATTCCCTTATCACAAAATAGATTTATCTACATGACTTGAACATATTTAAAATCCAAATAAACATTAAACCTAATATCAGCTTGTATATTAATTTACCAAGATTTATACTATGCTTTTAAAATTACTCTTATAGATAAACCCCTCCCCATAAATAGTTAATAAGCATCACATGATCACCACACATATAGAAAGTTTTTCCATAAAGAGTTCTGAAAGGATCTTACAAATGTACTCTATATCATTACAAACTTTACTTTCTGCCTATCCAAATACAAATTTGCATATTGGGAAGTATTTAATTTGCTATATCCCTTTTCCAGACATAAAAAACATCCCATATTTAAACAACAAACTATATAGAAAATTTAGACTCTCATCCCTGGAATCAAAATATAAAAGTCAACAAGAATGCTCTATCCACTCTCTATGTTCTCAAAACAGAAAGAAACTACAAAGAAATTTAATATATATGCATATATTCTGTTTTATCTTGAATCAAAAACACATATTGTTGTCAAATGTATCATACTAGCAATATTTCATAATTTAATATAATAATTACTAATGAAAAAAATACAATAACAATTAATGAAAAAATACAAAACTTTCAGAAACTATTTGACATCTTTTGTACAAGAATCTACACACATTTTAGAGCAAACACCTTCTTGTTATACACACTATAGAGTATACCTTTAACCACAAGCCCAGGACACAACCCAGCACAGTCACAAATAAACTAAAAATAATCCAACAAAAAGAATACAAAATTGTAGAACAAAGACCTACTCAAGCACTTGGTCCTACTATGTTTGCACTCAAGCCTGTAACCTGATGCCTCTTCTTTATAGAATTAAACAGATAACAGCTATAAACTACATTGCAATTCCAAGAAACAATGAGAAATATTGTAATAATCTTTTTTTATATCTCTAAATTATTTTTGTAAATAATCCAGATGCAAGTGGTAATAAATAAGCTGCATGACCTTTTAAAAATTTATTTAAATTATAATAATAATAAACTTACATATTTAAGCAAAATAATACAACTAACTGTTTAATAAACAAGTATTGTTATAAATAACATCTGTTCAACTGCCATAGTAAACTGACATGCTCACTATGATAAACTGCTAATAACTCATAATGTTATGGTCAGCACTAACTCATGCAGATTTCCTACTGCAGGTTTCAACTTGTTCACCCATGTTTAAACAAGGCTCAGCATTTAAAATCATAAGAGGGTTATATTAATCTTCATAATATTTCAAAACAATTATTGTCTGGGAAATGCTGATAGACAAAATAATATTAGAGTTTTGAATATAGTTTTGAATATAACTTTTCAAAAGGCCATATATTGCACCAATCAGTGGCAGAAGATAAAGATTCAAACAGCTTAACTTGTATAATTTTAATCGTGCTAATGTATACATGTATCAGCTTAAATATCTTGTAGCATTTTAGTTTCAAAGATTGATTTCAATATTAAGGTGCAGTACAAATTTTAATCTGCTACTGCTGTATTTAACAAGTGATTTTTTTTTGCATAGAAATGAGATATGATCTTTTTAACAACATTTGTAAATGTTTTAATCAAGAATATTCAGCGATATTCTGGGAGCACAATGGAAAATTATGTTACACAGATGAGTGTGTTTTTTAGATTGCTGTATATGAAGGCAAATGAATAATTAGAAGAAAACGTTTAATTATGTTACTAACGGCAAAGTGAGAGAAAGATAACAGGATTTACATCTTAATTGGTATAAGTAGTAAAGTGTATGAAAAGTAATATTTCTAAAAAAAAAAACAAACAAACAAATTAATAACAAGTTCAATAAAATTTTCACGAGAGTAGCAAATTACATTTAACTTATAAAGATTATCTCAACGATACTGAAAGAGGCACCGTAACAATTATTATTAATGGATGGATAAATTTAGGGGCAGAATATAATGAAGGGTTACAATTAAGTAAATTAAGACTTTCAGAAAAAAAGTTTGGTGCAGAAAAGATTAAAAATTAATATTTGTGGGGTACTAAATAAATCAGACATAGTTTTTAAGCGAATTATGATTTAATGATTGATTTGAGGATAGCTAGATATTTTAATTTACTCTTTAAGAAACGTATTTTTTTTATTAAAAATATCTAAATTATGATTTATTAATGTGTTATCTAGCGATATAATAAAATATCTCCCTTTTTTAATCCTTTTTAATCATTAATTTTTTGTAAATCCGAATAAAATGTTTTTTTCCATTAAATGATAACTATAAAATAAATGTATGTAAATTGAAACTTCTGATAGTGCTATGAAATAACTTATTGTTCAAGAATAGTAAGATAAAAGCGTCACATGTCACCTTTATCGATACATATTTGAAAATTTCCTAATCTTAGTTTATATTTATAAAAATAAAATTACAGATCCTCCTTTATTTGGTGAGTACGTTAATTTTTTATACCGATTTTACATAGTATGTGAGAGAAGAATGGAAATTTTAAATAGAAATTGTAAAAAAAAATGCCTTAATGCATATTAAGTTTTATGTTAATTAATTAATTTTTTAAATTAACAATCAGTTTTGAACACAAATGTATGCAATAATATAAAACTTGTAAACACTAATCATTTTGTATCATTGTTGTACTCAGAGAGATACAAAAATTAACGTTTTATTTAATAGTTTATCATTTAAATTATTGCAGTATCTACAAGCTTGTGTATGTAGATGTATTTTTATATCCTAAAGATTCAAGTAATTTTTCAATTTGTATATAAAAGATTTAGTTTGTATAAACCTTAAATTAAGGAATACAGTACGATATTTTTACAAAGCGCAATAAATTTTCTACTTGTTGTGTATTATTATATGTAAGTTTTCTACCCAAAGATAAATTGAATTAATTAGGCAACAAAGTTCTACAATCACGTGATAATACTTGCTCGTTAACAGAGTGATTTATCAGTTTGTTATTCCCTTATTCATTTGTTTTACTATCTTATTTTTAGAATGAAACCAACAGTTCTCAATCAGTAGCCAGGAAGGAAAACTTAATATATATATATGTAAACCGTATAATAAAAATAAATCAAATATACAGTTTTCAAAAATGATTGTTACTTGTTAAAAATTTTTTTTAAAGATTACAAACAAAAAAAAAAAGAGTCGAAAATTCTGATTTAAAACACTATATATCAATTACAAGATTATTAGATCAAATCTTGTAAGAGGAGAAGAAATGATTAAGTATTGGATTAATGAAAGAAAACAATGCAAAATCGAATATGTAAGGAAATTATTAAATTACTTTCAATATAAGTGGCACTTATCTTCAAAGAAAGAAAAAAGTGATTGTATGGATTTAGCAGTCAAAATCTCTTTATCAAGTGCCCATTTCACACAATATAGTTTACTTGTACAAGTATCTGAAAAGTTATCATTCTCAGAAAAAAAAAGGTAAAGAAGCACTATTATTATTGTTATTATTATCTTTATTATGTCCAGAAATTACAAATTTACGCGTATATATATTGTAACGGTATAAAATATGTCGTAAAAAATAAAAACTAAGTTCGTAAATAAAAACTAAAAGCTAAAAAATTAAAGAGTTGTTAAACGTGTACACATATATATTCGACAGATGCAAAACTTTAAAAATTATTTTCTTTTTTTTTAAAAAAAAAAATATTTGAACGTACTTTTTTTTAAAAAAAGTACAAGATCTAAAGATAAAATATTTTTGTAAATGGAAATGATTGTTTTATAAATTAATTGAAAGCAAACTAGCCCTTGGGGCTTTTATAGAAAAAAAGGCCAGTTGAAAGATATAGATAAGAGAATAAAAAATAAATTAGATATCCAATATAGAAGCAGCAATGAAGGCCCGGACCATAATGGAAATTATTGCAACAGGAAACGATGTTCAATGATTCCGGAGGAGTACTATAAAAAGAAAAATATTGAAATTAAGTGGAGTTCCAGCTTGATTTTTGTGAGAAGAGCGATAAGACACACTTGTCGCTCTCTCTCACTTATTTCAAATAAAATGACTGTAATACCAGGATTGAACCAATACAACAGACCGGACTTCAAATAGAGATGTTGTGGGAATTGGCCCCAGGAACCGTGATTCTCCTTCTGTAAGACATGAACTATAAAATTTAAAAATAATTAAGAACTTTCGTTCAAGCTTTTAATATTCAGAACCTAAATTTTAAAATGAACTCTTATCTGATTTTCAAATTTCAAATTGATAATTAATGTTTAGATTTTATACACTTAGGTTTTAAAAAAAATCATTTCTATTTTTATTTTTTTATTTCTATTAATATTTATTTGTATAAATCATTTAAATGCATTAAATTTAAGTTGAGTATTGACGCTTGCATGGATTTGTTCACGTTTAATTATGTTTTTGTTTTCATATTTGATTAAAATATATAGACATTCAGTAAATAATGATATCTTACATTGAATATCTAAAATGTATTTATTCGGATGTCTTTTTAGTTATTGGTGTCAATGTGGCATATTATGATGAATGCCATTGGGTTTCTTGTGAATTCCCTCTGCAATTACATCAATGACATTTATATCTTGATCATTTATGTTTATTTTGAAATGTTTTTGAGCGTGTAATCTATGTAGTCGATCTATGCTCAACATTAAAAAACAAACTTTTATAAATCCATCTGTGTGAACTTATATAAATGTTAAATTTAAGTTAGGCATGAATGGCTATATAGATTTGTAAAGTTATATTAATTAATTAGGGGAGGGTAATCTTAGGTTATTTGTTTCGTAGTTAAATTAGGTCAATGGATTGGATATATTGGTGTAATTAGTAGATGTAGTATGAGGTTTGCTACATGCAGGATCTCCTTTATACACCGCACCCCCCTTTTTGAAGGGAACAGTAAGATGGAAAATGCAGTCCCTTCCTATGGAGTTTTTTTTTATTGTTCTTCTTGCCGACAGATGTAGCATTCCTGTTTGGTTGAGAGTCAATGTCTTCTCTAAATATACTGTTCAGATGTACATTCCTGACAAGTTATGGTATTTTGTGCTGTCATATTTTCATGCTACATTGAATACATCAATGTATCAGATGGATTGATGCCGGTTTGACAGTGAACTTTTGGCCTAAGGTTAAATAAGGGATAGAATATTTTCTTTTCAAATGCAAATCTATGTAGTTTATTCATACTTGACAATCTTAAAATAAATATAAAATTCATCTGTGTGGATGATTTAAAATCTTAAAATAATAATTTAAATTAAAAGATTATTAAAATCTAAAATAATAAACGTTATTCTTCAAATTTTAAAATGATTATATATGTGCGTAAATAAATGTTGTTTGTGTGTTAATTACTGGCAATGGCTTTTATTTTTTTATATTTAAGATACAAATTAAACAAATTATATATATTATCTCTGCATCTCCACTGGGCTAGTGACTTGGGCTAATGGTCTAAATATAAAATAAAGTGGGAATTTAACAGCACGTATCTGCCTACTCTATAGATTTTCTAGGTTCAAGTAGCCTAGTGGCACTCTGTCAGCAGATACGGTAAGACTGTAAATCTTCAGATTCTTTCGGACCATTATAATATATATAAGTATGTTTAGACAGACTTTATGGAAAGTTTTGCGGTGCCCTAGTCATACATCTGCGTGTCATAATCCTGGCATTAGAATCTGAATTAAATAAATATGGATTTTTTTACGTCACTACACTTAATTATCAAACCAATTATGAGTCAATACATATCTAGTTATTTTTTAACTATAAAACAAACAATTAAAACAAATCATAAATTTATAATAACTATTGTCTTTTTATTAATTGTTTCTCTGTAGTGGCTTGCTATTTAACATTTTAGTCAGGACTATTTTTTTTTTTTTTTTCAAAAATTAAAGTTAAATGGAAGTGACTAACTAAAGTGCAATATATATATAGTAAGTTTTGTTTAGCTAAAAAAATATTAATTTAATTAGAAGATTTAACTAATTATCTGTTTAGCAATTGAATAATATATTCAAATTGTTTCTATTTAAGCTATTTTACAACTAGATTTATGGTTCGCTTAGAATTGTAAAAAAAAGAAAAATGAAAATCTTCTTCTGTTTCCTAAGCAAGCATATGCAAAAGTATGTTTTCGCAAACATAAAAAATGTCTTAAATGTAAAAAAGTATATTAATTAAATGATTACATTATTGTTAATTCTATTCATGAATGTAAAATGTATTTAGCTTTATGAACATATATAAAAATATTTGATGTCTGCATGTATATAATGCAATCAAATATATACATATTGCAATGGTCAGACAAATAAACTTTTAATTGAAGCTAATTTGCAATGTGAGTGTTAAGTGCTTGCAATGCATATTTAACTCATGTCAGAAATTCTTGTTATTTTGCAGCAGGTTCTTTCAGGTTTAAACCCTGATCTTAGTGAACATATATGATGCAATAAATAAAGTTTTAGCTAATATCCTTCTTATATTCTATAAAATAATCTAGCAATAAATTAAGTAAATTATTATTACCTTTTTTTTTCCTTTTTTCTTTCTTTTTACCTTTGAAGGTATTTTCTTACCTTTTTTCTGTTTCAATCCGTGATATTTTGGACATTGTTTAGATCATGATTCTCTTTAATTTATGCATTAAATAAAACATCAATAGGAAAAAAATAAACAGGTTGTAGTCTTATAGAGAAAGATGCCGCTCGATGGCAGCGTTTTCGTGCTAAAACACATAAAAATGCTGTTTCCGCGGCCGACATGTTCGAAACTGCATTTTCTATAATATAACTTTTTTTGTTGTGTACAGATTTCAGGCCACTATGTCACATCACAGTACAGCATATTTGTCACATCACAGCAAATTAATTTGGAGAATTTGCACAGTTTATAGAATTGTTATGGCTTGGTGTGAGGGTGTGTGTTTTTGAATTGGATGGAAATGTTGTTTTGATTGAATTTTTTTTTTAAAGTATTGAAATGTTCAGATTTTCTAAAGTAATAATTATCTGACTCTTTACACCATATTGTATTAAAGTTTTAAGTGGAAAAATGTTGACAAGATATATGTGTAAAGTGAGTTGGACTTAGGTAATGTGTCAAGTAACGTACTGCTCGTAACATTCCATGAGACAAACAATATTCTACCATCTGTTTATTTTTGAAGTAAAAAATAGCAGTAACACAAAAATATCCAGTAAGAAAAGTACAATTCTACACTATTTTTTTAAATTTCATAAAAAGCATATATTATAAACATGGTTACTAAGTAAAGAAGACATTATATATATATATATTTGTTGTTGTTTAAAAAACTTTTACTTTCTTTCTTTTCTCCGACTACTGTTATACTTTGTTGAATATATTTTACATTTATTGTTATCATTTATTTTATATATGTTAATAAAAAAAATATTTACAAAAAGACGATTTTGATATTTTTTATTTTAGCATTACAAACAACAGAACCCTAACCCTAAAACTAACCCTAACCCTAAACCTAACCCTAAAACTAACCCTCAATCTAACCCTAACCTTAAACCTAACCCTAACAACTTTTAGTTTTTGTTGTCATTCTACTTGAAGTAAAAAATAGCAGTAATATCTGTTTCTCTGTAAAAAATTAAAATGTAAAATGAAGACTAAAAAAGTAAAAAATAGTGGTAACACAATAATATCTGTTTCTCTGTAAAATTTAAATTTAAAAGAAAGACTAAGAAATTTTACTTTTTATTCCGATTATGAGTTTTTAAACAACAACAAAAAAAGAAGGCTTAACCCCACTAAAAAATATCCAATAGAAAATTGTTTTTTCTAATAAAGCAAAATAAAAACACGAATTAAATTTTAATTCGTTGATTTTATTTTACAATTGTTGTTATCATTTAATTTGTATATATTAATAAAAAAAATATTTAAAAAAGACAAGTTTGTTTTATTTTTATTTTCTCATTACAAAAAACACATCAAAATGATTAAAATCAATGGCCTGGGAATGTTCATATTTTATAGTTTTAGCATGAAAATGACACCATCGAGCGGCATCTTTGTCTATAATACTAGCACCAATAAACATAAGATAATATTAATTTGACAAATGTTGCAATAAAATTTATTCATACACAGAAGTATTTGCAAAATGATCATTTTGATGATTCAACATTTTAAATTTTATCTTCATATAAAATGTGGGATGAGCTTGACTTTCATTTTATACTTTGTAAATACATTTTTTTTCTTAAGTAATTTACCTTCAAATTTAAATGAAATTTTCTTTAACAATAATCATATGGTTATCTCTAGTGTAACTAAAACAATATTGTGAGCACAATGTACATATTACTGGGACTGTAGTTTATGTATACACCTGGGTCTCATTTTACGCGATAGATAGGTTCCTCAGAAAACATGCGCAAACGAAATCATGCAAAAATAGACATAACTTACATTGAAAAAGGGGGATGCGGTTTGTGATTTTCCAAAATTTGTGTAAAAGCAAAGCACCAACATAAAATTACTTTAAAATTCGTGCGCAAAAAAAAATAAGGAAATAAAATATGACTAATAAAAAATTTCAAATTTGAAAAAAATTGATACAAGACAAACTTTTTTTAACTATAATTAATTTTATTCAAAATAATATATTTTTATGCATAATTTACAGTACAGTAATTTACATTTGTTTATACATGTTTTAATTATTATCCTATTTGCCGAAAAACACATTCGTTTGCACTCTCATGTTATGTTAATGGTTTTCTGTTGACAAAGTAATTAGTAATTAATCTTTGAGACAATGATTTTATTAATTGTTTATGAACTTAGACTTATGATAATAAAAAGACATTTATTCACCACTGCTGGGAAAAATTTAATTAAAACTAACAACTAAAAATTAAATTCTTATTTTTGTCTTTAATTTTTTAATTTTCAAATCCGTTTAAAAATCAATTTTCGTTTTACATCACATTAATTTGAAGTCGCCGTAAGTAATTTTTAAATTGTTAATTACAATTAAAAATCATATTTTAATTTTTAATTGTCAAATTTAATTGTGCCCACTGCTATTACTCACCTTTTAAAAATAAACTTGCAGACACTAAATGATTAATAATTGATTATGTTCTTTTTTAAAAAGCAAAAACAGAATGTGATTTAAAATGCAAAATTAACACGCACAATGTTTGAACAAATTTACATTATAATCTTGTAAAATTTAATGTGTGTATACATAAAATGTGGAAATCATGATTTTAATTTCATTATTGCATAAAATCTTACTATTATAAAGCACTGAAAATATTGAAATTACTAAGATAAAAGTCGAATTCCAATAATGTGCTATTACTTTCAATATAACATAAGTGCACGAAATTTATTATTTAAAGTAATAGCGCATCATCGGAGTTCGACTTCCGGTGAAACAAGAATTGCGTAACTTCAAAATCATGTTAAATAAGTCCACGTAAAAAGAGATCCAGGTGTATATGTTTTCATGGATTTGGATGACAATACCTTGGAAGTAAACTTTAATAACAAATACACTCATTAATAAGGTAATGTATTGATAGAAACTTTAAAATGTTTTACTCTTCATAAAGACTCATTTCAAATTATGACTATCTTGATCATATTTCCAACAATGAGTATGGTTGAAGCACCTTATAAGAGGATTTAATTAATAAAATAACAAAATAGAGACATAACCCACCACAAAACAACACTCACCTAATATCATCTACATATATGAAGCATAAACAATCCCTAATTATTGAATTAAGCCATGTAAAATAAAATATCTTTTAAGGCATGTATAACAGGACTAAATTAATTGCACATGTCAAATACAAATAACTTTATCATTCACACCATATTTGCAACATTATCTATTCCAATCTTTAGATGGAGTTTACAGTACAGGACTATGTTAATTGTCCATGAAAATAAAATAAAATAAATAAATCCTAGGTCAACACTTCTTGTAAATTTTAAGAATAGGCATGGCTAATAGAAACTTAATTCACTAATTATAAAAAATTATAATTTATATCACTCTTATAATACAAATATATATGCAACCTTGTATTTAATTCTTTAAAATCATTCTATATATATTCAATAATAACTAATTACCTTTGTATATAGTATTAGTAATGAAGTATAAATTAATAACATTGTTAGCATAATTCTCATTATTTGATCACTTATTTCTTTTTAACTTTATTATATTCATATAAAGTGAGATTATAAGTAGTTAAAGGTCTGCAAAATATTGATATAACTGTTTCAAAATTAAATAATTCACTTTTACTTTTTGCCTTTTCTTATAGAATTGTAATTCAGAATAATCACTTTGGAAGTGTAAATATAAGAAAAGCTTAAACTGAAATGTTTATATGTTTAGTATAGTATGATAAGCATGCTTTCAATATCTCTAACACAATATCATAATCATGGCAATAAAGCCACAAAGTAGAGATGGATAGTGTAATTTAAAGAGTATGTAAATGAGATGTAAATGAGTGGGTTTAAATAAGCCACATTTTAAGGAGGGGAAACAAGATTCTTTTATGTTGATGGCATTCAGATTGTTGGCAATATGCCTGGCTTCTTTTACCTTGCATGTTGCATCATTGTATTCCAAGAATAACACACTAGTTGTAGATTTAAAAGTAAGGCTGATTTTATTTTTGTGGTCTAAAAATATGGATTTGTAGTCCAAATTATTCTTCGCCCTATTGTACATTTACTGATTGCTGGGCAATGTTTGTTACCAGGTTAGCATGGGATTCCTTAAAATAGATTGCATTGCAGTTAATATAATTGCAGGAAATTTTGTACACAATTTGAAAGGTCTGTTCCAGAGTGAGTTTGTCCTTGGAGATATCTCTTTATAATTATGATATTGAAAGCATGTTCAACATATAAACATTCCAGTTTAAGATTTTCTTATTTTTCGCTTCCAGAGTGATTTGAATTTTATAAAACTCATTTTAAATTGCCACTTGATATTTCTTTTATATATAAAACAATATTTGTAATTGTCAAAATAACTAATTTTCACCGAAGGTTCATAATATTAAATAATATATAAATTTCAAAGAATACATTTCAAAATATTATTATTATTATTTTTTTCTCAATTGCAATTAATTTATTATGTCATATGATAGTGGCAAAATTATTTTTTCCTTTTTATTTATATAAACATTTTCTGTTGTTTTGAAATGTACTTAACCATGTCAAAAGACAGATTATTGTATAATACAAATAAATATAAAAAACATATTACCCCACAAAACATGTTTTTTTAAACAAAACTGAAATTAAAAAAACTATCGATAACATATATATCAAAATTTTGAAATAATTTCTTCAAATTCTTTAGTAAAATCTCTATAGAAATTTGATGGAATCACTTACAAAATGGCTATGTCCAGTCAATCTGTGAATACTCATATGAATCATCTCTGAATCACAAAGGTTTTAAAATATTGTGAATAATTTGATATTTCTTGAACAAGATAGTATATATTTTTATGTGTATTCAAATTTTGTAGATCTGATGAAGACTGCATGGTACAGTCAAAACTGTAATCAATAATAAAAGTTTTTTTGCTGAAAAGTGAAATGTGGAAGACTTTTGAAATTCAATATAGTATATATTTGATAAACATTGTATTCTCATAAATTTTCTGAAGTTGGATAATTCTTGTAGCTAATTTGGGAATGATTCACAATAGAAAATTGTTAAAGGCAAAACTCAGGATACCATTTTGGCAGAGGCAGACAATCTTAAAAAGAAAAAACCTATGGGTTGTTATTTACTCACTTATGACTTCTTTCTCACATAATAGTTATTTTTATTTAACATTGAAGTGTGGTAGAGAGAAATCCAAAAAAACTAAGAGTTTGACTGTCATCTACTAGAAGTTGGTAGAAGAATGAATAAAAACATAAGTAATTTTTAGCTTTTATGGAACTTCATGATAATTATTCTATTTTTCTCACCTTGTATGGATTTGACAAACAAATTTGGTATTAAATATAATTAACCAATTACACTATTTTTTAAAAAGCAGAGTTACCAAAATTATTTAATTAAAAGTTTGATAATAAATTTAACTAAAACAAATTCAGACTTAAATAAAACTTTGATTTTGAGTATTTGGTAATGAACATTAATTAAATCTGTTTAGCAAAAACAAACAAACAAACAAGAAAACTTAATTATATAAAAAACCCAAATGTATTTAGAATTTATTTAAAATTTAGAATTGAATTTAAACTTTTACATATTTAAACCAAAGTTAAAATTGTTTATATTCATACACACACAAATAATTTAATGTTTCTGTGTATGTAAATGTGTATATAGGTTATTAATTGAACTTTAAATTACTATCATTAAGGTTATTGACAAAAAATTATGCTATTGCTCTTTTTCTTTCTAATTGTATACTCCCCACTACACCTTTTGTCTACTTAATTTTGACAACTTGTCGTTACTGCTAATAAAAAACCCACTTTAATATATACATTATATACACTGAAATGCATATATGCAAATAATTTTTTTTATTGTGTCTTATAAAATTAAATAATGAGAGATGTAATAATTCTTGATATAATGTCATAAATTTAAAGATAAAACATTTCCCCCATTTTCTTTCTCTTGTTGAGAATTTTTTTTTCTATTATCACCTCTCTAAATCATCAATTATGTAATTTAAAAAAGGAAAGGTTTATATATTGATATATTTTTTATGTAAAATGTCAAAACTATTATTACTAGTTATTCTAATGTAGAAATTATTTGTTGATTCACTTTCATTAAAGTTTAAACATATTCTGCTTATATATATATATATATATATATATATATATATATATATATATATATATATATATATATATATATATATATATATATATATATATATATATATATATATATATATATATAAATATATAAATATGAAAATGTGTGGAGTTTTACGTAGAACAGCTGCTAATGAAAGCTAACTACCCCAGGCTAAGAGTGAAAGTAAGACTGTCAGGTAAACTGAATTCAAAAGAAGAACTTAAAAGATTTTTTTAAAAATGCCATTCTACATTTAATGTAAAGAATAAAGCACTGCAGTTTACTTTTATAGGTCTAATATAACAAAATATAGCAAACATTTTAATTTATTTATTTATTATAATAAACCCTTCCATTGATAGGTTATATATTATAATATATTTTCAATGGATGTTTAATGAATCTTTAGATACAATTAGCTTGATAATTTTACATTTGTTTTTAGCCTGCTTTCATTTATTAGTGTTCTAAGTAAAGTGATTTCTAATTAAGTAATTATAAATGGGTACCACCACATATTTTTATCTAAACATCCATTAAAAATATTATATATATATATATATATATATATATATATATAATATATATATATATATATATATATATATATATATATATAATTCAGATTGTATATAAGTAAATGGAAAATAATTGAAACTTAATTTATTTACATAATTGTAAATAAGAAAGTGAATTTAATCTATTGATAGACATTGATTAACTTAAAGCTTTGCTTGGATCCTCTGAATATTTGAATGGAGATTGTTATCATTTATTCTATAAGTATGTATAATCAATAGATTGAATTTATTTTCTCATTTAAAATTATGTAAATAAAGTAAGCATATATAAGATCAAATGTTAAAAAATAGATGGTATCATATAAAAAAATAAAGTCAAATATCACATGACCCCACTTCTTTTTTAAACTTGTAAAATATAATAAAGAGTTTTGCTAATTGCTCAACAAGCTTTGTGATAAATGCTTAGCAAGAGAAAGCATTTGAAATATCTCTATCAGAAAACCACACCAAATCCCCTGAACAATGGTTTCATGCTTTGAAACCTCTGAGAGGTGCTAGGATAGTTTCAGACAATAGATCTAAAAATACCAACTCAAAGCAGCATTTATCTAAGAGTTAACCATTGAGTAGAAAATCTGAAATTTTCAGACTTAAATATTTCAAAACCCAGCTATCAAACTCAAAAAGCTATATGGGGCTGAGAGATTTTTAGTCAAACCATATATTAGAAGTCTTAGCAATACAATATCACTTAATACTTAAAGCAAAGACTATAAATAGTAAAAAAAAATAGTCATATATCACATGATCTCACTTCTTTTTTAAGCTTATAAAATATAAACAAAGAGCTTTACTAATTTCTCAGCAAGCTTTGTGATAAATACTTAGCAAAAGAAAGTATTTAAAATATCTGTCAGAAAACCACACCCAATCCCCTAACCAATGGTTTCATGCTTTGGCACACCTCAGAGAGGTGCTAGGATAGTTTCTTTGCTTTAAGTCTTAAGTGATGTTATATTTCTATGACTTCTAATATATGGTTTGGCTGAAGATCTCTCAGATGCATATAGCTATTTGAGTTAAATAGCTGAGTTTGAAGACATTTAAGTGTCTCAAAATTTCAGATTTTCTACTCAATGGTTAACTCTTAGATAAATGCTGACTTTGGGTGGGTATTTTTAGATCTAGTGTCTAAAACTACCTAGCACCTCTCTGAGGAGTGCCAAAGCATGAACCTATTGGTCCAGGGATTGGGTGTGGTTTTCTGACAGAGATATTTTAAATGCCTTTTCTTGTTAAGCATTTATCACAAAGCTTGTTGAGCAATTAGCAAAGCTCTTTGTTTAGATAGTATCATATGTCTTGTGGGGAGTTTATATATATTATAAATATCATTGTAAGTTTCAGTTACTTTCTGTTCAGTTATATATATATATATATATATATATATATATATTGTAACAGGCACATATACCGTTACATTATTTTTTTTTATTAAACATGAAAATAAAATAAAAAGTTCGCATTTAAAAACTTCCTTTTTTTTAAGACATAAAAATTGAAAATTAATTCTATCTTAAACTCGTATATATATAAAATTGCACAGATGAAAAAAATTATTAAAATAAAACTTTATTAAAAATAGAAAAACTAAATCTTCAACAAAAACTTAAAAAGATTTAGAGATAAAAATATATCGTTAAGTTTGGAAAACAAATTAATTAATCATAAAATGGAAATGATTGTTTTAATTAGGTAAAAGTAAACTAGCCCTTGGACATTTAAAATGTATAAGCAATGGTCATATAGGAGAAAACAATAGAAATTAATAGCCAATGAAAGAAATCCCTCAAATTGGACCTCAGCAAAAGGACCATCACCATTGTCATGACGTAATGTCCACTGGATCTGAAAGTCTACTATAAAAAGTGAGTGCAGAAAGAGCTGGGGAAGTATGCATGATAGTGGTGGTGATATGTGTTAGTGTGGAGTTGAAGGAGAAGGGATTGAAAAAATGCACTCTTCAATCCCTTCAGTTCTGCTAAAAAAAGAAAAAGAAATGACCAATCATTTTCTACATTGAGGACCAGTTAAAGTAAGACCTTCGGATGAATAAATAAAATGGCTAACTGGATACAAATCTCTTCAGGACAGCATGGGAATTTGCATTCAAAATTGCAAGCAATGGATAAAGATGAATATTTTAAAAATCGTAAGAACTTTATGAACATTAATTAATTTCTAAAGAAAAAGAACTGCTAAACTTTTCAATATTTTAAGTAGAAGAATTTCCTATCTGACTAAATTAGTTATAATTTTATTTGATGTATTTCTTTTGTAAAATCATTTCCATTTATTTTTTTTTTTTTTGTTCTTTAAGTTTTTATTATGATTTCTGTTTTTTGTTAAACTAAATTATACAAATGTTAAATTTAAGTTGGGAGTGAATGGCTATATAGATTTGTGAAGTTTTATTAAAGGAGGGTAATCTTAGATTATTCATTTCGTAGTTGAATTGGGTCAATGGATTGGATATATTGGTGTAATTAGTAGATGTAGTACGAGGTTTGCTATGGGCAAAATCACTGTATATGCCACCCCCCCCTATTGCCTATGGAATGGGAGTGTAAGGTGGCAAAAAGAACCGCAGTCCCTTTCCTATGGAGTTTTTTTTATTGCTCCTCTCGTCAGATAGATGTAGTATTCCTATTTGGACGAGAGTCAATTTCTTCTCTTAACCTATTTTTGTGCTGTTGTATTCGTATTACATTGAATACATCGATATATCAGATGGATTGACATTGGCTTAACTGCGAACTTTTGGCCTAAGGTTAAATAAGAGATAAAATATTTTCTTTTCAAATGCAATCTATGAAGTCTATCGATACTCCAAATGCATTAAATTTAAGTTGGGTATAGATGCTTGCATGGATTCGTTATCGGTTAATTACGTTTTTGGTTTTCATATTTGATCAAAATATATGGACATTCAGTAAATAATGATACCTTACAGTGAGTATCTAAAATGTATTTATTTGGATGTCTTTTAAGTTATTGGTGTCAATGCGGCATCTTATGATGAATGCCATTGGGTTTCTTAGAAATTTCCCTCTGCAATTCCAGCAATGATTTTATATTTTGAATGTTTATGTTTATTTTGAAATGTTTTTAACCGTGTAATCTATGTAACCAATCTATACTGTGCTGGTCGGATTTGTATGTTCACGTAACAAGATCTAGCATCTAGGCAAAAGTACCTCGAATCCAATCATGCGCAAGATACCCAGGTCAGAAATACAGGTCAGAAACACTCATGAACTCTGCCCTATTTGCCTATTTTCCAGATCTATAACATTATAAACAACAACCCAATGACATCGACTTAATTTACTTTTCCCCGCTGGCATCGGTCATCAGAGACACAAAAAGACTCTAGGCTAATTTTATATGATAGATTAACTTAAGAACTAGCTATATTTGATGAGCAATGAATGCTCATGACCTAGCACATTAATTATGTATTGAGCAGAGATCATCTAGTCATATTTAGCATAAGTAATAACTTAATATATTAACTTAACTAAAAGAAAGCAATGGTTCGAGTTGATATATATATTTAAGATTTATTAATAACAAAATTATGTCGGGTTATTTACCTGACATGAGCCTCGTAAGTATTATATATATGTGTTTGATTCATATTTAATGATAACATAAGATTTGCAGCTATGCCAATAATATATATGTGTGATTTAATGAATTAGCGCTATTGAAATACATTACTAGGATACTATTACACCCCCAAAGACGAAAAGAGCATTTACTTAATTAAAAAAACAATTTTATAAGCAGATATTACATTTGGTTACATTCAATATGATTATTAATTGGAGTTATAGATAATTAATGTGTGGGGTGGGTAATGAATAATTATATAAATGATACTAAATCTATTGCATTAATACATATATTAAACTAATGGAAATGTGTCTGTTTAAAGAAATCATCTTATTACAGCTGATGGCTATTTCTGGGTGACTAATAAGACACTGAAAGGTGGTGCATGCATGATGGCTGATTGGGTTGGTCCAATTATGGATTCTGGAGTGTGCTTCATGAATTCTAAGAACGAAGTTGACCGATATCCTCTGCAATGTAGGCAGGGTTGGTATTGAGACGAAGGACAGTCGGCTATGTCATTATTGGCCTAGATTTTCCAGAGCGATCCTCATATAAAGCATGCACATAAGACCAAGGATGTCCCCCAGGGTGGTTTTACAGCCTGGTTTAAGGACATTGAGAATAATTATGGGGCTCGACTGAGTGAATACCTCCATGTGAGAAAGAAGAACGAACATATATAAAAACGAAATGGCCTTTATGCATGTAACGCTTAATAATAGAATATAAATATAACTCAAAAGGTTGAAGATTATCTAAACATATTTATTGCCCATAAATTATGAAATATTCGGTGTAATGATATGGCTTCATTAAGCAAACATGGATAATAATTATACTTCAATATAAAACTAAGATCTTAAGATCCCCCTCCCCCTTACATTATGTTATTTAATATTATTCATTACTTCCCACACATTTAATAAATCTCAATTTTGGTTAATCAATGCCCTTATGAAAATATATAAATTATTACAAAATAAGTGGGTGGTGGTAATAGCTAAGATGGGTTTTACATATATAATATAATTTAAGAATAAAAGATAGCGCATTATTTAGGAAGGAAAATAAAAAAAAAACAGATGTCAATCTGTTTTTCTACAGTAAACATAAAAATATAATTAGTTTATTTGTCTAAAATCGCGAGCATCTGGGCAAGTCGAATAAGACTTGTTTTGATCAAATTATAAGTTATTTACCTGGTAAATGATGGGTGGGGAAACGAAAATGAATTATATGCTGGCGATTTTAGAATATCATTGGCATTTCTTTTAAAATATAAATACATAAATCTAAATGAAAATTATTTGCCGCTTGAAAATAAAAGAAAAGGAAAAACATTTTATAGGAGGCTTAATATAGATTAGTTATATAGAGTTATAAGAATACATATTTTGAAGATATTTAATATAGATGATTAAAATATAAATATTACAGAGAAGGCAGGATTCAAAAATTATAAGCGGTCAAAGTTCTTTTACCTTGCTTATTTGGAAGAGCGATTTCACTAGGAGTCCGTCCATTGGTATTGTTTCACTAGATCTAGGGTAGCATTGTTATTTGAGAATTAGCATTTCATTTTTACTGGAAAAATACATAAAGTTCATTGGTATGGGATGCAGAGCTTCGTTCATGGTAACAGCATATTAGAACGAGGGAAAAGGCAAAATTTCCCCTACTCATGGCACATTGAGTGAGAATCAAAACTGGCATGGAATATGTATAGCAACATAGTTATTTAATGGTCTTTTCCCCTGTGGATTCAAATCCAGCAGTATATATACTTTTATTTTGAAGCTGTAACTTAGCAACTACTGCTGGACCTGAGGCAGTTTAAGCACTTAGGCTTCATATGGAATAGTTTGACTGGATACTCTTATCTAGTAAGATGTTTGAAACAATGCAAGTTTGTTATCAGTTTCTCAAACAATTGTTTTAAAATATATCTTATGATTTTAAAACAAGCTAGCATGGACAATTTCCACTAATGGGTTTATTTTATTATTATCAATTCGTAATCTTTTACTTTTATCTAAGGGATCTTCCAGGTAATTGTTTTTCGAGAGACTTTTTAACAAGATTGCATCATTTCTGGCTACAAAATTATATATGAAAAAATAATAAGTTTCATATATAATACCTTATATATAATATAACTTTATCCATATATTCACAATCTCCTACACTGAAATATATATATATATATATATATATTACGCCCACATACACTTGAGAATATTATTAAATAAAATATTTTTAAATTAAAATACTTACGTGTTAATGTAATTTATGTTATAATACTAACCAAAAGAAATATATATATATATATATAATTAGCTATGTATATATGTGCATAAAGGCGGGTTTGAATACAGTTAGATAGTAGGAGATTGGATGTGGGTTGTGAAGCAGGATCTGAGCATCAAATCATCTGCTTCAGTACTTAACATTATAAAACAAACTTTTATAAATCCATCTGTGCAAACTTATAAAAATTAAAATGTGAATTAAAATCTAAAATCAATGCTAAAAATGTAAGTTAAATTTTAAAATGTAAAACTGATACTAAAAATAATTTTAAATCTTATATATGTTTAAATAAATGTTTGTGTGTTATTTCTGGCAGTGGTTTCCTTTATTTTGAAAATGTTTTTAGATAAAAATTATTTTATTATCTCTGCTATTCCACTGAGCTGGTGACATTGGGCTAACGATCGGAATCAAAATATATAAAATAAAAAAAAAAATATTTTTTTTTTTAAAACTTACGTATCTGCCTACTTTATAAATTTTTTAGGGTCAAAGGCACCCTTGTAGTGTAGATACCTTAAGTCTCTTATTCACCCCGATTGTTATAATATATATGATTGAAAATTCTATTTTTAATTAAAGCTAAAAATTTACCGTCAAAATTTTTCAAAACAGCAGCCAATTGAAAATCAATTGTGAAACTGAAAAGAATAAATTGTCAGTACTTAAGAGTTAAAATAATCACTTCTTTGACTACAATTCAGGATTTTAAAATGATCACAGAATGCTACAGCAAGTTATGAGCATTCCAATAATAATAAAATTAATCTATTTCCATTTGGTAATAAAGACCTCTTCCCCCTCATGAATGTGTCATGTGTGATAAACTTGCTGTAATGATCTGTATTCATTTGAAATCCTCAGATCAAAAGAGGTGATCTTTTTGACCATCAGTGCTGGCAGTTACTATCTTTTCAGCCTGTGCAGTTGATTTTTAAATGACTCAATTAAAAATGGAATCTTCATTTATTATATTATTTCATTAACTATAACTTCCATTAAAATATTAAAATTATCATATATATACACACACGTGTGTGTATAATTATAATACTAAAAATTGAATTTAAGTAATCTCAAGTTCAATTTTTATTTTACATTAATGATTTATTTTATATTAAAATTTGGGAAGTGAATATATGAATTTTTGTATGACTTTTTTTTTTATATTATTATTTTCAGGTTCATGAAGTACTATTACTAAGCAAAATCCCTTATCATTATCATCATCACTGCCTTATTTATTTCATATGGCATTTCAGTAAATGCATTAACCAGTGTATAATAAAGTGATAAGTCATATACAAAGAGATATTATTCATATTTTGGAATCCTGGATCAGAGTAAGTTCAAATTCCCAAGTAATCTTTATATTAAAAAAAAAACACCAACAATTTTGTCTGAAGATTTGTAATGATGGTATATTATAAAATGTGATATGTTGCACTATGAGTGAATGTTGAATGTACAGAAAATTTTAAACTTTATTTAAACTTTCCAAATACAAACAACTTGTTAGTAATAACACAAAAATAGACAATACAGGTTAGTAATTACACAACGTTTAGAATAGTATTATTTTCCACTCTTCTTCAGGTGTTTCTGGCCTATATGCACAGTGACTATATTCACTTAGAAATTGAACTCACACCTTTAGATTCTTGAATATTGAATTTTAAGGCAAACACTCTACCAACTGAGCATTTGCCTTAAAATTCAATATTCAAGAATCTAAAGGTGCGAGTTCAACTTCTAAGTGAATATTGTCACTGCGCATATAGGCCAGCAACACTTGAAGAAGAATGGAGAATACTACTACTCAAAATGTTGTGTAATTACTAACCTGTATTGTCTATTTGTGTGTTATTACTAACAAGTTGTTTGTATTTGGAAAGTTTAAATAAAGTTTAAAATTTTCTGTACATTCAACATTCACTCATAAATGATGGAAATAGTCCAACATATCACATCAAACACCAACAAAGTTATATAATTAAAAATAATACTTTATTAGCAAAGAAATTATATATTTTAAAAAGCAGATGTAATAAATGCTTATAATTTTACTCACCAACATGGCAATCTTCCAAATAGTGAGCTTTATAATATTAATTTTATTCATGTTTGGTATATTAATTTTACTATTGTATTAGGATGATTTCTCTGAGATTTACATCATAAATTTATACATATATATATATTCAATATAATATTAACAAAATAAAATAAAATTATTGTGAACGTGCATGAAAGGTTCTTCAAATTAACAATAAAAGTAATTATTAATATTAGCAGTTAATCATTTTATCTAAGAAAAAATCATGTAAATATTCCTATTAATTGAAATAAAAAATATAAAATATAAATAAAATTAGCAATAATTTTATTAATTTTATAAAAATTTGATATTGGCCTTATTATTTTTAATGGTTATTGTTTTTTTTTCTTATTGCGAACTTGATTTATTTCCTCATTATTTTTTTTTACTCCTAGTTTTTGGAAAATGTTGTGAATAAAAGTGGACAGTTATATTTTATGTAATAAAATTAGTAAGAAAGATTAATTTTGAAATTGATTTCAATAAGCATTTATTGATACATTTTCAGATGTTATATTAGGTTGGGTAGTTTATCAAGACCATCGACACATTTTAACAGAGAAAAATCTATACTGCTAAATCTGAAAGCAAAATCAAGGATACGTTAATTGAAAGACTTTTCTTATTGTCATCTAGATATATTATTTAATAGGTGATGAATGTTATGATGAATTAGGGGATAAGTTTGAATAACTACTACTTTAGTGGAACACATTTTTAGGAATTCCCTGTATAAAAGTATTATTAAGTATAATGTTCATAAATTTCTCATAGGTTTTCTCACTGTTGATTGTTGGCTAAACTAAACTTGAGTTCTTCATGTTTGCAGTTATTAGTCAACAGTTAAAATATGTTTTTTTTTCAGAAAAGCCATAGTATTAGAATTCTAACAAATTTGAAAATTTATTTTTAAATTGATCAATTTTTACAAAAGTAAGACTCACTTTCTTATTGTAAGAAATCAAAATAATCAAATTTAGTTTAATAAGAAAAACAAATAAAATTAAAATGTAATCTTATTTAGTGTTCTATATTTTGTTCCAACCTCCATCTCCTTGTGTACATTAGATATTACTTATAATAGTTCATATTTTGTTGATAAGCTTTAATCAGAATAGAATTCATATTTTTTGTTAAACTGTAAATAAATAGTTCTTTTCAACACCCTTATATATATATATATATATATATATATATATATATATATATATATATATTTATATGTTATATATATATATATATATATATATATATATATAACATGTCCATTAATTAAAAACAAAATTGTAATTTTTTTAATTTAATGGCAGTTGAGGCAGGTTTAAGAAATTAAACGAAAGTACTTCTGCGGATTTAAGGATTGTTTGTAATAGTTTGTAAACCATTAAATTTATTATTTCAATTATAATTTTATATATATTGAAACAAGCATGTTGTTTCACATGTGTATGTATTTTAAAAATTATTTTACCCTCCCACTTTAAAAAAACAGCAGATGTATAAAAAGTCGATCTTATATTTTTTTCTAGAAAAATATATCAAAAAGTTTAGTTTATGATGTTACAAAAAAATCATTATTTTCTATAATTGAGAAAAGAAAATGCAATATAATTTAAATATATCACTCGTATTTATTTAAAGCTGGCATTTTTTATTATTATTACATTTTTAATTTTTGGAATGATATTTTCGAATAAAATGTGATAATAGCTTGAGGCAGTCTTAATAAATCAGAAAACATGAATTAATCCTCCTGGTTCATTATCTGTCACACAAAAAATATTGTCCAATCCTTGAAAAGAGAAGGGCAATCGGACTTAAATGAAAGCAGTGGGACAACTAAGATACGTGGGCTGAGCTGCTTAATCAATCCAAAGAGCAGAATATAAATAGTCAAGTTGGAAGTTCAGAGGCAGATTAAATTTATTTTTAAAGTAGATTTGGAAAAGAGACTGTGAAAAGATTTTGAAAAAGATTTTAAAAAGGAGTTCACAAAATAAAGAAAAGTGAAGAGTCAATAGATTAAAATTTTCACCTAAGTGTTAAGAAACCTAGAAATATAATATTTATAGCCACTGTTAATAATGGAAAAAAAAACACTATTAAGGAAAACATAATGATGGAAGGCTAATGATAACAGCTTTTTCTCTTCATTCCCAGCCATGTTTCTCCAAGATTTGCCTGGATAAACATCATAGAAAGTAAATAATGCCATTCAGCTGAAATCTATGTCCTTTTTTTAATGCAGTCACATCATGGATATGAAGGAAACAACTGGATAAAAATGAAGGTAATGATTTTATATTTTATTCAATATGTATATGTGTTTATAAAAGACCAAACAAAATGTCTTTCTTAAAAAAAGAGAAAATTATGAATAAATTTAGCTATGGAAATACGTTTTATTAAAGATAAATTATAAATACTAAAATACCTATAATCAAAATGCATTTTTAATAAGGATTGACTTCTCATCTACAGATATATTTGAATTAAAATAAACTAAAAAACAAATACTTATAATGATTGATATTATTGATTTACAAATAAGTATACCTAGAGGATCACATGATCACATTTCCTATACTAGCACATTAATTGTTTAGCACAGGTGGCAATACTGTATGGAGAGTTTTGCTCTGTTTATACCTAGAGGAGCCAGAAATACTGAGCTATTACATATAACTCTAACTGGCTAATAAATAAATGCAACTACTGATCAACTTATATGAAGAAATATACATCTGTGGCAGACAAAATAATAATGGTTATGCTATATCACTAAATAAAAATTGCAAATGCTTACAAGCATTTCAAGGGTATATAAATAAAATAATGAAATACTATATGGATTATAAATGCTTACATGCATACTGGTATTATGTGAAGAAAGTAATGAAACTTATGCACATAGATGCACATTTACACTGACTGGATTATGAATAGTCCACAAACCAAGAATTGTTCACATTACCTGTTTTGATAAATTAAATAAAATAATGAAGTACTATAAAAATTACAAATGCTTACATGCTTCTCGATTGTATACAAAGAAAATAATGAAACTTATGAGCACCAAGGTACATTGATACTTGACTGTATTATAGAAACCTTACAGATCTGGAATAGCTCATCTTACCTATTTACCTACCTAAAAAGATGTACAGATATGGAATAAAGAGTTGAAAAATATTCATGCAGTATTGGTAGACATCTACTTGATAAAAGACCTTTTGGATTCTTTACCTAAGATAAATCAAAATGAGCCTTCATTTGAAATGAAGGATGAACTTTATTAGAATGAATTGTAAATGAACTATGGATCAATAAACTGCTTCTAACCTTTTCATAAATGAACTGAAAATGAGTCATCACATGGATGTGAATGAACTTTATTAGAAGGACTTGCAAATTTGTAAAATAAAATTGTTGTTACTTAAGGATTAATTTTGGTTGTCCAGTTGTTCAATTCTTTTTTTTTGTTATTGCATCATTCATCATTCAATGCACTTGTTCATGAGAATCTCATGCCTCTTGAGCTACGTCTGGCATAACTAGACCCAGGTAAGTCAGGTTGTAGTGAGATGAAACTCTAGTAGTGTCATTTGGAAAATCAAACATAGACATGTCTAGATGCTTCCAGTCTCTATGGCACTACATCCTCTGATGAGCAGGAAATATTGTTGTAGGGGGGGTTAATATCTGCATTGGGGAATGCCAACCAATAGTTCCTTCCTGCAACATGCTCATCAGGAAATTGTTACAACCGAGGTAATAAAGGGGTTGTATAGTGGTCCGGTTACAATATATATATATATATATGATATGCAAATATAAGTTAAGATTGTAGTATAAAGCTAAAAAAATAATAATGCAGTTATTAATAATAAATTGAAAGAATATATTTGAATATATTGACTATAAGTACATTTATTCATTATTTACATTCATATAAAAAATAAAAATACAAAAATTGATTGTACGGTACCTCATTTTTGCTGTAAATAAAATGAATAGTGAAGGGTCAGTTTTTCATCACAGTTAAACAAGTTCTGGATAATATCCTTTTCTTTCAGTAACTTTTTTTCTTTATTGAAACATAATATTATTTATGTTATCAATAGACTAATGTTTTTTCCAGTTGTGTTTTGATGTTTTTAAGTTCACATTGACTTTAGGATCTATTCTTATTTACCATTGCATATTTCATATTCCTGAGTAAACTCTTCAAACTTTAAACTTTCTGATTCAATAAAAGTATGTTATCCAGTTTCTTTTTTCTCTATTATTAAATTGACAAACTTCATTTTATCATTTAAAAATACTTAATGATTTTCTTAAATTTTGTAAAACTTTTAGCTTCATACTTAGAACTATTTAAAAAATATATAAAATTACAAAATTAAAATTCATAAATTTAAAAATTATATAATATAGCAGAAGTCATTTTTCTGTCTTAGAGCACTATAGACAATCATATTTCTCTGGTGTAAGTTGCAAACACATACATTTTATGTTCATTTTTTAATCCTTTCTATAGTAATTCTTATTATAAAATGAGAATAAAATATATATGCTTTCAACTTACTAGAAATATTATTAATAAGTGTGATTGCCTTTGGTGCTCTGAGACAGAAAATGGCTGCTACTACATTGTAAAATTTATAAATTTTAATATTTTTTTTACATTTTTTTGGATGATATGTAATTGAGGTAGTGCATAATAGTATATCACATGTACAAACTCATCAATCTTTGCTATTATTAAATACTATAACTTTATAATATATAAAATTAAACTAATTATTAGACATGAAACTATATTGCTACATATTTCTCTAACTAGTAAAAATATTGACCATCATCATTTTTTATTAATTGTATTTGTACAGTTTGAGATGTTGCACTTTATATATAATTTTTGTTTTCTTTGAATGTTACATTATAAAGACATTTGTAATTTCTTGTAGAAAAATTGATTCAGATGACTTACAAGAAGAGCTATTATATAGATCAGATTTTTATTTAAATATATGGATTGCTCTTGATTCTTTCAGATATTTTTAATTTGGATCATCCAGATTTTGACTGAATTATTTAATCTATATTTATATCACTTTTCCATGATTATTAATAAGAAATAATGATGATCTTGATAAAGTTTGAATAATAGCAAATTTATTGACTCATTGGAAGCTAAATTAATGAAGTCTATAATTTTTATTAAATTTTATCTAACTATTCTTTGTAATGACAGTCTATGTAGATTCTTATTAATCACTTTATCTCCTTTATAATCCATTTTTATGGATTTTAAATAGAAGTTAAAACATGCCTAATGCTTTTTTATTATTCAAATCTGCTATTCTTTAGATACACATGTAGTTCCATAATATATATTTTTCTTCTTCTTTCTTTTTCTATGTATTGATAGTATTGATAAAGTGTTTAAGAAAATTATAAATGGTATGATATGAGTTCCATAATATGGCAGAATGATCTAAGATATTTCCTATAGAGAAAACTTTTGGATTTTAAAAATATATATATAGTAATTATAAATAATACATTTTTAATGGGTCTAATGATTACAAATTTTAAAAAGACATTATTTATCATTAGAATACATCTAATTTATTTATATGAAAATAAACTAGAGTAAAAATCAATTGACAACAATTACACTTTTAGATATTTGATTCATGGGATTTTCTCCCATATAATCTGTAGGTTGGTTTGGTATAAAGGCAAATCTGACATTAGCCTAAAAGTGATACTATATTAATATATATAATGAGGCCAGTAGAACATAATATTTAACACATATTCTACTTTCTAAGCCCAAAATCATCATATAAATTATAAATACAAGTTATTAATCTAATTTTTTAGTAATGTTGAGACCACTATCCTACTTCCATTTATTTGTACTAATTGATAATAACTGACAACGCATTCAGATTACATAGATTATTCATCCCACAGGTATTTCATTATTTTGAGACAATGACTAACCTTTCCTTGCAGTATTATCCTTTTTTTTTTGTTTCATCTGTATGCAAACAAAGTGATGTTTTCTGTTTTATTGTATTCACAATGGAACTACACCAAATTGATACTACCTTGTAATAGTCACTTAATGATTTCTGTTTTGTTTTAGTTAATGGTTTATTTTTAATGATAATCAACGAATATTTTAGTCACCTTTTCCCTAGATATCAAATTTAAACAAGAAATAAGTAAAGCTCTGACGTCATTCATTTTTTGCATAATATAATGGGAACTTCCAATTTTATGTTTTTCAGAATAAAAGCTAAGTTTAAATTTAATTTGAAATAGTTTTTCATTTCAAATATATTTTTATTATATCTATAATATTTTTTTTCCAAAAAATAAAATGTATTTAATTTTTACGCATACTAAATGCTTTTAATGATTAAAAAATCCACACAGTGAGACAAAATTAATCTATTTTTTAAAATAATTATTACTTAAAATATTTCTAAAAATAATGGGGGGGGGGATAACATTATTTTAAATGTGTGATAATATTTAATTTGTGTAGCAAAATAGGAAAACGCAATCTCACCCTCCAATTAATTTAATTATTCTACAAATTCTTTTTAAACTAAAAGTTATATTATTAAAAAATAAAATTAACATCTTAAGCCTCAACTTAGTTAAGTATAATCTTTTTTGCAAAAGTTAAAATTTTCAATTCACTCATGATCGTTTCCTAAATGATAAATGAAAATGTGACAATGCATATAATTAATAAGATTCAACATCTTAAGTTGATTATTTTCTTATAGTTGAAATAAAACAACTTTTTATATTTGCTATTATCAGTTTGTATATAAAACGCCTAATTAAAATATGTATAAAATATAACATTCTTAATCCTTTAATTGTATTAAGGTGGGATTACTGTGCATTCTGAAGGATCTCAGATTTACTCATTATTACTACAACATAGTTATAAACAAATATACATTTATATAAAAGTTTAACATTTTAATTCTTATTTTATATCAATATATGGAACTACTTGTATTTAAAGTAGGTTGAGCTTGTATGAAAAAAATGATTAAGTGAAGATAAAAAAATACAAAAACAGGATTAAGTTGAAAAGTAGATTTATATTAGGAAAAAACTATAAGAGATTACAAACTTATATAAGACAAAAAAAAATCAAAAAAATATAGTTGAATTAAAAGTGTTTATTAAATTCAGAAACATGTTAAAAATGACAATAATAAAAAAAATAGACTTAAAATGGCAGGGCATCCTCAGTAAGACAATCGAATGCTACCATAATCTGAGACAAAAATGAAAAAAGTGAGAGTACATAATAATTAGCCAAATAGATATCAATACTATATTTAAATTTATAAAAGAAAAACATTCAAAGGACCAAAAGAGTTCATCTTATTATATTTAATCTATAACAAAGAAAATATTTATTGCATGCAACCATTTATATGAATCATCCAAAGATGGAATTCTGTGTATAAAAATTAGACTTTTGGAAAATACCATTGTGCTATTCTGCATAGATTTAAGAGTTAGGAAAGACAGGATGGTGTGCTGTTTAAAATATTGCAGGAAAAATATAAGATTGGATTACAAAAAAAGTCATACTTAGCTTTTCTACAGAGAAGTTACAAGACCCAGGACATATAAGCATTCCTGATTTCAGAAACTATGCACAAAATATCTCTACTGATTCAACAGAAGAGAATAAAGAACTATTGAATAACCATTAAAAGAATAGAAAAGCTTTTGAATATCATTGGAATTGAGCAGATATTGAAAAAGTCAATTGAAAAAAAAACAGAAGGGATGATCTATAAAAAAAATCACTGCAGGGATACAAGCTCCAAATCTCAGTTTAGAGGTTACATTATCACTAAAATTATAAATAATGATGAGAACAAACAGAGTTAAGTGACCATACTTGCTCTAAAAACCAAAAAATCATATGAACAAAAAATAGATGTCATCACAAAAAAGTTATTTCAGAAATACAGAAAGTTAAAGAGAACTTTGTGGAATGTTCTTTAAAGAAGTGGTTCATAGACTATAAATAAATATAGAAAATCTGATTCTTATTCACACCCTTCATATTTGCAACAGTACTTACATGTGAAAAATTATTTAAGATTAATAAGCACATTTGTATTGGAAGAATATTAACATAAAAGAGTAATATAATGTAAGGAATCTAAAATCTTATGAGCAAACAAATGCATTTATTAAAACAAAATGTTCAAAATAGCAAAAAGAAAAAAAATGTGTTAGATGCATATTGTTTTTTGTATGAATCAGGGAAATATATGGCTATTTCATAGTAATGAATGAGCTAGATATGGAGTAGACTGTTAGGTAAAGTAAGTGAATTAGCCAATGCCAATGAGAGAATATAAAAAATGATAATAATGAAATAATGGTATTTAAATAGTTATCCTGTAAATTTAAATGCAAACATACATAATTATTGTCTTTAATTACCTATAAATATATGGATATAAATTTGGCAAAAATATGAAATTATCCACATATATTAAATCATTTTATATTTTAGCTTAATAAGTTTGATTTAAACAAATAAAAGTTTTCTATTTCAATAACCTAGTTAACATTCCTCTCAAATCAATTTTATAAACATGAGATATTAAATTAAAGTTACATTTAAGTTTTTTTTAGTTTCAAAATACATGTTTATTTACCCTTCATATAAATTATACAAAGTTACATATCAAATATAGAGTTTCTATTAAGATTACATCGCATATGTATAGAATTCTTATCAATTAAAATACATTGTAATTTACAATGAATCCAACATAATGATCAATAGCATATAATAAATAAAATAACATGTTAATTTACTTTAAAAGGAACCTTGGGAGCATAAATGATATCAAATTAACATAAGCCTCCTTTCAAGACCATCCACCAGAATCAAACATCTTTGATTGCATGAAAATAAATTTACATAATTTACAAGAATATAGATAACTTTTCATAGCAAAACTTATTAAACCAAAGGTCTTAAAACATTACATATAACAAATTTGAGTTCTTTTACTATTCTGATGTGCATCAGTTTCCTTGATTTACATACATTACTTTAACAAAATATCCCCATCTTAGAAGCATTATCACACAGTCACCTTAACTAAATGTTTTTTCCACATAGACACCAAATCATCTGATTACTTCAGCTGTTGGACCTTTGCAAAGTCCATCTTCTTCAGCCAATTCTTGACATGAATGATCCACTGAATATTCACATGGCTAGTTTCTTGTACAATGTTATACTTCAATATTCTCCAGACTTATACATTGTCTTAGATTGATTTGAGACCAAGTTTGATCGATTAGCCATTTTTGGCAAAAATTTTTGTCAGTATTTTTAATTTGTTTTTGATGTAAAAAATACATTTATTGTAATTCATGAATGGATAATATTAATGAAAATAGCCTTTATTAGATAAAAATTTCAAAGTAAAGTTAATAAAAAGAAAAAAGTAAAAAGCAAAAATTTTTTATTTTGTTTTTCAATATGACTAAGATTTAATTCAATTCATTTTTTAAATCTTTGTTTATATATAGTAAACATTCTACAGGTATTAAGCTTACAATATGTGCAATGGCATTTTGGTTGAATAATGTTTCTGTGAACATTTGTTAAAGATTATTAACAAAATCAAAGTAAAATTGATGAAATAAAAATGCAGGGAGAATCAGAAAGATTTTTTTATTTAGAGCTTTTATATGGTTAAGATTTAATTTAGTTAATATTTATTTTTTTAGTTTATATATTATAAGCATTTAATATTTATTTAAACAAACATTTTTGTAATGTAATTTTGATTAGAATAATATTTCTATAAAACCTTATAAAAAGAGTAATGTCTTTTGTTAAAAGTCATTAGTAAAATCGGAGTAAAATTAGTAAGATAAGAATGCAAAGAAAATCAGAAAGTAAAAGTTATAACGTATAAAAAAATTGGTGCCTGTCTAATACAAAGTAATATATGAAAAGTCAATGATAATTTGAAGAAACCCTAACCCTAACATTTTATCTCCACACAGGCAAAAAAACTTGGAAAGAATCATAAATGTGCTCAGTATTATTTTAACTAATTTTATATATTTTATATATATTTCAGTACTGAATTTAGATGCAAACAACATATTTTACTATAAGAAAATAAAAGGAAAAATGGATTTATTTTAAATGCTAATAATATTTCAAAATTCGTTTGAAATATAAACATTCATACTAATTATTCTATAGAAAATTTTGATCTATTTTGGAATGGTCACAGTGCTTGACTTTACTAGAGATAGGATACCCTGAACAACATGTGAATGATTCTTATACAAGTATTTATATTGCAATATTGTGCTAAATTCTTTCAAATAATAAATAAAAATATAAAACTCTATGGATCTAAGGTTGAATAAGGGAACTATATTTTTCTCAAAATCACACTGTTGATATTTTATTTGTCAAGCAGAAATAATTGCAAGAGATTTTTTTACATTGTTTTAGTAAAAAGTGGTTTTATTTAATAAATATAAAATATATTTATTTTTATAATTAAAAGAATTCAATTCATGTTAGTGAGAAACAATAAAAAATGTTAAAATATATTTTTTTAAAAAAAAATTCTGACTTTTACATTTTTTTTAATTATTTAACTTATGTTAAAAATAAATTTTAGTAACATATTCATTAAAAAGCACTTGTATTTGGCCAAAAATATTATTCAAAGTGAAGACCCTATACATCTAATCCTCATTACACAAATTTTTTTATACAAGTTTGAAATAACATGAGTTTAAAAAAATTTTTTTTTATCTCTTTCTATGTGAGTTATTTTAAAATAGCATGTTTGGTTAAAAAACTGTACTTTTGAATTAGAGTTGCTGGGATATATTCATGATTGGAATGAAGAAATGAACGTTATTGTCTGGAAGGCTTAAAAATCATTTTATATTCTCAAAGTAATTCTTAGATTGTCTTAAGCTGTTATTAATTTTTTTTGAATTCTATATAATTTTATGTAAGTAATATAAAATAATTTATTGTTCTTCTTAGAAGATTATAAATATTTTTAATTCAGTGTTTATTTACAAATTTATTTTTGAGGTTGAGTTCATCACGATTGCATCACAAAATTATAAAAAAATCGGTCTGTTATTATCATCTAATTTAAAAATAAGTTTTATTTCTTTATATTTTAAAAACAAAAATCCCTTTTTTTGGCAATATTCCTGCAAATGGAGAAATTTGATTGTCCATAGTGTAATATTTTTGTCATTTTGTTTTGAAAGGACAGTAAATTTTCGGTATTGATGCTTTGTTTGTGTTTTGACATTTGGTTTTAAAAGTAATTCCTTGTTGGTATTAAGGTTAACAAAATTTAATTTCGTTTAAATTTAATTGATTAATTTGTTTAAATTTATATTTATTAATTTTGCCAAAAATCAGTAGATGTTAAGTTATACATTACAAATTTTAATGATAGCAATAGTATACCAATCATGTGCAAACATATGTGTTTATTGTCAGCTAGTAACAATGAATAAAATCTTGGGTACTTTTCTATTTTATGAACAAGCAAGATGTCACCCATATTTTTGACAAATGCACAGTTCTGAGGACCTACAATTTCTCTTTTTGAATGTGTTAGTTGTTAAATTAAAAAAAAAATTTAATAAGTTAAATAAAATAAAAGTAATAAATTTCATTAATAATCTTTATTTTAATTTTTTTACTTATAATGTGGAAGTGACTATATCCTTTTTTTCGATGTCTTATGTAAAGAAACCAACTGTGCTCAAATAAAATTTATGTTCATATAAATCATTTTTTATTTATGTTCAATGTGTATGAAATAAAATTTGATAGCACACAAAAAATATAACATTCTAACAAAATTTTTCATATGATTTAATGATTTTCATTAATTTTTTAAGTCCAGAACCAATCTCCTTATTTTCATATATACAATGTATTTTTTACATGAATTTCTTTTACATATAATTTTTAAAAACTAATCTACTGTGTAAAAAGAGAATTAGATGTGTATAAAATTAAATTTTGTAAATCTAGCCTTGTTTTAATCTTTTACAGTTCTAACTATAAGATTATAATAACAATGATGACATATGGTTGCCTTGGATTATTTTCATTCTTTTGCAGCTCTCTTTTGCACTCACTTGCTGATTTTGTGATGTGACAGCAACAATTTTAAATAAAAATATCAATCTATTAATTTAAAAAAATATTAAGATGTCAGTATAATACAGATAAATCTAATACAAAAAATACAAAAATGTAGCTAATTTGTAGTTTTTTATTTTCAGATCTGAGAGCACTTGTGAAAGATTTTAAGAATGTTTAGAAATGAAAATGTATATTTCACTGTCTTGTTTATATATTTTTGCAAAATCCTTTTTTTTGATAAGATTATCTATGATTAAACTCAATTTCATTAAAAATATTTGCTTTTAGAAGAAGACACATGTAGAGAAATTTAATAATATAAAAGAGAAAATTAAGATTTTCTAAAAATTTTTTTTTCCATGATCCCCATAGCAATTAATTGTTGACATTTTCAATTTTAAATTACAATTTTATTGTTTTTTTATAATTTTAACAATATTCCATTCAAGGTTTTAAAAAAGTGTTAAAATAATTTTATTTTAATTACAAAATATTTTTGTTGGTAATTGTATCAATCATGCAATAACAAAAATATATTGTACTGATTACATATTTCATTTTATTTTTTTTCTATATTTACAAAAAAGAAATATTATTATTATTTTTTTAAATTTTATTTGTTAACTTATATTTTAAAAAAAAATATTTGAAATTTGTGTTAGTATAAGAAAAAATAAAGATTAATTTGTTAAAATGAAAAAGTCAAAAATTTAATTTAAATGTTCATTAGAAGCTGTCAAAAATATAAAATTGCAAAAGAGTTAATTATTAAAGCTTGACTGCGTAAGAGTCAAATGAAGTAAATAAAATTTATTCTAAATTTACCAACTTGTCAGAATATCTAGAATATCTCAATTCTCATAAGAAATTTTCAGGTATAATTAATACTGTTTATGAATTTTGGTTATTTTAAAATGATGAATAATGTAAATGATTATTATATTTACAAATCTTCTTTAATAAAATGATTTTTTAAAAAGTAAAATATACTTCCAAGAAACACAATAAGTATTCGCAAGCCAATAAATAATTTGGCATTTATTTTTAGATGTCATCAAATGTTTAATCCTATTTCAAAGTTAAATTTAAATTATAATCATTTATAAGAGGAACATATAATTTATAAAATAAAATAATTTATGAAAACATTTTAAAATTGTAGGTAAAATAAGTTTCAATAGTATATTTTATTTAAAGCTGTAATCACAATGCATTTTAAGAATAAATATAACATTATATTACATTATAATATAAATGTGTGTCTGAGTAATTTTAGCAGATAAATGTATAGGGTCAGTAGACATAAATTAATGAAAATATTTTTATTATATTGATCTCACAATTGCAAATATAGATTTTAGTCTTTCCCTGGCAAGCTAAAATTTTAGAAAACTATTTAAGTAATGTAAATATAGGATTAATATTTAAAAAATTATATCATTTAATAAGAAAAATATTCATTTAATAAAATTTTAACCTAAGGCTTATTGTGATTAATTATTCAATAATGTAGTTGTATTTTTATACATTTGAAATTTTTTTTAATTTTATGTGATATTTTTCTAGAAATCAATCCACAAATAGAATAAAATTATTTTTAGTTATATGTTGGAATAATTTAATTGTTAAATGTCTTTAATAATGTTCACACTTTATTTAATTAAAAATGCATTCATTTTTAGTTTTATAGCTCACAGGTTAATATATAAAACATCACTTTTGAGTAGTATTGGTTCTTATCTTTTTCAAGTATTTCTAACCTAACCAGTGATAGTACTAGCATGAAAATTGAAATTAGAACCTTTAGATTCATGAATACTAAATTAAAAGAGAGACTTTATCCAACTAAACTATTCTTTCAAAATTAATACTTAGTAGAAATTTTATATACTGATCTATGAAAGTCTAACTGATATATCTAATCTTTTTTAAAAACAAGGTTAATGAATGGTTTTAAACAATATAAATTATGACCCTAGGTTGACCTACAGAATCTTTTGCCATTATCATATGAGTAGCTTTTTAAAATAATCTTTTTACTTCTTATTCATTATTCAATAATTTTTTAATCAAACATTGGATTATTGATGCATGTATGGTTTGCTACTTTAGACACATCTGTTATTTCATTTTTAAATCATATGGTCATATGAATGGTTGTAAAAAGATAAAAATATTGAATAGAAAGAAAAAACTAAAAACAAGAGTGTTTGAATAAACTACTCATATGATAATCTTAAAAGAATTTGAAGTCAACCTAGTGTAATAATTTATAATGTATAAAACAGTCATTAATTTTATTCTTAAAAATGGATAAAACAGTTTCATCTTCTTTGCTGAGTTTATCAGATTTCTACCAATTATTGCTCTTGACAAAATAGCCTAGTTAGATAGAACATCATCTTTGATTTAATATTTATTAATCTAAAGTTCCCAAGTTCAATTCCCATGGTAATAGTGTCACTAGTCAATCCAGCAACATCTGAAATAGAGAGAAAATAATACCACTCAAAAATTATACTAACATGTGCGCTATTATTAATAGTGAATGTATTTTTGAAGTTTAAAGATTGTGTGCATTTTTTTGGAGATATTTAACAATTAATACTATATGATGTAAATCGTCCAATATATAGATTATCATTATCACAAACTCTTAAATAACACAAAATAGACCTTTGTGGTGCATGTTTAAGCCAGAAATAATAATAATAATAATAATAATAATAATAATAATAATAATAATAATAATAATAATAATAATAATAATAATAATAATAATAATAATAATAATAATAATAATAATAATAATAATAATAATAATAATAATAATAATAATAATAATAATAATAATAATAATAATAATAATAATAATAATAATAATGTTCAAATTGTTATAAATTTTATAATTTTTCATGTGAGACAGAGAATGTAGCTCTGCTTGTGTGATGGATCCTTATAAAGTATATTTGAGATTTTGCCACGTAGTTATGAAAATAAAATAGTTGCAGAATAGTTTATTATTATAACGGAAGGAATGCAAATATATTTTAATTGATCCAAATATTATGCTGATAGATTTTAGCCTTGATATAGTATAATTTTACATATGCCATGATGCAATATATATTAAGACTATGTGCCTAGATACGATAGTAGGGACCTCTACAAATCTTTAACACAAGATTTCTCAGATAAGATGTGAAATGATTCATTATTTGAGTCTAGCATAATGTATACATTTTAGGGATTATGATTATTTTATTGAAAGCTTGGTGTCTAATTATTTTTAGTAATTCCATATAATTTATTTTTATTTCAAAGATATTCCCATGTTTACTTATATTCTTACTCATTTAATAATTGTGTGTTCAGTAATTAGGAATATTATCTAGTGTGCAACGAGAGTGTTTACATCTTTGTTGGTACATCACGAGTAACATATTGTTTACTATGCCTGAAAGATTAGATTTAATTTTAACTAAAATAATAAGAACTAGCCATATTCATCTAAATTGAGAAGTAATATTTTAAAGCAAAAGTAACAGTAATAGAGATTAAACATTTAAAAAGCAAATTCACCTTAGATTATTTATTAGAGAAAATAATTTCAAATTTAAATGTACACTGTAACATTAAACAATGAATTTTATAGATTCAGTATTATATGAAGAAATCACTATCCATATGATTATTGAATAAAATTGACAATTAGAAGTTGTATTAGTTTTTATTTAAAATATATTTAAATAAGCAGAATAAATTCGTGAGTGGCATATTATCTTCAAACATATTAATTATTTTTTTTGTTTCTTACTTTTACAAATACAAGTCACAATTATAATTTAAGAAAACGTCTTTTGCCCATTGTTTGATCAGGATATATATTGGATAGTATATTGATGATTTTAGAGGACAGTTTCTTGCTGAAGAGAAACCAACTGTGTAGCCAATTAATGAACAGTGGAGAAAAACGTTTCTCTTTTTAATTAATAGAGATAAGTAGTGAAAATCTATATAAACACTTATTAAGTGAAATTTTCCAAATTTAGGTAATATCCTACTTTAAGATCTTCATGAAGTTAGAGATGTTTAACTTAAAAAAAGAGTATAAACAATATATGGTCTAATGTTAAGCTTCACCATAACATGGATATTTTTCATCCTATAACCTAATAAATCTTCCTCACTTTTCAGATCTTGACTAGTCTTCTCATCTGAACTAATCAGAAAAATAGACGGATGTTGGACTGGTACAATATACATGTACATACATATTTATTAATTTTTGCACATAACATATTTATTACATTCCAAATTTTAAAAAAATGAATAAATTATATATTTACATAATTTGCATGTATATAAATACAATAATAATCAATATTAGTTGAAAAAGTATCAAAATGATGAAAAAATGTGAAATATTTCAATTTCTTAAATATTAAAACATATTTGTGCAGGTTTATTGTTATTAATTAGTACAAATTTTATGAGATATCTTTTATTTATAGTTCTCAAACCTTAAACTTATTTTACTAGTTTAATTAAAATTATTACTAGTAATTGTTTTATTATATGTTTTATTATTTTTATGTTTTTCTTTAAAGTTTTGTGGATATTAACTGTCAACTACACCTACATTAAACCTATCTATATTACTCGATACTTTTGAGCTTTAAAAATTTTATGGCTTAATTATTTCACAATTATTTAATGTTTATAATATTGGTGTCATGTATTTTATAGAATCATTGTGAAGTTTAGTCAATAAGTTTTTCTATTTCAATTTTATTAATAATACGGATTTCTTATTCTTGATTTTATATTAGAGTTATAATTAAAAAAAAACATTTCAATATTTGAAGTTTTTCTTTATGATGAAGGTTGCGATAATTTCTTATATAATTTAATATTAATACCTATAAAAATTAAATATTTTTATTATAATCAAATTAAGTTTAAAATAATTAATATATTAACATTATTGTTTAATAAATAAGTATTTAACTATTCTTAAGTTAAGGATAAAAAGAGTATTAGATAATGACGCAGATCTACGATCGTCTGGGAATTGGAAAACTTTGTAAATATTTCTCTATGATAAGCTGTTAGAGATTGCTCTGAATGAGATATTTAAATATTATTTTATTTATATTTATTATGCTACATCATCAACATTTTCAACCACTATTCATCTACTTCAGGAAAGAGATCTTTTAAAGTTTAATTCAGTTTAGCAGATCCTAGCTTCTTCTTCACAACGGATCAGCAAACTTCCTTATTTCAGCCATCCATTTTATATGCGGTATCTTTCTAGGACTTTTACAGGTTCTTGAAATCCAATTAAAAAATTCAATTGTCCATTTATTGTCTTTTCCCTAGCTATATATATCCAGTTCCATTTCAAAATTTTAATCCTTTCTATGATACCTGTTTATTTTTTTACCTGTGTATCTCACTTTTGATCTCTTCTTGTTATTCAAAGCATGCGTTCGTACTTCACTGAGTGGTCTAAAGTCTTGGTATAAGAGTTTGACTCTCATATACATAAGTAAGAACTAGTAAAATACAATAAAACCTTTTTAAGCACATAAACATATTTTCTTTTAATAATAAATTATTTCTACCAAAGACACACAAACAAAATTATTTTTATTTTTTTTTTTATTTTTTCTTTTTTTTTTTATTAAAAAAAAAAAAAGTTATATATTTTAATATTTTTATTTTTTATTATTATTTTTTAAAAAAAAAAAACATCCCCTCTCTCCTTCTTATTTTTTTTTTTTTTTCAATATGAGAAAAAAAACCAACTTTATTTTCAATAAAAAAAAAAGTTAATCCTTATTTATTTTTTTTTTTTAAAAAACATTGTAAATTTTTTGGAGATATGAAATCACTCTGTCACACACTCTTCTAAATGTTAATCTTTTTAGTACCATTATGTAATATAATCATTGCTATTGCATTTTAATAATTATTTTTCAAAATATGACAACACACTGGATCTATATCTTGATGATTTAATCACTATAGAAATACCAATGTATCAAGTGCCTTTTCATAATTTACAAATTCAAAACATTGTGGCAACAAATATAAATATTCATTGGTCATTTCCATAATTTCTCTTTTTTACTTGGATGTGATCCAATGTGCCAAAATCATTTACAAGTCCAGATTGTTCTTTTGATTAATTAGAATCCAAAATGTATATAGAATTGACTTGCACTTGCTATAAATATTTTATATAGAATTAATAAAAGGCTAATAGGTCTGTAATTTGTAATATTTTCTTTATAATCATTCTTAAACATCAATATTACTACTGCATTCTTTTAATTATATTATACATCTTTATCATTTTGCGTTTGAGATATAACTTTGCCAACAATTTTTTTATGCCTTCACCTGCTTTTTAAAAAATATCAATAATAATTCCATAATTTCCAGGAGCTTCTTTTTTTTTTTTATAGATTTAATTGCATGTCTTTCTTATTTAAAATACTGGGCAATCCAAAAAATATAATAACTACAGGCAATTCTTTGTTTCCTTGTTCATTACTATATAATTTTTTTGTAGAACTCTTTCCCATATTTTATAATGTCATCTCTTTTTTTAATAATATTTCATCTTTTCTTCTTATTGTGCAAGCAATTTCTTTCCAATATCATAATATTGTTTTACATTTTTGAGACTTTTATTTTTCTCTATAGCTTTCTCTACAGCTCAATTATATTTTTTTATATCATTATGAACTGTTTTTTTGTACCATTTTATAAAACTCTATTCAATTCTTTTTAATGGATCCTTTAAAATAATTTCATATTCGTTTTTCCTTCATATATTCTCTTGCATCAGTAGAAAGTTTACTGATAAATTGCTGCTTTTTTCTGCAACTAACTTTTTTAAGTTTTTAATAAAGTATCAGTTATATTCATATTGATTTCTATAAAGATCTGAATCACTTTCTAAGTCTGTTAATATTTTAAAACATTTGTAAGTTCTAATTTAAATTCATTAGAATATTTCTAAAGTTTGATATTGTAACGTTTTTCGTTTTGCTAGGCCTTTACACGCTAATATAAACTGCGCGTGAGTTGATCAAGCTATGTCAAAAAAGAAGAAAGTTGTATTTCTATTCTAAAAACACAGCTATTTTTCCTGATCAACTTCAGCCTATTAATTGTTACGAATTGTGCTATTGACAAAATCAACTTTTAATTTTATTTAATATGGGCACCAGAATTCCTAAGAATCCACTGAAATATGTTGCCAGCACCTCTCGCAAGTTGTAAAACAAAAAAAAATAAAAAGATTTTTATTATATTTTTTTTTTAAGGGGCGGTAATTCTACCATAATGAGAATTAATGATTTTTACGATTATTAGTCCTGGGCGTATTGAAACATATTGACAAAGGTAACTTACGTTTAAATCTTATTACACTAAAAATAAATTTAATAATAAAAAATAATAACTATTATTAATAACGCACAAATGAGAATTGATATTAGAAATATTTTTAATTTTGACAAACTAAAATACTTCATGTTAAGTAGCTAATTAATACCTTGGAGAGAACACATTTAATTCAGGTGGGAAATATCCAGAAAATATAAATATCAGTTAAAATAAACAAAAAGTTCTTGGTTAAATAAGAGTCTCTCATATAGAAAAATTAAAGTCACTATCGGGATTCTTTTATACGTATATTTTTACGAGTAGTTTTAAATAGTTAACTTTGTCACAATCAGGATAATTATTCTTACCGGTAAGTTTCATGAATTCAGTAGTAGATAACTATGCATAGTTTTTTGGTTATAATGAGCTCGGCCTTTTGGTTATTGCTTGATCTTGTGGTCCATTTCCCCAGTCGGTCACGAAGGCTTTTCCTGGTGTACATCATTAGGTCCGATGTCTTCAGAAGCTCCGGTTCACTGCGACATGCCGAATTCCTTCAGCGAAGAGCGATCTTGGATATATTAATGTTATCCAAGACCAACTAGAGAAACAAAACAAACAAGACGTTCCTTCAACCAGATCCCTCCTTTTTATATCCAGTTTTCAGGACTTCTGTGCATGCTAGTACCATGCCTTTTTAATCTTATCAAGTCTTTATAAATTTTATGTAATAAAGTCTTTATTTTCTTCAAGTTTTCGGCCATCTTTAATTAATTTGAGTATTTCCACTTTCAGCTTATCTTTTTTTACTTGCTTTTGGAATTCTTTTGTTCTCTCCAATTACTGTTATTACTAATCACATAAAAAAAATAAGAATAATAATTCAACCCTCATTGTACGTTTTTTTTTTTAAAAAAAAAATTACTCAACAAAATTTTAAATCCACTTTTATCTTTTAGTTTTTTTTAACCCAATGCCAATATATTTGTAACGTATATAAATAAACGTTACAATATATTAAATTTTAATACTGTCTTTTTTATTAATTTTTGATATTCTAGCTTTATATTATCAAAAATTTTACATCTCATTAATCCATTATCATTTCCTATGTTTAATCTAGTAAGAACTTTTTGCAGTTGAAATACATATCAAAATATAAACTAAATTCTGTTGTATGTTTATATGGATGCTCCCATGTCCATTTCTGATTGACATTTATTTAAAAAAAGTCATAATTTATAGTTTTTCTTTTTCTGCAAACTCCACAAATCTCTACTTTTCTCTCATTTCTATCATCACAACCAACTATATCCACACTTTCATTTTTCAATCTTTTACCAACATCTCCCATGACAATATAAAAATCCCCTACTTCTTTATCATAATAAGAAGTTACTAAGGCATAAACCTGAATTACCTGCATTTCATATCTGCTATTAATTTAAATAATTAATCTTGCTGTTCTGTCTAATATACCATCAATCTCCACCATATTGGTTTTCCACTTTTCATTCTCACTTTACTTCTGTGTGTAATACTCCCTTTGTAGTAGAGTGCAAGTCCATTTTTTAAGTCAATTGTCTCTTCACCTTTTCTTTTAAGTTCACAAAGTCCAATAATGTTTCATTTAGTATTAGATAGTTTGTCCAATTCATGAAATCTTTCTTTATTCTAAAATAACCTACAATTGTAGGAACCCTAAATAAATTCTTGATCAAATGACAATCTGGATCTGTGCATTTAACCACCAACTGCTATCTTAATGCAGCTTCCTAGAAATAAGAACCATAATTTAAAAAATCAACTGATATTTCAATTAAGAACTATCAGACAACTGAGAAGAAAGACAATAATGTTTCTTGATTTTAAACTCAGCAATAATTATGTTGAATATATATATTTTATTAATACAAATCCAAAAATTGAAATTATTTAATAAAGATGTAGACTTTTTAAATTCAAAATATTTTAAGTATATTTTAATCACAGTATATAATATTTATCATGGGATTCTAGTTAAATGTTATATAATGCAATATTAAAGCTGCTTTTATAAAAATGAAGGAAAGCTTAATAAAAGTTATATTGACAACTTCAATAATCTTATTTATGAGAAATCAATAAACGATATTGCATTTACTATAAGAAATTGCATCTTCTATTGTATCAATGAATAATAGCCATCTTTCTTCATTTGTTTCTTATATAATTTATTCATTATCTTATTTATTTTATAAAATTTATTACAATGTTTTTTTTTTTTTTTTTTTAAAAAAATTATACAGCTACCCACTTTCAAAATTAATAATGATGAAATGGGCTAATGGAATAATTTATTTTGCATATTTTATCTACTGATATTTACGTATATATTATCAAACACTTTTATGTATAAATTAATTTACACATATATTTATTAGAGAATTTTGAGGAATGAAATAAAAGTAATTATAAAAACAAATAAAAAGAATTGCATTTTAATGACGTATATATGTTATTCTTTTTAATTAATGTTGCACAGCTGTAATTATTTTATTATAAAAATAATCCTAAGGTCAAATTTACCTTATAAAAATTTATTATAATATTAATGATAATGTTTTATTCATATTATTTATGAATTTCTATGCATTTAATTATTTGTATTTACATAAATACGTTTAAATGAGTATTTAAAAGCGAATGCGTGACTTAAATATGTTGCGCGATTAATATGAATTAAAATAATTTTTGTAATGAAAATTTTTTTTTCTGCTTTATAAAACATATTGTATATTATTTTCTTTATTTTAACACATCTATTATTGATAACATCATAATTATGGTAAAGTATTTTATATTATTCATTAAAAGTAAAAAAAAAAAAACGATGAATTTGAAGTTGGGTCAAACTTTGATGAATCTCATAAAGTAAAACATTCAAGTAGTTATATATATGCACAGCAAGATGATGACAACAGCAGAAATCGAAAAATGTTGTATTTTAGTTTGAGCTATAAAGATGGCACAAAATAAATATCAACCAATAAATTTTTTTCAATAAGAAATAAAATTAATTTTTCTTAAGATTTGTAAAACCACGAATCATAATTTTATAAATCTTTTCATTTATGCTTTATTATTTGTAAAAGAAAAAGAACAAATAAGATTGTTGTGCAATGTAAATGTAAATTCCGTTAAATATGACTCACTTGAGGATCAAACTATATTTTATTTTTCATATATATAAAATTCAGTTTGAGTCTTAGAATTTGTTGCTAAATAAAAAAAGTTTTTGTTTGCATATTTATCAATGAAACTTATTTTTTAACTAATTAAAATAAGGGATGTAATTTAAATCGATAAACTATTACATATAAAATATAAAAAAAAGCCTTATATTTCTGACTTTACTAAAAAAATGCAAATTTTTTTCATATAATTTTAGTTTAAATACTTGCATAAATCTAGTTTTAATATTAAACTTAAAACATATTTTAGATTTATAATTTTATTATATTTCAACTTAAATTAAAATGGTTTTAAAATTAAAGAAATAACTATATAAAAAAGAATTTCTAAACATAAAATAAACAATGTCCAAGTTAGCATTTGCAGTTTAGAGCTTTATCTTTCTAAATAATTCGGTCACATAAAAATAAAAATGAAAACTTAATTATAAAATCATTAACATTAAAATATAATCATTGAATGTAGGTAAAGTTTTGATTTAGCCTGATTCAGTAATACAATCTATTATTATGAGCTTAATTTTATGGGTACTGCAGGCCACTGTACATTGCTGTGGCAAAATCTAGAAAAGGTAACTCCAGATTTTTAAAGAATATTTGTAATTATCCTGATGCTAAAATGCTATATATATATATATATATATATATATATTGTAAATAATAAATATGTAATGGTTTGAATTATAAAATATGATTTGTACTTTATGTGTATTTTAATAAATAATCATTAAATTGTTCTCATTTATAATTATCAAAGGATTTTTGGTAATCTTATTTCTTATATTTAATATTTATTTTCTCCAGTTTCTTGCTAAATGATGAATTAAAGCTTTATTATGTTACAAAAAAAGGAAATAATAGTAAATTTTACCAGATAATTAAATGTTATCATTTGATTGTTTCTAATTGCCTACTTAGTAGTAACTGTCTTTATATTGAGAAGTTATTATATACATATATAATGTTAAAGCACTACAGAAATAATAAAATGTAATAATAGAAAGAGCTCTTTGTAGAATAATTTGATTATGACTTTAAATTTACATATTAGCAAACCTATGATTCAGTCTTAATTTTGCATAGTTTATTTTGTGGTTTGCTAAACTATAGTCAAGAAATGTCAGATTTAAATATTTAATTGAAATTGTTCTATAAATAATTATCCACCACACACACACACATATATATATATATAATTCTTGGAAAAACAATACAATAATTAATACACTAAACAATATTTTAAAAACAAATATCTACTATAATTTAATAGAAGTACTTTCAACTATCTAAGTAGTCATTATCAACTATATTCAAATTCTATTACAAAAACCATTATAAATGTATACAAAAACAATTAGATTAAGTCATATATCAATTTTCCCACAATTCATTAATTTTTATATTAGCAGCCTGTCTATTTATCAAATGTTGTTTTCCATTTTTTATTAACATAGCTTCTTTAATTTTACGTTTATTATTATTTCTTTCAATATACAAAATCTTAATTTTATTAAAATCAAAAACATAATTACATGTAACCTTATGATCAAAAAATACTGAAGGTGATATGTCATCATTTCTAACACTCTCTTGCCTTGATTTTTGCACTTGTTTATATAGCAACAAATACTTCTTTGATCTTTTCTTGTTACATGTAATTATGGTTTTGATTTTATTAAAATTAAGATTTTGTGTATTGAAAGAAATAATAATAAACATAAAATTAAAGAAGCTATGTTAATAAAAAATGAAAAGCAACAAATATTGCTTTTTATTTTTTATTAATATAGACAGGCTGCCAATATAAAAATTAATGAATTGTGGAAAAATTAATGTATGACATAATTGTTTTTGTATACATTTATAATGGTTTTTGCAATAGAATTTGAATATAGGTGATAATGATTAATTAGATAGTTGAAAATACTTCTATTAAATTGTAGAAGATATTTGTTTTTAAAATATTGTATACTGTATTAATTATTATATTGTTTTTAAAGAATTATATATATTTTACTATAATTGGAATACAGATATTGATGCATATATATATAGCACAGGAAAGCAGCAATGAATATGTCTCTTAATGATTGTAAGAAAAAAGACATTATTGCAGATTATATTGATTTTATTTTACTTCAATCATTATGAATTTATTTGAAATTCATTTTATCAGTTGTTATGCATAGTTTTCTCATTTTTTTGTATTTGGAAACCAATCAAAATGAAAATAAACGGGGGTGTCAAATGTTTGACTTCTCTAGAGTGCCAAAAAATTCATTGTGGATCTGTATGTATATATATTATAACGGGATTTGCCGTTTTCCATATATATATTACGCATATATGTAGTCTTGTACGATTGCGTGTATGTATATATAATGATACACGTATGATGCGTAATGGTTTAAAAGAATATCTATTCTTAAATTATTCCATTTTATTGCCCCAGCATATTTATGAGCATCAATTTGTGACCTCAAGTGCCAATCCCATATTTCTATAAGAATTATGCTGGGAGAACTGGAATACCAATATGGAAATGCCCCTGGACTAGCTCTGCTCAGGGCTGGTGGTTCTCTCTCTTTTTTTTTAATTTAAAAAAAAACAAACTCATAACATAAAAACAAAACAAAAAAAAATCATTCATTTTATATACATTTATTAGCTATGATATTTACGTATGTATAAAAAAAGTATATTATTTACTTAAGTTAAACTAGTGTCTCTTTTAAATCAAAGATTCATATCAGTTCTCTTTTTTCTTTGTTTGCTCCTTTCTCTTTTTGCCCAAAACTCCCACACACACATATGCTATTATATGTATTTTGCACCGAAGATTTAATTGGACTGATTTATACACTAATAAATTCCGTAGTAAATAGTTTGACCTCTCCGGGCAAAGAAAATAAATTTTAAGTTCACAATTGTGTCAAATAAACAGTTTTCTCAAATTCGTGGAGTAAGCTTACTAATAGTGACATATATAGATGTAATTCGAAAGAAAATACCTGGTTTCCCCAGGGAATTGATCGAATCCTCTTGGTGAAAATGGGATCTTCGGTTCTTTGTCGGTGAACGAACTTTGTTTTTTTTTTCTTTGAAGTTTGGGGTCCATGACTAAAGTCTGTTTATTTATTTATTTATTTCTCTTCTGGCGATTCAATATTGTTGCTTATTGAGGCGAATTCTCCGGGCTTGACATCCCTTCTCCGCTATCAGCAGCTGCTACACATTCGGGGGCAAAGGATTCAGACCCTCCACATGTTGAAGCCTCTACCCCAGCCTGACCATATTTTATCAAAATGTATATCACGTTGACCGTCCACTTTCTTCTCCCTCCAAACTTATACTAAATAATTAATTTAATTTTTCTTTAATTATCAAACTTATCTTTCTTTTCACTCTTTTTTTTAATTATATTTCCATTCACATTCCATATGCCTTTGTTGGAATGTACCACAAAAGCTTTTTACACCTATATTCTTTCCAATTAATCTTTAATTAAAATTAGACATTCCAAGATTTTTACAATAATTACTTCCATTGTTCTGCAAAATTACTGTCTTCCATCTTGAAATCTATAGTTCTTTTGACTTAATATGTATATATTTAAAAAGTTTATCAAACAAAATATTTTTTTTTATTTTGTGAATTTTCATTTTTAATGGTTCAAAAATGCACTCACAGATATACATAGCGATGTGTATAGCTGGGCTTGGCAAAAGAGAGAGAAAAAAAATCAGAGCAAGTGTATAACCCCCCATACCTCTTCTATGAGTTCTTTTTAATTAAAATAACTAAATCAATTCTGTACAACCACGCAAATGACCGTTGATTGTACATCAAACTGTAAATATTAATTTTGTTAGTAAAGTAATACATATTTGTCTTGCATTGGTGGTCGAGAGGTCAGCGCGATTGCCTTGCATTTGCAGGCAGTTGCCCGGGTTGCGGGTTCGCGTCCCGGCCGATGCTATGACACTTAAAAAAAAAAAAGTAATACATATTTTTAATAATACGTTAGTAATAAGATATATATATATTTTAATAATGCGTTAAATATACGATTACGTATTTGTCTAATTATCGCAACAGGGTTTGATTATACCTGCCCTGTTGCAATATATATATATATACTATAAGTGTTAATAATGATAATAAAATGATAAAAATATTTATGGTAACAAGAATAATATATGATAATAATGATATGATTTTTCATTTATAGATTTATACAGTAAATAAGCAAGTATGAGTAATTTGCAAAATAAGAGTATCCGCCTAAAGATTATGATGGTCATTACCTTCTTGTTTTTCTTAGCTGAAATTATTACTGGTTATTTAACATCTTCGATGGCACTTATTGCAGATTCTTATCACATGCTTTCTGATGTCATTGCTTTAATTATTGCTTTTCTGTCTATAAGGGTAATAATGATATTAATTATTATTTTCCAATTTTAGTTAAAAATAACTTTTGCTTATATACATCAAATATTACATGGTTTACTTATAGAGGTAATTTTTATAAGATTAAGGAAGGGTGGATAATAGGTTATATTATTTCTCCTTTAGTATGTTCAGTTTATATTAGTTTTATGGAAGAGGAAATTATTATTAAAAAGAATTGTTTATATGTAAAATTATTTGTCAGATATGTTGATGATTGTTTATTTGTAGTTGAGAATGATAAATTGAAGGAATTTGTAAATGAGTTTAATTGTTTTGATCCTTCTATAAAATTTGTGTTAGAAGGAGGGGGGTTAGATTTTGGTAAGTTAAAATTTTTAGATCTTTTGGTGATTAGAAATATAGAAACTAATTGTTTATTGTGCAGTCATTTAGTTAAAAGTAAAGAATTAAGATCTATAATTAAACCTGATAGCTATCAGTCTGTATCTCATAAAGTAGCTGCTTTAAGGAATTATTGTCATAGGAATATTAAATTAAATAATTCTAGTGGGGTAGCTTTGTTTCAGAAATATCAATTTTATAAAGATTATTTGAGTGTTGGATACTCTGATAAATTTGTTAAAAGTATTTTATTTAATAGTAATATTTGTAAGGATGTAAAGGTTAAAGGAAAATATGATTTTATTTCTTTGCCATTTAAATTGTCTTCTTATAAAATTGTGTGTAGAAATAGTAAATTGTTTGGAAATAAGAAAATTGCTTGGAGAAGGGGTGTTACATTGAATAATTTATTAAATAATACAAAAGAAGTTTTTGATAGAAAGACTATTCCTGGTGTGGTATATTTTATTCCTTGTTTATTTTGTAAGAAGGTTTACATAGGTCAGAGTAGTTTGAGTTTAAATGAAAGAATAAAGGTTCATAAAAGTAGAGTTAAAAATAGATATCTTAGTTCTGCTTTGTATGTCCATGAAAAGGATACAGGCCACACTATTGATTTTGATGAAGCTAAGGTGGTCTTCTTTGAGAGAAATGAAATCAAAAGAAGAATTAAAGAGTCTTTATTATTGAAAATTTATTATTCTGAAGCAATTAACTTATTTAAGAGTTCTTTTAATATTAAGGGTGGATGGGAAGTGAATGGATTTGTGGGTAGTTTTTAATAGTATATATAATGTGTGGTTTTTTTTTTGTAGTTCTTTACACTTGAGAAGTCTGCTTGTAGCAGTGAAACCTTAGGTTGTGTTTTAATATTATTTTTATGCTGGTCTGGTTTAATTTTAGATTTGGGGTAGTTTTGATTTTATATTGACTAGTTTAGCTTTATGCTTGTAATGTTTATGGTTTAATATGTACAACACACACATAGATTCACATTTATATAAATATTATACTTTGATTTATAAGTGTCAAATATTTTTCACTTAACAAACACTTCAGATAAATACATTATTGATTATTATTAATCATTTCTTAACTAATTATTATCGCTATTACAGATTAATACATCTGCTGTTTTTTTCAATTATATATAAACAAACAGGATATTTTAATTTCTTCGTCTTTTTATATGTAATATTTTTTTAAAATTATACCTAAATTTTTTTTATTTCATACATTCTTGAAATAGTCAAATATATATTTATGTATTTCAAAAATGTGTGGAGGAATGGAAGTTTTATATAAATATATGTGGTGAATTTGTTTATTATATATTAGTAATTATTACTAATCATTTCTTAAACTAATTATTATCACTATCTCATATATATATATTTTAAATTATACATGAACAAATGGAATAATTCAACTCCATCTCTTTTTTTCATGTGTAATAATATGTAGTAAAATGGAAGTTTTATGTAAATATATAATAACGAAACAGCGGTGTATACCATAAGATGACGTGAATACGACTTAGTGGTTGGATGATTTAAATACTATGTGTCAAACAACCTACAACAAGTTTTATCCTAAATTTATGATTCGATGGTACATTTAGGTGCATCAGCTGTTACTGAATCAGGAATGGCATATAAAAAAATAGTGCATCTCACTACTGTCAGACCTAGGCCTTTGAATAGAATACTAAACATGTCACAATGAAATGCCTAGTTCCAAATCACATCTACTTTTAGTATGCCAACTTTTAATTTACTTAAAATATTTCAATATGATCTAGACTAATGCATATTTATTACATCTTCCTTTTTAGGCCCCATTACACCACAGAATTCAAACTCAGAGAGTTCTTGCAGTCAGCTCTCTTTAGGGATGGACTTACTCAATTATTAACCAAATATGCCTATATATATATAAGCATAGATATAGGAAAATACTGATGATGATTAATCATTTAGGAGAGCAATACATAATGATGATGATGATCAAACCTTTAATGTTGTAAATTCATAATGTGATGATGAAACTTTTAATGATATAAATGCACAATAATGATAGTGATGATCAAACATCTAATGATATAAATGCATAGGGATGATGGTGATGATCAAACAGAGATCAGGTTGGTTTAAACAACTTAGTATGTTTTATTAACATATATATATATATACTAAATATTTACAAACAAAAAATAATAAAATAAATAAATATTTGGTTATCAAGAATGATTGTCTATTATTTTGATGACTTCACACAACAGAAACAAAATAATTTGAAGTACATTATATACAAAATGATATTAAATAATTCACTAAATATATACATAAAACAAAAAAAAAAAGCAAAATGAGAGTTCACTACCCCATTACTGTAATTATTAGAATTATATTTTTAGGTTAGATAACTATTTATTTTATTAAAAAAAATATATATATATATAGCCCCACTCCCATCTATATGTGTGTAAGTCATAGTAAAAATAAATGATAGATATGAAAAAGACCATTTAGTCCAGTGGGTTAATTGTGCACTCAGAAATAAAACAAAATTACAAGTAAATATTATTAAAACTTATTAGTAAATAATATAGTTTGTTTGTCCTAAAGTTTGCTCTCAATGTTAAATATATAAAAACCTTACTTGAGGTCACCTTGATGGATCAATGTTGAATTTCCAGAGGAATCTGTAAATTTACTTTTATTAAAAAGAATACATATTAATTGACTATGATTCCTTTTTTAAAATACATCAACATATGACACATCTATTCACTGCTTCCACTTTTAAATTGCAGGTGATCGAATTTGAAAATGAATCTTGAATACACAATAATAAAAAATTTACAATACATAAACTTTCAAATAGAAATGATAAAAGCAAAAAAAAATAGTAATCACATGAATCAAAACAAAATATATTTATCCTGAGGAAAGCAAGCATTTTGTCTCCAGTTAAGAGTTTATAAATTTAAATGTCATTCTCCCTGTGTAACATTCCTGTTCACCAACTCTGTTAATATTCATATATTTCATTCTACTTGGTTAAAAGAAACACATACAAGTTAGCTTTTCTGAATGTATATAAATCCATTAAAGATTGATGTTCACCAGCATTTTATAAAACAGATTTTTTGATGGAAACTTTTATAATGACATCGAAGTTAGCTTTGGAACAATCTACAGTACTGGTCTTTTACCCCCCACACATTGTAATGACCATTTTATTAATTACTATTAATTGTATTGTAGCTCTAATAGATATATAAAAATGGCTCAAAGAAACAATTAATTTCTAATATTTTCACGTTTCTTTTTTATTATTTCCATAATAATAAATGCCAGCTTGCAGAATAAATTATATCATTAGTTCATTCCTGGTAATTATAAATTGAAGTTTAAATTTCCATTTTTCTTCTAACCAAATTATAAAGACTTTAGATTACTTTTAAAATATAGACATTAAGATTTTACTGTTTTTAAACGCTAAACATTTACTTTTTTAAAAAAAAACAAAACAATAAAAGACTTTTTATTTCTGTCTTGACAGTTCTGCCATTAGTCCACAAGTAAAGTAAATGCTATATTGTCTCATGCTAGCTAAAACCTATTGTCACAACTTAATAAATATATATATAACATTATTATTATTATTTTTATTTAATCTTCATTATTCCAAATTCGATCACTTAGCAACAATTTTGACTTCCTATAAATTTTGACCTTTGATTATGTCTGTTCTATAAGTAAATTAATTATTATTTTAGTTAATGAGATTAAATGAAGATAGAGAAAAAAAACTTCTACAATTAGACAAACATATTAGTTTATATGTATACACATAGGCAGGTATGTAGGATAAATTATTTGCCTACCACTTGGTCTGAATTCAAACATTGTGAAAAAAACTGGGACAGGTGAGAAGGTTAGTTGTAATCCATCTCTTACAACACCCAATAAGTATAAGGACTGGTGTGGTGCAATAAAGTGGCAACTAGGATTTTAGGTGAGAATATTCAGAAGAATAAAAGTAATAAAAAGTGAGAGTTAGTAAAAGTATAAAAGAGAGGAAAAAAGCATGCAAAGAATATAAATGTGCTATTAAGAACAAAGAAAGTGAAAAAGATGTTAATGTTAAATGGAAAAGTACTTACAAAAAAGTTGGCTAAAGTAGATAAGTATAGAAAGAGAATGAAATTGAATAGTAAATTGTTGGACAATATTAAAAAAAGTAGAAGAGATGGGAGTAAAAAAAATTGAAAATACATTAATAGAAGGAATGTAGGGGGGGATAGTATTACTAGATAATGAGGGAATAGAGAGTAGCTCTAGAGAAGAATTAGAGATAATATTAAATAAGTATTTAATGGATATAGAAAAGATGTTAGATGTGAAGGACATAGTGATAGCAAACATGAAAGCATATAGTAATGGGAATATTAGGTTTAAAACAGGCAAAACTCACTATACATAGTGCCACTCTCTGCGAGCTAGAGTAATAAATGGATGCCAGAAGGCTTGTGCATTGATTACTCTAGCTTGCAGAGAGTGGTAATATGTATAGTGATTTTTTCCTGTTTTAATAACAGTTATATGCAAGCATAAGAAATGGTGATCATGTATTATTAGGTTTACAAAAAATGAACTGAATGAGGCAAGGAAGAAATAGAAAATGGAAAGGCAAGAGGTTTAGATGGATTGGCAGTGAATAAATTTAGGGCATAGGGCAAAAGTAAAAGTATTATCATGTTTTAATAAGATGGCACAGAAGAGAAATTTTCCATGTAGTTGGAGTAATAAAAGAGTAAGGCTATTATTTAAAGAAAAGGGTATGGATCATAGAAAGTTAAATAATTATAGACCAATAGTAGTAACATTGGTTTTATATAAAGTTTGCTCATATATGGTGGCTAGAAAGGTTGCAAAATGGATGGAAGAAAATAATATTATGGGAGAAATGCAAGGAGGTTTTTGATTGGATAGATGTATAGGAAATAGTTTTGTAGTTACACACTTATGGATATGAGTAGATATATAGGTAGATAGTTATGTGTGGTTTTTATAGATATAGAGAAGGTGTATGATAGAGTAAATAGAAATAGATTATATGTAAGTTTAGTAAATTTAGGAATGGATGGAGCTTTATTGGATATTATTAAGAAATTATATGAAACTAATTACTATATGTATCAATTAGGGAATATAGAATCAGTTAAAGTTAGGGAATATAGAATCAGTTAAAGTTAAAAATAGTGTGGGACTAAGTCAAGGATGGCCTATGTCACCTATTTTGTTTTTGTTATATTTGAGAAAAATGGAGAGAATAATAGAAATACTAGGAAGAGGGATAGAGATACCATTAATAGGTGGCAAGGGAGTATATACATTATTGGGTCTTTTATTTGCAGATGATGTCTTTTTGTGTGCAGAAGGAAGGGAAGATATGGAAATTATGCTGAAGACATGTGCAAGAGTGAATAAAGAGATGGGAATTAAGTTTAGTGAAAAAAATTCAAAAGTAAAGATGTTTAATACTGGGGAAAGAGAAAGCAAATAATTTTTATTGGGGGATATAAAGTGTTGTGAATAGATATAACTATTTGGAAATCATCTTAAGTAATCAGAGAAATTTCTTGGATGATTGGTAGAAAAAATTGATAAATGAAGCAAAAAAGAGAAAGGGAATGATAAAGAAATTAACAGTGTTTTTATATAATAAATATGATATATGTAGCATTGTATAGAAGGGAGTGATGATAGCAGGATTAACATATGGTAATAATGCATTATGTGTTAGTAAAAGATATTAGATTACTTGAAAAAGTATAAAGAGATATAGAAAGATATGCATTAGATGCAGATGTGTGGATGACAAAGGAGGCAATTCAAGAAGAAATGGGATGGTCAAGTTTTTATATGAGGCACGCAAAAGCAAAATGAAAATGTTCAGTAGATTGCAGAATATGGATAATAAAAAATAGCGAAAATAATATTTAATTGGGTTATGAATAAAGGGCAGATCACAAGATGGGTGAGATAGGTAATGTGGTATGCAGAAGATTTGGATGAAGAATTTATGTCAGTATACTTGTACAAAAGGTTAGATGATTGTCTTAGAAGAATTATAACAAGTGATAAGGAATGGGATAGAAAAATAGATGCATTAATAAAGAATGGGAGTTGGAGAGATGGAAAACTAGTATGGGTAGTAAAAAGAGTTTAAATATGTATAGAAATAAACAGAATATTGGGTGCAAGTTAATTTATAGTAATAGCAAAGAAATTAGATTACTGTTTAAGGCTCAAATAGGATCTTTAGCAACAGGGGATTATACATATAAATGGAAAAATGTGGGTGATTTAGTCTGCAAGTTGTGTAAGGAAGGTATAGAAAATATTAGGCATCTGTTAATTGAATGTAAATGCATGAAAGCAGAAAGGATACAAATAATAAAATTGTGGAAGAATAAATATAAGGAAAGTGATTATACAGAAAGTGGGTTGTTGATTTTTATGCTGGTTTTGGGAAAAGGTAAGGGGAATTTAGATATAAAGGTTATGGAATTGACAAAGATAATGTTGTGGAAATGGGATGGAGCAGGATATGGGAAACCTTAGGGTGGGGAATGGTAAGGGAAGGTAAAATTACTAACAGATTTTTCTGGGCACAGTTGCTGAGAGATTCCTGACTCTGTATAAGGAGAAGTTACTGTGCACCACATCACATCAAATTGATTAGAAGGAATGGAATGCAATATTTACAAATTATTAATAGCTGGCACTCATTAAGGAGTAGCTACAATATATCACATCACATTACAATCTAAAATAGATAAGTTAACATACTTTGTATTAGTAGACTTTATTTTTGTTTACAAAATAATGACAAACACTAATTTTGAAAAACATTTTATATTTATTTCTAGATATCTTCAAAGAAAAATACTAAAAATACTTTTGGTTGGGCTCGAGCTGAAATTTTGGGAGCCTTAATAAATGCAGTATTCTTATTATCACTGTGTTTTTCCATACTTATTGAAGCTTTTAAACGATTTCATTCAATAGAAAAAATTGACAAACCTCTACTTATTCTTATTGTAGGTGCCTTAGGATTATTTGTGAATTTGATTGGTCTTGGCCTTTTTACAAGTAAGTATGATATTATCAAATGCAATAGTTACACACATATATATCAAATATAATTTGCATGCAAGAAAAACAAAATTGGAATTAATCTTGTAAAATTTTCTATAATAATATTAAAATATACAAATAATTATTAACTGCAGTTTGTATATTGTATGTGTATAAACTACTATGACAGCTATAAATTATAATTTAGTTATAACTAATATTTATCTCTAATATAAAAAAATTGGTACATTAAATTTTGCAAGTTTAATTTCCCTGCTTTTATTAAACGTATATGATCATATAAAAATTTTGTTTCATATCTTTCTTTATTTTTAGAAGTTTATTAAATAGATCCACAACATATGAAAACTACAACTATTTACTTATCTTCTTCTTTTCTTCTCTTTTTTCTTTTTCTTCTCCTTCTTCTTCTTTTTATTATTAATCATGATATGGAGTAGAGTCATGATATCTGTTAAATTTTATTCCAAGTCCCACTTGTATGCATCATACATCACATATAATAGCACACATTTTGTTGATAAATTCTGATTAGAATAAAATACATATTGTTTATTGAACTGCAAATCTATATTACTTTTCAGCACACACATATAATACAGATGCATTTTTATATTTTAGTATGCACATATAAATTAAACTTATAGCATAAATAAGATTTTTTGAAAAATAACAATAGTTTTTAATAATAAATTGAGGGAACATATTTACATTTATAATTTAGAGTGTGTGTTCATTTATTCATTCATTCACTGACTGGATAAGAAAAAAATCACATCATTACATTGTTATTTTCTAAACAAATTGAATAGTGATATGTCTGACTTTCATCACAATTAAATATGCTCTGTCAAGCATTGTTAGCCGAGAGGTCATCGCAACTGCCTTGCAAGCAAGTAGTTGGTTGCTGATGAGTGTGGGTTCGCATCCCAGCCAATGCTATGACATATGAAAAAAAAATTAAATATGCTCTGATATTTCTTCCATGACTTTTTTTCTCTTATGGAAATATAGTATTAGCCTTGTTATCAAGAAATTATGATCTCTTAAGTTGTTTTGATGAATCAATATGAACTTTAAATATATTCTTAAATTTTGTAAAACTGGTAAACATAAAGTTTAGAAAACATTACAATACATAAAATAATGCACATCATATTTGGAAATGATAATAAAGTAAGAATAAAATCTATGTTTTTCAACATAAACCAGAGACATTTTATTAATAAATGTGATTGCATATGGTGCTCCAAGATAGAAAAATAGCCATTGGTGTAATGCAAAAGTTATTTATAAATTTCATTTTTTTAAACATGATTTAATATGGTGCTTAGAGATAGAAAAATGACTGCTTTTGTAAAATGTATTAAATTTATGAATTTTAGTAACTTTTTTGTCTATATGGATTATTGGTTGTTTGTTTAAAATTTGTTTTAGGTAGCATTTAAATATAGGGTATTTGAACTCAGACTTTCAAGTCCCCTCACTATCCATACTATCTCATACCACTGATAAATCTTTTCTGCATGTGTGTGGCCATGTATATCAGTGATATAAGATAGCATGGATAGTGAAAGGGCTTGAAAGTCTGAGTTCAAATCCCCTATATTTACAATTAGGTTCCAGGTATAAGAGTGTCTGGTATTTCAAATCTTAGACAGCATATAATTGAAGTATAATGTGTACATTAATACAGCATAATTCACAGAATCATATTCTAAATAATGACTACAAAAGATAAAACATGCATAAATTACTTAATTTTAATTTTAAATTTATATTTGTATATGCATGTCATATAAATAAAAAGTTATTCCAGTTTTTATAAAGTTGCTTATAAATAATGAAGACATCTCTAAAATAACATAATTACTGTATGTAGATTAGAAAAAAACTTAAATAAGTAACTATAAAGATGCGACTTTTTTCACATTAAATAGTGAAGCTATAATAATACTATAATGTATAATAGGTCTGCTTAGCGCTTTCAAGATTTAATGTTGGAATCTCATACTCATAGCTTTGTGAATGAAGGCTGTTGTGATTTATTGTACACATATGCAAATGAGTTTGAATTTTTAATTAGTTAGTTCACTGTTTGGAGAGAGTAAAGCATGCCTCTCTTCTATTAATGGCACTGAGATCATTTGCTATGCAAAAAGCTTCTTTAACTTTTCTTTTGGCATCACTCTTCTCTATACAAATTATTTGGGCAGAACCAGATTCGAATACATGGCCTGTAGCTGCTTGGTGGTCCCAGAATACTAATGTTTCTTCATTTTTATTTTTAACCCTGTTGTATGCATACCTGTGTTGGTAAATTCTTGTATTAAGATTAGCCTGAGTCTCACCGTAGTAAGATGCATGGCAGCCTAATTGAGGGCATGCCATTTTATAGACCACATGAGGGGCTTGATCCTTTTCCATTTTATCTTTTGAATTATTTATTAGTCAGTTAGTACTGGGAGGTGTTCTGAAGCTAAATTTGAAATTGTTAGTTTTGCAATATTTGAAGATACCTTAGGTAAAAAAGGAAACATTAGGTATTTCATATTGTCTTTAGGCTGTTTATTTCTGAGTTTTCTATAAAATATTTTTATTCTCTGAATGATCATATTGGGTTTAAAGCCTAATAAATTACAACAGTCTTCATTCACAAAGCTATGAGTATGAGATTCCAACATTAAATCTCGAAAGCGCTAAGCAGACCTATTATACATTATAGTATAATTATAGCTTCACTATTTAATGTGAAAAAAGTTGCATATTTATAATTACAATTTTTATTAGTGAAAAGAAAAACTTATTTTCAATAAATTATTAAATAAATTTAAAATTCTAGAAAAGTAAGATTCATGCAAGTAAAAAAAAATCTCCATTAAAAACATCTGACTAAATTTTTTCAGGCTAAAGTTTTTAGAATAGTTAAAAAAAACAACTTAAATGGTTATAATATTGAACTCAATAGAAAGTTTAATTTGCATTAAAAAGAAACAACTAGCAATTCTCACATTATGAAATAATAATAATAAAAAACTTCAAAGCTTTTTAATATTAATGTATTATATTTGACCAATCTGAGCTATCAATTAATAATAGAATTAATATTAATATTGTTTTAATTAAATTCATATATAAGTAAGTAAAAAATTTAAAGATTTAGAAATAATGTTTCTTTTTTTCTTTTAGATAACTAAGGAATTTCAAATAATTTAAGGATTTTTTTCAGTTGGTATGTTTATTTAGAGATAAACATATAAGTTAAACAGAAGTTCCTAAATAGAGTGAACACATGCATGTCATCACATCCTTTTCCATTAAGTATGACAATAAAATGATGGATTTAAAACTAACTATTTCTGGAAGAAATTCATTTCACACCATTTCAGATGCTCTCATCTATGTCTTAGTGCAAAGATTCTTGGGGGATTCTGGATTCAGGATCTATGAATCATTTCAGATAGTATCACTTCTAATATTCAAACTTCTTATGAATTTTCAATTAGCAAATCATTTGATTACTATTATTTTTATTATTTCTGCTATTCAAATATCACATGATCTCCTTGAAAATTAATCATTCAATTATGTTTTTAATTATTGAATTGCTCTTATAAGAAAAAAAAATAGGCAATTTAAATTAAGGATTTCTCTGATATTACTGAGAGAATCAAAAAATTAAAAGTTGAGCTGGGAACAGTGGTAGAAATAATAACAGTACTTGAACAATCACAGACTTAAATTGTATTCTAAAAGATTTTAAAAGACATAGAAAAGAACTAAATGTGAGCTAAATAGAGAGTATAAAGACTTACTGGAATGATGTTGAGAAAATATGAATAAAAACTACTGCAATCATTTTAAGAACAAATGGTGGAGATTAAAAATAAAGATGATGATTACAGGTTATTAATTATTAAAATATGTTAGTCAGTAATTTATATAACTGGATAAAGGTGAAAATAATGCTGAATAAAATTGACTTATCCAGGTATATTATAAATTAGTTATTCATAAAATGCAACATACCGAGTTTTATATACTTTTAGCAATTTGCATATTTGAGCTGTGTTATTATTAAGCGAAGTTAATTATATTAATTATATGAAAATTTTGCAAAACATTAGGATGACATCTTTATAAATATAAATAAAATATTATTGCATATAAAATTACAAACAATTGCTTTCTTTTATGACTTACATGGCAAATGTTCTGTTATGATTTTGAATATTCAAAAAGATTTTGAAAAAAAAAAGATAAATTACTATTTGCATTGTCTGGGTAATGAAATAAAGTTTTAAGCAATCTGGAAAATGACATAAACTCATTTAGAATTGTCCTTTTTTTTGCATAAGGTAGAATTATAATTCTTAACTTATTGGTTTTGGTATAATTCAGTATTTTTTAAATATTTTAACTTGTCTGTTTTAGTGTATCTTTTATGTTTTTTTTAATAAAATAAATATTTTTTAAATAAAAAAGCTATTAAATGAAAACACTAAATAAATGATTTCAGAACAAAACATAGGTTCTTATAGCATACTTGTTATTGTATTTACCTATCATGTCCACTTAACTTGGGCTTTAGTTTTATCCCTTCCAAACTAAAGTCTTGTATAAAGGTAAAAAATTCTTTTACCCAGTCAAAAAGACCTTTTCCAAGTGACAAAATAAACATAAAAATTTTTTTTTCAGTCAGCCTGCGTGTAAACAACTTAGCTAAACATCAGTTATTGCCAGTCTACATCAGTGATGAGAAAGATATTATATTCCTATGAGATATGAGTACATGTTTATTTAATTTTTTTATTGCAAAATTAAAATAATAATAATAATGTTGTTGTTTCTGTTATTGTTATTGTTATTATCATCATCATCATCATCATTATTATTATTATATGTATGTGGTAGAAAAAGCTTATTGTAACTTTGTTCAATAAAATCTTTTAAAACAATAATAATTATTATTAATAATAAATGATTAACTTTATCAAATACATTACTATAGTTTTAAAAACCTATAATCATAAATACATAATTAAAAAAATAATAAAGAATATTTACACTTAAAGAGATAGAATTAATATATTTCATATTTCATTGAACACCTTTCAACAATCACTTTAATATCTAATTAACTCAGATATTTTTTAGAAGAGAATCTAATATATAAAAGTTTATTTTTGTTAAATACTAGGTTTCTCTTTTGCATTTGACAAAATATTTATATCTATTCTGAGTTGTGACTCAGACAGATCAAAATAATTTTTTTAGATACATTTATGTGCAAATAGTAATTCTTTTTTCTATGTTAAATTCTGTATTGTAAATTAAGTTGAGATTGCTAGTTGATAGACATTTCCATCTTGATCATCATCATGGATGGTTATTTAACATCCTGTTAACACAATTTCTACTGGAATTTTATAGTTGAATCTATATTCAGGTTCACAATATCCAATTGCTTTGCTATTTTATTCTAATTGATTAATAAAAGGCAAACCTTTCTTCCAATTTTACTTTGAATAGATAAAACGCTTGAATCTAATGGCAATTTAATTGTTTTCTGAGATTCACATCAAGTTTAGTTATTTGATTATATTTAAAAAGAAATACTGCAAATAGATAAAGTGATTATGAATGTGTTCATAAATTGACTATTATATCATTTCATGCCTGTATTTTTACCTATCTTGAAAACTATTTTTGAAGAAAATAAATATCACTGTATATAGCTTGAGAGATGCCATAACAGAGATAGCTAAAAAAAATCATTGTATTCATTCCGTATTTTATAAAAATATATAAATATTTCATCAAAGCATTTGGATCATTTAATGTCTTCTCTTTTTAAATCTTTAAAAAGAATTATTGTATTTTTTTGTATTAGAAAGTCACCTTTTTCTTATAAAATCTCTGTCTTGTATTGCAACTTGAGAAATACCTATACAATCATCATTACATCTGATTGGCTGTTATATAAGCATTCTAAATGCGCATGCGAGAAGGTTTCAGCCTTTCACTTTAAAAAATCCAATTGCTTTTTAATAATAAAATATAAAATATCGATCATTTTTGCAAAAGAAATTAAATTTTATTGACAGGTTAAACAAATGAGATTTGATGAATGATTTTATATAATATTCATTTATTTCACTATTAGTTTTTTGCTATTTAAATTAATTATTAACTGAGATGTAAATAAATCACTAATTTATTAATAATTACTTATCGGACTATTTATATCATTAGATTTAACTATTAACATGGTTTTTAGAAAAATTCAAACACTGTTTATATTTTTTAAAAATATTTAATTGTAATAACTATAGCAATTGAACTAGGTGATGGAAATAATACATCATATAACTATAAAAAAAATCATAATCATAAAATTTTCAGATAAGTACAAGTTTATTAAATTATTAAAAACACATACAATTAAGTTACACAATGCATGCCTACACTCACACATGAATACATACATTGCAATTTTTGTAGATCATGGGCACAATCACAGTCACCATGGCAACATTAGTCATCCTTCTAACAATAATCATCTTGATAAATCGACAACATCTGTGGCAAAAAAGAAAAAAGTAACTGAAGGTACTACTAGTAACTTCCCAGATACATCAGAAGATAATGAAAAGAAAAGACCTCCATGTAAGTATTGGAATAAAATATTATTGCTACAATCATATTTTACAAATTAAAACATAAAATTTTATGATAATCTAAAAAAAAAAAAAATTAGCCAATAAAATATTAGAATACAAAGTTAAGCAATGAAGACATATCACAAATAGCACACACACATACACACACACACATATATATATATATATATTGTCCTGAATAATTTAGTATTGGGATTGGAAAAAGATATCAAAAAAAGATAGATTGGAAAATATATATTGAAAAAATATATAAAATCTTCAGAATTTTTACTAAGAAAGAATAATATTAATCCAGCACCAAGAAAATGTTCTCCAGCTAGAGGACATTGAAAGCTTTCCATTTGGAGAAATATGTCTCACAGCCACACCTGGAGGCATCTGAGTGATCATAAGCAATGGGAAGGATAGATGCTGCAAGCTAGTTGGGCCATGTTAAAAAAAAACAATGGATAAAGCAAAGGGTTCATGCCAGCAGTTTCAAGAATGAAACTATATACCCACCAGATGAAAGTGAAACAACTGATTGTTCAAGGTAAATATGAACTTTTACTTAAAAAACTTTTATTCTGATTAGCATAATAAAATTCTAGATTCTGTTAACTGAGTTAATTATATATAAAAGTTTCAACAATAGAGTGTGGGGGTTTTAAGAGGGATTGTTTTTCATGTTATTTTGGATGCATTGAAAAAGGGGGGGAGGGATATGGTGTTATTTTATTAACTTTTTGTTAGCTTATTTTATTATGTTTAATGTTTGTACAGTTTTAAGTTCTAAAAAAAATGTTAATTGCTCAATCTAGAAAGTCAACTGGAGGGGGGTAAAGTTCAGTTAAATATTCTGATTATAAGCAAACACAGGAATCTTATGTCAAAACTTGGGGTATGTAAAAAGGATATTTGATGGCTGTAAGCAAACAATGAACACTTGTGCCATCCCTTAAGGGTTTGAATATAATTATTAATCTTGAAATGTTGAGGGTTTACTCATTCTTATTAATAAGTCGGCCTTCAGTCATATGTATTTGGACAAGCCTCCAAAATAAACCTGACTCACTGTCATTCATAGAACTTGTGCATTGCACTTTACCTTGGGAAAAAGATATAAAACATTTAATACTGAACCATATTAAAAAAAGAAAAGAAAATGAATTAAGATTTACATTTATCTTTTCAAATTTTGGATTGAGTCAATTGGAATGCTCTGAAAAAGAGGGTTGGAAAAGAAGTTAGTATAAAAAAAATGAATATAATAAATATTTAGACTATACCTAAGTGCATCTATCTTTAATTTCTTTTATAATGTTAACAACTAAATGTCCATCTGGTTCAAGCATAAAGACTTCATGTCAGATTACATCTTAAAATTTATTATACGACCACAGTATGTAAATAAATTATCACTGTAATTGTTGAAGATTCTTCTCAACCTAGTATTAGGCTATATGTTTAGTGGCATTTTCATACTGGTCACCATAATTTTGGTAATCTTAGAAATTTTGTGGACAGTGTTAATTTGTAGTGGCACATAGTATGTAAAGTGGTGAAATGGTTTCCAACATGTAGGGCCTGTTAACACAATAAATGGCCTGAGGTGAAAGTAAAGAATAGGTAAGGATGTTCAGGTGTGGTAAGAAAGTGAGATAGTGTTCCAAAGAGGGAGTGAGTTTTGAGATATTTTTGAAAAAAAAATATTTTTTTTTGAAAAATGAAAGATAAAATAGAAACATTTGGAAGAGAGAGAGAAGACCCCATTTGAATACCTTGAAAGTTTGGATGAGTGTTTTTATATATATAAAGTGGAAGAAAAAGAGAAAATAATCATAGCAAGTAATTATTTAGAGGGGATGGCATGATATTGGTGGAGAAGTACACATTAAAGACCAGATACTTTAAAATGGCATGCTAAACCATTAATGTGTACTTTTTGGAGCATAGTAAGGCAAGAAAAATGCAAAGTGATGTAGAAGCAGAAAGTTATAGAAGAGAAGAGGGGGTAGAATATAGACAGTATTTTCTATTATACTCATAATCTGGCATTCAGGAATGGGATATTTAATCACTCTTTTTAACTTTGCCATTTGTTTTCCCCCTTTACTTCCAATGTGTCACTACAAATTGGCACTCTATCCCACAAAATTTCTAAGATCACCAAAGTTACAGTGACTGGTACAAGGGCACTATTAGGTATATAGTCTAACACTAGATTGAGAAGAATCTTCAATGATTATGGTGATAATTTATTTATGTATTGTAATCACATAATAAATTTTAAAACATAATCTTACATGACCTCTTTATATTTGAACCAGCTGGACACTTAGTTGGTAACATTATAATAGAAATTAAAAAGAGAGACACATAAAGTAGACACTTAAGTATGGTTTAAATATTTATTATATTCATTTTTTTATACTAACTTTTTTCCCAATTGCCTTTTCTAGAGCACTCCAACTGACTCAATCCAAAATTTAAGAAGAAATCCCAAAGTAAATCTTAATTCCTTTTCTTTTCTTTTTTTAATATGGTTCATTATTAAATGTTTTATATTAGTTTCCCAAGGGAAAATGCACTGTACAAGGCATATGAATGACAGTGATCCAAATTTATTCTGGAGGCCTATTCAAATAGTTGTGAGGATTTGTCAACTTATTAATAAGAATGACCAGCATCTTGTACCACTTAAACCCTCTACATTTCACAAGTAATAATTATATTCAAACTCTTAAGTGATGGTGCAAGTGTCCATTGTTTGCACTCAGGCCATTGAAAATTCTTTTTACGTATACCAGGTTTCAACATAAAGTTCATGTGATTTCTTATAGTCAAAATACTTAACTGATGTTTACACCCCTCCCCTTGTTTGGTTTTTAGATGGAATAGTTAATATTATTTTTAGAACTTAAAACTGTACAAAGATTAAACATAAAAGAACGTTACAATTTTACATAATTTTAATTAACAAAAAGTTAGTAGAATAACATCATGTCCCCTTTTTTAATTCATCCAAAATAACATGAAAAACAATCCCTCTCAAAAAATCATACTCTATTGTTTAAGATTTTATATACAATTAACTCAGTTAATGAAATCTATAATTCTATTACACTAAACAGAATAAAAGCTTTTTAAGTAAAAGTTCATATTTACCCTGATTGATCAGCTGATTCACTTTCATCTAGTGGGTAATATCCTTATTCGATTTCATTCTTGAAATTGCTGGCATGAATCCTTTGTTTTGTCCATTGGTTTTTTTAACATGCCCTGATTAGATTGCAGAATTTCATCCTTTCCATAGTTGACTCATGCTTGGATGGCTCCAGGTGTGACTGTGAGGCATATTTCCGAGTGGAAAGCTTTCAATGTCCTCTTGCAGGAGAACATTTTCTTAGTGCTGGTTAAAATTATTATTTCTTAGTAAAAGTTCTGTAGATTTTATATATCTTTTTTCAATATATATTTTACAATCTATCTTTTTTTAATGTCTTTTTTCCAATTCTTTTAACAAAAGTAAACTTCATAATTTGTATGTTTTTTCAATGAATGTGATTCAGATCTAGCGGTTTATTTTTAGATGCATTTTGACACTTCTAATTTCTATCTTTATTGTCATTGCATTTTTAATTAATGGAAAAGTTCTGGTTCAATTACCACAACAGATCAGGTCTAACAATATATTTAAATACAAATACTTTAAGTATCTTGGATTTCAACAATAGAATTAATTACAAAAATCTATAATTTTCCCACCTCAACTCATGTTTTTCACAGAATTACAATAAAAAAACTTCTAATGAAAACAAATCTCAAGATATAATTTTATCTTGAGTTATAATGTATTTAAATAAATTAATGAAACAAAGAAATCCTCATTTCTTTTTATAACTATACATTTTTATTTAAAAAAAACAATCACCTTCCTTTATCCTCTTTTCCTGTACTATGAATTCATTGGGTCCACATTTTTGAATGATCCTGTACAGGCCTTTGAACAAGGGGAAAAAATTGGTATCGGTTAGCACTCAGCCATATCTTTTTTCTCTGTTCAGCTTTTTTATTCAATCAGTCTCTAGCAAATCTTATATTCTCCTCTATGTTAACCTTGTTGGTATCTGCTGGTACATGACCTTTAAGAAGCAAAGGCTTAACCAGGCCATAATGTAACCTTTCTGGGGCAAGACCAGTAGACTCATCATACATATAATTGAATATCTTTATTATTTGATGTAATACATTTAACCACTACTTGTGATTTTTTAAAATGAGAATGAAATAGAGCCTCCAATTATTTCATAACTCTTTCACATGGGTTAGACTGAGGATTCTGGATAGAAATTAGAGTAAGATGGATCTTTTTCTGCTGTACCCAATTTTTCCATTCTTTTGACATGAAGGAAGTTCCATGATTACTCAAAATTGCATGAGGTTTCCTGTCTTGGGTAAACTGATGGAATTTTTTGCATCAGCTTTTCACAACAGGTAGGCTTGCACTAATTTTGAAAAACTTCCTATGTTACTAATAAATATCTATATTGACAAAACAAAGATAATGGACCATAAAAATTGAGGACCAGAAACTCAGACAAGTTCTTAGATCCTATGGGGGATATTGTCCCAGCATAATTGTTATTAAATAGTTTATTTTGATGACATTCACAATAACTCCGCAAAGTAACAATAATAGATCTGTACATATTTGGCCAATAGTATCACTGTTTGTAAGATGTTATTTATTTTAAGAGCCATAATGCCCATATAACATGCACACATAATTTATTAAAAGTTCTCTTAAATTTTGAGATATAACTACCTTCCAACATTCTATTCCATTCTTGACTTGAAATGATAACAATCCGTTTGTTATTTTATATCAGTGTACTTTGTTTTTTTATCAAATGAGGATCATCAACTGTCTGGTGTTTGCACTATTACACTATTGCAGCAAATTCTTGAATGTAAAACAGATGTTAACTTCAGTCTCTTCATACCCCTTTCTACAGATGTGGGTGGTTAATTGAGCTCCTTCTAGTGTTATGTTTTGACCCGTGTCTGAAATCAGATTTCTGCTCAACATGTCTGGCACTATATTATCACTCCCAGGACAATGGACTACTAGGTAATTAAATTTCTGCAAGTATAGAGCCCATCTTATAAGCCTATCATTAGTTAAATAGCACTTGTTTATAAACTCTAAGCTCTTATGGTCAATAATTATGATAATATTAAACCCTAGTAGTAAATGTTTGAGTTTATTAAGAGAGCATACAATGGACAATGCTTCTCTTTTCTCCTTTAGTTGTAGTATAATTTCTTTCCACTGGATTCAAAGTTCTGCTTAAAAAATATAGGACTTTGCAGCATTTTTTCTGAATTCTTCTGGAATAACACCACCCCTAGTCTCACTTTACTGCTATCGATTTTCAGAATAATGGGTTTGCTAATATCTGGATAGACTAGCATAACAGTTCTTAAAAACTTTTCTTTAATTTTGTTGAATGTGTTACATTGTTTTTCAGTTCAGTTGTATGAGTGCTTCAGTATCAGTGGAAAAATTATTGTAAAATCTTTGGTAAAAATTGCATATACCAAAGAATGACCTAATTTGCTGTTTATTCTTAGGTTGAGGGAATCTAATGATAGCCTCAATCTTGTCAGGATGATGTCTAACTCCTTGAGAACAAACAGGGTATCCCAGAAAAAATCTCTTCTTAGATGGAGCTTATCAACAGCTCTAAACAAGCTTTATTTTATATGTGCCAAAAGAGAAAGAATTCAAAATATCTATTGGAAATCCCTAGCTCCTGACACTCCTGAAGAAATATGGCTACATTTTCTAAATGTTCTTAGACAGAACACAATGCTATCACTACATCATACATATACTACATGATGAATTCTTTTACCCTCTTGGAAAAAACCTGATCCAAACATCACAGTAGCCTTGAGCCATTGTTAATGAGCCCAAGTGAAACTCATTGGAACATATACTTTTATCTCTCATAGTCGAATGTGAGGTATTTTCTGTCTTCGACATGGAGAGCATCTGCCAATAACTCAATGTTAAATCAAAAGATAAAAAATATTCATTTTTCTGAAATTTTAACAACAAATCTGTTATACATGGGGGCACATCCTTATCAGGTTTAGTGATGGGGTTAGGGTCAGGAAAACTTCCAGAATGAGATGAGGGTTGATCAGGAAGGGTACCTAAACCAAATCAACTAGAAATTGATAAACTTACATAGTACAATAGACCATCTCAATTCATGACACAATGCCAACATAGAAAGACACAATAAGATTTCTGCAGCCATTAACCAGGATTTAATGCACTCACAGGATAAGATAGCCACCATGAATAATTACTTGAAAGAATGATTGTGAACTGAACTGAAGTCCATGATCAGGTGGCTCAAATGAATAAAATTATCAAAGTCTACAACTCATTGAGTCCCAATTGAATCAAGAAATGCTAACCCTGGAGATGGATAGGACTAATAAAACCCACAAACCCCAAGTCATTAACAGGAGACAGATTAACATCAAGAGAGAACTGGAGATCACTATGAAAGAGACTAATATGCTAAGTGACCTATACTGATATTATACTCTACCATGCCAGACACTTTAAGCAATCTTATGCTCTTGTTTTAATTTCAGCCTTGGAGGGGTTGAACCTATCACATACCAACATGACCAAGACTTACAAGTGCCTATCCCACACCTAATTCTCACAGAGATACTCAGTTTATGGAATCACTTGACACAGATAATTGCAATTAATTAATTTGTAAAACTTAAGGTCTTTAAGGAGTTACAGACAAAGCACCTATAGAACATTCAGGAGCCTTAACTTGTATTTCTCTGTAAACCAGAACTTGAAAGAGGGTGAGAAACTTATTGCATATAGCCACCTTCAAGAAGATGCATTTGTGGTGAAAGTCCATATTTCAACTCCCTCAACCTTCATTGACTACCAAACCCTGCTAATCAAGAATTTTTGAAATAGAGATAGGTAGGAAGCAATTTATACAGAATTTTTCAGGAAAAATGTCAACAAACAACAGGAGAGACACTCACTAAATTTTTTCATTGCCAAGTAACAAAACTTAAAACTCTCAACACCTTAGTGAGAGCGAGATTATAAGGATTATCAAATAAAACCTATCACTCAGAAGTGAGCAATCTCTGTTTTGCATTTTAATGCATATAGTATTGAAATAGTTGCTAAGTTTTTAAACAGCACTGACCTTAATTCAAACAACATAACCAATAGAACCTTAGAAAAATAAAAGGACATGGCCATTAATGCAACAGGCTTCTCTGTATGTATGGTCCTCCAACAAGAACAGGACTCCCAATAATAAATTAGGAACCAGCCTACCCAACAGCCCAGGAAAATTGTCTAGGCCATGGTGCAACAACTTTGCATCCAAAATAGATTCGAAACCAAACTAAAGCAGTACTTGAAGCAATATTTCTCACCCCAAGGGACTACAAAGGTAGTCAGGAACACAAATATCTCTATAAGTCAAGAAATCATTAATCTAATGTGTTCATGGGAGGATAAAGTATCAAAGTATACACTGCCCCATGATAATGATGTTGTTTGAGGATTTGTCTGTTAAGGCCTTATTAGATTCTGTTAGCCAAATGTCAATAATGTTGGGTAAGTTCTATTAAAGAATTTTAACAAAGAACCTAATATTGAAACCCTACAATTGAAATTAATTTGTGATATCATGGCTAACACCAAAACAGCCAAGCTGTTGCAAAATCAAAAATATGGGTTCAAGTCAAAATCATCCAAACAACCTTCTATCATGTCTTTCTTATAAATGCATGGCCTAATGCATGAGGCCATCTTAAGGGTGGACTTCCTATACATGACCCGTTGCACTATTGATTTTTTTAGAAAGGTTAGGGTAAGTTGACTGCATGTTATCTAATATCCCAGAGGTACTCTTAGAAAAGAAAATCGCAGAATCCAACCTACTTGCAAGCAATGATACAGTGAACTTATGATCAGTTATCAATGAATTTAGCCCATTTTTCTCTGAAATACCAGAAGTAATAAAGGAGTTCCAACATAGGATAAAGTTATTCCATGACCAACCATTTAAATCCAAATTATATCCTATTCTGTATCAGAATTGTGAAGAGATATCCAAGCTGATTGACAAAATTCTGGATTGTGTATAATTTCCAAGTGTTCTTCACCTTACTGTAACCCAGTTGTAATTGTGAAGAAGAAAGATCGGTCAATGAGATTTTGTTTGGATGTCAGGCAACTAAATAAAATTACAGTTCCTGATAGAAATGTTCCACTGCCCATACATGAATTATGCATAAAATTTAGAAATGAGTAATTTCCACTTTCAACCTAACCCCTAGTTATTGGCAGATTGGACTCCATCCTAAAAACTACCAATATACTGACTTCTGATATGAAGGGCTTACCTATTCATTTCTTAGAATGTCCTTTGAAATGATCAATAGTGGTACTGGTCTAATAAGATGCTTGGACAAGACCCTATCTCCTGAGATTAAATGGATTACCACTATCTACATGGATGATGTAATAATTGCATCTCCATGGTCGAAGAACATCTTTAATGCCTGAAGTCATTCTTCAAAAGGAATGAAGGTCAATTTTAAGAGTACCCTTGTGTGCAATGAGATAGTCATCTTAGGTTATATCATTGGTCATAATGGGATGAGACCTCAACCAGACAAGATCAGTGCAATCAAGAACTTTTCAAGACCCAACCAATAAAAAACAGATCAGATCATTTTTGGGACTATGTGACTTCTACAATAATATTAAAACAGGGTTTTTAGAGTAAACCATGTTAGCCTACCCTGATTTTAATAAACCATTTATTGTCCAGACAAGTAGTAGTGGTTACAGATTGTAGGTGACTCTATCTTATCCCAAATTCAGGAGGATGGTCAACCTGGAGTCCCCTACTTCTTTAGATAGCTTCTAAAGGGTTAAGAAATTAACTATATTGTTATAAAAAAGGAAGCGCTAGCAATAGTGTGGGCCTTTCAAAAGTTTCAACAAATGCTTCTCAGATCAGAGGTAATGGTGATCACAGACCACAAAAGTCTCAAATTTCTGAACCACATATATCTGATAGAAATTGCTTGGTCAGATGGAGCATGTTGCTACAAGAATTGAATTACACAGTTAGATACTGTAAGGATCCAAAAACATTTTGGCTGATGTGCTAAATCAAAATTCATATTGGTCAAAACAAAACCATTTAGTGGTAGATGATGTCTACATCGCAAACATTGACCTAATGATGAAGGAAAATTTAGAGAATAATTTGGAAGTCATACAAGAGAATCAGTCATAAGATGAAAATCTGTGCACCATAATCAAAGTATTAAAATGAGAGGAAATTCTGTGTACACCGAAAGATCTTGAGAATTATAAATTAGTTAACCAGGTCTTACTACACAAAACCAATCCAGATGTAAATGTTTGCAAGGTAGTAGTACCTAACTTACTAAAGATATCACTTATAAAAATGTACATTGTCTATATGGGCACTATGGGACCCACAAGACAAAATATCATTAAAAATTGGTTTTACTGGCCTAATTTGTACAAAGATATCTTGAGAATACTCCAAGATTATCTGATTTACTTGAGAGCCAAACCAGTAAACTGAAGTTATATCGAATGAGATCCTAGTAATTGATTACTATGGGCTATTGCCCTCATTTAATAAGCAGAAGTATTTTTTAGTCACCTACATTCTCTTCTCTAAATATGATTTTGGCTTACCCAATATCCCAAGCTAATACTAAATATACAATGAGAATATTAGATACCCTCCATTTCAGAGATATAGGGAGAACTGTCCTAACTGACCATGGCACTCCTTTCACATCCAAGGAATGGAAAATATGGGTGGAGAAATCTTGAATAAAATGTGCTTTATCTCCATTAGGAATTCTCAATCAAGCCCTTGCAAATGTGTAATGTGGAAACTTGGATGTTTGTTCAGGACCTACCTGGAAAGTCAGCATAAGTGGTGGGAAAGCAACCACAATGAGTAGTCAATTATATCAACTGGAACATAAATTAATCAATAGGATTTGCACCTATCAGGTTACACCTTAATAAAAACATATCAATCTTCTTTAATAAGTATCAGCCTATGGCTACTCAGCAGGATATAAATACTAAGAATGATAAATGAGGAGTGCATAACCGCTTACAATCCATGGACTGCCAGAGAAATAAAAATATGAAAAAATTGTCACATGTATTTAAAGTAGGGGATATAATCTTAGTAAAAACACCCCATGTGAGTAATCTACAAGAGGGCATGTTCAAAAAATTTCATAATAGGTATGAAGGGCCACTTATCATCATAAGATGCACATGTCCAAACACATATTGGCTAGATCACTTACAATGAATCTTGAAATTATACTTTGGACACATTAAATGATTCTCCTGGTCATCCAGCTAAAATATTGTGAAAGGATTTAGAAACTGAAATAAACTGAAATAGAATTCCCTAAAAACACCAGAGAAAAGAGAGAAAAATCTCCAGTTAGAAATATACCGAGTGATGTATGCAAAAAAGTGCATGATTAGGGCAACTAAACTTCAGTGAAGATATGTGGATATGCCCCAGTGAAAGAAAATGCAATTAATGAGATATCTCAAAGCTCACTGAGAAGAGAGAGTGAATTCCTCTAAAGAAAGGGTCACTCATATGTTTTAGGTAAACCTTCAGAAATCCAATAAGACTCCAGGGAGAGAGAGAGAGAGAGAGAGAGGGAGAGGGGGAGAGAGAGAGAGAGAGGGAGAGAGAGAGAGAGGGGGAGAGAGAGAGGGGGAGAGAGAGCAGGATAGAGGTTACCAATCAAACCTATGTGTCATCTATGATAGAGATGCATAACTAGTTTGAGCTCATTTATCAAAGGTCCCTAGATTCACATCACACTAGTAAAAGTACCATTTGGAGATAAGATCGTACATAGCAAATCAAAACCAGTCAGAATAGGACAAATATATATTAAAGTACATAAACCAAAAGTGATTGTTTTATGCTTCATTGACTGACTTTGATGACAATAGAAAAGAGCAATTGTGCAAAGCGATGATCTTCAGTCAAGCTATTGATAGGTAACTAAGCACGGAAAAAAAATGAAGAATTAATTAGATGATTATTTTAGTTCTATAAATCTATAGTGTAAGTATAACAATAGGTCAGTATGGTGAGATATGAGCTACAAGTGTTCATGATTGGAAATAACATCAATCTTGATTTGGTTCAGGGAGAAGATAAAAGAAAATACTCCATCATCAGGTGATCTTTCTTTTCTATTCTACTTTATTTTTTTAAATCAGCCTTCGCTAATGAACTTCAACATTGCCATTCAGAACTTTTGAAAGCAAGCTGCAGAGCAATATACCTACTTAAACTAACTTCAGAAAACCAAATTGATATTTGAAAGGCAAAAAGATATCCAAATCAACAAAAAAAAGCTGAGCTATAACTGCATGGTAGCAAATTGAATAATAATCAATAGTTTTATACATTATTGTTAAAATAATGGAAGTCAACATTTATTTATTTATTTTCACTATAACTTTAAAATATATATATATTAATAATAACATTCATCTGCAAGGAGCAAAAGTCAAAAATGACAGAGAAGTAAAGCATTAATACCTACCTTAAACTATGCCTATAATATTCTACTATGCATGAATGTTACAGTACAATATGTAGGGGCTTGATGGTAGATATGCCATAAAGCCAGCACCATATTAATACTTACTTAGGGAAAAAACTCATAAGCAACAAGAATGACCATATAGAGGGAAATGTCAAGAGTCTACAGAGTTCCATCAAGATTTTTTTATTTTGAGGGAAATTGTGTGAGAATAGCTTGACCTTACCATCAGTGAAATTAAAGAATGTGAACTCTTTATGTGAACTTTACCTTGGAAAGAATGAACTTGCCTAAATGTTGATATCACAAGATAAAAGACATGCCTTTGTCATATGCTATTTTTAAATCACCATGATATAAATGTAAATGATTATTGTAATCTCTACTTTGTTGTATGTTTAAAAAAATCTTTGTAAATTAGCATAGCAAAAGTGATTTAACCATAAAGGGGAGGGAAAGGTTAATCTTAGATAGATAATTTTTTAAAATAAAGTTTAGAGTAATGTTCCCAACCCCAATATTTTGACATGAATCATCCTAGGAGACAGGTAAGATTTTTTTATTTACACATTAATTACAATTACTGTTGATATAACAGAATTTTCATTGTTTGTTCATTCTTACATTAACCCTTGTTTATTTATTTGTTTTTTTTTGGTATGATTGACTAACACACTTTATGTGAATGAACTATACTATAATTAGGGATTTATACTGTTGAATAGGAGAAAAAAGTAGGGAGGGTCTTTAAAGAAGAATCCCAGGATCTACACTTGAAATGGACAATCATTGGAATTTAATAATACATATAATATTTAATTAGCAATTTAGCTAATTTTTTGTTAATAAAATTGTTTATTCATTTACTTTTGCATTTAATATAAGTAGCAGTTATCAAATGAATGAATTTTTACTGCAAGGAAGAGAGTAGGAAACATGATAATATTCAATCATATAAGCATTAGAAAATCATCATTGGCATTGAATGTTATTCAAATTAATCATTATTGTTAAACATTTTGTTTGTAATTAAACTTTGTTAATTTGTTCATAGCAAATTTGGTCTCTCTTATAAATCATAATCAACACATACTCATTCAGACAATACACCACTTAAGTACACCCACACCCCATATGAGCCCTAACACAATCAAATAGAATGAATTATTATAGCATTTATGATTAGATTGCCATCTACATAGAAATATGATAAATAATTTCCCTAACTGATTACATCCCTGAAGAGAGTCAACATGATTACTTTCTGAATTTGGTGCATAATGTGGCTATAAAGGGGGAAGAAATGTAGACAAACTAATTCAAATCTCATCTGAATTTAATAGAACAGTGAGCTAGCATATTGGATGTGGTTAAGCATTATGTACTTCAGTGCATCTTTACGAGCATCATCCCAAAGACCTGAAGCCCGACCATAGTTAGATATGTCCCCCTTATCTTTGTACAAGTGCCCGGCCCAATACAATAGCTGTAGGGTCATGGATTGTTATTATAATAAAGAATAGAAAGCAGGATATATTATCCATGTAAATCTGATGTTACCATGATATTATCAATTACTACTAATTGAGAATCCCTGAGGCCAAACCAATTGTTTCATTAAACATATAAAACAATTGTTACTAATTTTCTTCTTTTCTGAGCCAATGTAATCTTTGGTAAAGTGAAAATATTCACAGAAAAAGCAGTTTTTTTAAATATATAGCTTTATTACTACCTAACATACTTTCAATATATTTTTACTATATCATATTCCTGGCATATAGTGGTGAATAATTGGTAGCCCTTTTGTTTGAACTTTTGTTGTAGTAAAATGGGTCTAAGGATTGTCAATTAGTAGTAATTAATAATTTCTTGGTAACATTAAAAATTAAAAGCTATTTCTATTCACATGGACAATATTTCTTCATTTTTGTTTTTATATATATCAAATAAACATAGCATAATGTTAATAATATTCCAATAGAAGAAAACTAATTTCTCTGCAAGGTATATATAAATAACAGTCAAATGTCAATAAATAATAAAAAAATAGAGTAAATTCATTTGTCCTTTGAGCTTTTTAATCTCTATAAGCTTTTGTTTGCTGACATTATTGAATATAAAGAGTGGAAATTATATATTATATTGATTTAAATAGGTCATAAATCATTTTGAAATTATAATTGTGCAACTAAAAGATACAGTCTCATTTTAAAATTTATCTCTCTAACCTTAATTAAAGATTACTTGTAAATGTAAATATCAAATAAGCAAAGGGTATATAAAATTCAAATAAAAATAAATTAACTCTTTCATAAACTACATAAACAAAATCATTCTCATACTTCAACAAATGATAAATAATAGAGTAAATCACCTATTTTTATAAAGATTAAAACTGTAAAGGACAAATGGATTCATTCTATTATTTATTATTGCTGATGTATGACTGTTATTTATTCATAGTTTATGGGAAGGGGATAGTTTTCTTTCATTTGAATTTTATATACTAACCTATGGCTATTTGATATTACATTTACAAACTGATGTTTAATTAAGATTATAGAGATTGTCTAATAATGAGACTTTACTTTCTAGGTATATAATTTGCAATTTCAAAATTATTTATACCAGATTTAAATCAGGATAATATATAATTTTCATTCTTTATTTACAGAAATGCCTAAAAATGAAACTTTATAAAGATCAAAAGCTTAAAGAATAGATGGACATACTTCATTCTTTATCATGTATGAGTGTTATTTATCAATGGCTTATTGAGGGAATTGGTTTACTTCCATTTAAATTTCATATATATATTATAACGGTCGGGAAAGAAGATGAAGTTACCACTCTTACCGTAATGTGCCATACAGTGCACCATCTAGGCATTTGAACCTAGAAAATTTATAGAGTAGGCAGATATGTGCTGTTAAGATCACGACTGCCAGCCCTAGTCATTAGCTCAAGTAGACACAGAAACTTATATATTTATTAAAATATATTTTTAATAATAAAGAATAATAAAAGCAATCACTATCAGTATTCATAATCCAAAAAGATTTTATTCACACATATATATAAGTGATGACACACAAAACCTGAAAAATAATTATATAAAAAAAAATTGTTTGTTTCATTATTATTTACTATTATTTTTATTTGTTTTAACTTTTATTTTTAATCTTAGAAATGTTGAGTATAGATGAGCTACCCAGATGACGCACTTAAAAGACTTTCGAACATATGATTCCAGGCTAAAAGTCCACAGCCACACAAACGCTCCTTTCCAGATATATATCAGCAACCAATGCAATGTGAACATGTTAGCATAGAATCACGCCAACAGGAATGTGCATCTGAACAGCATGATATTATTGGAGAAAACATGAGCTTCAACCAGCATAGAAATGCACTTCTATCTGGCGAAAGAATCAAGCATGTAATATAAAGAGAAACCGCTATGTATGGATGGGAGAGTGGTTCTATCTTGCCGACTTATCTTCTCAATTCATAGAGCTGGAATGGGTCAATGGTGGAGGAAATATGTCTGCATCCATTTCAATGATATGACTACCTCTTTAGAGTCATATAATCAGTTGGACTCGTTCCCCTAGGTGCTAACACACTTCACATTACATTGATATAAATGTCCATATATCTCTTCACCAGCATTGACAAAACTACGAAACAAATAGTCCAAAATCAAAACTCTTTTTAAACTAACATATATTTAAATGAGTCTAGCAGCCATCTACACTCAACTAACATTTAAATCATTTTATTAATTTATTTCTAAAAAAAAATCTTTAGTTTACAGTTTTATATCATTTTAAAATGACACATTATATTTAACTTATTTTTTCCTTACAAATACTACTTTTAACCTATTTTTAAAATTTAATAATGCACAAACAACGATAAGTATTTTCATCTTTAAATTCGTTTGCAATAGCAAACCCCCGCCCATTACAAACAGATCTTACACTTAGCATAAATGAAAACATATAACACATATTTTAAAAAGATTACATTTCAATTTTAGATAAGACTTAAAATTTTTAAAGTTTATAGAGTTCATATTTGATCAAAAGAGAGAAAGTCTATAATTCATCTTTAAAGGAAAATAAAGTTCGGAGATTTTAAATTAAAGAGTTTATAGTTCATTTTTATCAATAATGTATACTTTCCTTTCTTTCTCTGTGCTCGTTCTTTCGCGATAAAGATCTAATTTACGCAAGGGCCCTTTTCTTGTGGATGATGACAATTTAGGAAGATTTCCAATGATTTCTGAAGATGTTAATAGTTGTTTGATCCTGGGATCCGTGAAGATGAAAGCTGCCTTCGGCTGGCCGGTCCGAGGGAAGCGCGATGAAACAGATTACATTTTTGGTAACAGCGACAATATTTATTTTAACTTTTCAGCAACAATGAAATAAATTCAAAATTCTAATTCTTTCTCTAATTAATTATTGTTTTGGATTTTTTTTTATAGTCCTCAGGCATCTTATCTCTGGAATGCAGGATTCATCAAACATATTTCATATCTATTTTTCATTGGTTCATTAGGTTTATCCAAGTAGATTTTGGGTTTGTGGCTAGGTAGATTTTGGGTTTTCCACTGAGGTCTGTGTCTCTATCTCTGGGTGGGAAAAGCAAGTCTTTTGTTTCTATTTCTCGACTCTTATCTCTTTCGTAATCTCTTTTCAATGGTCATTTTGCCCCAAGGATCTGTTTGTAATTTTTATTTTTAAGATTAAAACTCTCGTTATTTTTAAAATCAAAAGGTTTATTAGAATCTTTGTTTCGATTCTATAATTTTTTTAAAGCTTATTTTATTTTGATATTTAAATCAAACATTAATAAATCAATAATTCATTATTTGTGCATTTTGAACATTTATGCATTTAATTCAGTATTAGATATTTACAAAAACATTAAGTATTAGAATTTAAATGTAACACATATATATATCCCGTTACAATATATATATATATATAGCAATTTATATAACTTTAATATTGTAGAACAAATTTTTCATCACACATGAACTAGAACTGACAAACACTCTTGCTTGTCAACAATTGTTCTAAAACCATAAGTGGACAACCTATAATTAAAGCTTATTTGTTAAATAAACTAACAATTACTGATCATGTCTAAATTAGAATTTGACCTTATTTTTAGCCTGATTATTAAATCAGCACACTACTTGTACAAGATTAGGTTTATATATCACAAAAAAGAGAACATTTTTCATTTTTAACAATCTGTGACAGTGAATCTTAATAGTTTATATAGATGTAATAAATAATGATACAGTGATTTATGTATCTGCAATATTGTGAAAGAAACTATTTACACATGCTGTAGAATTGGCATGTACTCTCTCACGTCAATAATTGATTAAAATTATAGGGACCTATGGTTAAAGCTCATTTTTAAAATAAACTATCAATTATTGACTATTTCTAAACTAAGGTGTTTGATCTTATTAGTAACATGATTAAAATCAGCATATTATTTGTACAATTTCAGTTTATTGTCAATTCTAGTGCATGTGTGAAAAATAGTTCCTTTTACAATATTACATATATATACCTTTTATAAAGATGCAATGAAAGCCTGGCTTGGAAATTTTTAATTTATGCTTTTCTCAAGGAGTAACATTTTATATTTCACAATACTTTTATTGTATATATGTATATATAACATGCATACATTTCTTTTAGTAACTATCATCTGATTTAAACAATAACCAATGTTTGATTCAAGGCTATTCTGTTTATATTTATATGTCTATATTTGATAATGTTGCACTGTATTGAAAGCCATGTAAGCAATTTTTAAATGTAATTCTGAATTAATTATAATTTTCTACACACTCTTGTGAAAAATTATTTTACATTTGAATAAGCTTTAAGTATATATATATATATATATATATATATATATATATATATATATATATATATATATATATATATATATATATATATATATATATATATATAGCTCACAATGTATACTATAGATATTTTTACATTTTTACTCTCTTTTTCTAGAATTATGATAATCATATTCATTTATAAATGGCTACTATTTATGATAATGGTGATTATATATTTTTTACAATTATATATATATAGATTATAACTTTTTGGGCTATACCATGTATTGTTTTCCATTGAACACCGATATTTCAACGGAATAGCAACCGCCATTATCAAGGTTAACTTTTGAAAGAAAAACCGTTAGATCTTAACAAATAACGTGACTGTGTGCAAGATGAGAAACGAGATTCAAGTTCAGCATTCACAATATGAGGCTTATCAAAATGTTTATTTCCCTCAGTATTTTTACCTATTAATTTTAAGTTAATATTGGATGAAATGAGAGGTTTCCACATAGCTGGAATACATTGTACTTCATTAGTTCTATTTAAACCAGTAGGTCTCTTTAATATTTCAATAGACTCTCTCATGGTTCTTAAATCATATCTTTCCAAATTAGCAAGTATGTTTGTATTGTCAAAATTAGGTTTGTGACTAGTTTCTAAATAATGGGAAGTAAAAACTGATGTGCTAATTTTTTGATGAAAAGCATTTTTATGTTCCTTAATTCTGACATTAATTCGTCTATTAGACTGACCCACATAGACTCTTGAGCACTGGAAACACTGAATTTCATAAACTCCTTGGTGTTCCAAAAATATTCTGTCTTTAGGTTTATACAAAAAATCACCAATTTTTTTTTTTTTTGCCAGTAGAAAAAGTGGTCTTTATATTAAATCAAGATACCCCCCTAATGTAAGGCAAAATTACTCTATTAAAAGTGAAATTATCAATTCTATCCTCTTTTTTCTTTTTAGTATTAATGTTATATAATTAATGCTTATAATTTATCTGATAAAGAACATCTTTCTCAAGAAATAGAACTTACAAAAAGTATTCTGCTTTCTAATAATTATAATAAGAAACATTATATGTAAGGCTTTATATAACATTAATACCAAAAAGAAAAAAGAGGATAGAATTGATAATTCCTCTTTTAATAGAGTAATTTTGCCTTACATTAGGGGGAGTTACTGATAAAATCAGTAGAAGACTATCTTGTTTTAAAATAAAAACCACTTTTTCTACTGGCAAAAAAAAAAAAAAAAATTGGTGATTTTTTGTATAAACCTAAAGACAGAATATTTTTGGAACACAAAGGAGTTTATGAAATTCCATGTTTCCAGTGCTCAAGAGGCTATGTGGGTCAGCCTAATAGATGAATTAATGTTAGAATTAAGGAACATAAAAATGCTTTTCATCAAAAAATTAGCACATCAGTTTTTACTTCCCATTATTTAGAAACTAGTCACAAACCTAATTTGGACAATACAAAAATACTTGCTAATTTGGAAAGATATGATTTAAGAACCATGAGAGAGTCAATTGAAATATTAAAGAGACCTGATGAAGCATAACGTATTCCAGATATGTGGAAACCTCTCATTTTATTCAATATTAACTTAAAATTAATAGGTAAAAATACTGAGGGAAATAAACATTTTGATAAGCCTCATATTGTGAATGCTGAACTTGAATCTCATTTCTTATCTTGCACACAGTCATGTTATTTGTTAAGATTTAATGGTTTTTTTTTCAAAAGTTAACCTTGATAATGGCGGTTGCTATTCTGTCGAAATATCGGTGTTCAATGGAAAACAATACATGGTATAGCCCAAAAAGTTATAATTTATCTACATCATATAACTGTGAAAACATTAAGTATAACATATATATATATATATATTAAGTATAACATATATATATATATACTGGTATTTATTTTTGAATTGGAAAGCTTATATTGTTGACAGTTGTATTGATCTAAGTCAGATTGTTTTGTAAAAAGATTTATCTTCTATATATTTTGCATAATTTAAAACAAATCCAAATTTACCTATATAGATGATAAAAATTCTAAAGATTTTTCTCTATTTACATACATAGTATTATTTCAGAAGAAATCATTAATGGGTGGAGGCCATTTTGTATTCATACAAATATTTTTTTCAGAGCCAAATTAACCAAAATTTGAAGGCCTCTTTTGTTTTCTGAAGTTGTAAAAACAATTGTTTCTCTTTTAATTTTTTTTCAAATACATTTAATTAATGCTATAGAGTTTCTAGAAAATCTCATTTTATTTCTCTTAGCAACAATTGATTGCAGTTGCTAATTCTAATTGCAATACAAATCTACTCGTGTTAAAATAATTTATTATATAATAAAATATCTGTTATATTTAATGTTATTTTTATCATAAAAATGATTTTTTAAAATAAAAAACAAATATTAGAATCTTGTAGCCTAGATAAAATTTAGTATTCTTGAGGCAGATCTTACATAGAATAAAGCAATCATAGAATCATGGCTAGAAGAGGAAAAATATTTTATAGTAAAAAATCGGTTGTTTTCTCTTAGCATGTTGAAACCACTTGAGGGTGTAATTTCTATGTAAACAAACAGAATTATAATGTTACTGGGCTGTTTTTTTTCTTTTCAACTTTATAGTGCTTTTTTTGATTCGCAATAAAATTATAAATAATGAAATTTATCTAAAATAAATAAAAAATAAATTCGATAAACCTTTATTTTTTAATTTTTATTTTTCTAAAATGAAATTTGTAATTTTAATAAGAATAAAAACAAATAAAAACAATATCATGGTGATGCAAATCAAATTTTAACATGAAGAAAAATAAATAATTTCTCCGAAACAAAAACATCGTGGCCACACAAATAAAATTGTTAATTTTAACAAGAATAAAAATAAATAATTTCCCCAAAACGACATCGAGACCACACAAATATAATTTGTAATTTTAATAAGAATAAAAAGAAAGAATTTATTCAAAACAACATCATGGCCAAAAATAAAGCCAGTATTTTCAATTGGTCGTGCAATTTATCTCACGCAAACATGAATTTTAGCTTGATTTCATAAAAATCATGCTTACATCCCCTTTGACAATTGATTAAAGTGTCACACTTGTCTAGAGAAGTGGGGCAAAGTTTCCACAATTTTTATTATCTCATACTACATCATTGGATTTAGAAAATAATGACTTGGGCATGCAAATTTGAAGTCTTTTGACAATCTCAATTACAGATGCCCTCACAAAATATCGTAGCAAAATTTAAAATGAAATTGTTTGTAGAAACACAAAGTTCAACATAAGTGACAGTGGCCACTGCAGCAGAATAAACATCCTACATCTGTGCTGCATAATACCTGTATCCATAAATGTTAATAATGGAATTGTTCGTATAAACTGTGGCAGAATAATATGTCCTATTTATGTGGTGTAGCATAGAAATAGATACCATAGCTAAATTTAAAATGGGATTGTTCATATAAATTGCATAACACAAAGTTCACCATAATGTGGCGGTGTCCTCTGCAGCAGAATAAACGTTCTATTTCTGTGCTGTAGCATAGAAATAGGCACTGGAGACAAGTAAATGGACTATTTCTATGCTTAACCATTGGAATAGAATGTTATATAGTGGCACAGCTACTTAAATAGCATATTTCTGTGCATTTGCATAGAAATTACACCCTCAAGCAGTTTCAACACACTAAGAGAAAACTACCAAAAAATCAAATCAAATGTATCAACAGTTTTATTTTAAATCAAGTTGACCAAATATATTATTAATAATTTGAATTTGTATTTTAGTTAAAATTGTCAAAATACATTAAAAGTTGGTAAAAGAAGCTTTTGGGATTTAAAAAGAACTAATAGCAACGAAAGAAAACAACAAATCTGAATTAATTAAACTTCAAGTTGTTTGAAAAAATTATTAGAACAAAAATCTTTTGGCAATTTTTATTTTCATTCTATTAAAAGTAAATAGGTAAAAGATTATGGCTTTAAAATAGTTATGTAAAAAGAACTAAAATGACAACAATTCATTAGTATTTTTTGCTGGATTTGCATTATACACTCAAATATAAAAAAATCATTTGGAACATTAATTAATACAAATACTATCAAAGAATACAACAGAGACATATAGCATATTAGACTTTTTTCAAATAATTTTAGTTAGTTCAAGGAATACTTAATCGATGAAACTGATATGGCCTTTTATATGACATTTGTCTCAATCAGAAAGCAAATATAATCACTTTTATCATAAAAATAAGTTTTTGAGCACACACATTTCTTTATGTATATGTACATTAATATTAATTATTTTCTTTTTATTAGCTGATGACAGTCAATTGAATATTAAAGGAGTGTTTTTACATATTTTGGGGGATGCTTTAGGTTCAGTAATTGTTATCTGCAGTGCTCTCGTGATTTTGTTAACTAAATGGGAGTATAGATATTATATTGATCCATTTCTTAGGTTAGTAAATTATTATATTATATCATAGAGTAAATATGTTACAAATAATTGTCATAAGCAAAATAAGTTAAATATGAATGAACTTAAATAGTATTCACTTGGTTATTTTACAAATACCTTAAATAAACAACATAGATATATTTTATCTCTTTTTCAATAATTAATGCAAAGTTTTTAAATTCTTTATTTTCAGTACCTGAAGACTAAATCTGACAAATATTCATCACAATAAATAGAACACTTTTTGCTAAATATCAATTCGCAAAATATTTTTTTTTTTTTGCTCATAGAAAATGCACCCAGTAAATTGACGGCTAATAAACAATCTTTAATTATAATTATCATTCATCTTTTGAAACCAGCACATTAGTCAAAGAAAACATATATAGATATTTATTAAGTGATCAGTATTACCAACAAATGATAGATATAAAATCACATTAATTCTGTTATGATTGTTCTACTTTTATTTGTAACTCATTTCTTTACTTTCTTTTGAATTAAAAATTTGTAATTTTTAAATAAAAAGATAAACTATTATGCAGACATTCTGCCTGCAAGTAAATGTAATTTTTATGCAAACACAAATGTATTTCTATGTACCTATCTAATTATCTATTTTCCTACATATCTGCCTATTTATCTACGTACTTGATATCTATTCCTCTACTTTTTTACTTCCCTCCTCCCTTCCTCTCTTTCTTAGATAAATATTTAACCACCTACCATCTACTCCCTAACAACTTACTTAACTATTTTCTACCTTTCTAATCATTTAACTATCTTTTTATCTATTTGTCTATCCTTTTGTCTCTGCATCTATCTACCTATTTATATTCTTTTATCTAACTATCTGTCATTTATTTGATCTATCTATATCTCTACCTGACAATCATTTATTTTTGTCAGTTAACATTTGTCTATCTAATTATTTTTCTATTTATGTAACCATACATTTATATGTCTGCCTATATATCTACCAGTCTATCTATCCATCTGACTATCTATCTGCCTGTCTTGTCTACCTATGTACACATTCATTTATACATCTAGAAATCAATCTGCATATTAATTTATCTATTATTATTATTATTATCCATTCTTACATTTTTATATTTATCTATCATGATGTCTGTCAGCAAGTTGAGCTGTCTATTATCACCAATCTATCTGAACATCTATCCACCTACCTATCTGTTTGTCTCTATAACACTATCTACCTAATTATTTATATATCTATATATCTATGCATATATGTATGTATGTATCTATCAAAATATCTAGATAGATTAATTCATTAGTTGATTCACTGTTAATTAATCAATCTGCTTGTTTTCCTATTTCCTACATATCTACCTAACTTATCTGCTTGTCCAACTATCTATATACACTTCTTTTCTTTCTTTCTCTCTGTCTATCTATTTATTGATGCATCAATGATTCTATTTATCTGTATGCCCATTTTGTTCACCCATCTACTTGTTATCCTATCTATCTATCTATCTATCTATCTATCTATCTATCTATCTATCTATCTATCTATCTATCTATCTATCTATCTATCTATCTATCTATCTATCTATCTATCTATCTATCTATCTATCTATCTATCTATCTATCTATCTATCTATCTATCTATCTATCTATCTATCTATCTATCTATCTATCTATCTATCTATCTATCTATCTATCTATCTATCTATCTATCTATCTATCTATCTATCTATCTATCTATCTATCTATCTATCTATCTATCTATCTATCTATCTATCTATCTATCTATCTATCTATCTATCTATCTATCTATCTATCTATCTATCTATCTATCTATCTATCTATCTATCTATCTATCTATCTATCTATCTATCTATCTATCTATCTATCTATCTATCTATCTCATCTATCTATCTATCTATCTATCTATCTATCTATCTATCTATCTATCTATCTATCTATCTATCTATCTATCTATCTATCTATCTATCTATCTATCTATCTATCTATCTATCTATCTATCTATCTATCTATCTATCTATCTATCTATCTATCTATCTATCTATCTATCTAATTTTTTGCTTATCTAACTATTTACTCATCTAATCTGCAATATTTACTATCTATCTATTTACTTGTCTAGTTGTCAATCTACATGTCTATCTATTCATATATTAATTCATATATTTATTTACATCTCTATCTATCTCTATCTACCTATCTATTTATTTCAGTCTTATCTCTTTATTATATATGTAATATGGATAGTAGTCCATAATCATCAGATGAACTTAAATTTTGAACACCTCATCTCTACACTAGAATATACATTTCCTAATGATGAGATATATATCTATTTTATATGAAACTGTGAAATGAATTTTAATATGTATCTATTTCATGTAGTATTTGTTTAGTGTCCCATTAATCACTTAAACACAATATATGTGTGTGAAGATTGTGAAGTATTTGCACCTTAAATATTAACAAGTCACTTTTATCCCATATCATTCTAGTGTGACACAAATATTCCGATAATAAATCCTATAATAAAGTAGTAAGGAAATATTTGAAATTCCAAGTGTTCATTTTAAGTAAATAAATGAATAAAAAATGTTCAAAATTTATACAACTTTTCTTTAATTTTTAAAATATCTTATATAATTATTATTATTATTATTATTATTATTATTATTATTATTATTATTATTATTATTATTATTATTATTATTATTATTATTATTATTATTATTATTATTATTATTATTATTATTATTATTATTATTATTATTATTATTATTATTATTATTATTATTATTATTATTATTATTATTATTATTATTATTATTATTATTATTATTATTATTATTATTATTATTATTATTATTATTATTATTATTATTATTATTATTATTATTATTATTATTATTATTATTATTATTATTATTATTACATTCATATCGGCCTTTCAAGCCAAATTGTGCAAACGCTTTTGCGAGTGTTAAATAATAAATGAATACCCTCTGACCAAACAAGATATAGAATTTATGCAGGAATAAAAGGAATCCTCTTATTCCTACGACTCAAATATTTATATATAAGCAAATCTGAAGTACTGGCACAGAAGGTGTGACTATAGAAAAGTCACTTTAAATTACTATATATAACGTATGAATGAATGACGCCGATGAAATTTACTAGAATTTACTTTTATTCCTGCATAAATTCTATATCTTGTTTGGTCAGAGGGTATTCATTTATTATTTAACACTCGCAAAAGCATTTGCACAATTTGGCTTGAAAGGCCGATATGAATGTAATTACAATTGTATACAGACGCTATAAAAATAAATGCTGATTTATTATTATTATTATTATTGTTATTATTATTATTATTTTTAGCATCATCTTAGTTTTAATTATGATAAGAACAACTTATCCTTTATGTAAGTATTATCACATTTGACTATAATTGCATTAATATTTAATTAAATCTTTTATTGACAAATTTATTTATGTGATTTTTAAAAAAAAATTATTCTCATAATCAAAGATTTGAAAGACATGCATAAAATTTAAATACATCACTTCAATGGATGTCTTTTAATACATACTGGATTAAAATTAACCAGTGGCAGCTGATTCATAAGTGCTGTGATAGTACAGCACTCCCAGAAAAATAAAAAAATTAATTAAATTTGTACTTGAAAATGTCAATAAAATAGCAGACATTCAATATTTTGCATAATTATTATGTAAATACAACTAATTAAATCATTTTTAAAAAGAATTATTTTAAGCAATGCTTTAGATTCTATTCAAAGGTACTGCTAATTATTGCAGTGTCAGAAACATCATGTTCAGTGAATTTCAGCAAAATCCACTGAGATTCATTTGTTTTTATTAATGTGTGAAACTAATGCTATTTGTAGATGCTTACTGTGGCAGCATCAATCGTTATTTGAAGCATAGTATGTTTATCTAGTCAGATTTCTTTTCAGAATAAATAAATTTTTGTTTTCATTTACGATAAGAAATAAAATATTCTGTTTTCTTCTTATAATTAGTATTTATAAATTAATGTGCAATTTGAAGTAACAAAACAAATTTATTTAATATCAATTAACAAAATAAAAAAATAAATAAAGAGAAAATAATCAGACATTTTACTAGAAATCTCCAAAGTTTATAAGTAAGCTTCTGCTTGTGGATGTCAGTTTCTATAAATAATTATAACCTATTGCATTGAATTTTAAATATAAAGTTCTTCATGCTCCAATTCTGATATAACATAATTACATATACATAAATTATGCAAGATGATTCTAAAATTTTGCAGTTATCATTTCTATGATATGAGAACCATAGTTCCAATTATTGCACTTTCACACACACACAAACGAATAATCCCTAGCAAGTGTTTTTTAAAAATAATAGCCTATTTTTGCAAAAATTTTCTCATTAGCATAACTAATGATTAGTATACATTTAAATGTATAATTGGCATATATAGATTTTCTAGAATAGCATAATAATGAGATATTTTATATATATACCGTCTATATATATCTACATGATTAAATAATAAATTTTAAATAGATGCACAGACAATCTAGATCTTTTAACAATGATTGGTATAGAACAATAAAATGGGTTTATGTTTGCAAAATTAAGAATACTCCAATGTGTTTTCTGGCTTATATTTTTAGAGCAATATTATTATAAAGCAACTCTACTTACAAATTTCATGGGCCACAACCAAGATTAACATCATTTGTTGATTAAGTACTTTTTATATTGTTGTTCAATTTTCATAACAAAATTTAGAATCATTTCACAATAGAAATATGATTTTAAAATGATAGATTCTACAGTATCAGAATTCAGTAACTAAAGAGAAATAATTAATTTGATTTTCCATTATATTTTTAAAAACTTTAAATAAATTCTTCCAATGTCTTTATGTTATTTCTGGTTGCAATTTCAAGTCTCATTTCTATACAATATATTGAACAATCTATTGAGCAAAATAATGATTTTAAGTAACAAATTTTATATGTCATTGTGATAACATATCTTTTAATTTGTTAAATGCAGTGGCAGTATACTGAAGTTTGTGTTTCTTTTCAATTTTTAAGTGTATCTTTCCTATTTAAAAAACTACTATATTATTTAAACTGATTCCCATTCATAAATTGCTGAAGATTTTTTTCATTCAAAACATTAAATAAATTCTGTAAAATTAGCAAAGATTTCACAATCATTAACTTAGTATAGATCTGGATGCCAAAAAAGTGATACTGGTTTATACTTTAAGTAAGTTCAAGTTAAAAATGTCATCATCAAACCTCTTTTGTATTTTGATGTCTGCTTCACAAAACTATTAAAAGTGTTCAAAAGACCACTATCATAAAGCAGAAAACAATATTTCCGATAGCACACATTGATTCAAACAGTTTTCCCTTTCAAATTCTTTGCATTTTTTTTTACCTCAAGTAATATTGTATTTATTCATCTCATCATGTAAAAGATGTACAATACAGAATCTTGTCTGATGAAATCAACAAAAACAATATATATATATATATTAATGTAAAATAATACTCATACAAAATTTAAATATAATTTTTTTTATAATATACTGAGAATACTTTCAATGTTTTCATGTCATATTCATGGTCAGTCTGCTTAGGACATTAATTGCTGGTTTGAATATTATTACTTTTTTGGTTTTTATATTTAAACTCTGTATGAATATTATTCCACATTAATATCTAGAATGGCAGAGTACGGAAACATATATATATATATATATATATGTTTCCGTAAAAATATATTGTGATATATATATATATATATATATATATATATTGCTCACAATATATTTTTCCTGATTTTGCTTGTCATCAAAAACCAAGTCTATAATGCTTCTTAGTTATCAAAAAATAAATTAAATTTTGCTAACTATTTATTTATGACCAGAAACAAGCTATTCAATATATTTCTTAAAAGTTCTAATCAGAATATCATGATTATTATACAAAAAAATCATGGATTTAATAGATTTTGATATTGCCTTTTAAGTCAACATATTACTTTTCATGATCATTATCAGTAAAAAATGCTTGTCTTCTTTGTAGTTTTAGTCAATCAATTATTATTTTAAATCTTAATGTTAATTGTTAAATTTCTGCATCAAATTTTAGCAAATACATTCACTTTATTACTTTGCCAAACAGAAAACACCAAATTTCTTTATAGTCAAATCTCTATAAGATTATTTTCAGAGAATCAGTCAGCATTGCAAATAAAGATTATTATTGTCTTATCTATATTCACAATATACTACTTAACATAACTTAATGCCTTTTTAACATGGTAATCATGAAAATCAAAATGGGCAATTTTAGTATTTTCTTGATGCTGAAATCTAGCAAGGTTAGCAGACAATTTTAAATAATAATCATTGATTTTTGTTTACAGGAATATGATTAAAAATATTATTTTAAACTTGGAGCAAATTAGTCTTTAATTTGTATAACAATCTTCTTTTAGAAGTTATCCTGTAATATATTTTTTTGCATTCTGACTTCTGTTTATAATGAAATCCATTGGTGCATTGTGTAAACTTTCAAATTCTTTTTTAGTCATTTTTATGCTTCAATAAAATGTTTGTGATGTTTGATTCATGTGTTTTTTTTTTTCAAAACTTCAGTAGCAGAGGATCATTGGAGTTCTGCAGCTTCAGTATCATGAATTGCAATAATTTTGGGCTAAAGTTTACACTGGACTATTATCTCCAAGAATAATATTGGCCTTTTAATCGTATGGAAGTAATAATATATTGCAATAAAAACAAAAACTTTCTTAATCTGAATTCTTTTGAATGTAATGCTGAAGCAGAAACACTAATAAAATGAATTTAGGTACTATTGCTAAACTGAGTTTTATTATAATTATCATTTCATTGAAACATATAAAAATCTCAAGAATAGAATATACTCATTTGATCTCACAACAAATTCAACATTATGCAGTCTTATTTCACCCAGTAATATAATTTTACCCCCAAAACATAACTGTTTACTCACTCAATTAAACTTTATTTCTCTGGAAAATGAGTTTCACTAAGAGCAGTTACATAAATATTAGCATTATGCATATCTTCAGATATAAGCCCTGTTCTTTTTTCAGGTCATGAAGAGTCACATCAAATATTAAGTTCACACATTATATGTACCTATATTTTTAAAAATAAAAATACTTACATTTATTACTGTTACTATCTGCTTACTAACATTAATATTACTAATATCATAGATTATGCAAGACAGACTATTTTTATACCTTCTGTACCAAATTCCACTTACAATTTTACAAAGTTGAAATTTCTATCTTAATTTACTTCCAAAACAAATCATTAATGATCTTTCTTATTCATGAAAAGATAATAATTAAGATTTGTCAGTCTATTCAATCTGTTTTTAATTTTCTCACTGTTATGCACAGAAAACAAATTAGGAAAAAATATTTGAGGCAGAATTTCTTCTTATAGTAGAATAACTGAAATGACATTGTACAACTCCATTGTCATAATTAGTGAAAATAAGATCAGTGGCATAACAATTATGATGACTTTGCCTATAATAACAAATGAAAACAATGCCGTAATCAACACAGAAGAGAGGCAAAAACATAGTTTATATCACAAGTGTTACTTAGTCTTTGATGAACCAACATCTTATCCACAAGGCAACAGTCGGTCTAATTGGTAGCCTGATTACAATTCACAACAATATTTTATACTTCTAACAATAAGCAACTTAATTAGTGATTATAAATGATTGCATTTCAGACTTTTTTTATGATGATATTGTTCATTTTTGAGTTAAAACTTTAAAAAGCAAGTGTTTGTGTAAATATTAAAAACACAGTTTATTTAAATAAAATGTAAAATAAAATTAAATATGTTATAATACATACAAGAAGACTTGCTTTGATAAATTGACTGTTTAAAGAATATTTTATGTTTAGTAAAAGAAGTTTATTTTCATATAAATTTTCAAATGTAATTTTCAAGAAAATATTTTTTCTCCCTCTCACACATAATGTAAATATAATTGGAATGATAAATTTATGCCCAAATATGATAATAGATAATGGTTAAAAGTGAATTCTTATTTCATATGCAATGTATATTATTTTGATACTAGATAACTTGCACTACTATACCAAACTCTGGAAATTCATCATTTCAATTAATATATATCTTTTAATGATACAGCATTTGATATTTATACAACCACATACACAGATATATACATAAATACACATTCATATATATATATATGTTGTAAATATATTAAATTTTGATTCTATTTTTTTTAGTAAAAGAATCTAGTTTAATTTTACTTCAAAATATTCCACCACATATTGAAAGTGATGCTTTGGTAAAGAAACTCATTTCACAAGTGTCAGACATTGAATCTGTACATGAACTGCACATCTGGCAGCTTACTGGGAATTGCATTGTTGCATCAGCACATATTATATGTAAAAATTCTCCAGCTTTTTATGCAGAAACTGCTGACAAAGTAAAAAAGCTATTCCATTTAGAAGGAATTCATTCTACAACAATACAGTTAGAATTTTCTGAGGCAAGTATTTTTGTTATCAACATTAATATGATTTCACTGATATTTATTTATTTATGTGTAAATAATGATTATTGTTTACAAAAAGAATATTCTCTTAAAGTTTTAAACCACTTTTTGTATGTAAAAGTTAAAATTACAAGCAAATCTAATTTTTCTTTTTGTAAAACATTTATAATGTCTTCAAGAAAGTTATGTTAATAATCTGTATTTGGGTTATTTTGTCATTTTGATCATGTGACTTCAGTAATAAAATTCCTTAACATAATAGAAAATGTTGCTCATTGCTGTTAATAATATATAGAATTTCCTTATACTTCATTTTTTTAAAATTGAAATATTTCAAATTAGTTCAACAATTTAATAAAAGTATTTCCAATAATATTTTAATATATCATAACAGATATGCTGGATTTTCTATCTTCATCAACAAATTTTTTTTTAATGGTTGGCAAAAGATTTATTCTCTGATGAAACTGCAAATCAGTAGAAAAAATTAGATTATGTTGAAATAAAAATACTATTGAAAAAATGCATAAATTGTTGAATGAATTTGATTATTAATAATACCATAATGCCAAATATTCATTGTTATTTTAATATATATAGATTTAGTTTAAAGATAGTCATTTTGTTTCTGATGCGCATTTATAAATATTTTTTCATTTGAGGTCCATTGCGATCATTGATAACCATACTTCTTTTTGTTTTGATTTCAATTGCTTGGTGATAATCCTCTAAATGTGACAGTGACAGATGTATAAGATAGCCACATGTCTAACAAACCTAATTACTATTACAATGTGAATAACTCATTTAATACATGAGCTGGCATTATAGTTATATCTTTTCAAACTTAGTTACAGATGGATAAGCTATTAAAACAATCAATGCCAATTAATTCATGTATTAAAATTTAATTAGAAAGTGATTTTTTTCTTATGTATTCTATCTAAACCCTTTACTCATAATTCTGTATTAAATTTTACTTGAACTAATAATCAGTGTATTTAAGTACCTACTTATGATGATAAATTAAAAAAAAAATGAAGATTTTTTTTATCAAAGTTATTAATATCCTTTCTAAATTTAGAAAATAAACCTTTTTCTATTTTGCATATTTGAACTAATTAAATCTCAATGTTAAACTATAGGCAGATAAAAATATTAAAAGATAATGATAGGGTAAATCAGTTTAAAAAAAAAAGAAAGTTAAAAAATCTAGGAAACTAATCGCAACACTCATTTTTAGAAACTAAAAATAAAGTAACATGTAAAAATTGAATAGAGTATAGTTTTTTAAAAAAAATAGTAACAGTGAATAAATAAAACTATCCTGTGTACTTTATGTAGCTGATTTTTAATGTAAATGTCTATGGATTGCAGCTCATGTCTTTCATGTCTTGTACTAAAATGTCTGCGAATTTCCAAGTGATAAAGTATTTAATACTTAAAACTTTTTTTGAAGGGGATATTAAAGATGATTAAATCTTGGAGCACGGTTAAATGCTTTTATTTATAAATAAATTAGATGTCAATTTTTTGACGAAATGGTACCTGTATACAGGGATTACACAATCTTAGTATCTTAATTGACATAGCAGATTGACTTTGCACTTGAAAAAAAAAACTATTATAAACTCGATATTTTTTAATTTTAATAACTTATCTTTTTCTTATTTTTTAAAATAAGTATATAAAAAGAGAAAAACATTTTCTTTTGCAGTTTATATCAAAATATCTCCCAATTTCCAATAGCTATAAACTTAATTGGGGATGTTTTTCACACATTATTTTACAAAGATGGCTTTAGAATGAATATAAAATAAATATTGCTTTTAAGTTATATTTTGCTAATAAAAAAAAATAAGAATTAGAGCTAATATACTTTAATTAGATTATTTTTTAAATTTTAACATATTTTATACTATTTTATACATCGACAACTTTCTTTCAGAATTGAAAATAAGATTTAGTTTATTTATATTTTGTGTGAAGGTGTTATCATCATACATATACGTGATTAATTGTATATGTATTCATGTTTAAAATCAAGTCATATTTATATTTTATAAATAGAGAAACTAGGCCGTTGTTCTGAATAAAATTCAAATATTCGGCACTTCTAGCCAATCTGGAATGAATAATGTTCAAAATGCATAATGAATGACAGTTTGATAAACTTTTGTACTGAACGATAGTTAAGAATCTCATACATAGATTTGAAATAAATAAGGAGTGCACTACAAGATTCATAAATCTGATTGGTTTTATATATGCAGTGTATAACAAACTGGAGTTAACTTTTAAAATTTAGTATACTATTATTATATGAATTTTAAATTAAACATAGCTTTATGTATAAGGAAGTTAATCATCCTCGACTGGGCTATGAATTAAAATCACTCTAAATGATGAACAAAGGATGAAGATGGGAAATATTACCATTAATGTGGACACAAAATTTATTTGCGTATTTGTTGTTAGTAATAATTAAATGTTTCTTGTTAAACAAATAATTATATTTGTAGTTTTAAGCCACAAAGGATGTGATGTAATTAAAATGAGATTTCTAAAAACCTATGAATAGTTGTAATCCCACTGAACTTTTCAAACATCATATTATTAATGTATATTTATTTAAGCTAGGTCATATAGTCAGCAAAACTTAAGCAACTTTAATTATTTACTTAAGGAAATCTGGTTTTGTTATACTTATTTGACACACACATGCAGTTATAAATATAGTAGTTAGTATTGAAATAATAAAGTTAAGGACTATCTGGACTAAAAAAAAAAAATTCAGGCTGACTTTAAAAGCAATAGTGAACTATTACATCTAAAAAGAAAATTTATTAAAATTATAAAAAAGCAACAGGGCAGGGATTTCATCAGTTATTTCCATAATATTATTTGCACCATTGATGATCTATATATAATTAAAAAGCTGAAGATTAAGTTTAAAAAGTATAATTTTAGGGAAATTTTAAGAAAAATTCAAAAATATCAGACAAATTAAGTAAAATCCGTAATCAGTATAACACCAGAACAGTTTTCCAGAGTCATATCACACTATGAGGAATTCTAACATCTACGAAACCTAAACTTGAAAGGCTGAAAAACAAAAACTGCATATATGAAATACCATGTGAATGTTGAAGAATCTATTTTGGTGAGATCAGTCACCACATTGAAAAGCAATTGCAAGAACACAAACTGATGATTAGAAGAGAGAAAACATATGTGTCTAAAGTAGCAGACCATATATCTATCAATGAATATATGTTTAATTGGGAAAACACAAAAATATTGAATAGAGAAGAAAAGATGCAAAGAAAAAAATTTAAAAAAACTGCTCACGTAATAATGACAAACAACCCCATAAGCCAACCTAGTATGATTATACATAATATATGAAAACTACTAATGCTCTTAGAAAAAAGTGGAGAGATCAGGAGGAACATCATATATAAGTATATGAAGTTTCTACTGATTATTGACTTTTCAGAATGACTGTTGGTTACAACATTACTTTAAAATTCAATATTAAAACATCTAAGAGTCCAGGTTTAATTCTCCTGCAAGTATTGTCATTGATCAGCCCAGCAACACCTGAAAAAAAGAAAATACCTCTTGAAACATTGTGCATATATTAATCTATGTGCCATTACTAACAGTTGAATATATTTGGAATATTTAAATAAAGTTAATTTTTTCTTAAGACATTCAATATCCATATTACATGATAGAAATAGTCCAATATATAAATGCAAAGAATCCATAATAGTCAGAAATTTTATTTTTATTTATTTTTCATTTTTAGTTAATGAAAATGACTTCATGTCAGGTTAAAAAAACGAGCTATTTTTTGTACATTTTACTAATTGTATGCATAGTTTGGTATTTATTTTAGTGTTGTTATTTATTGTTATGTACAGTATTTCAATTTTTTTTTATAAATGTTTTTATTTCTAGCTTGGTCCAGTAAATTCGACATGTACTTTGAGTTGCCCTATTGAAGAAGGCTGCCAAGTTCGAATGTGTTGTATCCCTGAAGTGAAAAAACCCGCAGAAATAACAAATACTTCTTTTTCTTACGATAATGAAACTTTTTCAAAATTTTAAAATTTGTTTGTACAATAATATCTCGTATTATAAATCAAAGTTTTCGAAAAAGAAGAAAGTTTATAGAGAGAAGAAAATTCTCGATATTCCTTTTATTTGAGTTATAAAAAAGCTTTTCAAATGAATAGTGAAACGAGATTCACAAAAATCATCTATATCTTAAGACAAAAACAAGCGGTTAAAAATGTTCACTATTATATTTAAGAGTCATTTATCAAATGTTTTCTGGACTTGGAAGATAAAAAAAAAGTTTTATTGAATTTTTTAAAAATTCTTTAATAGAAATATTAATTTCTCTATATAATTACTTTCCAATTTAAGATAATTGTTGTAATTCTGAATTCTGGTAAACAAAAAAAAAACTAGGTTTTGTAAATGATGTCATAGGATTATGGCTTAAAATTTATTTAAAATGTTTAGTCTTATTAAATATCTGAGAGTAGCAGTAATATAAAAAAAAAGTGCTTCATCAAAAAATTACATTTACTTGCTTGATTATAAAGCATGTAGAATGTAGATAGTAATAATAATAATAATAATCAATAATATTATGTCTCAAGGACAGATTTAGAAAGAAATCACATAATCAATTCATCTATTTTGCCAATTCATTCTCTTCATTGCCCAACTCTTCAATTCTACTTAACACTTCTCATCCCATATCACCCAACAATGTCAATCTTTTCTGTCCTTTCTTCTTGTTTCCATTCACCATTCTCTCCAAAACATCTTCCATTAAACTACACTGTCTTCTTAATATATGTCCAATCCAGTTGCTTTTTTATTTTTAATTTCCTCAATCAATCTTCATTTACTCTTTTCAAAACTTCTTCATTTGTTATTTTATTTATCCAATTAATTTTTTCCATTCTTCTCCATGGCCACATTTCAAAAGCTTCCAATCTATTCTTAATTTTACTACCCATTGTCCACGTTTGACAATCATACAATAGTACACTCAATATCATTTAATTGATTTTTTAAAATTCTGTCTTCAAAGGTCCACAAAATATTTTCTTACTCTTAATAAATTTCTCATTTGTCAATAATAATAGTAAGTTGAAAACATTAAAAACATTGCCTGAACATTTATAAGAACCTAACTTGGGTAATCAAAACATGATATTTAAAATAAATGTTCTTCTGTGTCTTTTGTTGTTGAAAGAATATTAATACCATTTTTATTTTCATAAAATTATGTTCATAAAATAATGTGTTTTTTGCATATCTCATAATTTAATGTTATATTTTTTGGTAAATTATTAAAATCGTTTTAAGAGAAGTTGTTTTTTACTACCAGTCTCTTTGTTACTTATATGTTCCACAACATTTTTTAAATATCTGTATTTATTACTAATTGAAATTAATTTAAAGAAGTAAAAAATAATAGATTTATACATTGAATTATCTAGTGTAATCAAGTTTTTATCATTTTCTCATAAATTAGATAAAATGAAGTCATCTTTACCAATAAAATAAAATAAAATGCCATTGTAATTAATACAAAAAGTCATTTCATACTGAACAAGGCAGTCAGCATCGGTTAGTTTTATCATTGCTAAAAAATTGGTACTTATATCTGAAATTGTCTGGCACCTATAATTAAACTCACAAATAAAAAATTTGTTTTCATTTATTTATTACAAAAATGATTCCTAGAAGATTAATATAATTTATATGGGATCTGATGATTGAAAACTCTATTACTTTATATAAAATTTTATATGATTCAGTAGATAAATATTTAGATTTATGAAGCTGAAAATGCTGATGATATAAACTTCTTTTGAATTGTACATTTTAATACATTACACATGCATTCATGTATTACATGCATCCCTTGATTAAGCTGTTTTTAATAGTGATATTTCTGTTTAGTTGCTGACTTTAGTTCAGAGAGGGTGCAACATTGTTATATAAAACTTAGCATTATTTTGCCAAAATCAAAAAATTTATTTTTTGAAGAATATTATTAATGTGTATATATATATATATATATATATATAAATAAAAAATTAAACAGTAATGTTTTTAATATGTAATAAAACTAGGAATCAATTTTAATTTCTAGCTCTATCTTTATTAAGTTTAAATATCTGTTTCACATTAAATCATCATCCAACTTCTTTTATTAAAATAAAATGATGCCATTTCAATTGGTTATTTAGTTGTTACTAATATGGACAATTCAAGATGTTATTAGATATTGAGTCTATTTAGCCTGCACATGGTATTCAATTTAATATCCTTGTGTATATTAACATGAATTCTTGAAGATTCTATTTTATTAATTAAGGCTAAAAGTTTCAGGTCTTAATAGGAGGTCTCTGTGAAGTAATATTGAAGCTTACAAATGTTATTATCTACATTTCACATTTGTAAGAATTCAAAAAGCAGTGAGAATTTATACTATTTTTATCTACTAGAAGTAATTGAATGATGATGAAATATAAAATACTTGGTTAAAGTTAATAAGAGTAGTCATAGAAAATTAACATTAGCTCTTATAAGTGTAATAAATAACAATCAATGTTTTCCATTAAATATGTAATAATGAAGTACAACTTTCACAGTGAATAAAATTTAATTTCAATTTTAAAATTTATAAGCATTTTCAGTCCATATTTACAGCTAGTATTAAAATAATACTGACCATCATAGATTAAACATTTATTAAAATATTTTTTTAAGTCATAAAAAAAGATGTCACACATTTAACTCCAATAATGTGAATGGTACAGTTGATGAAAAGATTACAATAAACTAAAAATAAAGAAGGTATGATTCATAACAAATTTATGGCCTATTCTTAGCCAATGTCTCAATAGCATAGCATTCATTTAAGAGAGTGTTGGAGTTTTAATAAATAGTTTAAAATAAACAATCTTATCTTATTACTAGCTGTGACTATAGGAAGAATAAACTGAAAACTCATTTTGGCAATTTTTAAGGTAAAATTAAACTTCATTTCATTCTAAAGTTGGTCTTGATTTTACACACACACATATATGTGTAGGACATAGGTACATAACATTAGCATTACTATATATATATATATATATATATTGTGCCATGGCCAAAGTGGCACATGTATATAAAATAATTTTGTTCTAAAAAAAAAATTATTAAAATAATCTTTCGTAAAAGAAAAACGTATTTAAATGTTGAAGAGTGTATTACAGTTTGTTTTCGAAAAGATAAGAGTCAAATAGTTTTCTATCATTAGTTTTGAAATAAAAGTTAAAATTGATTCATTAAAAGAGGGGAGGGGAGTATTGGTTAGAAAAGTTAAACTAAAGGTTTTATAAAAAGGAAGTAAAGAGTTTATTATTATTAGTTGAAATACAATTTAAAAGCTTTAAAAAAATATATAAATCTCTTCATTTAAATTAAAGAAGAAAAATAATCTTAAAACTATTTTTGATTTTAGAATAGTAAAATATATATGTGCGTGCAAATGTAAATAAATGTAAGCTGTTAATAAGAGATATAATAAATGCGTGTTAAAATCGTATTGAAAAACACATGAAAATAAATATTGAAATGAAATATATTTAAAAATACAGCGGTGGGCTACTAAAGATATAAAAACAACATGTTTTGAAATAGCTACTACTAATTAAACAATCTTCAAAAACACGTCAAAGGATTAGTTATCAATGAAATTTTGACAACACTCATTTGCCGGAGGATATTAAAACAAAAAACACTTTGCAGATATAAATAGCTAGATTTTTATCGGAGTTCAGTTTTTATTCAGGCTAGTTTCCAGTGACAGTCTTGTTCAGTTCAGATAACAGTGCAGTTTCTATTATGTAATCCAGAAATAAAAATGCATTGTTGAGCAGCTTTCGGAAATATACGCTTGTGCTTCAGCCTTTTAGTCCAACAAGATCATCAAAACCTGCCTGTGAAATAATGTCTGCATAACAACTCAGAAATCCTCCATCAAGCGTTCAACTGTCTTCAAGAAGAAAACCAATGGATTCACATAAAATCTCTTCAAGAAACGTCAAAATCTAACCGGTTAGATATACTCCATCAGAAGCAGCCAACAACAAGCAATATCCATGTTCCAAAAATCCTAGGTAAACATTTATTTATTATCATTTATACGTAGTAGCTACAACTGTAATTCGTAAAAATTCAAGATTCCAATTATATAAACTCTATAAGCATGCATAAAATGAACTATTGATGTGCGTGTTTGTGAATGTTAGATAATTTCAATGTCAAAGATTATTTTTGCTCTTTCATAAAATATATCATATTATGTTAACTTAAAATGTGTGTGTTATTTATAGATTTATAAAAATGTTTATCATTCGTAAATGTTAGTTAATAAATTGTCTTTAAAATTAAACTTTATTCGTCTGTCAATTCTTTTTATCAATTCTTTTTCTATATTTTATTACTGATTAAAATTAGACTGGGCTAGTTTATGGAATGGTTTTGAGCACTGGATTATGAGCCTACTGACCAAATATGGTGTTTATTTTTCTGAATAGATAGCTGGCGCCTGGAGTTTACTTCGAAACAAATAAAGTGTTTGGATAATAAGGGTTTGAATCTAGCAGCTGAGGTGGGCCATTGTTGATAGTTGGTCTATGAATAAGATCTCCCATCTTGCTCAAACGTGCCTGTTCACTCACATAACATTTATAAGATTATAAATGTATTATGAAGGAGTTTGAAACCGGTCAAAACTTATATATACGTATAAGTAAGTGGTTTCAGTGGTTCGACCCGGTACATAAATGGCTTTCCCGATGTTTGGGGCTGGACTTAAGGAACAATAGTAATCAAATACTGTGTTTCTTGTTTGAGAAATTTTTTTATAGAAAAGCGAAATTATGTACGTAAAGTGGTATTAATTTAAAAAAAAAAAAAAAGAATTGACTGAAACCTTTTTTTCCCCCTTTAAATAAGAGAGATTTATGCTATTTACGTTAGTTGAAATAAATCATTATGTTAAATCAGAGACAGTTGGGTGTTTGGGCAGAGTTAAAGCATTAAGATCGGGTAGAGATAAATGGACAAAGGAAGGGTGGAGTCAGCGTGTATTTCCAGTTTAGTAAGAAATAAATAAAATAATAATTAGTAAACTTATTAAAGTGAATAAAATACGGTATTAAAAATAATGATAAAAAGTGTTTAAAATTATAAATTATATATATAAAAAAATAAAGCCAAAATGGAGACTCAAGGTAAAAATATAGAAAATAGCCCCAACAAGGAAAAAAGAGAAATCATAGCGTTACTAACCAGCATGTTTGGATAACAAAAAGAAACAGCCAAAGAATATAAAAAAATAGCTGAAGAGCTTAAAAACCAAAACAATGAAATGAAGAGTAAATTGAAAGGGCAAGCTGAAATGCTTGAAAAGTTAAAGTACCAGTTTGAAATGGGCCAGAATAAGATAAAAGAAGAAATGAAGAAAATAAGATGTGAAATTACAGGAAGGGTAGAGAAGAACCAAGAAATTATAAAGGTAGATTTAGTTAAAGTCAGGAAGATGAAAAGGAAGTTGAGGTGATAAAAGACATAGAAATTAAATTAGAATCAAATAGCATTGTGACATATAAAGTAGAAACAAATGTTGACCAAGAAATAGAAGAGAGATATAAGTTCAAGGTAGAAGATAGCGTAAAAGAGTTTTTACAAAGAATTAAAAATAAAAGGTTTAAAGTAAATGTTCGTGTTCGTAGATTTACAAACAGATTTAAAAAAAGAAAGCATAGAAAAAAATATTCCCAGATTGAAGTAATTCGGAGTTTGTCTAAATATCAAGGTTTTCTGATTTACAAAGTTGAAAATAGAACAGAAAGAGAAAGAGATAAAGTAATAAATTATAAAAGTGTGATAGATAAGAGAGGAAAGGTAGTTTATATTATAGAGTTAGTATGTAGAAAGAAAGAACTGCCTGACAAAAATTAAAAATATGTAATCTGATGGATTCGCCAGCTTGATCTAGTTATTAATGACTATGGACTCGGAATAATGGAAAATGTTTAACAAAGTTTAATGAAATAAATGAAAAAATGAGTATCAAGTTAGTTTGAATAATTAAAAATGATTAAAGTTAGTCTTAGTAAAATAAAATAACAATCTTAGAGTTTTTAAAATGTCAAAGCAACGATAAAACGATTTATGTCAAAACCCTCGATTATGTCATCGATTATATTGATATCCCAGCTCATAAGTCTAGAACATAGCGGAGCATGACGCAAACAAAATAAATGTGTAAAATCAAATTAGACAAGCAAAATGATTATGTCAAAAACCCTTGATTATGTCATCGATTATATTGATATCCCAGCTCATAAGTCTAGAACATAGCGGAGCGTGACGCAAACAAAATAAATGTGTAAAATCAAAATAGACAAGCAAAATGAAAATTTTTTTTTTTTTTTTTTTTTAAAAAAAAAGGGAGAGTAAAAATAACGCTTTAAAAATAAAAATGAAATAAGTGTATAATGAAAGTATTAATGAAAATAAAACATTAACAAATAAAAAAAAAGTGTATTAAATTAGGATTGAGGTGTGTGTGAGTATTTGGGCAAAGAAATTAAAAGTTGGTTTAAATCAGCACAAAATCTATCTGTGCGTTTAAATTGCCTTATACTTTGCTGCCTACTTCTCTTAACATTACATTTATTACCTAATGATGAAAATAAAAACTAAAAATGCACTCTAGAAAAATAGGAATTTGAAGTGGTCAATACTTAGGAAAAGTGATCAACGCCCATGTTAATCAAGAAAAATGTTCGTAAATAAATAAGTAGGTCAAATAGTTAAAATAAAATTGATAAAATCAAGTTAAATAAATAAGCGTAAATAAATCTATAGTAAATAATAATGAAGAATGACTCATAATAAACTAATCAATTTTTTTTTATTGAATACACGCATGTTAAATAAAGATGTTCATAATGATTTACAAATAATATTATAAGATTAGTGTACATAAATATTTTAAATAATGTTTCTTAAGGATTATAAATAATATTGTAATATAAATAAATAGTGTAAGATATTGTTCATGTGAATTTACAAATAAGGTTAGAAGATTAATAATAAAAAAATAAAAGTCAATCTAAGGTGTATTAAGAGTGTATAAGTATACATGTGTGTATACACGCACATACACTAGTAATATTTGGTAAATACGATACCTCATGATGCGTATCTTAAATGTATTTATCCAGATATCCTTTTAGGTTATGTTCTTGGCAGTGCTGCACCTCATGATATGTGCAAATAAGGATTTATTTATTATAGATTCCCTGTAAGTAAGTCGAGTTATAACTCGATATCTAGAATATTAGTAGGTGTAGAATTATGCTGCATGTATACACATGTGTATGAAGTTATCTATAGCAAAAGGGAATGAGGGTAGTATAGAAATAAGTTTAGTTAAGGATAAGTTTAAAACTGCCGACTGGATAAATTTTAGTACCCGTAACGGACTTGTCAGGGATCATTCCTCTTTCCAAAGCGTAAGTTGAAAATGGACAGTTGAAAATTCCTGCCATTTCACAGTGACCCTTTCTTTTTCCAAGTCCAATCAAGAGAATCGGCAAATGAAGTTTCGATTTTATACACGTGTAAGTCAGTGTAAGTCAGCGAATCTGCTTTCGTGTCATTTCCAAAAGATCCCTGTGCCACAAAATTAGTTTGTCCCAGTGGTTGTTATCCATGATTTAGATCATTGTGAGCAATGTATTTGGCATAGATAGAAGAAAAGGATAGTCAAAACAGATTGCCCTTTGTATGTTAAGTAAAAGATATTAAAAAGCTAACTTAGAAAAATAATGAATTAATAAATCTTTAAAGTCAAGAATTAAAATTGCAAGAGATAAAATGATGAAAAATGATGCATTTTACTCTAAAACAGAGGGGGGTATAATGTGCCAAGACCAAATTGGCACATGTATATAAAATAATTTTGTTCTAAAAAAAAAATTATTAAAATAATCTTTCGTAAAAGAAAAACGTATTTAAATGTTGAAGAGTGTATTACAATTTGTTTTCGAAAAGATAGGAGTCAAATAGTTTTCTATCATTAGTTTTGAAATAAAAGTGAAAATTGATTAATTAAAAGAGGGGAGGGGAGTATTGGTTAGAAAAGTTAAACTAAAGGTTTTATAAAAAGGAAGTAAAGAGTTTATTATTATTAGTTGAAATACAATTTAAAAGCTTTAAAAAAATATATAAATCTCTTCATTTAAATTAAAGAAGAAAAATAATCTTAAAACTATTTTTGATTTTAGAATAGTAAAATATATATGTGCATGCAAATGTAAATAAATGTAAGCTGTTAATAAGAGATATAATAAATGTGTGTTAAAATCGTATTGAAAACCACATGAAAATAAATATTGAAATGAAATATATTTAAAAACACAGCGGTGGGCTACTAAAGATATAAAAACAACATGTTTTGAAATAGCTACTACTAATTAAACAATCTTCAAAAACACGTTGTCAAAGGATTAGTTATCAATGAAATTTCGACAACAATCATTTGCCAGAGGATATTAAAACAAAAAACACTTTGCAGATATAAATAGCTAGATTTTTAGTGGAGTTCAGTTTTTATTCATGCTAGTTTCCAGTGACAATCTTGTTCAGTTCAGATAACAGTGCAGTTTCTATTATGTATCCAGAAATAAAAATCCATTGTTGAGCAGCTTTCGGAAATATACGCTCGTGCTTCAGCCTTTTAGTCCAATAAGATGATCAAAACCTGCCTGTGAAATAATGTCTGCATAACAACTCAGAAATCCTCTGTCAAACGTTCAACTGTCTTCAAGAATAAAACCAATGGATTTGCTTAAAATCTCTTCAAGAAACGTCAAAATCTAACCGGTTAGATATACTCCATCAGAAGCAGCCAACAACAAGCAATATCCACATTCCAAAAATCCTAGGTAAACATTTATTTATTATCATTTATACATAGTAGCCACCACTGTAATTCGTAAAAATTCAAGATTCCAATTATATAAACTCTATAAGCATGCATAAAATGAACTATTGATGTGCGTGTTTGTGAATGTTAGATAATTTAAATGTCAAAGATTATTTTTGCTCTTTCATAAAATATATATTATGTTAACTTAAAATGTGTGTGTTATTTATAGATTTATAAAAATGTTTATCATTAGTAAATGTTAGTTAATAAATTGTCTTTAAAATTAAACTTTATTCATCGGTCAATTCTTTTTATCAATTCTTTTTCTATATTTTATTACTGATTAAAATTAGACTCGTCTAGTTTATGGGATGGTTTCGAGTGCTGGATTATGAGCCTACTGACCAAATACGTTGTTTATTCTTCTTAATAGATAGCTGGCGCCTGGAGTTTACTCCAAAACAAATAAAGTGTTTGGATAGTAGGGGTTTGAATGTAGCAGCTGAGGTGGGCCATTGTTGATAGTTGATCTATCAATAAGATCTCCCATTTTGCTCGAATGTGCCAGTTCGTTCACGTAACATTTATAAGGTTATAAATGTATTACGAAGGTGTTTGAAACCGGACAAAACTTATATATACGTATAAGTAAGTGGTTTCAGCAGTTCGACCCAGTACAATATATATATATACACACATATATATATATTGTACCAATATTGAATATTGGTACATGATAATTTATCTAAAAAAATTATTAAAATAACCTTTCATAAAAGAAAACATATTTAAAAATTTAATAGTTTTTTATCATTAGTTTTTGAAATAAAGGTTAGAAAATAATTGATTAAAAGGGGGAAGGGGGAGTTTCGGTTAGAAAAGTTAAACTAAAAGTTTTATAAAAGGAAGTAGAGTTTATTATTATTAGTCGAAATATAATTTAAAGTTTAAAAAATACAAATCTCTTTTCATTCAAATTAAAGAAAAAGTAATCTCAAAACTAGTAATATATGTGCGATTGTAAATAAATGAAAATGTATGTGTAATAAATATTAAAATGAAATAAAAGATTATCATTAAAAAACACGGCAATGGCTATTAATTAAAATTATATAAAACAATACATATGCATGGCTATTACCAACTAAACAGTCTTCCAAAACATGTCAAAGAATTATTAATGGAATTTCGACAACAGATATTGCTGGAGGATATCGAAAAGAAAAACACTTTGCAGGTATAAATAGTAAAATTTTATCAGATAATCAGTTCAGTTCAGAAATTAATTGAGTCAGTTAAGTCAAGAGAGAACAATCAGTTGAGTTAATTGCATCCAGAAACAAAATGCAGTGCTGAGTATCTTTTGGGAACACACATCTTTCTCCAGCCTTAGTCAAATAAGATCAGCAATATCTACCCATGAAATAATGTCAGCATAACAACTTGGAAATCTCCATCAGTATCTAATTGTCTCAGATAATAATAATCACGAATAATAATAAAACTCATCAAGGAAATGTCCCAGCCGGCTGGAAGTATTCGTAATGGAAACAGCAAACAAGAAGAAAACAAAGTTCTAAATCTACGTTCAAAATCCTAGGTAAAACATTTGATTATTTTTATTTATACCATAATAGTCATTGCATTAATTCATAAAGCCTACAGAGACAAGTAATTTGAACTCTATAATCATGCATAAAATGAACTATTGATGTGTGTGTTTGTGAATGCTATATAATTTTATAAACGTCAAACATTATTTATGCTTTTCATAAGACATATATTATAGTTTGTGAATGCTATATAATTTTATAAATGTCAAACATTATTTATGCTTTTCATAAGACATATATTATAGTGTGTTAATTTAAAATGTGTGTGTTATATTAGTTAAAAAAATATAAAGATGTTTAAATTTAGTAAATTAATGTCAGTTAATAAATTGTCTTAAAACTTAAACTCTATTTGTCGGTCAATTCTTTTTTTCAATTCTTTTACAAATCTTTTATCAATCCTTTTCACCACTAATTATGTATAATCTATTAGTGATTACAAACAACTGAGCTAGTCATGGATATTTAGGTGTTGAGTTAGTGGCCAATGCTTAAAGAACATTATTTATTCATTCTTGGATAATTAACTGGCGCCCGTGTTTACATAAAACAAAAAAAAAGTGCTTTGACCTCTGGTGTTGAACTCAACAGTTGAGAAGTTATGTCCTGGAAATGTAATGCTAGTTATATATTTTATAGCTATCATTTGGGCATACATACTCTCCAAGTATATTTTTCTCTGCCTAAGGGACTGGTGTTTCGATAGACCCATTTCGAACCCGGAACAAAAGTCTATACCCAACTTGGGGCTGGACCTAAGAAACAATAGTAATTAAATACTTTGTTTGTTGTTTAAAAATAAAAATCTTAAAGAAAATCTAAATTATGTATGTTTAAGTTGTTTAATTTTAAAAAAAGAATTGACCGAAAACTTTTTTTTAATGAAAAGAGATTTATGCTATTTACGTTCATTAAAATAAATCATTCTGTTAAATCAGAGACAATTGGGTATTATGGATGGAGCTGAGATGTTAGAATGGGTAAAGAAAAGGACAAAAGGGGTGGGGTTAGTGTGTGTTTCCATCTTAGTAAGAAAAATAAATAAATAAGTCGTATAGTAAATTTAGTTTAACATAAGCACTAGTTTGAAAAAAATAAAATATATTGTTTCAAAATGGGAAAAGATATGGAGCTGGAGGAATTAATAAAAAGAGTAGAGACATTAGAAAGGGAACATGAGAATATAAAAACATGGGTGCACATATATTTTAAAAATCCCCAGTTAGTAGAAAGGAATATATATCTGAGATGCAGATGATGATGAATATGATGCAAAATTTTGAGCAAAGTCAGCAAGACCTCAAAAAAGAATTGTATCAGAAACTTGAGCAAAGCCAGTTAGAGCTCAAAGCAGAATTGAAGGAAGAAATTAGTCAGGTTAAAGAAGAAATTAAGGAACTCCGAGCAGAAGTAAGAGACATAAGATGTGAAATAACAAATAAAGTAGAAACTTATGTAGATCAAAAGGCAGAAGATAGCATTAAATATAATGATAGAAAAATAAAAATAATAAAGATAGAAAATAATGTAAGAGAGTTTTCAAAAGGAAGCATTCATGTTTGTTTTAAGTGTGAATTTGAAATGGAAAGGAAGCATAAAGAGGGATATTCATGGTTAGGAGGGGTACAGGGGTCTGTGGGGCTTGGGGATTTTCTGATTTATGAGGCAGAAGATGGAACGGAGAGAGAAGGGGATGAGAAATTTTAATTGAGGGATAGAATTGGGAATATGGAGTATAGTTTGTATTGATGAGTTGGTGGAGGGAAGGAGGGAGCCGCCTGACATGGTTTAGGAGTTAGTAAACAGGTGAAATAGGAAAGGAAATAAAAAGGACTGGAAATGGACTATGAGTTTAATATAATTATTTTGACATAGGTAAAAAGCCTGAATTAGAAGTTCGCTATTTAAAATGATGGATTGTTTAAGTAATAATAATAATGAAGGCTTCGTAAAATAAAAGATTTTTTCTCTTCATGCACATATGAATTAAGAAAAATGTTCGTAAATAAATAAGTAGGTCAAATAGTTAAAATAAAATCGATAAAATCAAGTTAAATAAATAAGCGTAATATATCGTAGTAAAGTAAGTTGTTTTTGAATATACGCAAGTTAATAAAAGTTGAATAAATAATGGATTGTAATATAATAAAAATAGTTTTTCTGAATACACGCAAAATAGATAAAGAAGTTAAAATAATGGTTTAAAAATAGTATCATAAAACTAATATTTAAAATGTTCATAAGGGTTTGAAAATAATATTTGAGATTAGATTAATATAAATAAATATAGAAACTGATGTTCACAATAGCTTAGAATAGTATTGTAAGATTAAATAAATATTTAGAATAATGTTCATAATGGTTTGAAATAAGATTGTAAGATTAGAATAATAAAAGTAAATATGTAAAGTAACATTCATGTGTATTTGAAAATAATATTGTAGGATTAGTGATAAATAATATAAACAATCTATGTTGTATTAAGAGTGTAAGTATTCGAAATTAAAGGGAATGAGGGTAGTATAGAAATGTTTTAGTTAAGAATAAATTTAAAGCTGTCGACTGGATAAATTTTAGTACACATAATGAATTGGCAGGGATCATTCTTCTTTTAAAATGCTCACTGGTGACAACCAGAGTAAGTCGTAAGTATCTTTTCAGGGGAGAATCCCCATATCTCGTACCTCGTTTTCCAAAGCGTAAGTCGGAAATGGATAGTTGAACATTCCTGCCATTCACAGCAACCTCTTCTTAGTCAAAGTCCGATCAAGAGAATCGGCAATCGTTTTCCAAAGCATAAGTCGAAAATGGACAGTTGAAAATTCCTGTCATTTGCAGCGACTTTTTCTTAGTCAAAGTCCGATCAAGAGAATCGGCAGCTGAAGCTTCATTTATAAAAGATCCCTGTGCCACAAAATTAGTTTGTCCTCGTGGTCAATATCCAGGACTCAGAACATTGTAAACAATGTTTCCAGCATCGAAAGAAGAAAAGTATCAATGGAGACTGCCCTTAGTATGGAAAGTAAAAGATATCAAAAAGCAAACTTAGAAAAAAATAATAAATTAAGAATTAAAGTTGTCAGAGATAAAATGGTAAAAAAAAATGATGCATTTTACTCTCAAACGGGGACGGTGTAATGTACCAATATTGAATATTGGCACATGATAATTTATCTAAAAAAAATTATTAAAATAACCTTTTGTAAAAGAAAACTTATTTAAAAGTTTAATAGTTTTTTATCATTAGTTTTTGAAATAAAAGTTAGAAAATAATTGATTAAAAGGGGGGAGAGGGAGTTTTGGTTAGAAAAGTTAAACTAAAAGTTTTATAAAAGGAAGTAGAGTTTATTATTATTAGTCAAAATATAATTTAAAGTTTAAAAAATACAAATCTCTTTTCATTCAAATTAAAGAAAAAGTAATCTCAAAACTAGTAATATATGTGCGATTGTAAATAAATAAAAATGTATGCGTAATAAATATTAAAATGAAATAAAAGAAGATTATCATTAAAAAACACGGCAATGGCTATTAATTAAAATTATATAAAACAACATGTATGCATGGCTATTACCAACTAAACAATCTTCCAACACACGTCAAAGGATTATCAATGGAATTTCGACAACAGATATTGTCGGAGGATATCGAAAAGAAAAACACTTTGCAGGTATAAATAGAAAAATTTTATCGGATAATCAGTTCAGTTCAAAAATTAATTGAGTCAGTTAAGTCAAGAGAGGACAATCAGTTGAGTTAATTGTATCCAGAAACAAAATGCAGTGCTGAGGAGCTTTTGGGAACACACATCTTTCTCCAGCCTTAGTCAAATAAGATCAGCAATATCTGCCCATGAAATAATGTCAGTGTAACAACTTGGAAATCTCCATCAGTATCTAATTGTCTCCAATAATAATAATAATCGCAAATAATAATGAAACTCATCAAGGAAACATCCCAGCCAGCTGGAAGTATTTGTAATGGAAACAGCAAACAAGAAGAAAACAAAGTTCTAAATCTACGATCAAAATCCTAGGTAAAACATTTGCTTATTTTCGTTTATACCATAATAGTCATTGCATTAATTTGTAAAGCCTCCAGAGACAAGTAATTTAAACTCTATAATCATGCATAAAATAAACTATTGATGTGCATGTTTGTGAATGCTATATGAGTTTATAAATGTCAAACATTATTTATGCTTTTCATAAGATATATATTATAGTGTGTTAATTTAAAATGTGCGTGTGTTATATTAGTTAAAAAATTATAAAGATGTTTAAATTTAGTAAATTAATGTCAGTTAATAAATTGTCTTAAAACTTAAACTCTATTTGTTGGACAATTCTTTTTATCAATTCTTTTACAAATCTTTTATCAATTCTTTTCACCACTAATTATGTACAATCTATTAGTGATTACAAACAACTGAGCTAGTCATGGATATTTAGGCATTGAGTTAGTAGCCATTGCTCAAAGCACATTATTTATTCATTCTTGGATAATTAACTGGCACCTGTGTTTACACGAACCAAAAAAAAGTGCTTTGAACTCTGGTGTTGAACCCAACAGTCGAGAAGAAATTATGTACTGGAAATGTAATGCTAGTTATATATTTTATAGCTATCATTTGGGCATACATACTCTCCGAGTATGTTCTTCTCTGCCTAAGAGACCGGTGTTTCGATAGACCTATTTCAAACCCGGTACAATATATATATATATTGAATGAAAAAAGAAATAAAAGTTAAAAATAAAATGGAAAGTGGATAGGGAATAGAAAGAAATGAAAGAGAAACAGATTTAATATTAAATTGAATATAAAATAAAGTAAATTGCTATGGAAGATTAAATTGTAAAATCAAAAATTTATCACCAATTTTCATTATCTAAGTCCAGCATATTATCATTACATTATTTGTTTTTTAAAGTGTCTCTTTATTTTTTGTTCCAGTCTTAAAGTCATAATTATATATTGTTTAAGATAACCCATCAATTGTTTTTTAAATGCTTTTATTGATTTTGGAAAATCTGTTTGTTTGTTTAATAACTTTTGATCTTTTTCATATTGAATAAAATTTTAAAATCGAAGTTTGCTTGAAAATTAATATATCACTAAGTTATATCATCCTAAATTGTTTAAAACACTTATTTTTTCAGTATGTCAAGTAGTTTGATCGATATAAAACAGACAGTGTGGAAAAATATGAAAAAATATTCAATAATTTTATGTTTTGCAGTTAACAATTATTCTTAGAATTTTCATTTGTTTTCAATAATGGTCACAAGAAATCAGTTTAAATTTTTTCACATTCAATTTAATAACATTTTTAAAACCATTTAAAACTTTTAATGTATATATTATATTTAGAATGTGTAAATAATTATATATGTATAATAAACCAGTAACTAAGTTTTCTATTTAAAACAGTTTTTATTTTTATTTTATAATTGTTTTATTTTTTTTTTTAAAAAAAGTAAACTAGCAAAATCACAACAATCTTTTGAAAAGTTAAAAAAACTCTCAAAATTTTTTTTTAGCATTTTTAAAAAAAACAACAACTGTTTTAACATGTTCACTATTCTTGACACCATATTGAATTTTTAAAAAACTGACTCAGTCACAATTTTTGTTAGAGCAAAAAGCTTTACATTGATCAAAACTAGAAAAGCTAAGGAAAGCAATAAGGCTAAAATAAATAGTGATAACTATTTAAAAAATAAGAAAAAGAAATTTCCATATTCAACATAATTATTATTTTATTGTTTGTTTGTAATTTCAAATTTATCATTAACTAAGTTTAAAGTACATCTTCATTGATAATTTCTTTGTATTCCTCACAAAATTATCTTTTAAATTATATATAATACTTCTTACCTGAGATAATCCATAGCTTCAGAATCTCCAAAATAAGTCACATATGAATTCTTCATTTTTATTTTGTACCCCAAAAGTGACAAATCTCAAAGGAATCTATAAGAAAAAGGTTCATCCTAATAAAAGATACAAAACAAATCATTTCCTGAAGATGGATATGCATTTGTCATCATAGCAATTGGCCTCTTGTCTATCTAAAGATAGAAATTGTAGGTTACTGTCTGTATTACTGATAAAATGAGTTTCATCCCTTCATTTTATATTTTTTGTGTACATCAGTGATGTGATGTTTATATTCTTTATGCATACCAGTGATGATATCTTGTTATATTTATTGTCCCACAGAGATATAATTCATTTGCATATACCTCATTTGCTAGCTATAGAATTGAAAATAATGTGATGCAAGATGTGGCAAAACTACTGACTCCACATGGGTACCAAGGCATAGGCAAAAATCAGAATTTGATTCTTTGTCTGCATACAATTTCATGTGGTATATGCATAACTATTGTGGTTATCTCCACACACACACCATTTGAAATCTTTTTTGTTGGTTTTAAGTGTTTATATTTTCACATGCCCAATAAATTTTGTGATTGCTTTGTCTACTACAAAATTTCAGTATATTTGATAATTAGTCCTAAAATTTACATTGCACTGCTCTATAATATTTTAATTTTATATATATAGACATTACTTTTTATATAAACAAAAAACTATAATTGAAAACACAAACACAGTAATATAAATATAAACATAGTAATAAATTATTAAATCTTTTGAGAATCATTATGTCTAGAAAATAAGATTGTCTAAACTTAGATCTGAGCCCCAAAATTACATGTTTAAATTTATATACATATAATAAAGAGCATAAATGATATATAATTTCTATATACTACACAGACACCAATACATACTACGTAAACATACCATTTATCAAAAAATTAAAAAAAAAAAATTTCAAATGTTTAAAAATAAAAAACTGTAATACTTATGACCCAATATTCTAATTCAGAGCCCCAAAATTATATAAACTACTTTTGTTGTATTTGAATACAAATGTTTAAATTTATAAATATAATAAATAGCATAAATGATATATACAAATGCAAACATACCATTTATTTATCAAATCATTTAAAAAAATTTACTATTCAAATAATTAAAAATAAAATTTTACTTATGACCCGATATTCTAATTACGTTTTGAAGGCCTTGAAATGCAAATTTTATTGGCACATTTTAAATCCATTTTTATAAGCTTTTTGGCCATTTAAAAATTTATGCCTTTATCTTCTCTATAAAAACTAGTAAACTTAGCAAAAAATAAAAAAATAAAATGAAAGTATAAATAAAATTATTCATAAAAAATTCATTTTTTTCCAGATTTCAACATAATGTATATCATTCAAAAGAGAATTGAAAAACACAACAAATACTATGATTTCTGTTGACATCATGCTTGTAGTTTTTATGTCATTGTAAAAAGAACACAAAATAATTTCAATTATGTGCCATCACAGTGCTGTGTTATCATTATAAACAGTGAAGTAGTTAAACTAAAAATAAAGCTATCAATTTAAATAGTAAACTTAGTTCTTGATTTATACATATATAATTATGTACACATATTAAATATATATATCTTTAGTATATACATATTTTTTGTATATAAGTCATTAGATATTTAATTAACCGTTTTTTATTAAAAAAATTTATTTTTTATACAATGCTTACATAACACCCCATCAACATATCAATTTCAATTGCTCCTGAAATCTTCTTCAGAACTATAAAACATATGTACATATATATGTAAATATATAATATACAAATTATATAAAATATACTAATTATATAAAAACCTATACATATATATATATATTTATAAAAAATACACAAGCATATACTTAGATATCCTTTTAAGTACATAAATACAAATAAAATAAAACCCTCAAACATTTTAATTTTAATCTTTTCTCTTTTCTTTTATTAAAATTTTTTAAAATTTTCCTATACATTATATATATATATATATTTAATTATTATCCTTTATTTTTTATTTTTTCCATATATTTTTTTTACTGTATTCTCATGCTATCATTTTATATCCTTCAAATATTACACTTATTTTAATTATTTTTCTTTTGTTACCCTTATTCTTTATTTTATTTTTTCTTTGTAATTCATCTTTATAACCATATATCCTACCCCCATAATTTATAGTTAAATACTACACTTATAATATATTAACACTATCTTATCTATGTGCAATTCTTACCTATTTTATTCCTTTTTATTTTATTTTTTATTTTCTATTTTATACCTACTTAAAACTTTTAATTTTTTTACTTTATATATCCCCTATACATCTTATATATATAAAACCCTAATCTTTAAAGTCTTCAAAATATTCTACACTTAAATCTATTATATAAAACCACTTCCTGTAAAACCTTGTTTAATTCCTATTTATTTTCTTTATTTTATTATAATAATAATAATAATAATAATGATGATGATGATGATGATGATGATGATGATGATGATGATAATAATAATAATAATAATAATAATAATAATAATAATAATAATAATAATAATAATAATAATAATTCAATTCAATTCATTTATTTACCGTACAAAACTACAGCATAAAGCCAATTACAGTATTGCACCATAACAAATATATAAATACATAAATGAGTTTAAATGACAAATTATTAATATAATTATGTGCCATATTTCAATAAAAGATAATTAACACATTTAAAAATCTAAAGTAAAATTAAATATCAGCATATAAACAATTATTATTAAGACATTAATAGTAACAAATAAATAAAAGGGATAAATATAAAGCACATAACAAAATAAAAAAAACAAAAAACAATTTAATATATATATATAAACAAAATCAAGTTAAACCAATCAAATCTGACATTTAAATTTAATAGCATTACAAAATTGATTATAATCTAAATTGAAGTAATTAATATTGCTACAAATCTGATTATATAAAGATGGAAGCCTAAACAAAGGAGAAAATCTAAGAACATTGGAATGACAAGTTTTAATGTAACAAACAGAAGCAGACCGAGTATCATGCACATGAGATCTAATTATAACAGTAGAAATTGTATTAGATAAAAGAACTATTTTATTAACAAGTTTATAAAGATATTTAATATCTCTATATTGTCTTCTAGAAGAAAGATGAACAGTTTTATTTCCCAAAGAAACATATTTAGAAAACTTATTATACACTGATTGTAATAAATTACACCCCTGTTTAGAGCTAGGATTCCAAATGACTGAACAATATTCAATGATGGGAAGAACCAATGATAAAAATAATTTAAATTTTGTATCACCATTGAAATGATAACCAAACCTTAGAATAGTACCTATAATTTTTAAAGCCTTACCAATAATCATTTCCAAATGAGGAAGAAAGGATCCATTACTAGAAAATATAACTCCCAAATCTTTTTGGGATTCAACAGAAAAAATTTTGTGAGAATTAATAAAATAAGAAAAATGAAAAACTTCAGATTTTTTAGAATACGAGACTAAGAAACATTTACTGAAATTAACAGTCATATTATTTAGATCACACCAAGCACTAAAATTATCTATATCATTTTGAAGAAGAGTGCAATCAAACACAATAATAATAATAATAATAATAATAATAATAATAATAATAATAATAATAATAATAATAATAATAATAATAATAATAATAATAATAATAATAATAATAATAATAATAATAATAATAATAATAATAATAATAATAATAATAATAATAATAATAATAATAATAATAATAATAATAATAATAATAATAATAATAATAATAATAATAATAATAATAATAATAATAATAATAATAATCATCTTCTTAACTAACTCTAACACCTAATTTTATCTTTTTTAATCTTCTTTATTTTCCACCTATTTTCTTTTACGGTCAAACAGTTTTTCAATTTATTTTACATTTAAATCTATAGCTTCCATACTTTAGCTCCCTCTATTGCTTTTCTTTCTAATTAATTTTTTACCTTAACTTTAATTTTATTCTTATACTTTTATTATAATAACTTTTATATTAAAATTTTCCTCAATCCCAAATTTTTATTCATTGTGGGCTTAATTCTATTCATATAAATAGCTTCTTTAATCTTTATTTTCATCCTATTTTCTGGAAAATATAACATTTTAATACACTCTTTATCAAACTCATGTCCTATCTCCAATCTCTGCATATATATTGGTGAATTCCTATCATATTTATGGTGTATCAATCTCCTATAAGTTGAATTCTTAGTTTCTCCTACATAATTCATTACCTCTTTATTTTTAACTTTACAATCCTTACAATTAATTTCATAAACTCCATTAACTTTAAGTAATAATGTTTTAAAATAACATTAAGGTTATTCTTAATAAATATACATATGGCAGTGTTATAATAATAATATGCATAGAAACAGAAATGACATTTTTAATTAGTTCCCAACTCAGTGAGCAAGGGTGTTAAAACAAATAATTTGAAGTAATTAAAATATCCCTGAAGTATTTGGGATTTAAAAAACTAATATAAAATATAGGCTCACAGAGTTGAATTGATTTGGCATATAAATTACATATTTAATAAAAGTAAACAGCAAATAATTACAATAATAAAATTCTACTGCACTAAATAAAAAATATAGGATTTAAAGCATGAGAGAGAGAGAGAGAGATGGGAGCATTTACATATAGATTTGATAAGAATATGATTACAATTACATGGCAGAGATTATATATAAACATTTATATATATATATATATATATGATCATTAGATGGAGCTTTATCAATAGCTCTAATCAAGCTTTGTTTACATAAGTGTTGAAAGAAGTAGAATTTAAAATCTCTATCGTGTATCCCCACCTCCAGACCAGCTGGTTTCGAGCTTATTGGCTCACATCAGTGAAAGGCTGGGAGACTAGATACTAGATCTAAATACCAACTCTAGTCAACACTTATCAAACACATTTTTATACATTTGACAGCATGAATTTATCAGACATGTAAATGTCTTCAAATCCAGCTTAACAAACTATATAGCTATATAGGTCTGAAATCAGTTCAGTTTCACCATATAGTAAAAGCCTCTGCAATATATAGCATTGTAAAAACCTTCAAAGGTACACTTATAATAATTAAAACAAGTTATAAATTTCATAACTTGCCTTTAAGCTTGCATTTTATGATCACTAGATGGAGCTTTACCAATATCTTTAATCAAGCTTTATTTATATAAGTGCCAAAAGAGATAGAATTCAAAATCTCTATCATGTATTCCCACCTTTAGACCAGCTGGTTTCGAGCTTATTGGCTCACATCAGTGAAAGGCTTGGAGACTAGAAACTAGATCTAAATACCAACTCTAAAGTCAGCACTTACCAAACACATGCGTATCAATTTGAAAGCATGAATTTATCAGATATGTAAATGTTTTCAAATCCTGCTTAACAAAGTATATATATATATATAGGCATCCACAAACAACTATATATATATATAGGCAAGCACAAACAACTTTACATAGATATTGGACTGTTACCTTGGCTTTCTCTGGGTCAATGGCTGGATGGTTCATTCTCTGGGCTTCGGTTTATGGGGATCAGTTTGGTGGTCAGCAATCTTAGTCATTACCACTTCTTCATTGGTGACAGCATTCTCCCTTGGCAGGAGCTTTGTGGTGGCATTCTGGAAACAGTCCTGAGAGGCACAGAAAAGATGGTTCAGTTTCCTACTCAACTGGCGTTCTGGAATCACTTATCACTCTAGATTCTTTTCTTGTTGTTTTTGTTGAGAAAGAAGAAATGGAAAAGAGCAAACAGCAAAAAGAGGAAAGAGAATCCTTATCACCAATCTGCTCTATTTATACCCACAAACTATTACAGGAATGCTCTGTTCATTGGCCCAGAGGCAGATAAGACAATTAATAAAATCTTTGTCAAAATACAGCTCATTCTTAATTAAAAGTAAGATATAAGAAGCTGATAAGGTTCAAATCACATTCCAGCCTGAAAGAATTTAAAAATAAAAATAAATGAAATAAAGAACTTTCATTATTGAAATATTTTTAGTTAAAATGATTAAATTATCAGAACATGGTAAGCTATCTTGTGAACCACTAAACATCATATGATCACCATACCAAAGACATCAAAATGTATGGGTACTGATCTGAGTTCAGACCCATATGATTATATAAGCTAATGAGCTTAGATTTAAAATATTGTGTTTTCAATTTGATTCTCATAGTTTTGTAGTTAACTAGAGATAAAATATGGCTACTAGGGGGGTGGGTGGGTGCATTAGATCCTAAGATCTAGATGCAGTGTTCTCATATCTAAGGTTTCTCACTGATGAAGGCCACAAGCCAGAAACTAGTCTGAGAATGTTGAATAAGTAAGCACTAGATAAGGATTTTATACACAAACCTTCTGTAATCCATTGATTACTCTGGCTTGCACTGAATGGCACTACTGTATGGAGAGTTTTGCCTATTTTAAGCTATCTTGTGATGAGAACAAGGTTTAAAGTTTATATCTGTGCTAGAGATAATCTCTAGTTTCAATAATGATTAGTAATAATCATTATTGCATTTATTTGAAATGGATGGCATCAAAGTTATGAGTGGAGGAAGTTTGACAATGGTAAATGAAAATGTAACAAAATGTAACAACAACTCTTTAAAAAGCCATGTGTGCTTATTAATAATATCAATGGAAAATAAAATTTGATGTATCATTTTATAAAGATGTAATATGAGGGCACTCACTTATCTTAGAGGAAGAATCTTGCAAAAAAATGAATGATCTAATAAATAATGGGAAATATGGATCCTATACTACCAGAATTAAGATGTGCATTGGATTGATAAAGATCAATATTGTTTCCATATGGCAGATAAATATTTGACAATGGCAATGGAAAATTGGCAGGCAAAAAAAATCTATAGTTGTTAGCATCAGCCTAGTTATAAGACTGTTGTGGGTAAAGAAAGATTAAGGAACCTAATTTTCAGCTTCAGTCCTCTAGAAATAAATATGTAGATTCTGCAAAAAAAAATAATGAAAGAAGAAAATAAATTTTTTGAGAGTTAGGTCATTATACACACCTAGGAAGAAAATGTTGCAGGCCTTCCTCAGTTATTATCCAACAACCTCTTCAAAATTAAAACTTGAAATCTAAGTTGATTAAGAAGGTTTGAAAATTGAAGATGTTGAAAATATTGGTGACAAAATTAGTTGATATTAATGGTGCTAGATAGTTAGATAATGGGACTTCAAAAGATTAACAAGGAGCAGCAATTAGTTTTGGTTTCAATAGAAAATTAGGACAAAAAGTTGCAAGCAATACAGGTAAGATCAAAACCAAGATGATGCAATATTAATAATAGAAAATGAATATGATTTATAATTGATGTTAAATGAATTTGATGAATTTTTTGAGTAAAAGGAATTAATAAGAAAAGACTGGTAATGATAGTGAAAGAAATTAGATAGCAATCATGGGGATAGAAAAAAAATCTAAACCACATTTTTTATTTGTGAAGTGTAATATTAATAGGAAAAAGTCAAAGGTAATGACAGTGAAAAAATAAGATGGCCATCAAGAGGATAGGAAAAAAAAAAAACTAAACCATATCTTTGCTGCTATTTGGGGAGATTAACAATAACAGATGGAAGAAAGATACAAGTACTATAATTGCACAAACTGAACAAGTTTTTGACAAAAAAATGAAAATTATTAAAATTTAAAAAATATGGCCTTTTATGTTTAAAAGTACTTGAATAAAAGTTATATTTAGATTATGGCCTTTTATGTGTATAGTGCTTGTATTTGAAAAAGACAACACAACAATAAACAAAAAATAAAAAATAGAAAAAAAACAAAAAACAAATTACCAATTTTTGAGATGGTGTTAGCATCATATAAAGATATTTTGGATGGATAGAATAAAAAGTGAGAGGTTTTGGCTTTGATTGGAGAAGATAAGATGTATTCTTGTGGTCATTGCTGAAGAAGAAAAAGTATGATTGATCACTTGGTGAGACATTCATCAAGTTGTTGCTAAAGGAAATAATAGAAAGAAGAAAACCTAAGGAAAAATTCTGAATGGAAAAAAGAGAAAGTAAATATATGGGTTTATCATGTTTATTAAAGATTTGGAATAGAGAGATGACTAAATAATTTTCCATCATCTAATATGAGTATTGAATGTCATTAGAAGCATTTAACTTTATTTAAATATTCCAAATACATTTAGCTGTTAGTAATAGCACATAAAGCATCACAATATTTTGAGAGATATTATTCTCCCCTCTTTTTCAGGTGTTGCTGGCCTGACCAGTGACAGTACTAGCATGGAATTTGAACCTGAACCCTTAAATTCTTGAGTATTGAATTTTAAGGTAATGCTCTAACCAATTGAACCATCTTGCCAAAGGCAACAGTTAGTAGAAATCTCATACTTATCTATGAGGTTCCTCCTGATTTCTCCATTTTTTCCTAATAGCAAAGTTGATTAGTGGTTTCCATACATTATGCATAGTCACACTAAGTTCATTTATGGGATTTTTTGCCATTGTCATGTGAGCAACTTCTTTAATTTTCTTCTCTCTACCCTTTCTTCCCTGTCCAATATTTTTGTGTTTCTCAATTGAACATATGTTTATTGGCACATACATGGTCTGCTACCTTAGACACATTCTGTTTTCTCTCTTCTAATCATCAGTTGGTTTTTGCAAGTGCTTTTCAATGGGATGACTGGTCTTACCAATATATATTCTTTCACATTCACATGGTATTTCATAGATGAGGTTTTTTCTTTTCAGCATTTCAAGTTTAGGCTTTGTAGAAGTTAGAAGTAGTCATAGTTGTGGTATGGCTCTGGAAAGCTGTTCTGATGTTATATTGATTGCAGATTTCCCATAATTTGTTTGCTATTTTTGGAATGTATGGTTACACTACAATACCAGTAATTGTTTTTTCTCTTGATGGTTCTTTTTGTTGTCTATTTAACATTTTCTTAATAACAGCTGTTAGATGACAATTTTTTAAAAGAGTTTGTTCTATATAGATCTTTTTTCCAAATCACTGGTTTCTGAACAAACTTCTTTTGCCCAGTTCCATAGTAACAGTATAACTCCATGTTTTGTATTTCTGGTGTGATTGGATGTATAGGCTAGGTATTTTACTGCATGCATAGGTTTTCAGTAAACTGTAATTTTGATTTTGCCATGAGAGAGTCTTGTCACAAGAACATCTAAGAATGCCAGTTTTTGTTCTTGTCTTGGTTCTATTGTGAATTTAATTGAAGGGGATATGTTATTGATGTGTTTCCAGAAGGTTTGTAGCAGTGCTTCAGAACCTGACCATAAAACAAGGGGTATCATTTACATAGTGAAGCTAAGCTTTAGGGGCTATGGTTTCAAGTTCTTCCATGTAAATATTGCTAATCAGGGGAGACAATGGTAAGCACATCTCGAAATGTTGTGCATATACTAACCTGTTTGATGTGCTATTACTAACAGTTGAATGTATTTGGAATATTTAAATAAAGTTCAATTTTTCTAATGACATTCAATACTCATATTAGATGATGGAAATAGTCCAATATAAAAATACATGTAAAACACTATCATTACAAACTTTTAGAAAAAGACTACAGAACTAGTTTGTCCACCAACTTATGAGTTGATGAGTGAAGCATGAAAGCTCATTGTTATAAGAAAATTGTTATTTTAAAAAGCTAAAAACATAATAAAATAAATTGTAATAAAAGTATATTCTATCATACATAAATTAAATTTAATGAAATAAATCACTAACATATCTAAATAGTATATATACATTGAAAAATTATCAAATTTATTTTATGTTGTCATTACTAGATGGCAGTAGTCATCATATAAAAAAAATGAAAAATTTAAAGCTAAGTATTAGCATTTAAAACATATATTAAAAAGTTAAAGGAATAATGAGGCAAAGAGCACTCACGCATTTAAATAAATTACAATAGAGAGAGCGGATACTAGTTTTATATTATATTATAAAGTAATTAAAAAGGGTGCTAATGCTATATACTTGCCAATAATTAATCCCATTCTTATACTTCATAATAAATTATTAAAATTGTACAATAATAATAATAAAAGAAATTTTAAATATTAATAAAATAGCAGTCGGCTACGTTCATTTTGAAATATTTAATAGACACTATATATATTAAGCTTTTTCTTTTTTTTAAAAAATAGACATAATTGTTTCTTATTTTATAAATTTCAAAAACGATCTACTCTCATTCAGGGGCGTTATGCTTATTACGCTGAACGTCTAATATCATAATCCTTCTAGTAATAATTAAACTACACATCTGGTTCATTTAGCCGGTGACTGCGCAAGATTTTTATTTTTTCATTTCACTATTAATCATAATTATTAATCAAATCTCGACTAACAATTCAAAGCTTCCTTTTTACATTTGACACTCGGCAACAATTTGTAATTATTTTAGCCACTATACATTTATGTACTTCAAAGTAGCAAAATAAGTATTGACAAAAAAAAAACAAACAATTATATTCCTAATAAAGATAAAATAAAATGTAATTAACGTTCATAAAGAGAGAAAGAGAGAGAGGGGAGGGAAAATCAATTTTACTTTCAAATAGGCAAGATTAAAAAAAAAAAAGAGACAAAATTAATTGTTAAATATATAGATAATAAATTAATATTAATATTCATATATAACCGAGTACAAAAAATATATTTTATATTTGTATTTATTACAAATTTATATGGAAAAATGGCATAATGGATTTTCTTTATTTTCATTTTTGATAATATATGGATAAAAACAAATCAATTTGTCTATTGACATAAACTTAAGCCATTGCGATAGTTCGATTTCTCTTTTAAATTCTAAATAATTTAACAGAGAAATAATTTTATTGTAGTAATAATTAAAAATGAAAGGCATTCTTTAATGACATGGAATGAAGTTATTTTTCATTATGATTTTAGGAATGTAGGATGTTGAAAACGGATTATAATAAATTGTATAAAGAGTGAGAAAATTTTAAAAGAAAACAGGGTCTGGCCAACAATTTTGGTGTAGATTGGAAAATCTTATTTAAAATAATATCCCGAACAAAATAATAAAAAATATGTATTAAAACAATATAATTTCTCATTTTAACACCCATTTAAATTTGGTAGTTCGCATGCCACCTCGCTTATACAAGTCCAACATGTAAAAAAGAGATTTTAAAATTTTTTGAATATTTTTTATAATGCAATTGAGAAATATGAGGATAAAATAGTGGAACTGCCAACACAGTTTTTATTAAAAGGAGACAGCAGAAAAAAAAAAAAACGAATCAAGATTTGAAAAATAATGAAATAAAAAGTATATGAATTTATTGAGGTATATAATAGTTTGGAAGGAAAAAATGTTTAATTTACATCATATTGAAAATCACCTTATATATTTTATACTTTTTATTATTATTATCTTGTTTAAGTTTTATATTATTTTTTTATTTCAGTATTTTCTGTGTTTAAATAATAATAATTACAAATCGTCCCCTTTTTTGTTTATATTAATATTAATGGATAATTTTATTTCAATGGTTTTTTTCCCATATGTCAACTATTTTATATTTTATTCATCTTCAGTAAATCAAAATATATATTCACCTTTTTTAAAGACATAGACATATATTAAATTATTGAATTTTTATAAATTATAAATGAGAATAAAAGAATTTAATAAATTATACATAATATTGCAAGAATGTAATAAATTCCATATTAATAATATATTTTCTAGTAACAAATTCATGAAATTTTTATATTTTTTATATACTTTCTTTGCTGCTTCTGTTTATTCACCATACGGTTTCTTATTTTTAAAATATTAATGTACTAATTACTATGTGCAAATACAAAATATATTTTTTCCCCTTAAATATATCTATATTTATAAACACATACATGAGCTGAACCTCTACTGTTGAAATATGTAGAATGATTTTCAAATGGGAAGGCTAATTGGGGATACTCAAATAACAATACTATTTTATAGCATAAGAGTTTGACTTCTAAGGCAGTATGTAATTTGCTTATATTGAATATTTTTTATATATGTAAATACAGGATTTGAACTCAGGATTTTTGTCTATTTACCCATCATTCTTTCTTAAGCAACTGATGCCTATGCCCACACATATGCTAAAAAAAATCACAATTTCCAAAATATGTATTTCATGCAGAACCAGCACTCATCAGTTGGGGCAGATCATAATCTCTTACACATATATACAATCAGTGCTCCTTTTATATTAAGATAACAATTCCTCAAACTTTAATGGACAGGCTGCAATATTTTCACTCTTTTAACTATTCACCCATTCATTTTCATTGAAAAACCAATGAGGAAATGTTCAAAACCTTTGTTGGATTTTATATTATAGGCATATCTATGTAGACATTATGTCAAACTCAACCCTTCTTATTATCAGACCATTACATATATATTAATAGAAAAGGGTTGGACTGAGTAAAAATTCATCCTATATTTCTCCTATTAATATATATATATGTTGATACGAAAATTTACATGGGTTCCATATATAAAAGACATATTTTGCAGGTTCATCCATGTTAAAATATTTTAAAATACTGATATTTCGACTTGGTAACACAAGTCATCCACTGAGTAATAAGAACTCAGTGGATGACTTGTGTTACCAAGTCAAAATGTCAGTATTTTAAAATATTTTAACATGGATGAACCTGCAAAATATGTCTTTTATATATATTGTGCCCTTTTCTTTAGGTCAGAATAACATTATAATATCAATTTACTAAAAACTTTTACATTTAGGATATGTTCTCTTGATACAATGATTATATTATGTTGACAATCTTTTTAAAAGTTCAATTAAAGCAAGATAAAGATATTTAATGCCTAAAATTGTGCTAAATAAATTTAAAACAGTTAAATAAAGCTAAATGCATTAATTGTATATGGTTGGGAAAGCTGACCATAATAAATAATGTAGCAATAAATCTTTAAAATATGTATTAAAAGTTGAATTTTAATAGCAATAACCTGTAATTAAATAAATATTATATTTTACAGTATAAATTATATTTAATAGTTATATTTAATATTATATGTTTTAAAAGTAGTCTTTGTGGTAGGGAAATTTATATTTAATTTTATGGTTTCAAAATTATTATTCCAAAATTATATTATTATATTATTTCTTTAATATAATAATTGTTGCAATTAAATATTTAATATTCTCAGACAGAATTTGATACAGTCTGTTTTGGTTGTAAGTCATGTGACATGTATACAGTTATACATGTTGTGTTAACAAAGTTTCAAAAATTACTTTAAAAATTACACTATAGAATTGAAGATATTTATTTATCTATCACAAGAGAAAATATTAAAATTAGTTGTCGTAAAATGTTTAAATAGTTTTTAAGAAACAAATGTAGTTAGTAAAAATTAAATATTTTGTTTTAAAGAAAATAGATACATTAAAAATAAAAGATGGAATAAATTGATAAAATATTGTTTTTAAAAGTCATTTTAAAGTGTTTAGTTATTTTTTAATAAAGTATAAATTGATTTAAAATTAATATCTTAAGTAATATTTTTAAAATAAGAATGAGTCATAATTTTATTTTTGATTTGAATTATGTAATATCAAAGTTATATGTAAATTAAGATGTCAGGTAAAAGTGTAATCCACCAATTAAATGATGTATTTATTTGGGTATAAATATCTATGCACAATTATTTTCAACATGCTTTTTTAAAAATTTTTTGCTTCTATTTAAATTTTTGTTTTCTATTTTAAAAATCTGCTTCTGTAAATTTTAATCAGCTTAAAGTTTGTCAATTTAGTGCTATAATAGCTCTCTAATAATTCATTTGCAACTAAAAAGTATACCAATTTAATTATTTTTGCAAAGAGAATATTATAAACAAAGTATAAAAATTATTATCTAAATTATGCAGTGCTAGAAAGCTAAATTCCCTTACTGGACTTTTTGTCGAAACTTAATTAAACGTCGCATTAAAACATGGAAGTACCAGGAAAAATACTAAATTATTTAAAAGGATTTTGAAAATAAAAATTATTCTTAGAATTATAATATTAGTAATTTTAATGGAAATAATTATTTTATTCGCTAAAATTATATATTGGACATTATACGGAGAACTGAACATGAAGGCTAATTGGAAATTTAAATTAGCTACACATTTTCTTTTGAAAAAAAGTCGTATTAGAAACTGAAAAAATAATACGATAAAACTTTTAAAAAATCTTTCAATAAGAGGAAAGTAAAATTATGTTAAGATAAAAATGCAGGAATGTTTATCTTTTTAAAGAGAACATTATTAATAATTTTAAAACTGTCATAAACTAATGGTGAAATAAAGACAGTTATTTTGAAAAAAACATATGTAATACATCTATACTATCTTAAAAGACTACATGCGTTATTATAATTTTTTTTGGAAAAAAAAACCGATAATTGGAACTAATAATAGAAATAAATATACTTGGATAAGTAATGATAAATTATCCTGACAAATAAACCTTAGATATGATAAAATTATGAATAACAAGAAATTATTGAATTCATGGAAATATTTAAAAAAATGCACAAAAATCATATCTGGATATCTGAATTCATGTCACCATGTCGAGGACACTACAAGCTGGTATAGGCTCCTAAGGAAGGAAGCTTCAAAGTGTTATTTTCAAATATTATAGGTTTAAATTATTTCAATAATCATTGTTCTGAATAGTAGAGACAATGAACTATTATTTTATAAATTTTTCAGAACAGATCAATGATTATTTTCATCAATAATTTTAGATTTTAGATGTCGACTTTTTTTATTTTTTATTATCATTTATTTGAAACTTTGTTCATGTTTGGAAGAAGTCTACACATGCATCATTTTTCAGGGAAGAGAATTTTTGTTTTTCATCATCAAGCGTTTGAACAAAAAAGCATAGCAACAAGGGTTGGAAGTTTCAATCGCTCCTCAAGAGTTTTTAAAAAAAAACTTCAAGGAAATAAAACATTTTTTATTATTTTTTTTATTTTGTGTAAAGAACATTCAACATAGAAGTTATACATAAATATGTCTTTGATTCATTTTTTAAAATTAACCCTAGTATTAATTATAGTGTTATTTAATAATTAGAATAGGTTAGATACATAAAGGATTAATTATTCACTAATAATATTGTAATTTTATAAAAGATATTTTGATAATTTTAAGTAAGTTAATCTTTTAAGTATGATAGTATGAATGTATGTTATACTATGCAATGTTTATTTTTAAAAATTGTGAACCAGAAGACATCATATAAGTGGTTGACAAATAGATATCATTTAGGTAATGGTTGTAGATATTGATATTTTTATGATGTATTTTTCTTTTGTAGATTATCAACGAATTATAATGTTGAAGTATGAATGTATGGGTTATGTGTGAATGCATTTATACACACATAAAACTTATAAAAATCAGAATTTATTTATTATAAAGATTTGCATACTTTTATTCCATATTACTGGGATAATATAACTTGATAATGAATAATTATATAATTCTTTTATAAAGAACTTTAGTATTTCTTAGATAATTAAAGTATGGATAATAGTCATTTATATTTCATTCAACAATATTTTATAAGAAAGTAAAATAACCTTTTCTTGTTGATCAGTTGAGATCGTTATATTTACAGGTGAATTTTATTTGTTATTTTGATTATGTTGTTAGTATCCTTGTCAATGTAGATCGATAAATCTATAGGAAAATTTATACAAGGTAGTGATTTGATAGTAATTTAAATAAACTTTATGATCTTATTAATTATGCAGGTACAGATAAAACAGTTCTGTAGCTTGTATATTTTCTGAGGGCAGTGTTTATTTTATATTAAATATTGATGTTCCAGAAAGCTGAAGTAATAGCTTTGACATCGTTGTTAGTAGTGGAGGTCATGAGACAGATAAGTCATGCCTCTATTTTATTGATACATTGTACCATGATGACTATCTAATATATGTACTATTGAGTTGAGATTTTAGTTTTTCTCTATACCTATGCATCTGTTCGCTATCACGATTTTCTAAAGCATTACATTGTACAGTATTGTATTTTAAATGGAAATGATAGATAATTTAGAATTTAAGGATTGTTATTTGAAATGAATAAGATAGGTTTGCCTACTTAGGAGGATGATAAGAATAAATGCAAATGGAATTAAGAATCAAACAGAATTAAACATAAAGAATCATAGAATATGTTCTATATTTTATTTTTTGAAATAAAATAAATTTCATGAAAGTATGTAAATGATAAATGAAGTTGTTCTCGAATTTTGAATAACTTTAAGTATTCTAAAACTTATAGGTATTGTGTATTTTTTAATGGATAGTGTATTAAAACAAAACAGTATAAGATAAAGCAGAGCTATATTTCATAGTTATATTTAATGATTAAGAAATACATCAATGCTTGCAACTATTTCATATTAGATCAATACTAAGTAAGAGACATTGTGTATGACAAGTTGATTATCAATTGTGTCCACTCATTTTGTTAATGAACCAAAATGAATATGTTTTTGTTTGACAGTAACAACATTGCAATAAGAAACTATTTAGTGATTGAGAATAAATTACGAGATACATATTCGAATTGTTATTTTTGTATTTTGTTTTATGCTTCATAACTAATGTATGTTTAAAGGAAGCATATCGAAATGATACTAAATGATAAATAATATTTAAAAGTTATGTAGATTAATTTTTTCATTATTATAAAATTCTGATGAAGATGGAAATAGACAAATTATTTTAAAAGTCGGAGTGAAGACTTAATTTATATTTTATTTTTATTATTTTACTATGAGTAACAAAATTGTAATGGTACAAGATTTATTTGAAAACTGTAAATATTGTAAATAGATCATTGTTTATTTTATTGTAATAAAATTTTGTTAAATTTGTTTTTTTTTTCAAAATTTGTGTGTTAAATTGATTTCTTTCCCACTCTGCAAACATTACACAGAATTATAATGCTATCCGTTGCCACACATATATTTTTCAGATTATAAGTTACTACCACTTATTTATTATGATATCATATGAAAGATAAAAGATTGTTATATTATTTCTTTATTGCTATTATTGTTAATAAGAATTATAATGGGGGAAAAGATAAGTAAGATTAAACCATACAATGAAGATTATTATTATTATTATTATTATTATTATTATTATTATTATTATTATTATTATTATTATTATTATTATTATTATTATTATTATTATTATTATTATTATTATTATTATTATTATTATTATTATTATTATTATTATTATTATTATTATTATTATTATTATTATTATTATTATTATTATTATTATTATTATTATTATTATTATTATTATTATTATTATTATTATTATTATTAGTAGTAGTAGTAGTAGTAGTAGTAGTAGTTAGGTGTTAGGTGTGGTTGAGTATGATATTAAATCTCTTATCATGCTTTATTACAGTAATTTTGATTGACTTAAATTAGTTTAAGAACCGGAGATTTATTTTAGCTAAATTATTTTAAATAAAAAGATTAATAATTATTTACTAGTGTAATCTTAATGATTAGTTATTACTGAAGTTGTAAGAATGCTATAGATTTATTATTTGAGATAGTAATAGGGGGAATAGTGTTCTTATGCCATTGAGGTAGTATCCTGTGGGATATTGGCTCAATTAATTCTTTTTTACCACTTGTATCTCACTTCCAAGTCTCATGATTTTAATAAATATTTATTTATTTATTTTATAAACCAAACCATATGATTATTTTATTAATTTGAGCTAGTAGTATAATTAATATTAATGTAGAATATTTTTATTGTCAATTATATGCATTTTAGCTGAGCATAATCATTATCTGAGCTAGACCCATTTTTATGATATATTATATTTCTCGGAAGTGAGGGTACAATATATATATGTAATGGTCCAATAATAAGAGTGGTTAGATTGACATAATGTGAACATGGGTATGCCTATAATATCAAATCTAACAAAAGCTTTGAGCATTTCATCATTGGTTTTTTAATGAAAATGAATGGGTAAATAGTTGGGAGAAAAGATTGAAGTCTGTTCTTTAAAGTTTATAAAATTATTATAAAACGAGTACTGATTGTATATATGTGTGGGAGGTTATGATCTGGTCTAACTAATGAGGGCTGGTTCTGCATGAAATACAAATATTGGAGATTATGTATCTTTTTTGCATGGGTGTGGTCATGTGTATCAGTTACTTGAGATAGAGTGGAGGATGAATAGACTGACAAATCCTGAGTTCAAATCCTTCTATTTACATATATAAGAGGTTGTCTTGTTAATGATAGGTACTGTGCTCAATAATTTCTTTTTTGTCACCTTTGTTTATTCCTTCTCTCATTATTTTTTATTTTTCCTTTTTTTTTAAATCTTAAAATATTAGATTGATGTAAGCCCTGGTCATTTTGAGCTTCTCCTGTCTTCAGTCATCTCTTTACATAAATTGTGGCAATGAAATCATGTGTTTCTGCAACTACAGTTTCATTCTTTAATTATAACAATAGTAGTTCTGATTCAAACCTTTTTTGAGTTTGTATGCAAGTATGTATAAGTTCAAAAAGTATATGAGTCCTTCAGTAGATGAAAAAGCAGCATTAATAGACTCTAGATGCAATGCTTACAAAAAGTATATAGTCAATAATGAGTCACTTTAGGCATAGATTTAAAAACATGAGTTTTATTTGGGCAGAATTATTTTGATATTATTTTGAATTACACAAATGGGAGTAAAACACAAAAAAGTGATCTAATATGGTTATTCTTTTAAAAGTTGGATAGGGTGAATACTGTGAATTATTCATTTATGCAGGAGAAATATTCAGGAATGATAATGGGAACAAAGATAAGATAATGGTGATAATACAATTCTTACCATTATTATTCATTTTTTCAAAATAGAAAAGTACATAAATTTTGCTTAATGCAAATTCTTCCAGATCTGAACATAGGATATAGTTTAGAACTAAATGTCAAAGTTTAAGAATGATATAGCTGCTTTTAAATGAAGCTTGTCTATTTAACAAGTAGATGTTTATAAATCTTTTATGGAGGATAAATTTATTGTGTAAAATAAGATTGCACCATGTTGGATTTATTGTAAAATATGATTTAACAGTTGTATTTATATATTGGACTATTCCCATCATCTGAATATTGAATGATTTTAGAAAAACTAACTTCAGGAAAACAATATGATTTGATAGTATTTATTCTTGTAAGTCTTAGATTTATTAACAAAAGGCTAATAACTCTAATATTAAAAATTTATTTTCATAATGGCACTTGTTGGCATTTTTTTATAATTTTTTTATGTATTGATATTATATTGTCTTACATAATTTAGTTAAGTGGATTGTGACTCTAGCTTTGTAATTCTGGTATTCAAACCCCTTAAACTAAGATGGAATAAAACATTCAGTTTATTTTAATGTTACACTCAGAAAGTACAGAAAAAAAGTTCATTTCTTGTTGGAAAATATTATAAATCAATGTCAGTTAAATACAATTTCTTTTGGAGATTTTAATGTACACAAATATATTAAATGTGAACTATGAATGGTATCGAGTCTCTAAGGTTTAATAGTTTACATAACATGAGAAGTGATTAACCACAAATATTTTGTTAGATATAAAAATTGCTATTTAAAAACTTGAATATATCTATGTTCAAAATAATGAAATATTATGGATTATTTCATAGTTAGATGACAATATATAAAAAAGTAAACATTACACGATTGCTTATAGTTTCAGAATATTCCAAATATATCAATAAAAATGGATATCCATTTTTTAGAAACAATTTGTATTCATGCTAAGATTCAACTAGTTTATCAGTTATTAAATATTAAAAGTGGCAATACATGTGATCACACACATGCAAAAAAAATAAATGTTTGAGATGGAGAGGAGGATGAATATAGACTAAAAGTTCTAAGTTCAAATTCCTCTTTTTATCATTTATTTTTTGTAATTTTATATTTTATTACATGTAAATATACTTTTATTATTTACATTATAATGTATTTTATTTTTGAATGTATAGCATGCAATTTTTTAACTTTAATTAATAATTTATATTTTATATATTTTTTTCTTAATATATATATATATAATTAAAAAATTTTCAAATATTATTTAGAAATAAAAATTGTTTCATTAACTTATTAAATTGTATTTTATATTTTCTTTATTTTTATATTGGCTATTAATATGCTTTATTATTATTATTTTTATTGTTTTAAAATTTTAATATATACATTTTATTTAAAATGTTTTTAATAGCCATAAGGGAATCACTCCTACTCATGCACTGTATGAATTTATAAAGCTGAAGAATACTCTCAGTCTAAACACAAGATAGAATCTTTGAAAAGATGAGAATTAAAAGTGACTGATTTAAAATCTTCACACTCTTATTTCTAAATGCTTAAGATTGGCTATATATATATATATAAATTTAGGTAAAAAAGATAAGGTAGATTCATTCTCATCTTTTTAAAAACTCTATCTTGGGTTTACAGTGAGATTATTCCTCAGCCTTATAAAAGTCATACTACTCATGTGTAAGTGTTGATTCCCTTATGACTATTACAAATAAAGCATGGTATTAGATAAATAAATAATCAATTATATATATTTAAAACTGTTTTATAATATTTAAAGTTTGATAAAGGTATATATTATTATATTTTTAAAAGGTTTTAAAAATATATATATTTACTTAAGATATATTTTTTAAAATTTTGATTTCATCAAATATTTTATTTATTTGGTGTTTTTAAATATTTTATTAAATGTATACATCTCTACTCTGATAAATGATCACAACTGGTCTTTCAGAATGCATTACAAAGTAAAATCTAGCATAAAAACAAGCAATTATAGTGGGTTTCTATGGGGAAAAATATTCCTTTAAATTCAAAATATAAAAATAATTGATTAAAAAAGCTTAAATTAAAAATTTAATTAATAAATAAACATTTTGCTTAGATTATTATTAAAAAAATACTAAGTTGTGGATAAATATACTATTTAAAAGCATTTTAATAGCTACAATTATATATATATATATATATATAGCGCCTGCCCTGATTAGAGCTGTATATTACAGTTATATATTGTAATCTTCCCATCTCTTTGTTTTTCTTCTGGCCATCTTTATTTGCCTACTCGTTTACTCTATACCACACTAGATCAATATTAAACATACAATGTCATTGCAAGAGATTATAAATTCTTTATGGGGCTTAAAACATTCCACACATAACTTTATAGAATAGACTCTAGGGATGATTACAAGAGAGTGGTTTTAACATTGAGAAGTATAAAGAAAAATACACTTCTACAATGGCATTGCTATTGTGAAGACTCTCCCACTACCATCTTATTATGATCATTGGGAAAATCCCCACAACAAACAATGACTACCATAATATTTCCTTTAACTGATAACTTAAATTACCATTATACATTTTTAAAATCTTAAATTAATATACATTAATGAAATTACATTAATTTCACACAATTAATGCTATCCTATTATAATCTCAGGAATTATAAGCATTCTGCATTAAAATCCAATCTATCCATTGGATTGATACTTAAATGATTGTATCGCAAGAGGGATTTTACTGGGATCCAACCATTTAAGGAAAACATACCAATGCCAACAATAATTACTATAGAACACTTGTTTTAGTATAAACCAAGCTTCATTATACTATTATTATCTACCAAGTCTAACTTACTTAAATATTCTCTTCAATTACTTAGCATTAACCTACTGTCACTAAATCCTCCAGAGTTACAGACTTTCAGATGCATTAGTTAGTAATTGACACTATTTAAATGTTATACTAATTTAAATTTATGATCTTATAGATATTTCAATTTAAGTTATAAAATTAGAATGTGACTCTCCATTGCACTATTGATCCTATCATATGCTCTCCATTTTGCAGTATTGAACAGAAGTTCTCAAATAAGGCCTGCAATTAAAATATAATAGGTATCATTCTATGTGGATAATGTGTTTTCTTGATGTGACCTTGTGATAGGAATGACTCTTGGACACAATGAGACTAATATTACACAGTTAAATTAATATGTTCTTTTATTTACAATAAGAATGATAAACAATAACAAAATATATGTACTGGGTTAAATATTTCATTAACAATAACAAAAAAAAAATTAACAAAGATCAAACTATTTATGCATAGATAACTTATTTACATTTTATACAGATAATCTTAGTGTTTCAGATATTCAATTACCCTTTCCCTCATTTATATTTCTCTTTTAAAATATTAGTTATTGCTTTATTATTGTCTATGATTTTATACTAGTCTGCTAGGTACATCATTCATGAATTATTTAATCCCTTCATATTCATTTACATTTAAATTGAGTTTGAAAATTTTACATTCTAATCATATTACAAAGTTTTTACTGATGTGATAAAAAAATATAAATAAGTACAATATTTATAATATGTCAAAAAAATCATATGGTTAGGATTCTTTGTTATGTTATGACAATCATTTCATCACTTCATTCTATCTCTTACACTCATTTTCTATTATATTATTAGATCTCAGTATTTTATTCAGAGAGTTATTTATTCTAGTAATTATTCCTCTATCTATGATCTTTGTTTTTATACATGATTTAATTACTTGCGACAACTCTGTCCAGACTCAACTAGAAAATCCATATAATCCTTCAAAATTTCATCTTTACCTTTAATGCACTATAGATTAATATTTATCCTAACTTTAGAAAGATGAATCATTGACTTATTGGCTATTACCTTAATAGAGAGATAGGGTTTTTATTTATTATGATGTGTTATTTTGTTAGGTAACCATTTGATTAATGGACTTGCCCCAATTCTACCCTGGCTTCTCTAATAAGCACTTACGGTACTTACACAATCATTTCTTTATTGAAAATCCTCCTATTTCTTCCTATAAATTACCTGAAAATTACAAAGATTTAACTCAGCTAATTCTTCATCAATTCTTCAGGATGCTATTCTATATAGTATATCCTGGAAATTTGACTCATATTCTACTTCAGTGTAGGCAGTATTTAATATTCTATCTATTTCTAGACCCCTCCTATAGTCCACCCTTTCATGCAATATTCCCCTACATATATCTACCATCATGTCCCAAAACAAATAATCTATTTTATTATTATCATTCAGATGTTCTAAATAATATTTATTTTTATTAATAAATGAGATTCTAATATGGTCTTACATCACATTCACCCATTCTTGCGATTATTAATATTATATTCTATAATATGTTTGTTTGTTTTTCTTGTTTTTTTTTTTTTAATAATCCGATCAGAATATATATGTCTTGAATATTATTTCTCGCACAGATACTCGTTCACATTATAATTCATGAGTGTACATTATATAGCAGGTTGTAAACATAAAAAACCTTTTTTAAAATTTATTTATTTATTTTTCTTTCACTCATATGCAAATGTTAGCATTAGTATTTCTTATTAAAAAAGCTTTATCACTAATAAATGTAAAATTAAAATCTCTTTTACCTTACTATTTTTTTTTCCATTTCAAAACATTTTTTGTTTTTAACATTACTGTCATTACCCTGTATGTAGATTTTGTTCCTAGCGTGCTGACTGTCTTTCCTCTCTTCATCTTGCTCTATACATGAAAATATAAATAAAACATTAAGCATACAAGTATAATTAACTGAACAAAACTTCATTTGGTTAGTTTCTTGTTCTATGCGCATAAACTGGCTCTCCACGAAAATACCATGAGCAAACGTTTCCTACTTCTCCTTAATAAATCTTCACATTATAATGATTATTATTATATCTTTTCAATGCATACTTTCACAAGTTTCATTAAGATTTAGGCAAATTTTTTTCCCAGCATTTCTCCTTCTCTGGTTATTTACTACACTTGGAAGGTTTGTAAACATATTTTAATAAGTTTGTCTAATCCGTGAGCTCCAAATTTATTCATTTTCTGGCCATTAATTTTTACTTAGTTATACAGACTTTTCTTATTCTTTCAAGTTTATAAAAGTTTAATTTTTTTTTGACTATGAGAAATCTTAATTCAATTTTTTTTTTTTTTTTCAAGTAGAAACTAAACCTTAGCTGTACCTTGGAAATTATTGTTTAAATATCAGTCAAACGAATATGTGCTTCCTCAATTTATCATTAATAACTCATGAATTATTTCTAGCATTTGATTAAGTAGCTTCATAGGTTTAAAAAAAATTTCCCTTGAAAAATTTTAAATGGCTTTGGCTTTTTTTGTATGATGAATAAAGCAACTATCTTTCCCTAGATAAAACGAATGTTTCCCCATGTTAATGCAGTTAATCTTTTCTTTTAAACTACAGCATTGTTTTTTCTTTCTCTTGGTTATTCAGGCAAGAATATCAATTTTTGTTTTCTTTCTTAAACTGATCCTAGTTAGCTTTGATTATAAGTAGATTATCAAGGATGGAAATTAAACCACAACAAGAAATTGGTTTCTTCACTCCATAGTTTTAAGAATCTTTTAAAAATATTTCATCTCTTAATTAAGATAGCTTTGTAAATATAATTTTTTTTTTTGGTTAAATTAATTAAGACTTCAATATTTTAACTTTTATAACACGAAACATAAACTTAATACGACTATCTGATTTTTTTATTCCTCTTTTTTTTTTAAATCGTCAGATTTTTTCTTTGAAAAGAAAACCGGGAAATGTAACATTATTTATTGAAATCTGATTGTTTGACTCTCCCATCTTTTTGTCCAAGGTTTTTTATTATTATTAACAAAATGTTTCTGGCATTTCTGTTTGAAATAATATTGAAATATCAAAATATTTAATAAATGAAACGGATTTTTAAATCAAAACTTACAAATCACGTTTTATTTCAGATTGTATTTTGAATCTGTGATACTATTAATTAATTTAACCTATAAACTTTATAATAAATAAATCTACTTTATTATTACGATAATTTTTAACATTAAATTATTATCTTGTAGTAAATAATTATTCTTTCTTTCATTAAATACAATTCTATTTTTAACTTTTGAAGAAACACCACCATAAATAATTTATAATTCAAACTTGTACACAATGATGTTTATTTAGGTTTACCACTCTTAAATTATACAGCTAGAATATTAAAATTTAGGTAAAGGTTTACTATAGCGGCCCCAATATGTTGGCCCTCTATTGGTTAAAATTATATCTAAATTGTTGGAAAATCTTACATATATGCTACTATATTACAATTACATTAAAATTTAATCAAATGTAAAAGATAATAAAAGAAAAACATTTACCTTTTTAAAGAATTTGAATGTTGGATTAATTACACGACATTAATTAAAAGAATCAGTTTTAATTTATTTGAAAGTTAATAATTTAAACTATCTACAACTTAAGAATTTAAACTGTCTACATTTATAGCACATGTTACAAAAAAAAAGACACCCTCTGTGTTCAACAGTTCGAATTACATGCACACGTGTACAGTTTGATAGTTGGAAAAAATGGTCTTTGGTGATATAGAAAGAGTATTAAGAAAGTACTTCTTGACAGAAGTTCCAGACAGGATGGTGTGCACATTATTTCAGATGGCTGGGCTGCGTACAGTAACATCAGCAGTCTCAACAATGATGTGTATATGCATTTGGTTTTTGTCCATCCGGACAACTTCGTGCATCCCGAAGACCAAGGCATACACGCCCAGAATATTGAAAATATGTGGATGAGAGCAAAGAGTGAGCTGAAATTCCAATCTGGTACCAGCAGTGCTTTGTTTTCATCATACCTGCATGAATTTGCCTTCTGGAGTAGACACATCAATACCGCTTTTTTTCTCCAACTTCCTAATATGCATAGGACACAATTATGCTTAAAAAGGTAAATGTTTTTTTTTATTAATTTTTACATTTGAATAAATTTTTATGTAATTGTAATATAGTAGTATATACGTGTTTTACATTGATTAAATTTTAATGTAATTGTAATATAGTAGCATATATGTAAAATTTTCCAACAATTTAGTTATAATTTTAAACAATAGAGGGCCAACATATTGGGGCCGCTATAGTAAACCATTACCAAAATTTATATTAAATATTAAAATTTATATTAATATAACTGATTATATATAATAACAAGTATTAATCTCTATATAATTATCTTTTTAAAATTATACATATTAAATCATTTATTGCTATATTATCCAAGTTTTATATATTTAATATTATCTTGATTACAAATTTAAAATTTTGGAATTATAATTTACATTTTATATGCCATTCTGACCATGGATAACCAATCAAAAGGTTAGAATATATATATAGTTTATTGATCTTATTTAATTTCATTTGACTTGATTTATGGATAATGGAGGTATTGAATCATAAATGTTAACTAGTAACTATATGGTAATGATAATTTTCAAAGAACATTCTTATTTATTATTAATATTATCATCAAATCATAAATTGGTTGTCACTTTCAGAGGAAAATATAAATAACTGAATAATAAATAAATATTAGAAAATAAATAAGTGAATCATAAAATAAATCACTTGAATAAAATCATTATTATTACTTATTAAATGTCCATTTTGTTACTCCATTCGCTATAACAATTTATTTATTACAAAATCAAATATTTTATATTTCATATATGTTTGTTTATTTATTTTGTTTATTGAAATGTATCATTAAGGATACATGTTAAAAATATATATTCATTAAAAGTTATAGAAAATGTCATGTGAATCCTTTGTTTTTGATCGAAAATGAAAAATAATATTGAAATTGTAAAACAGGATTTTATTAGATTCTAAGATCTAGGTGCAGTGCTCTCATATCAAAGGCTCCTCACTGATGAAAGCCACAAACTAGAAACTAATCTGGAAATATTGGATGAGTTGTCACTAGATAGGAATTATAGGCACAACTGTTTTTCATTCATTGATTATTCTGGTTTACACTGAGTGGCATTACTGTATGGAGACTTTTGACTTTGTATTATTAGTTATTAGAAAAAAAAAATCTTATTTATATAAAACTATACAAAGTGTAATTCAGTGCAACTCAATCTGAATACTGTCAGATTGTAAATATTTTATTAGAGCCAATATTTTAATTTTTTAAAAAAAAAAAGATGAAAGAATGCCCACTGTTTGCCATTGATTTATACAATTATTTTTTAGATTTTGAAGTAGAAATTTTATTAGAATTAATTATTTGTGCAATTATATTTTAGAGAGATTTTAATTATTTAAAAATTAGGTATTATAATGGTTGTTGGAATCTCCCTAACCTAATCTGCCATATTAGGGCACCATTAGGCCCTTGGAACCTAGAAAATTTATATAGTAGGCAGATATGCATGGGAGAGATTACTCTTTTATCAAACCGAAAGCCTCAGTCACTAGCTCAGGGGAAGCTGAGCTTAAAATATTACTGAATGTTAAAATTTATAATTCTTAATTTTAAATATTAATAAAATATATCAAATGAGTTACTGCCAAAATTAATTCAACAAAACATTTTATTATAATGCACACACACATTAAAAGGAAAAATTCTGAAAATTTAATTAACTAAATATATTTGATTTGAATTATATGCACAGATGAAAGTATTTAATAGATTTAATACAAATTTAATATTTCACTATGCGTGAATATGCTACATAGATTATGCAATAATCAACCCAATTCCTTTTAAACTTTGGTTAAAATCTCACATTTAAACCAATGCTAGCTTACTAATATACTGATGTGACCAATGCAAAATGAGATTATTAGCACAGGAATTTACATCTGTAGCATGATATTATTAGAGAAATAATGAAACCCAGAAGAAAGGAATGAGCATCTTTCTATGAACATTAATAAATTTCACCAACAGACAGGAATGATCCACTGCTCAATTGGTGATACAAAAAACATGAAATTATTTGAAATATATGTACAAGATGCTCTATAAATGGCATAGCAGTCTTTGCCAGCTTACTGTTCCAACCAGAGCATAAGAAAGTCAATGGCATAGAAATAGACAATGTGATGACTACACTTTTGTGCCATAAGTTCAGGTGGATATTATGCCTTGGATGCTAATGTGGTACAAGGGAATGAGTATTCAATGCACCTAAACATATCACATTGACATAAAATATCCATACATCTATCAACCAACACTGATTTAACAACACAAAACAATTAGCTCAAAATTAACACACTTTAAACTAACACAATCTTACAAATCTATGCAGCCACTTACGCTTTTTTTAAAATTATTAATTTTAAAAAAATTTATGAAAATGGAAATGATATTAAACTCACACATATATAAATAATTTAAAACTTTTAGCCAGATAAAATATTTCTTTTAAAATTAAATGATGTTTAAAATTACTACTTGAAAAAGTTCATATTATACAATTAATGTTCATATTTCATTTAAAACAAAATTTTATACTTTTCTATGCTTTAGGTAAAGTCCCTCTTTGCAGTCCTTGATTCAACACAGAATTCAAAGTTCTTTCTATTTCATATTATTCTAGGTGGAGACAAGTCCATTGCTGGCCAGTTTCTGAGAACCATTGTACTCTGGAGGCCGCCTTAGCTCAAGAAAATGCGAGAAATGTAATTTATTGCATGGTCCCTATATTTTGGAGATCCACAATACACTTATAAATATATTTAAATAAGACACAATTAGCATGAGCAATCCAAATCTATATCTAAATTTCAAAGTTTTCTTTTTATATCTTAGTGAATTCTTATCATCAAATTCCAGGATCGATCTTGCCTGGCTTAAATTTTCTCTGTGGACTGTGTGTTTATTTCCATTGGTATTGGTCAGCTTTCTTTAGAACAGGAACTCAAAATTTTATCACTAGTATTTTTTAAATTTATCTCTTATCTGACTTTTCCCAAGGGCCTGCTTGCAATTAAATCAATATAGAAAATCATTTCCATTCTAAGATTAAAAATAATTAATAGCTTTTTTTGTTAATTTTTTTATATCAAAACAATCTTGTTTTTACATTTTAAACTTTAAATAATTATATAATTAATTTGCCATCTGTGCATTATATATATTAATTTAAATAAAATTATTAAATTCTCTTTTTTTATATATATTTCTACTTAAGGGTGATTTATATTTTTTTCCACTTTCATTTGAAAGAAATGTAATGGCATATATTTATTCTGTTACAGTATGTATATTATTAATTTATAAAATAATGATCAATTGGTGCCACACTCAAAGTATATTATTAGAAATATTTAAAATATATAATATTTATGTGTAATTATGATAATATGCTTGACTGGAGTCTGCACAAGTATTTGCTAAGAAAAATTCCAAAGCAATATCTATGCATGCTCAAACCAAACTTAGCTTTAACATATTTATCAACTCTTATAAATTAAATAAGTAATACTACTGATTTACTATTGAAATTTGTCCTGTGATAGTATTTAGAATGATATTAGAAATATTATATAAGTGCATATATAATATAAAATTTAGAGTTATGATGAGATAATTTTACATAGAGAAAATAGTTGTTAAATTATTTCCAGTAATTATACAATACAATCGGTAAGAATTATCATAGTGCATATCTTACTATAATGAACTTATAATAAATTTCTGTTGTTTGTTTACATTAGTACATTTTTTATTAATCATGTTTATTATTATATGTCATGATCAAATGAATATTTCAAGGAGTTTCTAGATCTCTATGACTTAGTAAATATAAATTAAATTACTAATAGTGGTTAAGGGCTTTGTAGGGATATAGAATTAGATGTCACCATGAGTAAATTATAACTCACCTAGATAAATATTAATGATTAATCATCCAATGAAGACTGATGTGTTAATGTGAGAAATTCTAAACAATAGCAAATCTCTCCAAATAATGCAAGCCATAATAATCAATAGATGCTAAACAATTTTTGCACCAAATCCATATCTAGTGTCTATTCAAACAATATCAGCAGACCAGTTTCTTAACTTGTGGCCTTCATCAGTGAGAAGCCTTGGATTTTAAAATCCTGCAGTTAAATCTGTGAATCTAAGGCAAACCTCCAGTAATTGCATTTTAACTTTTTAATTAACTATAAAGCTATTAGTCCAAAATGAAAACATAATATTTTTAATCCAAGCTCATTCACTTATATAGTCATACAAATCTGAACTCAGTTCAGTATCTATATATTTTGGCATCTTTGGTTTTTAATCACTATTATTCTTTGGCCAGAATTGGTGTTAAACCACTAAAACATCACATGATCATCATTTTTTATGCTTACACACAATTCTAAAACAGTAGCAAATCTTTCCAACAGTAATGCCACTTAATGCAAACCATAGTAAACAATGAATTCTAGAAAATTTGTGCATCAAAATCTTTATGTAATGCCTACTTGTCCAATATTTCCAGACCAGTTTCTTTCTTGTGGTCTTCAACAATGAGAAGCCTTGGGTTTGAAAACACTGCACCTAGGTCCTTGGATCTAATGCAACCCTCCAACAACTACTGTTACCCCTTTTAGCTAACTATAACCTCATGAGTCAAAATAAAAACACAGTAATGTTTTCAATCAAAGTTTATTCACTTGTATACTCATACCAATTTGAACCCAGTTCAGTATCTATATATTTTGATATTTATGAATTTTTACTAGTCATAGACGCCATCATCTTTTGGCCATGATTGATGTTAAACCATAAAAAAATCACACAATCACAATTTCTTATGCTTGCACAAGCTGTTAAAACAAATCCTGATTGGCAGTACTATTAGAAGAGATTTGCTACTGTTTTAGCTACTTGTGTAAGCATAATAAATGATGATTTTATGATGTTTTAGTGGTTAATAAAAATCCTGGCTAAAGGATGATAATGTTTATGGTTAGTAAAAAAACCGAAGACATCAAAATATATAGATACTGAACTATGTTCAGATCTGTATGACTTTGCAGATGAATGAGCTTGGATTGAAAACATTATTGTGTTTTCATCTTGGTCTCATAGCTTTATAATTAACTAAAAACTTAAAGAGGGACTATTGGAGGATTTCATTAGATCCAAAAATTTAAATGCAGTGCTCTCAGATCCAAGCCTTCTCACTGATGAAGGTCCAAGCTAGAAACTAGCCTAGAGATTTTGGATGAATAGGTACTAGAAAGGAATTTTGTTACACAAGCCTTCTAGCATCCTTTGATTATTAAGGCTCTCTTTCTATCATTCTTTGATCTAGTGATACTATTGCTTGGAGAGATTTGCTATTGTTTTAACAGCTTGTGTAAGTATAAAAAATGGTGATATATGATATTTTAGTGGTTTAACACCAATTTTGGCCAACGAATGGTAGTGACTATGGTTTAAAAAACCAAAGATACCAAAATGTATAGATAATGAACTGGAGTAAGGCCAATAGAATTGTATAAATGATATTGTGTTTTCATTTAGGTCTTATAGCTTTATAGTTAACTAAAATATAAAAGGTGGCCACTGGAGGGTTGCATTAGATCCAAAGATCTAAGAGCAGTGTCTAGAGATATTGGATGAGTAGGCATTAGATAGGAATTTTGATGGACAAATCTAACATCCAGTGATTATTATGGTTTGCACTGAGTGGAAATACTGTTTGGAGATATTTGATAGTTTTAACAACTTGTGTAAGCATAAGAAATAGTTATCATGTGATGTTTAAGTGTAATAATTCTAGATTGTAAATGTAATTGCACCTTCTCTTATGATGGATGTTGAATACATCCGAAGACTCTCAACTGATCATCAAATTATATATATAAAATATTTAAATACATGCATATTGTATATACTAATCTTAATATAATTATAAAGGACTTGAACTCAGACTTTCAAATTCCCACAACTATCCAATCCAACCGAGACACATGACTACATACATGTGAAAAAGCTCAATGATATCAAATATATATAAAAATTGTGCTGAATCAGCACTTATCAGTTGATCCAGATCACCATCTCCCACACACATTTACAATCACTGCTTAATTTATAATAAGATAGCAAATCTTCAAACTTTAATCGACAATCTTCAATCTTTTCTACTCTCCAACTCCTTAATCATCCATACCATTGAAAATCCATGAATGAAACATCCAAAGCCCCTACTAATGCCAATCTTATTGTCAGACCCATGCTGACTTTAAACCAATCTGACTCCTCACAAATAGGACCCTAAAATGTTCATTCACTTATACAGAAGATGGATGGACAGAATACAAGCTGACAATGTAATATTTAAATACAGGTATATTGTTTATACTAAATTTAATGTAATTATAAAGGGCTTGAACTCATACTTTTAAACTCCTCACAGCTATCCACTAACTCTACACAGCTATCCAATCTATTTCCCACAACTGACACACATGACCACATACATGTGAAAAAGGCCTATGATCTCCAATATGCAAATTTTGTGCTAAACCAGCACTCATCAGATGGTCCAGATCACCATCTCCCATACATATATACAATCACTAAGACAACAAATCTTCAAACTTTAATGGACAAGATTCAATCTGGTATGGTTGCATGGCTGAGAAGTTGGAAAGTGGAGAAGATTTAAGTTTGTCCATTAAAGTTTGAAGATTTGCTATCTTAATATAAAATGAGTAGTGATTATATATAGATAAATGGGAGATGATGATCTGGACCAACTGATGAGTGCTTATCATTGATCTGTTTCACAAGTATGTGGTCATGTGCATAGGTTGTATCGAATGGATTGGATAGCTGTGGAAAGTTTGAAAATCTGAGTTCAAGTTCTACTCATACAGAGTTTGAATACAAAATTTTAGTAATATTATTGTACCGAGTATACTTTCAATGTTTTCACATCATATTTATGGTCAGTCTGCTGAGAACATTTTGGTTCATTGTATATTCATTTTGTGTAATGAACCATGCCTTTTTTATTTTGTGTTTGCGATCATTTTTTTCTTCACATACAACTCTAACATCACCCGGGTCATATCATAGCTATGTCCATATTCTCTTTCATGATTGAAAAAGATGGATGAATTAGATGCTTCAGACCTAATCTCAGATTTTTTTATACATTAATGAGAATTGAGTCCTTCTCATTCTAAGATTTGCCCTAGTTTCCCCATATTCAAACACTGTTTGAGTATTATTTTACATTAATATCTAGAATGGCAGAATATGAAAATGTAATTATATGTATTGTAATAGTTTAAAAAGGAGTCAGACAATAGTGGCAAGCTAGGTAATTGTTAAATGTTGACTAATATGTTGGTCACCAAATGTAACTATCAGAATAAGCTAAATAATTAAATAACCAAATATACACTTCTCACAGTGAAATAAATAATGGTAACTATATAGCTAGAAGTCTCTCAGAGTTTTAAAATCCATACCCCATGATATATCAGGATTTTATTGTTGGATAACAAAGAATATTTGATTGTATTAAACTATATCCTACAATAATTAAGCCTTAATGCATTGAAGATATAAATAGTAACTAATGTTAATAACATTACCTTTTACTAAACCTATTATGTGAACTCATTACTCCATGTATAAAAAATAATAATTAATTGACAATGCTCTCTTTCATTAATTTATATTATAGTTGAATATTCTTAATGTAGATAGTATCAAAACTATAGCCTAATAAAATTATATTATAAAACCAATTTAAATAACTAAGTTATAAAATGAAAATATAAGGATATCATGGGACCATAGACTACCAATTATATGATGATGTGAAAATGCAAGAATATGAAAGTTATTAAAGTAATTTAATGAATATAAAATAAGTTTTTTCTTTTAGAAAACGACAGTAACAATAATAATAAAGGTTTAGTATAAACCCTAATATACGAATCTAGTTTAATTTCATATAATGTGTGATTGTAGTTTCTATGCATTGTTAAGACAAACCATGTTTTAAAGAAAGGTTGTTTAAAACAGCTTCAAGCTATGTTTTAAATTAGATTTTTCTTTCATCATTTTATCATCAGTCTTTATATTATGCATGTTTCTTTCATGCAAATTATTATATCATTTTACTATATTCTCATAAATACATCTACCATATGTGTAAATATTTGAAAACCAGACACTCTTCACAAACCTGGAGCTTAATTGTAAGTATAGGGGATTTGAACTCAGATTTTCAAGCACCTTCCTATCTCATATAACTGATACACATGACCACACACATGTAGAAAAGATAAATAATCATCAATATATGTATTTCATGCTAAACCGGCACTCATCAGTTGGTCCAGATTATCATTTCACACACACACACACATATATATATATATTCAGTGCTCAGTTTATATTAAGATAGTAAATCTTTATACTTTAATGGACAGGCTGAAATCACTCCAACCTCCAACTTTTCAGCCATCCATATCATTGAAAATCTGCTGATTAAAACCCAAATCCCATGCTGATGCCAATATTATTGTCATGCCCATGTTGACCTAAAGTCACTCTGACCCCTCATGTATAGGACCTTATCCATTTAAATACATAGAAGAGGGATGAGCAGGATACAAGCTTCATGTGTAAATATTTGAAAACAAGGCACTCTTCACCAACCTGCTTAATTGTAAGTATAGCGAATTTGAACTCAGATTTTTAAGCACCCCCCCATATACTCTCACTATCTCATACAACTGATACACATGACCACACAATGTAGAAAAGATAAATAATCACCAATATATGTATTTTGTGCTAAATCAGCACTTATCAGTTGGTCCAGATTATCATCTCCCACACACATATATAATCAGTGCTCAGTTTATATTAAGATAGCAAATCTTCATACTTTAATGCACAGACTTCAATCACTCCAACCTCCAACTTTTCAGCCAATATTGGCATCAGCATGGGATTTGGGTTTTCATCATCAGATTTTTAATGATATGGATGGCTGAAAAGTTGGAGGTTGGAGTGATTGAAGCCTGTTCATTAAAGTATGAAGATTTGCTATCTTAATATAAACTGAGCACTGATTATATATATGTGTGGGAGATGATAATCTGGACCAACTGATGTGTGCTGGTTTAGCACAAATTATGTCTATTGGTGATTATCTATCTTTTCTACATGTGTGTGGTCATGTGTATCAGTTGTATGAGATAGTGTTGATAGATGGAGGGTGCTTGAAAATCTGAATTCAAATCCCCTATACTACAATATATGTGTAATTCTATAGAATAGAGATGGTGTTATACATTACCTAACAGGCTATAAATATTAATCATCATGAGGTTTCCTTTAATGAATGATTGTACAACATTAAAGTTGTCATGGTGCTTAAAAATAATTCTCTTTAAAACCCAATTATTTAAAGATATGATTCTAACATCGTAACATGCTTCCAAAGCAGCATAGGTTAATGTGAAGGTTAACTCTTCAAATTACACCATTAAACATTTGAATAATATCTCTTAACACAATACAGACTGGAATTATTATTATAAAAATCAATAAAACATAATTATAAGTATTAATCCTAACTAAAAAAAAATTAACAAACAACCTTACTCTAGTAACAAACATTCACACATGTAAATAATGTAGTAATATTAATATAATTATAAATTTCAATAGCAAAATACTTGCATGTCCAAGTTTTCTGATGCATCATCTTTCTATTAGCTGTTATTAAGAGAACTTTATATTATTAATAACAACAAGATTAATAATAATAAAAAAGTATCAAAACAGGTTGTCTATCTCTTTTTAGTAGGTAGATTATGCCAAAAAAAAATTGACATCTATTTCTTCAGGTAATTTATTTTACAGAAAATTTTGGATTCCATTTATTTGTGCATTATTATTTGTCATGAAGTTTCATGGGTGTTGTTTATTTATTTGGACAATTCAAGAAAGGCCATTTGCCCAATGACAAAAGCTTTGTAAAAGTTTTTCTAGCCTCCCATTTTGAAATGCTGACCATATAATATGGCTATATATAAATGCACAGTTACCAAGTGAACACAGAGACAAAAACATCCATACAGTAGCATCACTTAGTGCAAACCAGAGTGATCAATGGATGCAGGGAGGTTTGTGCATAAAATTCCTATCTAGTGCTTACTCATCCAATATCCCCAGACTAGTTTTCAGTTTGTGGCTTTCATTAGTAAGAAGCCTTGGATCTGAGATCACTGCACCTAGATTTTAGAATCTAATAGCAAGTGAACACAAGGAAAAGAATAAGAGATCGATCTATCTAATGCAATCCCATTTTTAGATTTTTATTAACATCAGAAATTAGATTATTATCACTTTGACAAGGTAAACAAAAAGTCTTATTTCACTTGAATGCATTGAACTATTCTATCCTTCATATCATTCTTTCTGTTGTTTAGACCAGCAGACATATATGTATCTGCATGCAAAAATAACATGTTTGTAAGATATTGCAGTGTACCTTGCAATATAATAATTTTAAAACTACAATCATTTTTAAAAATAAAATGTTATATATTTCAATAAATATTTAACAACATATATTAAAATAAATCATTTTGTTTACTTATTAATCTGTCTAACCTCATGATAAACAATGTTTATTTTAAATTTAAAATAATAACTATATTAGAATTTTAAATAGTACTCTTTTAAATTTTAAAACAGATAAAATAAGCATAGAATAAATATACACACTCATATTAACTATTATAGATCATTTTAAAATTACATAAAATCTAATATGACTATTACTCTATTAATTTTATTTTAAATCATTATTTATATATTTAAAACACTATGTTTTTAAAGTGCGTTGCTTCTTTATTAAATTTTAATTTATTATATGTGTTTACCTGATGATCAATATTATATTACTTTATTGCAATTTCAAAATTTGACACAAGTATTTAAAAAACATTATATCATACATGACAATATATTGGAATCATGAGAGTCATTCTTATAAGATGTATAACTTAAAATAATGTTTTCCCTGCAATAATCCATTTATCCAGAGATTTTGTTACTTTGTTTCAAAATTAAAAAAAAAAAAACAACACGTTTTGATTGTATAAAAAAAAAAAGAGAAAAATAACATTTAAAAAAAAAAATATATATAATAATTTTCTTGTTTATATTTAATTAAATTTACAATAATATATAAGATTTAAATACAAAAATATAATTAAAATTTTTTTTTTTTTTGATAGATATCTGCACATATTTTATTGCATTATTTCTATCATGATGAGAAGAATTCTAGTTGTGTTAATATATAAATTAAATCATTATTCATGGTTTTTCAAATTAGATATGAGAAAGCAACAAAAATGAGAATGTTTATGTTATTTTCCTGGTTTCATGTTCAAAAAGTAATATATGCAAGAATAATTAATACAAACATTATTTAGTTAAGCCATCTATCTACTTTATCAGAGTATGTGGATATAACAGGATTTAAATAAATTTTATTTATTAAAAAAAATCTAAATATAAAACATTAAAATTGCAATAAATATTAGACTTTTCTGGCAAAGTTTATTTTTTATTTTTTGGGAAATATTATAAACTTAATCCTTATTTTTGTATTTCAAAAACATTAACTCATGTATATTAATATAATAAAGCTGGTTAGTTTAGTTAAAGAATTAATAATTGCTATTAGTAAAATAGGTTAAATGATAATTATCAAACAGTTTTCATTTTAGTATCTTTTGTTACACATATAATTAAAAATTGAAAACTTTTTTAATTTCAATTAAACAATAGTAAAAGAACAATAATAAAATATATAGTTTATAGCATAAAAACAATTAATCTAACTTTAACAATTTTCACTTTTAATATTTATTTAATACAGGATAATGAAACTGTCAAATCTTCTAAAACAGTTTTTTTCCATATCTTATATTCATCATCTAATAGTTCTTCACCTCTTCTATGCCACATTTATTACCAGGTATTCTTTCAACAAATTTAATTCACATTCATTTTATTTTTAATATATTTTCTTTATTCACCCATTTCATGTCCGGGAACATCTCTAAAAATTTATACCATTATTCTTTAAAGTCAAAAGATATTCCTTTTAAAAATAAAGAAATTTAGAAAATTAATAGATAAATGATTTCTTAAAAAGGAAATGTAATCCATCATAGATAGAATGGAATATCTTTGAAAAGTCTCTAAAAACCATGATAGACATATAACAATATATAATTTAATAAATAATTGTTAATTTTTTTTCACAAATTTAATCGTATTTATGAATTTTCTAAAATAATCTAAATATAAAATATAGAAAGCCTGTAGAGACAGACTGCCTAAATATTTAAAATTGATTTCAATGTAAAACAAATTTAATCAAAGATTTGTATAAGCACTATGTTCATTCCCCCTCCCTCTCCAAAAAAAAAAAAATTGCTATAAAATTTCTTTGTAATTTATCCATTTTAGTGTTGTAAATTTTACTCTTCTTGTTCCTAAATTTACTGTTATAAAACTTTACTTTTTTAAATTTGTAAATAAAAACAGTATTTTAGATAAAATTTCATTTCAAGTTTTTATATTTATTTTTAAGCAATCATATTTTGAAAAGTCCATTGAACTTTATTTTTCTTCATAATACAGCTACTTTGGCTGGTGGTTAAAAAAAACCTGTAGACCCAAATAAATTGCAGGGAAAATTATGTATTTTGAAGTAATTTATTTGTAAAAATATTTTCTTTTTTTTCCTTAAAAACAATAGATTTGTTTAAAAAGATATTTTAGCATACTAACCTTTTTTGGAAATAAATAATGACATAGCATCTGATTTTTTAAATATTAAATTTCATTTCACCACAGAACAATATTATTTTCATTTATAGTATATATTTATCTAGTAAAAAATTTACATATTAGATAAAATGGAAAAGACAAAAAAAAAAAAAGTAAAAGTAAATGAAATATTTTATTATTATCATTACTACTTTAAAATATAAAATAACACTAATAAATGAAATAATAAAAATACATCTCTTTATAATTTTATTATATGTATATAAATTACACATATAACATAGTTAACTTTGCATCATCATCAATCATTTTCAATCCACTGCAGGATGGTCTCTCCAAGTTCAATCCATCTTCTCTGATCTTTAGCTTCTCTTCTCCACATCACTCCTGTACACTTTTTTATTTTATCCATCCATCTCACATGTGATCTCTTTCTGGGTCTTTTACAATCTCTTGGAATCCAGTTTAAGATTTCAATTGTTTATCTATTATCATCTCTCCTAGCAATATGTCTAGCCCAACTCCACATCAGTCTTAATTTTTTCAATGAGGTCAGTAGCATCTGTTTGTTCTCTTACCCATATATTGTGTTTTTGATCTCTTCTTGTTACTCCCAACATGCATCTTTCCATATTTCTTTGAGTGGTTTGAAGTCTTTGAGTTGCTCTTCTATTAAGTGTCCAAGTCTCAGATCCATAATTAAGAACTGGTAAAACACATTTATTAAATATCTTCCTTTTCAAACACATAGGCATATTTCCATTTAGTATCAAGTTATTTCTACCAAAAGCACTCCAACCAAGTTTAATTCTATGATTAATTTTATCCATTATGTTTCCATCTATATTAATTATCTGACCAAGGTATTTGTAACTGTTAACTTCTTTTAACTCATCATAATCAATTTTTATTTTCATATTTTAAAAAAATCCATTAAACATTACTTTAGTCTTTTTAACATTTATCTTTAGTCCTACTTTTTTACTTTCATCTGATATCTTCTGCAACATTTCCTGCAGAATCTAAAGCATTATTGGAAAAAAACAATTACATCATCTGCAAAATTTAAATGACTTAAATAATCTCCATTTACTTTCCTTTTTTTAGCTTCCCATTTTAATACCCAAAATACTTTTTGCAGCACTGCTGTAAAACGTTTTGGAGATATGGAGTCACCCTGTCCTACACCCTTCTCAATGTTGACTTTTCTAGTATTATTATGTAATCTAATTGTTGCTATTGCATTTTTATAAATATTCTTTAAAATATGACAATATCCTGGATTTATACCTTGATGACCCAATGCTTTAATCACTGCAGAAATGTTTATAGAAGCAAATGTCTTTTCATAATCTATAAATCCAAAGCATAATGACAACTCCTATTCATGTGTCCTTTCTATAACTTCTCTCAATACCTGGATATGATCTACTGTACTAAAACCACTTTTAAATCCAGCTTGTTCTCTTGGTTGGTAAAAATCCAATGTTCTCTGTAGACGAGTTGTAATTATCTTGGTAAAAATTTTGTATAAAACTGATAAAAGGCTGACAGATCTGTAATTTATAATATCTTCTTTATCACCTTTTTTAAATAATAATACTGCATTCTTCCAAACATCTAATACATCTTTAACATTTAGACATTTGGCATATAACTTTGCTAAAAAAATTTCTATTTCTTCACGTGCTCCTTTTAATATATCAACTATAATTCCATCATAACCTGGTGCCTTTCCTTTCTTTATACATTTAATTGCATGTCTCACTTCTTCATTTAAAATTCTGGGCAATTCGGAAGATGTAATAGATATAAGAGATACTTGTTCTTTATTACTATATAATTCTTGATAAAAGTCCTACCCATTTCATGATGTCATCTCTCTTTTTAGTAATAATTTCATCGTTTTTTTTTATTGCAAATATAAATTTCCTATCAATACCAAAATGTTGTTTTACACTCTTTTCATATATATTGATAAACTGCATTAACATTTACATAGTCTGAAAATTATATAAAACAATTTTATTATAACACAGAGAACTGCTATAAATCTTATATGTTATTTACACTGTTATATGGAGAAAAACTCAATTATTACATAGAATCTAATAAAATCCAATGTTCATTCACTAACCATTATGTTGGGAGGATGGAGGAATGCCAATATTACAATATTCTCTATGCAATTTTGTTGTGAAATTGCTTGATGATATTTTAATGACATTACTATTATTTTTGTAGGAGTGGTAATAGTAATTGCATAGCTGCAATACTATAATCATTTGTTTGTCATTATTATTTAACATTACATATAATGTCAAATGTTTTTATACATAAAACTATACATATATATTATAGTCCATAGTATCTTCTGATAACAACTGTATAAAATATTATAATATCTAAATACCTCATGGTTTAAAAAAAAGCATTTACCTTCAACTGAAAAAAGTGTTATAATGTGATTATTTAATGAATTCAAATTTGTAGTAAGAAATAGAAACATATGATACTACAGAACAAAGTGAAAGACTGTACTTTTTTTTCAATCAAAAGAAAAACCAGTAAACAATAAAATTAAGAATAATAAACAAAAAATAAAGACCAATTCAAAGCAACACAAAACAGTAAGGACGACTAAGGATTTTAATTAAATTTGGTTTTAGTAAAGAAGCTCTTTCATATAGGCTGTAGTTTGACCATTTCATGTTTGTTAAAAATAGTTCTATTCTTTTATTACCTATATGTAATTTTTTTTACCAAAAATTAATAAAAAATATTATATTACATATTCTCCTTCTTTCTGCAGAACTTAATTTTTTGCAATTTCTATGTCTTTGCAGCTTTCACACGTTTCCAAGTTGAGGATAAATATTATTTTGCTGAAGCATAAGTTATTTATACATTGTAATATTTTATTTTGTTGTTATTCGAAAAATGCTATGAATTATATTTGTTTCAGCAAAGAAAACCTTTATTTTAAAATTGTATATATATACTCACACTCACACACACACACACACACACACACACACACACACACACACACACACACACACACACACACACACACACACACACACACACACACACACACACAAAGGATCTCAATACTTAGTGGCTAGAATACCTGCATGCTTAATCAAAATCTTAGGTTTTAAGTGAAATTGGAAATTACTTTAGACAGGTCATAGTTTCCAACCTAGCTAGCTATTCATGAGGATTTAGAGATTATAACTAGATGTAAAACAAGAAAGGAAAAAACTTTAAAAACCCTTACCAATTACAAATTAACTAGCTTTGTCTTCTATGAAATTCTTTGAAAAACTTTAAAAAGCATTTTCATTTAAATAGACTATCTAAGACTGGTTTACTATTATATATAATTTATATAATAAAAAAAAGTTTTTTCATTCTTTCTCTTACTTGTTAAAATACAACTTTTTAATTATATAAGATACTGTTTATATTATAAGCTTTTAAGATAAATACATAAAGATTATTTTCACTAAAATTAATGCATGATATATAAACACAGATAATAAGTCTTTTCATTTGCAAATGAAGTATTTTAAAACATATACATGTCAACACAGTATTGGTTTTACTTTATAAGCCAATAAAAAAACACGCATATAAGTTGAAACAACAAATTAATAACCACGTGCAAGACATGTATTTAGAAAGTTGAATATGCAAATAAAAACTTTATATAAAAAGTTAATCATACTTGGGAAAGGGTATGAAAATATATTTTTCAAAGCTGATAAGTAGCTTAATTATTGTTTACAGTTGACCGACTCAGAAATAAAATTTCACTCAACAAATATAGAGAATCAATAATAGGTCCGCAAATAAGAGAATGCAAACATTTTACTATGCAATATAAACTGTTTATGTAGAATAATTAATGGTAATTATTCTATAGGTTATGACCATAAAATTATATCTATCTATCTATCTATCTATCTATCTATCTATCTATCTATCTATCTATCTATCTATCTATCTATCTATCTATCTATCTATCTATCTGTCTGTCTGTCTGTCTGTCTGTCTGTCTGTCTGTCTGTCTGTCTGTCTGTCTGTCTGTCTGTCTGTCTGTCTGTCTGTCTGTCTGTCTGTCTGTCTGTCTGTCTGTCTGTCTGTCTATCTATCTATCTATCTATCTATCTATCTATCTATCTATCTATCTATCTATCTATCTATCTATCTATCTATCTATCTATCTATCTATCTATCTATCTATCTATCTATCTATCTATCTATCTATCTATCTATCTATCTATCTATCTATCTATCCATCCATCCATCCATCCACCCACCCACCCACCCACCCACCCACCCACCCACCCACCCACCCACCCACCCACCCACCCACCCACCCATCTATCTATCTATCTATCTATCTATCTATCTATCTATCTATCTATCTATCTATCTATCTATCTATCTATCTATCTATCTATCTATCTATCTATCTATCTATCTATCTATCTATCTATCTATCTATCTATCTATCTATCTATCTATCTATCGAGATTTTTGACATGATGAGCAACAGTGATTCAATGCCATACTGAAATAAAAAAAGAACTACAGCTCATTCTATGAAAATAAAGATAACTGTTTCAGATAGCCTAATATAGTAAATAGATCTTCTAAGTTTAATAAATCTTAAAATCCTAAGCAGAAGCTAAGAAAAAAACACTTCTTAAAAACAATAAAAACAATTTTATTAATGTGTTATATCTATAATCAATCTTGTATATTGATTTACATGAGACAAAATTCATGCATTCTCATGTTTAACACCATCTAGTTTATATTATTGACTAATACTAATCATTTATTAAGCTAAAGATTATTATACCATTCTTAATCCAGATATAAACATTAAACTTAGTTAAATCTGCTATTGTTTTATTACCACCACTGCCACTGCCACCACCACCACTCCTCCTCCTCCTACTATTATTGTCATTATTATCATTATTATCATTAATATTACTATTAGGCATAACAACATGGCATTATTAATCCAACTTTAGTTCTCTTTTTCCATATATGTTCCATCAAATATATCTAAAAAAATTCAATTCACATGGAAAAAAGTGATAAAGCCATGTGCTGAAGTTTAATAGTACTATTACTACTATTGCTGCTGCTTCTACCACTGCTATCACTACCACCACCACCCTACCATTACTACTACTACTACTACTACTAACACTATCACTACTTTTATACTACTACTGCTACTTCTACTACTACTACTACTACTACTACTACTACTACTACTACTACTACTACTAATAATAATAATAATAATAATAATAATGAGAAGAAGAAGGAGGAGGAGGAGGAAGAAGAAGAAGAAAAGAAGAAAAAGAAGAAGAATAACAACATTAATTTGTAACTAATTTTAAAATTTATATATGTGATCATTTTCAGGCTAATAAATTATTAGCAATATAACCATTAATTAATGTATTGATGTAAAATAAATGATGCCAAAGTAACCTGCATCAGGATTATGCCTCCAAAAGGCCGAAAACGGAATTATACTTCAATGAGAAATGGAACAACCTATATCACATCAAATAAAACTGCACAAGTACTGAGCTATGGGCACTGATAACTCTCCACACAACTATAGATGAACTGTACTCCCAAAATTTAGGGCCTTGTTTTTTGGTTGATCTTATCTCAGCCACTCAAAGTGTTTATTTAATCTCTTCTCCATCTTTCAGAAAACTGAACTTTTTTAAACTAGAGGTCACTTTAGGACATAATGCACATACCAAGAAACTGAATGACTAAACAGATACATAACATCTCTCACTGATGGACTTATCACTGATTAAAGACTGTCGATCTGTATATTCAGGACTGTGCAGTATGTGTTCCTTTTTTTTTAGTCTGTAGGCTTTAAATACAGTGTAAACCTTTTCAGTGTACAAAGAACACTTCATGTTTAAATAAAATATTTTTTTTGTTTAAAAAAGATAATATCCAAATAAAGTTTGACACTTTTAGGTCAAATTAAAGCAAAATATTATTGATAAATACTAAACAAATAATAATAAAAAATATATAAGAGATTGTGATCACTGAAGAGTATTGGTTTAACATAAAATAAATTTGAAAAGCATTTACTTTTTTCAGATACCCTTTACTAAATCTTTTAGAAATATGTAATAAGTGAACATTTTAAGTATGTATACATATTAGATAATGGTTTTATGATTGAAGAATAGAGCATTGCTGCACATATAAACTAGGTTCAAATAAAATTTAGTAAATTTGATTTGATCAGATTTAAGATTATTTTTAACACCTATAGTCAACCTCTAAACACACAATATTTAATAGCAAATTGGTATCTATTTGTACCAAGATAGCAAACAAGATTTGAAAAATATTCAAGCTTTCATAATCCAGAAGAGAGCTAGCTTGTTGATTAATCCCTTCTCTTTCATTGTTTCTCTATAAGGAATTGTTAAAAACATTGTGGTCTTATGGTAGGCTATTTAAATTATTTAATGTTATTTATTTTAAAACATTAATTGATTTTATATTACTTGTTAACCAGTAACATTATCAATGATGGATTATTCAGCATGATTGACAAACTATCTAAATATTAATATAAATATAAATAATATTTGAAATAATAAACTTTCTAAGCATTGTTTATTTCAGCACACTGTCTTCTACTGTCGATGCTAATTTGTAAAAAAAAAGACTCCCCATGTATTTACTTTTTACATTTCTTATATAGATCGCGAATATGACAAATGATATTAATTCTTTTGCATTGTAGTAGATTTAAATGTTCTCCCTAGTAAGGTTTTTGTAAACTTTCAACTTTTGATTTTAGTATTAAATCATTGTTCTACATCAGAATCCACTAAATTTAACTTGATTTTTACTTTTGCAAATAAAAAAAAATTATAAAATTCATATTGAAAAAATGAAATTATAATAACAACAATGAATGGTTTCTTTCTGAACAGACAGCAGAGTAAAATCCCTCTTGTAATCTTTTTTTAACTGAAATTTGTTTTCAAAAATAAACATATATATTAACTTTTGATAAATCTATCAAATTCTGCTTTAAAATCTTAATATTGCTTTATAATTTTTAGAATATCTCAAAAGTTGCAAAAACTGTATCAAATTTGACAGGTAAATGAGGGTTCACATCATCTTATGCTGTGATGTTCTTTGTTAACACTACTGTAAAATTTATTAACATCTATTTTTAAAAATAAAATGTACACAAATAAAAACAAAGTGTATATCTATATTTCTTCTTGTTTTAAATAATTTTATACAATAAACTAATAAAAAAAATCATATTTTTTTTATTTTGAAAATTTTCTCAAAGTAATTTTGTAAATGCTATAAAAACCAAATTATAAAGAAACAAAATCAGCAATGTTTTGGAAGCTGTGCTTGATTTTGATGAACAAAAGAATAAAATTCTTTAAAGCTTCCATTTTTTTGTTTAATTAATAAATCAATAATTGCTAGACTGCAGATTTAATGCTTTTTATTTTTTTAAAAAAAATCTATGTTAATATCAAGATAACAATATATGATTGACCTAAAAGCAGCAGGATTACCATGCTATTTTTAAAGTAAATAACCACATAATACCAAAACAGTGATAAAAAGTGATAAATTGGATTAACATTCAGATCTGAATCAAAGATCAACACAAACTATTTGATATGGTTAGTAATTTAACTTCACAATGTAGTATTAATTTCCATTCATTTTAATGCTTTTGTGAATAAACAAGTAACAATCAAATATGTAAATATCAATTAATACAGCATTAACAACATGAAAATAATGGTAGATAATTACAGTGCCTCATATATGTAACAGATGAAGTGAAAATATTCAACCACTATTAATAAAAATAACTGAAATGTTTTCCAGCTGTTGTATTTGATAACTTTTTGCAGTAAGAACATTACCTTCATAACATGCATCAATATTTTATATGGATAATTTTTTTGAACAATTATAGTCAGAGGAGTGTGTTAAATAAAGATAATGGAGATTTAATCAAAGTAATATAATATATTTAAGTTAGAATCCATGATAAAATGATAGAACATAGACCTCATGGGAAATGTTTAAGTTAATAAAATACATTTCTTAATTTTTAATAGTGATATTTTAACCTATCAGAAATTGTATTAAAAATTACGAAGTTCATGAATTATTTATAATTTTGATGTCTGAAGGATGCAGAAATGTTTATAAATATATTTCTGAATATGCCACAAGTTTGAGTTACAAAAACTATTATTCTGGTATGTTAATAACTCTGTTTAAAAGTAGATACAAAAATTGGCAATAAAATATTATAAGTAAGTGATAACTATCGATAATTGTTAGCAACATTGTTCAAACATAATTTGCAAATAAAATCTATATTACAAAAACTTATTTGGCTTCAAAGAATTATCTCAAACCTTACTTTCAGAATAATTATGATTTAAAATCTTTATCAAACAAAAAATGTGCATATAAAATTTTAGGCTGCATATATATAAAAGTTCTTCACAAACATATTTATACATTAATATAAAATTTGGACTTTAAGTACAGGCTCATATCTCTATTCTGAATAGGTTAAATATTGAGTGCGTTCATATTTTATATCTCTTAATTACCACATTCTGCCATTAGAAAAACAATTTAATACATTAAACGTTCAATTTTTTACCTGTCCTTTCATAATTACAACACTTTTTTTTTTTAAAAAATAAAGAACCTCATTTTACAAATTTTAGTCTTGCTGATGCAATGAATTCAATTCTAGTTGAGTTTAAAGGTATTTAACAAGCTTCAAATTTTTTTTTTTTAGGCAGTTAGCCTTAAGTTGATTTAACTTGACATCGATTTACTAGCTTGTAAATAAGTAATTATTAGGTAAATTTGAAAAAAAATCCAAACAAATAAATATATGCCTTTACCACACATTATTTAATTATTTTCTTAAGTATTGTCTTTTATTTTAAAAGTTTATTTTTATTTTTATAGAGTAACGCAGAAAAAAAGGCTATTTGAGAACAGATTATATATAGTCATTAATATATCAAATTTGAAGACTAATAATATAAAACCTGTCAAGTGTTGTTAGCCGAGAGGTCATCGCAGCCACCTTGCAAGCAAGTAGTTGGTTGCAGAGGGTTGTGGGTTCATCTCCCATCTGATGCTATGACATATGAAAAATAATATAAAACCTTAAAATATTAATAAGATTTATTCTCTTGTCATTGTATGCGTTAAATAACTTATTATAAATAAAAGAATAAGAAAAAATATATAATTTTTAATAATATATTATAAATCTTAAATAAGAATTAAAAAACCCATTGCAGACAAAAATAATGATTAAAAATATTTTATCAAAGATGTTTAAATGTAATTAGGACATCTATTCTGCCAAATTTATTGTATGAATGTGAGATATGAATTTATTATTAATAAAACAATAAAAGCCCAATTTTTTTTTCATTTAATGATACTCCTATTATTCTTAAAATGCAATGCCTGGATCGTGTGATCAATAAGTTTGCAGTCTGTATTATTAATACTAAACATACAATTGTAAAAGTAATCTATATTAAATTATATAAAGTGAATAAAAATTGTATAAGAAGTATGTTTATTGTAAATTAAGCATAGTTTCTGAGTAAAAAGTAATTCCCATTTACAACATTTTTTTTATAATAGTTATTACTGTCAAAAGGAAGAATATGATTGAATATAGTGTAGAGAATATAATTAGATAAAGTGCAGATAACTTTTAGAATAAAAAGTTTGATATAAAAAAAATTAAAGATAGTATTGCAAATTATTAAATGGCATAAAAACTCAGAATATGATATATGAAAAAGTATATAGATCAAGAATCTGTATAAACATCAGAAAACTCATCCTGTTTTAAAATTGGTATTATTTCTGCTATGATATATTAGTCCAGTGATGTATTATTCTATGTTTTCAATATGTTTAAATTAACACCTCCAAGGGATGTGTGGACAAAGTTAATCGATAAACTTTAAACTTTATTCCGCAGAGGCACACATCACTGAAGTAATATGTCAGATCAGTTGTATATCAAACTTCAAGCCTAAAACAAAAATAGACATATATTCATTATGGAAAAAGAAAAAAATCACATTACTATACTAAATAAAAACAGGTAGTTGTGGCTTATAAGTTGTTTTTATGACACGTCGTGCTATCAAAACCATCCTTGACCACCCAGCATAATATGATACTTTATGTTATAGTGAACACCCAGCACATGAAATATAAAACTCAAATCTAAAAAAAAAAAACTACAAATCTTATTTCCAATAATGGACAGATATATTCATTATGGTGAAAAGAAAAATATTAAAAAGACCCTGAATCATTTTTTAAATGGTGAACTATTTATAACATTAAGTTTTAGCTTTATATATTTTTTAACCTTAAAGGAAAAGTAAATTGTAAGATAAAGTTTTAGCTTTATCTAAAAATGGTGAACTATAACTTTAACTTTATATTTGAAATAGTTTTTTAAAAATATATACAAAGTTTTAGCAAAAAAAAACAAACAAATATAAAATGTTTTAGCTGCAAATGTATTTTTACATATAAAACTGTATTACAAATGATGCTGCAAGAGATGTAATATATTGTGGAGGGGAACAAAATCTCTGTGACTGACTAAACACAGGTCAGCACATATTACAAGTATATATGTGAAAAGTTGGTAATGTGTATATATTGATACGGATTCTTGGATGATATGACATTATAAATAGAAACTTTGAATAATTATTATCGGACTTAAATATCACAGGAGTAAGATGTCATAGCAGGAATAATACTAAAGTACCCCCATTCTTTCATTTCTCTTTGCTCCTAACTCTTTTCTATAGTTAGGTTGGTTAGATTGTGTTATAAGTAGCTGCTGATCTAAATCTGATTCGTTATATGTGCATATGATTACAATTTAATATATATATATTTATATAAAATATTTTATTGATATGCAGTTAAGTATCAGTAAAATGGTCTTCATTTAAAAAATAATAAATTACATAGAAATAGTTTTCAGAAATATAATTTTTTTTCTTTGACATTTTATTAAAATAAATACTTCATTTACACATTATTCCTATCACTATTATTATTGCCTATTGTTTACATTTTAAATCTTCTTGTAAATAATCCATCTTAATAATATGGTTCTCATTAAGATTTATAATATAGACCTATAAAATTGGAAAACTAGATTATCAAAAGGTTGTCAAGTAATGACAAGGTCTTATTGATTGTAATCAAGTATTATAGTTTGATAATACCTATGGCCAATTATTCACGTTGCCTCCAGGTAAAAAATTTAATATATATACGTACTTTTACAAATAATGATTTTTTTTTTACATTAAGGATTTCATGAAAATTTTGTCTTACTATGACATAACTTCTTTACCCAGAAAGTTAATCACCAAGAATCAGTTTTGGAGATTGAAAATTTGGTTAATGGCAAATGGTGTTTTTTCTAATATATTTTCCTCATCAACATTACACATATAAATTTACATTAGTATATATAACAAAAATATTATTCATTATTTTCGTAATTTAGAAAATGTATTTGCTATTAAATCAAATAAGAGAATTTATCAGGAGTCATAAATTTCGTAGATAAAAAAAGTCATAGCTCAAATTATTGTAAATAAATTTAACGAATTTTCTAAATTATGTTACTTATGTCCATAAAAACAATTGCTATAATTTTTAAAGTTGCACGCCTCTCTCTCCTTTTTCCCATTTCCTTTGCTTTCTTTTCATATATTAAAATATCACGCGCTACAAATACAAATATTAGTAGATACAAAAGCTACTAGATGGCGCTATAAATAGTTTTTTATTTTTTTTTTAGGCAGATAGTCTATGCATAGAAATTTCTGACTCCGTTGAATGAGAAACCATTTTATATTATATTCCATCAGTAATAAAACAGCACAATGAATTATATTTGTGGCAATAAAAGTGCAGAAAAAAGTGATCAGTTTAAATTTTTGCAGTTACACTTAGAAGAAATAAAAAATATCTTAAATTGAAATTGAAAGGAGTTACAAATTCTAAAGGCGATTATTTCAATTGCAAAAACTATTAAGATGAGCAGATTTTTGCATTAGAAACTATTAAAACATATAACAATTTTTTAAAGCTCAAAAATAGAAACCGAAGTTTAATTAGCTTAAAACTAAAATATTTGCTCCTTAAATTTACGTATTTTATTTTATAAAAAAATGCCCAAAGCTAAATTCTTTTTCTATCCCTGTTTTTATTTTATGTAAAATATATATAAAGAAAGAAAGCTTAATACTGTGAAATATATAAAAAGTCGCACACAAATATGAAGCATTCTCAAATTACTTTGAATTATCCCAGAAACCCTTTTAATTATATTTTAAAACAAATATCTGTTAAAATAAAACTTCAAACTTATCATTCCACGGAAAAATATATATAAAAAGTTATCCTTATTATTGGAATTACTTTTCTTTTAAATATTACTGATAATCGAATGGTTAACTGCTCAATTTGAACACAGACGCAACAGAATTGCAGCCACGATGGAGTTCTGGAATTCATTTTCATTATTGCATTAAATCATTTGTTTCTTTACCAATTTTTTTTTTTTGTCATTCTTTACACATAAATGCATGCATATGTGATGTGCAATGTTCCTTGATATTGAGATTACTTTTCTTTTTAAAATATTAGTGATTACTAATGTATCTATTATTTGTCTTTTTAATTTATCAATTTTTTTCTTTCGCCTTATATATATATAGGAGTGTGTATGTTCTTGCAAATAATTTTTCTCTCAGAATTAAAAAACTGTTTTCTGTGCAAAACTTGAAAACACTGATCATTATTAGAATCAACAAGTCTCAAGTATGATTCTAATTCTTAGTCCTGTTCCTGATTAAAAAAATGATATAATGGAAGATCATAAACTGTAAAAGAAATTCTAAAAATGCTTAAGGACTGAAAACAATTTTATGATTCATGTGAATTATACTCAAATCCCCAGTTGAAAGTACTTTAAAGACATGATTTAATAGTTAGGTAAAATAATTTGTCTAAAGTGAATGTATATTTGATGCATCTCAGTTCTGTCGTAATTCAGTTTAATGTAGAAGTTTGAAATTATAGTCTCTTAAAATGCTAATCAGTTAGTGTAGCATTGTTTTAATACCGTTAATAAAATTATTAAAATTATCACACAGAAAGATGCTTTCTTTTTAATTGCTAGTTTTTTTTTTTTTGTTAATTGTTTGACTAAACTCAATAGTAACTGTATTTATGCCAAGAATATCCATTTGTTTTCTTTTATTAATTAGCACACCCACATTTATGTTTTTTGGATACTCGTCTAAATAGTTTCATACATATTTGTTGTCCACGACAAAGTGATTATTCTGGTGAGAATAATAAAACATTTTAATAGTACTGTAAAATTCTGATATATTGGAGTTTTAAGTTAATATTTCTTGCTTTTAATTAATGAACTCTAAGCTCAACTAAACCAATTTAATGAATCAATAGTAAGAGATTGCACGGTTCTATATTTATTATAAAAAGTTTTAAAAAAATTTAAAATTCTATTATATGTTTATTAAAAAAGAATGAATGATTTTTATGTTTTTTAAAATCCCAAGTTCCGCTTGAATTATTTTAAATTGATTAATTTATAAAATTATCGTTTCTGGATCCATTTATTTATTGTACATAAATTCTGCAAGACAGAGTAAGATATATGGGAACAATTGTGTTAAGCTTATCATTTTAATGCTTGAAAATATACCCATTCTCTCTTGTCTGATGACTATACAATAGGTAAATAAATGTTTATCGTAATTTTTATTATTAGAAACGAATAGACTATTATTTTCCATTTTTTGTAAAAAAATATTGTATTATTTTGAATACTATTGTTAGAATGACCATTAAATATAAAAGTGAAGGTAATAAATCTCTATCTCCCTTCTTTTTTTTTAGGATTAAATAATTTATATTTGCTTCCTTAGAATAACTATGCATTTGCATTTTATTTAGTTTTTTATTATGTTGTATTTATATGCAGGGCTTCGAACCATAACTAAATCGAAAACGCAGAAATAGCATTATTTTTACAGGAGCAAAAACCGAATTGAACTAAAAAAAATCTAAGGTTTTATTTAATTCCAATTTTAGAAACAGTGCATCATTAATGCGGCATCCTATCGCTTTGTATGTGTTTTATCTTTATTATATTTGTTAATAAAATAACCAACATATTTTCTTTGTTAGTTAATTATACTATAATAACAATACAACTAGGGGCTGTCTAGTCAAGTGTTGTTAGCCGAGAGGTCATCGCAGCCGCCTTGGGTTTGCCTCTCGGACGATGCTATGACATATGAAAAAAACCAAACTAGGGGCTGTCTAGATAATGTTCAACGTCTATTAAAGGCTTTATTAATGCATTCGTACACTAAGATGAGAATTTTGATTTAATCTGTGATTTAGTGCCAATACTTTGACTGATTTAATTTAATAAATGTTATGTTGTTTTTTAAAAATATCTTATTGTTTTTAATTATCGAATGGGAAGCGATAGAATAAATCCTAGTACGGATTTTTTTAAATATAATAAAATAAAAAATAAAAGCATTTGTAATTGGAATGAAAAGAAATCATGCTGCATTTGAAGCGGCATCACAATGAAGAGTTTAAAGGGAACAAAAAGAGAGGATAAAATTTAGTAAGAAAGATGAACCTACTCCAAGTGAGATGGATTAGAGATTCCTTTGCAAGGAATTACAAAATCTGAATTTTTAAAAGAAAATAGAATAAAGAATAACTCTTAAAGAGCTAATGTAGAACTTATTACTGTTAATAACTGCTCATTTGAAATGTTGGCTATTCAGGATTCAAAAAAAAATCATTAATCCAATTATTACTTCAACAGGCAAACATTTTTCAGCGAATTCTGAAAATATTAAATTATCGATATTCAAAGACAGCTTCTAAAATTGTTGCACAACTAACTAAAGCACTTGAAAAAAAATAACAATTTCCTTAAAAGTTGATATAGCTCCAAGATTAAATAGATCAATTCTGGGAATTGATGTTCAATTGATAATATATGGTAAATTAAATTTCTTACTTTGGGAATGATGAAATTAAAGGAGACCCTAAAATTTATATTAAAAACGTGATTGAAAAAGTTTTAGGAATATATAATATTGATCTGCAGTCAATTTTTTCTATTACTACAGACAACTGAGTTAATATGATCGAATTTGTGATGAATCAGTCGACTTGTTAGGAACAGAAATAGAAAAAAAGTACCCAGCTATTGAAAATGAAAGTAGGAATCGTTTTCTTACAACAAAATTTAATGAACTGCACATACCTTGCTCCTAGCAATTAAAGATTCTATTAAATATTCAGCTTTAAATAACTATATCTGAAGTGCATGAACTAGAAAAATAGTTGTGAATTCCATCTATTATATCAAAATTTAAAGGTAATAAAATTAAAAGAGCGGTTCTGGATTGTACAACTAAATGGAACAGTACATATAATATATTTAAAACTTTATTAGAATGTAAAAAAACAACAACATTTGTTTAACCTTATGAGAAAATAAATTTAGATTATTATTTTTTTTGAAGACAAATGTACAAAATTAAATTTAATTGTTGATACATTATAAGTCTTATCCGAAACAACTATAAAATTACAAAACGAGCAATTAACTTTAAAGGATTTTTTCAAACTTGGATCGAATATGAAATAAAATTATAAAGTTAAAAAATGTCTTTGCTGATATTTTGCACGATCAAATACTAATCACAAAAAATTGTGATTAGAAAATGAAAATCTTCTAGAAGCAGTTTATTTGAATCCACACCTTCAGATTTTACTTAGTTCTTCACAAGAAAATTCAAGCTGTTTCACATTTAAAAAAACATTTGGAACAAATTGGAGTTTTTACCCCCAAAATTAGTTGCAATTGAAGATGAAGAAGGATCTTCTAATAAAAGTGAAATACCCGATGAGGATGTGGATGATTTATAGTTCTTGTAAAAATAGTAAAGAGTTAACTATACAGACCCAAAGATCACTACTTCTCTTATATGTAGATACTGAATTTTTGTTGAATAATTTTGACATTGAACTAAGATTAGAAGAGAATGTATTTTAGAATTTTGGGAAAAAATAAAAACATATATAGGCATTCAACCCAAAATAGTGTTGAGGGATCATTCTCTGGTTTAAAATGTATTCTCTGGAAAAATAGATATAGTCTGAGTGAAAGTATATTAAAAGATATTTTAATAATTGATGCAATTTTCATTTGCTTTAGTTAAAATTTTCATGTATAAAAAGTACTGAGTTGTTAAAAGTGTTAACCAATTTATATGTTGAAATTTAATTATTAATTTCAACATTAATTTGTAATATCTTTCCTTCTTTATATATTATTCTTTTAAATATTACAATTCGTTTAGATTAATAAAATTGTAAGAGATGATATCGTTATTTCATTTCATGTATATTATATTATAAAAATTTAATAATAAAATTTAATAATAAAATGTTTTGAATTATTGTAGTAACGTTTATTTTTAATTGAAATAAAAAAATATTAAAGGCTACATCACTGAAACAGCAACCCCCTCAAAAAAAACCAATACATTATTTTTTTGTGACCGTTTTTGTGGAACAAAAAACTGAACTGAATAGAATTTTTTTTTCTAAACTGAACCAGAACAAAAATCTGGATCAAAATATAATGATTCAAAGCCTTCATTATATCATCATCATTTTCAATCATTATCAATCCACTTCAGGATGAAGGTCTCTTCAAGTTGAATCCATCTTCTCTGATTTCTAGCTTCTCTTCTCCACATCACTCCAGCTTTTCCTTATTTTATCTATCCATCTCTCATGTGGTATATTTCTAGATCTTTTAAATCTTTTGGAATTGAGTTCAAAATTTCAACCATCTACCTATTATCATCTATTCTAGCAGTATGTCCATCCCAACTCCACTTCAGGCTGTTAATTCTTTCATTGATGTCAGTAACACCTATTTGTTCTCTTATCCATGGATCTTATTTTCAATCTCTTTTTGTTCCTCCTAACGTGCATTTCTTCATACTTTGTTGAGTGGTCTGAAGTCTCTGTAATGCTGTTCTGTTAAGTGTCCAAGATTCAGATTCGCAAGTAAGACCTGGTAACACGCATTTATTAAAACCTTCCTTTTTCAAACATATAAGCATATTTCCTTTTAATATTAAGTAATTTATACCAAAAGCATTCCAACCAAGTTTAATTTTATGATTAATTTAATCCATTATGCTCCCATCTGTAGTAATAATGTGACTAAAATATTTGTAGTTGTTAACCAATTTATGTTGACATTTAATTATTAATTTCAATATTAATTTATATCTTTTTTTCCTTATGTTACATTCACTTTATTTAGATTTATAAAATTATAATGGTTGATATTGTTATTTCATTTCATATATATTATATTATAAAAATGTAATAATAAAATGTTTTGAATTATTGTAGTAATATTCATCATTATCAATCTTTATTTTCATCTTTTAAGACAATCCATTGAACATTATTTTAGTCCTTCTTTCTTACATTCATATGATAATCTCTTGCAACATTTTCTGAAGCTCTAAAGTATTGTTTAAAAGCAACTACATCATGGGTAAAATCTAGATGACTTAAATAATCTCCATTTACTTTCATTCCTTTAGCTTCTCATTTCAATCCACAAGTTATTTCTTGAAATGCTGTTATAAAAAGTTTTGGAGATATGGAGTTACCCTGCCATGCACCCTTCTCAATGTTAACATTTCTAGTATCATTATGTAATCTAATTGTTGCTACTGCATTTTTATAAATATCCTTCAGAATGTGACAATATCCTGGGTCTATACCTTGATGATCCAATGCTTTAATTATTAAAGAAATGCTTATAGAGTCAAATGCCCTTTCATAATCTACAAATTCAAAGCATAATAAAAGTCATATTCATTGGTACTTTCTATAACTTCTCTCAATACTTGTATATGATCTACTGTACTAAAACCACTATTATAATCATTAACACTTTTTTTGGAAGCTAATTAAAGATGACAAAATTAGGCTGAAAAAAAAAAGACTTTGTAACTTAAATTTAAAAAAGAGTGTACAAGATTATTATCTTGTATGCTGATAAAAGAATAAAAGAAAATAGATGTGCAGAGAAGTCTAAAAATGGATTGCAACTATAAAAGGTCAGACAAACTTAATGGGTCTTTTGTCTTTTCCTTAACTAGAAGCTTCCATTAGGTCAGGGATAGAGAAAATATCATATCCTGGACTACTCATATGCAAGACTACTATTACTCATATGCTGAGGTGGATTGTCATGCGGAGTGGAATCCATGCCTTTATAGATATCTTTCATTGTATAGATCACTCAGAAAAAACTGTCAAGTCTAGCCATTAGGACGGGCCAAGAATCTATAAAAATGTCAACAGAGGGAGACTAGTTGACTTCAATGAACTCTTCAAAATGTGTACTACAAAACTTACCGATAAGATTATTCATATCCCGATTGTGACTAAATTAAATATTTGCAAACAATCCTTCCTATAAATTTATAATAGTACTACTAATAGAGACATTTGCAGTATCATTCAAAGAACTTTCTAGAAGAAACTTAAGTGAACTTTAATTATTAAACTGTTTTAGTTAGTTGATTTAATGTCTGGATTAGCGTGCATGTAGACTTTCTAATTAATTAGGAATGCGTTTTTAATATTTTAATTTGTTAGAATAAAAATATTTATTTCTAATATCAATTATTCATTTGCATTATTAATGATAGTTATTAAATTTATTAATGGTAGTTTATTAGGATTCGAGTGGATGACTAATCTTCTCTAAAAAAATAAATAAAGTTTCAGGACATTATAATCCCGATCTTTTTAGTTACTTGCATCAAAATTGTGGGATGTGAGGAAGTTAAGAATCTATTGACTATGACACTCTTTTATAAATTAAAACTAACTTCGTAGGCAATTCCTATTGAATAATTAGTAGGCCAGTTAATCAGGAAATATAGCTATGTTTTTGAAAATAGGAACAAGATATTTCTTTCTCCATAGCTTGATTAACTTTCACTTAACAGTGTGTAAAAGACGGCTCTATCAAAATGGGAGAACATTACATTTATTGATTTTATTTCTGAAAACTTGTATTATCCTATATATATATATAATTTTGTTCAAGATTAAAATTGAATCTTTTAACATCTCCATTGAAATTAAGAATAGATTTTTCGAATGCGATGTTTTTTTTCATATGTCAAATGCATTGACCAGGAAGCGAACCCGGGCCAGCTGCTTGAAAGGCTGCTACGCTAACCACTAGGCCACCAATGCTGTTGATAATATTTTGGTTAGTACTAAGCCATTGATTTAGATTTTGTTTATCTACAAATAGACATCCAACTTTTTTTCAGTCAGACATGTGGATTCTTTTATATAAATCTTCATAAAAGTGGGCATCATTGTTTCCATAACAAAAGCAAGATTTGTTAGGATTATTACTTTTTTAAAAAAATAAAAATACTTTTTAAAGAAGAGAACAAAAGCGTTGGTGGTCGAGAGGTCAGCACGGCTGCCTTACAAGCAGTTGGCCCGGGTTAGCTGGTTCACTTCCTGGCCGATGCTATGACACATGAAAAAAAAAAAATTGTGTTCTTGTTTTAAAGACATGGCCTCTTTTTTTTTTTTAAAGAAAAGAATGACGTGAATATCATTAGCACTGTTGTAGTTTAATTTTCTCATGCTGGCCTTGTTAAATTCATCAAATGATTATTATTAAAAGTTACATTTCAAGACATCAGTCACATGAACATATTCATTTACACGAAATATAGTTTGTTATTTATTTATTAATGTACTTATCAAAATACATGTGTATAAATAAATGATTTTAAAGGCGAAGGGAAGAGATTGTAAATTTTGCATATTTTAAAATATTGATGGTAAATCTTTTAACTAAAATATATAGAATATTAACTCTAAATCTATTCACAGATAATATGTATGTAGAGTGATATCAGGAAGATTTTCTTTTACGATATCAATGGCTAACTAACCCTAGTATAAGATAATGAGTTAATGTTTAGTACATATAAAAAATATTTCATAATTATATATTTGACTATATCTAATTGGGCACTAGCAAATGGCTCAATATATATATATGTGTAGAGAAAAAAGGGGTGGTGGAGAGCAAAAAAAAAGATAAACAAGAGTCAAATCCACTATCTACCAATGTAAACCCAGTCTTTTCTTTATAACTTAGGTTCACACTCATATCTGTGTCCTTATTTCTATTTATTTTTGAAAACTGAAGTATAAAATTATATGTAATAGCAGTGGTTTTCAGTTTTGGTGGTCGAGTGGCACAGCGCCTTACAAGCTGTTGTCCTGGGTCCGCGGGTTTGCTTCCCGGCCGATGCTATGATACATAAAAAAAAAACCAATTTATTCTGTTAAATCAATTTTCAGCACCTCTGTTGTTGCTAGAGTGCTAATGAAATGCAAAACGATCCTTTCCATTTGCAGTTCCTAGCAAGTTCTTCAAACTGTCCTCGTGAGTACGTATCTAAGCTATAAAAAAAAGTCTATGTTTATATTGGTATGTAATGGATTTCACCCTTATTTAGAATGCTTCCTAGATTAACACCTTCTCTATATATAACTGGGTGGAGAAATATGTGAATGGACAATTGTATTTGCTTAGCGATCTAGAATTAACACATTCTGAATGAAGATTTAACAGTGTTAAGCTAAACGATCAAATTAGAAATTACTCTTATATATAATCACTATACAAGACTAATTTGTGTAGTCAAGCGTTGTTAGCCGAGAGGTCAGCGCAGCTGCCTTGCAAGCAAGTAGTTGGTTGCAGACGGTTGTGGGTTCGCCTCCCGGCCGATGCTATGACATATGAAAAAAAGGACTAATTTGCAAATTAATACACCGTACAGGCTTACACCTGCACAAACAGATATATATGTAATATATAAGGAATTCGAACTCAGACTTTCACACAACCCTCAACTTTCCAAGCCATCTCATATTGCTGACCCATTTGATCACACACATGTTGAAAAGATAAATAATCACCAATGTATGTATTTCATGTTAATCCAGCACTCGTCAGTTGGTCCAGATTACCATCTCTACACATATATAAAATCAATAGACAGGTTTCAAACTACTCCAGCTTACAACTCTTCAGCCTTTCATTTCATTGAAAATCTGATGATGGAATGTTCAAAGCGCTCGTTAGTGCCAAGGTCGTCATTCTACCCATGTTGACGTTAGTCATTCTGACCTCTCATGTACAGGAGAATAATCCATTTTACATACATGTGCAAGGGATGGGCAGACCTTTAATACACTTTGTATCAATATGTAAATTAATACACTGTACAGGCTTACACCTGCACATACAGATATATATGTAAGGGATCCGAACTCAGACTTTCACACAACTCTCAACTCTCCAAGCCATCTCATATTGCTGACCCACCTGATCACACACATGTTGAAAAGATAAATAATCACCAATTTATGTATTTCGTACTAAACCAGCACTCGTAAGTTGATCCAGATTACCATCCACACACATATATACAATCACTGCTCAGCTTTATATTAAGATAGCAAATCTTTATACTTTAATGGACAGGTTCATCAGATTTTCAATGAAATGGAAGGCCGAAGAGTTGTAAGTTGGAGTAGTTTGAAGTCTATCCATTAAAGTATAAAGATTTGCTATCTTAATATAAAGCTGAGTACTGATTGTATATATGTGTGGAGATGGTAATCTGGACCAACTGTCGAGTGCTGGTTTAGCACGAAATACTTATATTGGTGATTATTTATCTTTTCAACATGTGTATGATCAGGTGGGTCAGCAATATAAGATGACTTGGAGAGTTGAGGATTGTGTGAAAGTCTGAGTTCGAATCCCTTATACAAGACTAATTTGTGTTTGATTTTACATAAACTATTTAAATGTAATCCGTTTTTTTTTTATTTCGATGTAAACACTTTAACAAAAATTTATAATGCCTAGAGTGTAACTTTATTTTTTTAAAGATATTTTAAAGAAGCTCCAGGAATAAACATCAATCTTTAGGAGGTTAATGATTATCTTAACGTCTTAAAGGTAATTTTAGCTGCCGGGATATTCATTACAGAATGCTTTAATTAAATTATTATTAGACAGATGTCTTTATATTATTATTAATAAACTTGAAGTAAGAATAGAACAAAAGAACAAAGAAATTACATTTTCTTTATCAGATTAAATTTTAATTAAATAATTAAAACAACATTATTTTTAAAATGTACTTTTTGTTTATTAAATAAATTCGTAGGCTTATGAAAGTTTTTATTCTGCAATACAAAAAATTAAGAAGCAGAACATATTAAATTATACTATCAATCGAATTGCAACCAATCGATTTTTTAAATTTCAGCACACTTTTTCAAAAACATTAAATTGTAAGCTATCATTTATTGTAAATTCTGTGTAAAATTTTTATTCATTTTAAAACTCTGATTTATCTGATGAATAAATAATTTTTGTGAAAAGCGAATATACTGAGAGAGCTAGTCTAGGAAATTTTACTCTGGACAATAAGGGTGCACTGCAAATCTAAAGATTTGATTGGTTGCAGAAACACACACACACACACACAGACTACATTAAAAGCATAAAGCTAAACTAGACAATAAATAATCAAAATTACCCCAAATTCAGAATTCAAACAGACTAGCCAATAAAATTAAACTCTAAAACACTACCCATGGTTTCACTGCTACAAGCAGACTTCTCAAGTATAAAGAACTACAAAATAACATATTTATACTAAACATTACCCATAATTCCACTTAATTCCCATACACCCTTAATATTAAAAGAACTTTTAAATTAGTTAATTGTTTCAGAATCATAAATTCTTAATAATAAAGATTCTTTAATTCTTTTTATTTTATTTCTCTCAAAAAAGATAACCCGAATGAACTTCATCAAAAAAAATGAAAAAAGAAAAAAAGATACAGGTCACAGTATTAATTTTGATGAAGCTCATGTTGTTTTTTTTGGGAGACTTGAAATAAAAAGAATCAAATAATTTTTATTATTAAGAATTTACGATTCTGAAGCAATTAACATATTTAAAAGTTCTTTTAATATTAAGGATGTATGGGAGTAAGTGGAATTGTGAGTAATGTTTATTATAAATATGTTGTTATTTTGTAGTCCTTTACACTTGAGAAGTGTGCTTGTAGCAGTGAAACCATTGGTAGTGTTTTAGAGTTTAATTTTATTAACTAGTCTGGTTGAGTTCTGAATTTGGGGTAATTTTGACTATATATATATAATAAACAAAATACATTAGAATAAATCTACAAAATTAAAAATGCTTATATAAAATTAAAAAATAATTTTTTTGCTATAGCCAGTGTACAACTTCTTCTGCCATCTTAAGTAGCAATACAACTTTAATATAAAAATCTTTTTAAAATCACACACCAATAAAGTTCTCATGTGAATGGCCAACTTTCCATAAATTATGAATACTAACACAATTACACTTTCTCTGTACTATTTATAAACATGATTCCATAATTTTTTTTTTTTAAATCATTTTTCACTTAGAAAACAAAAACTCTATCTAAGCAGAACTCTCCAATACAAATAACTGCATGTTTTGCAAAAACAGACTTATACCTATCCACAATTTGCAATATTGAAAAAAAAATAACAACAAAAGGAAAATAAAGGAAGCTATGGTAATATATAAATACAAACAAGACTTAATTAACAGACAGGCAGCAAATGGTAAGATCATGGAATTGTGGGAAGGTTAGCCTTTCAAAGTGTTAGTTGACAAAGACTACGAGGAGTTAAAAGTACTCCTAAGTGGATAAATTTTTTAATTATAATTTACATATATCTAATTACTGTATTTATAAATATTCAATTATATATATATATATATATCACTTAAGTGTACTGTTTTAACCATAAAGACTTGTTATTTATCATCAGTTTAAGGGCAGACAAGTTACAGTGTTTTACAGAATAAAGTCTAATCATGCAGTTAACTCTGAAAAAAAAAAATTTACATATTAAAAAAGAGAAAATTTATATCTAATGCATTGCAATCAATATTTAAAGTTTTTGTTCACAATATATTGTACTGGACACTCCACTTCTTTTTATCACCAAAGGTGCCACTGGAAATCTAGAAAATTTGATTTACAGGAATCAAAAAGTTAAGTTATAATGAAAGTTCTGAAATAAATGCTTCCAGCTAGATACAGGGAGAGAAAGAGAGCTCAAAAATTGTTCAGAGAATTGAGAGAAAGAACACAAAAACAAATGTAACCCAAAAACAAATATTTAAGTTCTATTAAACTCCAAAAAAAGAAATATTAATCAAAAAATATATAAGTTGACCAAAATTCCCCAACATTCTTTATCTGAGAGTGCAAGTGAATATTATGGTATATCAAACACTTCAGCAGACAATTTTGTTTTCTCACTTAAGTTTAGAGGGCTTTATATGATCTTCTTGTCAATGATTTACCTATTCAACTTCCACTTTCATTTATTAGAGATTTTAATAAAAAAGATCTTGGATGGAAGTTAACAAACAGCGCAGAGCTACCATTTCTTAACCCAGTAAAACATCAGGACAAAACAAGGATGTCCTACGATACATAAACACTCATAAGGGTTTGCATTTATGACCCACCCTTAAGGTTACCTCCATGAAAGCAAATAGAATAGATTACAATTTTATGTAATATTAGACTACAATTTTACATAATCTGAAGTATAAAAAAACAACTATTTAATCAATAAATTACCAGCCAAAAGATCCATGGTCTGCAGGAAACGCAAACACACATTAAACTAAAGTAAATTTGAATAAAAGGGGATAGGTGATCTAAAAGGGAAAACTTCTATTATATGCCAAAGTTTTTAACAACAATTAATAATAATTATAATGAAAAACAATGATTATAAAATATTAATTCACAATGCATTCTCCGACAAAGCGATAAAATTAAAATCTTAAGCTATTACTCTGAATTTTATAGATTCCATAAAAATACATATAAACTATAATTTTAAACAGCATTAAACTGTTGCACATATATCAAAATAAAGATTTTGATTAAAATTCTAAACTTAGATGAATGAACCTATTATAAGTTCTTTTACTATCAAGCTTGAGACTTAAGCCCTAGTTAAAGTATAAAAATGTTCAGTTATCTTTGGGGTTTCAATTTTTATGTCTGATTGATTCCAGTAATGTGCACAAGGTTTTAGTCCCATCAAGAGTACACAACTGTGGTTTTTAATATCCATTAATTTGGTCATAGAGTACAAAGGCAATCTTCAGAATCAGTTTTGAATCAGGTAATTAGGACATGTTTATGATGACACAATTTTGAGATCTGGGGTTTTAGCATTGCATACTTTTAATATGGTCTTTTAAGGTGGGTGGTTTCTGCATTATGAATGAATGGTCACATTTTTTTGTATTAAGTGTAATTATTCTTTTTTTCTTCTTCTCCTTGAATGATTTCTTTAGCCATTAACCTCAGCAATAATAATTAGCAATTCTCCAGTTGCAATTTTCTAATATGCAAATCTTAATTCACAATCTGTAATTAATTGAAATTAAATTGAAAGGCTGCAACCTTTTGCACTTATTATAATATCTATTGGTTAGCCAATCAGATGTTATGATGGCTGTTTGAATAGTGATCAAACCGTAAACACAAGACAGAGAATTTTACAAGAAAAGGGCAGTCCACCCTCTTTTTACTTGTCTTTCTATATATCTAAGCCAGTCTGAAGCATTAGGTTTGAGCAAATAGCAAATATAAGACATCAGCAGCCCATAATAAGCAAATATAAAAATATGTATTTATCTCATTCAAAATCACAGAGCTTTTATATATTATTGTTATCTTCCACTAGATCTTAAAATCAAACCAGGGCTAGTCTTTATCTCCCATCAGATCTTAATTAAAATGTTTAATTAGGGATATTCTTTATCTCTTGTTAGATCTTAATTAAAATTTCAACCACGGCTATCTTTTATCTTATGTTTTTACTTTTAAATACCAATTTTAATAAATTAGAAAATTAATCTTGGTTTTTAAAATAGATTAAAACAAAAACAAAATGAAAAGAATGATCTCAATCAAAGTTCATTTAAATCAAAATATTTTTACTATTTCAAAATATAATTGAGTATGTGTGTTATGGCACATATGCTTTCAAACAACAAAAAAAGAAAATACAAAATTTTAAATAAAATTTTCTCTTCCCTTTTAAAATATTTACACTATACATTGTAGTTTTGATTTTAGAAGGAAGGATTTCTGAATTGGAGAAGGTATCTGGTTCAATACACTATAAAGATATAAATACATCACATTTTATATACAAATATGCTAATGATTTTTTTATCATATGAGATATCACATTTTATTATGCATGGTAGCTATTTTCTTGGAATGACCTAGAAATTTTTCAAATAATGCAGTACACTGTAATGGCAGAAATACAGACCACTTAAATAAAAATTACTAATATGAATTTTCTTCAGTTTATATATATTACATTTTCATCATATACATTATACAATTAAAAATTAAGTATTAATAGTTTACAACCCAAGTTTATTTTCAGCTTTATACTAAATATAATATGTATTTTTTTTGGTACTGCATTTTTTAAAAAATTTCCAATAATGGCACTATTTGCTTGGCTATGTCTTTGAGAACTTATGAGATTATAATTTAAAATTGAGTAAGTAAATGTTATTTTAAACTTGGATTTAGTAATTATTGACCATATACAGTTGCTTATTAATTGCATAATGCATGAAATCATTTTCTTCTCAAAATAACTTACGATTGTGTTAATTAAATTTTACAATTATGATGATTGTAATTTTTGCTGCAAGAAACTTACTATTAATAAAAATTTTAATCCATAAAAATAAGTACATATACAATATTTCAGTTAATGTACATATTTTAAAATATATTAATACATTTGATTAGTTTACATAATCAAAATAAGCTTTGGATAACTTATTGTACTGATGAGACACATTTTTAAAATTTTTTATAATCATTGGTGATGATACTCTTTATTTTGGATGTCATTAATGAATGTATTAATTATTTTGTAAAAACACTGATTGAAAATTAAATAAGGTACTATACACTAAACATATTTTATTTGCACTGTGTATAATGAATAAATTTTCTACTGTACATTTTTAACATGAATGTCATCATTTTTTTTCAGATGACATTAAGTCATGATGTTATGACATCACCAATCTTATAAAAAGGCCACCATTTTTTCTAAATGGCAATTTAAAAAAAATCAATTTTTTTTACAATTGTTATAGTGAATAATTGATTGGAAATAAAATGGTGGTTACAAATTGATGATGGTCATTATGGAGAATACTCACATAATGATACAGTGCTAAGTAGAGTATAGGTATATTTCAGTAGCCTATTCCTATTGTAATCAAGATTTATTAAGCCTGACTACATATCTCAACATTGCTTTTCCTATTTAATTCTGACTTATAAAGTATAAGAATGCTCTTGAGGCATGCATTTAAATATGATAATTTAAGATCTTTGATTTAATATTAAATTAATTCTTAACATTAAAAAGTTTTACAAGCATTTTATAAACTATTTGATCTTGTTATTTCAAAGTCTAAATATTTTATTTTTCTCAACTTTTTCTTATATATCTGATAGAAGCACCAAAGTAAAAAAAAATCAATTTTTTTTACAATTGTTATAGTGAATAATTGATTGGAAATAAAATGGTGGTTACAAATTGATGATGGTCATTATGGAGAATACTCACATAATGATACAGTGCTAAGTAGAGTATAGGTATATTTCAGTAGCCTATTCCTATTGTAATCAAGATTTATTAAGCCTGACTACATATCTCAACATTGCTTTTCCTATTTAATTCTGACTTATAAAGTATAAGAATGCTCTTGAGGCATGCATTTAAATATGATAATTTAAGATCTTTGATTTAATATTAAATTAATTCTTAACATTAAAAAGTTTTACAAGCATTTTATAAACTATTTGATCTTGTTATTTCAAAGTCTAAATATTTTATTTTTCTCAACTTTTTCTTATATATCTGAGAGAAGCACCAAAGTATTATAATGACTTATTGTGAAAAGCATATTAACATCATCAACATATTTGTAGTACTTTTATAAAACTTTATCTCAACCCAAACCCTAAACCTAACCTTAACCAAATATGGCTGTAATATCTTACATCAGATCTAAGAATAAAGTACCATACTTTTTAAATAGGGTTAGTTTCCAATATTTATTTTTACAATTGCATTCTCTCTATGAACTAATAGTATTGCTGTATATTATGTCATTTAATAATAAACCCTTTGAACATGTGGAGTGCATCTTATAGAAATTACTGTTAAACTTCAATGGTTTCAACCAGTATTTAATATTGCTATAAATTTTTATAAGCCCTAATTTCATAGAATTTTTAAAACTGAACAGGTGTCCATCTCATTATCCTCTCATATATGTTTGTATTTTGCAAAAATCAAATTAGATTGAATTTACCTTACATAAGTTTTATGTTGTTTTTCTGGAATTTGGCTGTATCTCACACCACTTGCAATCTAAACATAAGTAATTTTATTCCTAATTTTTTATGAATTGTTTTTTTATAAAAATATTATATATTTATGTAAATATTATATTTTTTGTAAGCAATGCTTAGAGTAATAAAAATCAAATTTAATTTATTAAATTCATCATGAATATTTGTTTTGCACTTATCGTATATTGATTTTTAATCCTCAAAGGCTACAACTAATATTTGATACCACAATAAATTTTGATAAGCCTTAATTAAACAGGTATTCATCTCACTTTTTTTCTAGTTATGTCCATATTTTGCAAAAACGAAATTAGTTTGAATTTTTTTTTCAGTATTATAATAATTTTTAGAGATTAATGTTAACTCATATGGGCCAAACATTAGTAATTTTTCTCTGCATTTTGTAATTTATAGCTATCTTTCTACTTTTTTTCCACAATATTATAATAATTATCATAAATAATGCCTACAATATTTAAAAAAACAAATTTATTTTATTGCAATAACTATTGTAAGAAAGCAGTCAACTGACTTCAGTTAAAAGCTATTCTAAATAGAAGTTGTTTTATTTCTTCATTTTTGTGATTTTATGATTATATATATATATATATTATAATATTTATTATAAATAATGCTTATAAGAAAAAAATTAAAATTGAAATGATAATTATATAAAACAAATATTTTCCTTAGGGTCATTGTAGCCATTGTGGGTTAAATTGTATTTTACTTATGAATTTATGCAAAACTCTTAAATAACTTTTTTAAAAATTAGTATCAATGTTACGTGTAGTTGCTAATATTATATGCACCTCTATCTGATTATTTAGCTATGTTACAAAAACATCATAGCATTAAACTTACTTAAAGTTGCATACATGAAAAAACCACATTTCTATTACTTTCTAATGGTTTAAGTGAAAACACATCTCTATAGATTTATAAATAAAAAAAATAAATTTGTGAAGGTATTATAAAAAAGCTACTTCATTTATACATATCCTTTATGTTAAATATACACTAATTATCTATTTGACTTATAATAGATTCAAGATTTGTACACTCATGCATGAAAAAGATATATAATTATTAATATAATCATTATATAACTGCCTTGAGATTATTAAAAAATAAAGCAATGACATCTAGATATATTTTTTACTATTTTAAAATCTGTTCACATTTGCAGTAGAGGTATTTATTTGAATTATAGAGTAATGCTAATATCATAATAGTTAATTTTTGATATATGCATACTTGATTTGAAAAATACCAAAACATGAAAGAAAACATTAGTATTTTATAAGCATATCCATTATTTACATTTAGCTATCTTTACTTAAAAACATAAATAAGACATTTATGTTATCAACAATGCATAAAAATTATCATTTATAATAACACTTACAAATCCCAGTATGTGTGTTTGATTAATTAAAATATATATTAAAACTAATGTAGAAAAAATATCAGAAATAAATTTCTTACTATAGATAAAAAAATCAATACATTTACAAAACTGTCAACAAAATCATAATAAAAATTTAATATTTGACATTTTTATTATCTCAGGTAAGCAAGACAAAACAAACAAATATCTTAAAATCATTTAGCAATAACTTTTTTTTATCATGTACTGAATTTTTTTTTTTGAAATGGGAAGGTATTTGGGATTCAATGTGATGTTCCAATAGATATTGATTTTCAGTTAAAATAATTATTTTTTGATTTTTAGTTTCAAATATTTGATAATATTTAGACAGGGAGAGGCTAATAAGAGAGAGACATAAAATTTTTTGGTTACTTATCTAATTACTTGAAAGATCCAGTTGGTAAGAAAACAATGATATTCTTTTTCTTTCTGAAAATGTATAGCAGAACATTATAATTTGAAGATACCAACTGATAACCCTTATATCTTTTTTCATTATTAGGTACCAAAAGACAAAATTTAAATTATTAAATCTTTAAAGATTATTTACAAAGAAAACATTTGACTATTTTCAATATTTATTTTCAGATTTTTTTCTAGTTGCATTTATTTTAATGAATAAATTCTTATTTTATCATTTTATTTTTTAGATTTTATTGAAAACATATTCAATAAAAAAAATTGCTTAAAAAATAAAATATTGATTTTACAAGTTAAGAAAAAAATGTATTAAACAGAAATAAATAATCAAAAACAAAACAAAAGACCTCATTTTTGGGCTAAAAATATATTTTAATGAATAAATAACGATTCTTCCAAAAATTAATATTTTCCACATATATCTTGAAAAAGAATGACTTTAAATAAATATAATACTCTTTAATATTAAAAGTGAACTTATAAAAGATCAACAAAATATAGTAAGAATAATATTGACAGGAAGTATTTACATTTAATTTCCTCTTTATTGCCAATACATTTGCATTTGACTAATTTATTGTTAAATGGCTACTATAATTCTATAAAATTTCAGTAAAAATCATGTGTTTATTTAGATCCATGTACTTTATAATAATAAAATGTAATTACAACTACAATACAATAAAACATAAATTATTTATTATTTTATTTTAAATAATGAAAAATATTACTGAAAAATTTAATACAATTTCCTAGCAGCATGGTAATAAAAATAGGTTTGCATTTTTTTTACAAAATTTTGTCAGCAGAAAATCATTATTTAAAATAATAATGTTCTTTTGATTTATTTCATATGCAATAAATAAAATATTTTCAAATGACTATTTATTTTTCTTAATATAATAAATTTGTCCAATTCATATAAATAAAATCTAAATAATTTAATAATAATTAATTATTTCTAATGTAATTTTTTTTATTGTTTATCCTTTTCAGTCATTTAAAAGTTTCATCAATATCTATGATGTAAATTTAAATTTTATGCTTTTAGACTAAATTATCTTTAATAAGTTTCAAATAATAAGAATTTACAAACAATAATCAAAGATTGTTATTACTTGACTGCATTTCCTTTTTTCATGGTTAACTTAGCTTGATTTTGGGCAAAAACCTTGACGTTAATATATAATTAATTTTAAAACACTAACAACAACAATCATTTTTTTTTTAAAAAAAAATGTTGCTTTATATTTTTGCAGTTTTAGGCAATTTAAGCTGACTTTAAAAATGGGTAAATGTTAACTTTAAAAAAAGAGAGATAACATTTTGTAAAAAATAAAATCATTGTTAAAATAAGTATTAAGAAAGTAATACAAATATGGAGGATATTATTTTTGTTTGTTTAAAATTTGTAAAACAATTTCATTTTCGATTTAGAACATCTATATAATAAAAATAATATTCTGTTCTTTGATTAAATATATCTGTATTATGTTATTTTACTTTGATTTTTATTTGAGCTTTTATAAGAATAAAAAATGTGGACCTTTTTGTGCTTTTGTCACAATTACTTATAAAAAATAAGTAAATAGTTCATTGTTTGAGAGTTCATAATAAGTTTGAACACCAGAGGGCGTTAGTTTAGTTATAATCCATGAATCTTAAACTATTGAGTCTGCCACTCTACTATAGCATCAAACCTCACGGACTGCAATTATCTATTAATAAGTTGGTTAACGTCTTTTTTTACATAGTGTTTCAAACAATAAGGTACATTAATTTGATGTTTAGTCATGCTTGCAAAAATCTAAAAAAACTTGCACTTCATGTCAAGTAACAGATAATTTTATGTATATTTTACTAAGAATGAAAACAAATCATGCTGTAATGATATACACTGTGAATAGTTTTCTTTACAGCAATTTTAATGAAAGTTACTTTAATTTTTTTGTTTTTAATATCGAAAAATAAAATCCACATTAATGTAGAAGACTTTTATAATAATTTTCATGCCTTTATTAAGTAAAATTTCAATTTTATATATATTATATATCTTAACAATTACCATTATGTAAAACTATTTTTATTTATTAATTTATTTTTCTTGAATTTATTAATTACATTTTAAAATTTTAGGTTGTAAAAGAAATAGTTCAAATAATTATATGAAGAATACATTGCACAAGTATTGTGAAATATCAAACATGCAATAAACTTTACTTTTTAGTAATATACTGAGCTTTTAAGACATGCAAAGAAACCTGTACTTCAGTAGAAATAAAAGTTAATGAGGAAAGATATAAAAAGTAAATATTAACCCCATTATTAAAGGCATTCTAATGATATCTTAACCACATTAATATAATAACCATACAATGTGATCCACTATCAATTATATAATAGGGAAACTGGATTGGAAAAATCAAATAGATAACCAATTTCTTTAGCAAATAAAAATTAATACAATCAATAAAAGAAAGAGATCAGTCATATAAAATGATTTACAAAACGTTTTTCTGTTAGAGACTGTTACTTTTCATTTATATATTATTTCAGTTTATAGCCTCATCAAACAATGTTATTACTACAATATTTACTTAATAGATTGCCACACCAATGCAAAATGACATTTGTATTAGCAAAACCAAGAGTAGTGCTAAAATGTATTGACAATATTTGTTAGTTAATAAACTGTAGATGACAAGAGTTGTATTTAAGTTTATATACATATAGGTAAATTATTAGTACCACATATCATAAATATTAATTTCAGAAGTGCTATCTTGTGAAACTAACAAACTCTGAATGTTTGTTTCACAAGTTGAGACTTCTGAAATTAATGTTACAATAGGTGATAGTAGTCATTTCTATTTGAATTTCAGATAGCAAATATGAAATTGATTCAATTTCATATATTATTTTACTAATGCCCTCTGTAGAAATTTATAAAAAATTATGATTTTTCTAAGTCAGTGCTTGATGTAAAATATAATTCATATTGCAGGAAATATGATTCTGTGAATAAAACTGAATGTTGGATAATTTGTTTGCGAAATCACTTGAAATCACATCAAACATTTTATTTAAGTAGATTCATAATGTTCCATCGAGCTTATTATAATAAAACATAATTTTAAATATTATTGCTTTCAAATTAATATTTGAATCTATTTTCCAAAAATGCATCATAATTTTCTTCAGCAATATAATGATCTTTTTTAATGTAGAAAAGCAGTAATTCAGCAGAGATATATCAATATGAATCATAGTGAGGTTATAAAATGTTATTATGAATGGTTTTATTGAAATTTCCTTTTTAATAATGGATCTTGACTATTTTGTAATTATACTAGTTAAAATAAATATAACATTTATTTGTTTATAGTTTATTTATTCTTACAATGATTAATTTATTCATTTATTTTTTATAAATTCTGTATTTCATTTATGTTATTTTGATTTTAAAAATGTACTTCTCAGATTCACTCTTTTTTTGCTACTTTTATTAAGATTGTACATGTGTAGCTCACCCATTTTTCTTTTTTTAACTTATTTGTGATATAAAGATTAAAAACTCTAAATGTTCTACTAAGAGAGATTTTACTCTGAATCAATCTTTGTCATTATAATCAGATATTTGTAAATGAGAATTACCATTGTAGCTTTAAAAACAAAAAACAAAAAATGAATTTATGATGATTATAAAAACTAATCAGTTGAATCACAAATGTGGTCACATATATCACATTGTGCTTCTTTAGTTTATTTATCTGACATCTTGTGATGCTTCAACTTCTCCTGCAACATATTTTTTTTTATTAAAAAAGATCCAATATTTTGAAACCTATTGTAATTTCATTATTATATTCTATTCTCAGATATATTCTTCTAATAAAAGCAATCAACATTATAATTTTAAATTTAGAATGTCTTTGAAATCATTTTATAATCTTTCTCATTTTTTAAGAATTGATTTGTTTTCAGTGTAGTGCAATATTAATTATTCTCATATACTTTTATTACTTTTTTATTATTTTTATATTTCAGAGAATAAATGAAAACCAGATAAAATAAAAGTATGAACATAATGAATATTAAGTGAATTGGATTGTAACTTAGCTACACTAAAGTTAATGAGTATTGTTAGATAACTTTAAAAAAAAATAGTCAAAATATAATAATTTTTCATTATATTGTTTTTATATATTATTATAGTTTTAGAAAATGGTAATTGCTTATATATATATATATATAAATGTGTGTGTGTGTATGTGTGTGTAACCATATAAAGTGAGTTGTATGTTAACATGAATCTTTTTCTTTAAAAAACGAGAATGCAATAAAGTTGTTTAATTTTATATCATTGATATCTAATTCTTAATCAGTAATAGGTACTCATTTAATATTTTATTCTAAAAATTTTATTGTAAAAACAAAATATCAGTATTTAAATTATAACATTAATATTATCATAAAATAGAAATCTCTCAACCCAAAGCAATCTCCAGGAATCTCCAAAGAAAATAAAAAATCTTTATTCAAATTCATTTTTCAAAGCATTGTAATTTGCATAAAATAATTATATATGCAGTATATAAAATCACATAATATTATAGGTGAAACAAGTTTCCTTATCGTTATGTAGTTTTTTTAATCCGGATATTAAATAAAAATGGTTTATTACTCCAGGAGTCATCAAAAGTTTGAGAATCGGAAGTAACACACCTGGAGATGTAATCAATGGACCTTGAGCTCAAGTGTACTAAATTCAACTGTAACAGTAAAATCAGGGATTCAAATATTATATTTTTATATGTCTTACAAAAGCAGTATATTACTAAATCTCAGACATTTTTACTTGAATATCACTTTTTTAGTCAAAATAAAATAATTATATGATCAGCAAATCCTACGATATTCATGCAAGACAAGTTGAGCACAAAATTTCAATTAATCAATTTGAGTCTTTTCTTTCATTGATTTTCCTCAATTAAAAATCAATTCGGAAATCTAATTTCTGAATCTGCCTTCTATCCTACATTGCAACGTTAACTTTTAACACAGACAGCAACATATAATATTTGCAACGTTTTAATTAAGTAATTTTTTAAAATTCTTAATTTATACATTTTTTAATTTTAAAAAAAAAAACTTTTTAAATAATTTAGCATAAGTTTTTTTTTTTTTAATATTTTATTCTAATCATTTTTTTTATTAACTAGGCAATCTTTTACCATTTGTCTGATTTTACCATATTATGCGCATGTACGTTTTAATATTGTATTTAAAATGCAGAGAATTCTAAGTATAATTTTGTAATATAAGAATGATTAATATTTAAAAAAAAAAACAAATTTAATTTTTAAAAATACTTCCATCAAATTTAAATTAACATATTTTCAAATTCACTTCTTTTTCCATCACCTTATTTGCAAATTAAAGTTTGATGTTTGCATTAAATTTGCATGAATTTAAATTTATGTACTCTCTGTTGCAATTTTTTTAACAACTTTTTTTTCCCCAAGTCTTAATCTTGTGGTCTGATAAATGTCTCATCTCTCTTCCATTCTTCAATACCTATTAAAAATTCATGAAATAAATTGCATTTTTTTCTGCTTTGCTTTACCCTTTTAAATTATTATTATCATCATTTAAAATATGAAATGCTTTAATTATATATTTACAAAAAAATATTGAACAAAATAATGGGAATGTCAGTGATGTTAGCATTATATTTGTTTCTATCACACAGAATATAAATGGTAACATAATAAAGTTATATATATATATAATTAAATAAAGAAATATCTAAAAAAAAAGCCAACTTCAGTTTTGTAGGAATGTGAGAAAAATATTTGACAGGATTTGAATTTATATCTGGAACATCAGTGTGAAAAACTAATGAAATGTTTAATATTTAGCTGATATTTCAAGGTAATGTTTGCATTCTCTAAACATAAAATAATAATAAATAATAGCACAATCTATGGATAAAAAGCAATACTTACTAGAGAAACCCTTGGACAATTAAAATAATTGCAGCCAAAAAAAAAAAAACAAATGAAATCATCATTGTATTTTTATATTAGACTATTTCCATAATCTAATCTATGTATTGAATGTCTTTAGAAAAAATTAACTTTATTTAAATATTCCAAATCCATTCAGCTGTGCCACACAAGTTGGTATGTGCACATTGTTTTGAGAGGTATTATTCTCTTCTCTTCTTCAGATATTGCTGACATAACCAGTGACAGTAGAAGCATGGGAATTGAATGAACCTAGACCCTTAGATTTTTGAATTGTAAGGTGATGCTGCCAAAGGCAACACTCAATAGAAATTTTCCTATACTTATCTATGAGGTTCCTCCTGATTTCTCTTTTTCCTAAGAGCAAAATTGATTAGTGGTTTAGGTAAATCTGCAATTAGTTTAACATCAAAGCAGATTTCCAGAACCATACCACATTACAAGGAATTCTAACATCTACAAAGCTTAAACTTGAAATGATGAAAAGAATAAACTACATCTATAAAATATCATGTGAATGTGGAAGAATGTATATTGGTAAGACCTGTTGTACCATTGAAAAGTGCTTGCAAGAACACAGACTGATAATTAGAAAAAACCCCAGATATTTCTAAAGTAGCAGACCATGTATGTACCAAGGACCATAAGCTCAATTGGGAAAATACAAAAATATTGGATAGAAAAGAATAGGTACAAAGAAGAAAATTTAAAGAAACTGCTCACATGACAAGGCAAACAATCCTGTAAGTAAACCTAGTGTGACTATTTATAATGTATGGAAACCACTTATCAACATTGCACTTAGCAGAAAATAGAGAAATCAGGAGAAATTATATGAAATTTTTACTGACAGTTGCCTTTGGTAGAATGGCTCAGTTGGTTTGAGCATTATCTTAAAACTCAATATTCAAGAATCTAAGAGTCCAGGTTTAATTTCCATGCTAGTACTGTCACTGGTTAGGCCAGAAATATCTGAAGAAGAGGGAGGGATAATACTTCTCAAAAAATTGTGGGTATACCAACCTGTATGCTATTATTAACTGTTGAATGTATTTGGAATATTTAAATGATGTTAAATTTTTTTAAAGACATTCAATACTTATATTAGATGATGGAAATAGTCTAATATATAATTACAACTAAAATACCATCAATTCAAACCATCAGGAAAAAAATCATTATGATTTGGAATTAGTAGCATCTACCAAAGTATTCTATTTTGAGTTTCATATGCAATCCATTTATAATCAAATTGCCCATTAAAACTATTTCTTCCTAATACAAATTAATAGAGTGATTTATTGTTCAGGAATTTATTAAAAGTTCAAGCATCAGACATAACATGGCTGACCCATGAATCATGGGCAAAAAAAACACAAAAAAGTGTCTTACTCTATCAGTGTATTAATTACACAGATTTTGTTGTTAATGCCAAGTGCTACAATGTACAACAATAGTGTCATAAAAAAGAAATAAATAATGCATTATTAGAAGTATGTCACATGGTCTTATATTTTCCTAAATCATTAGAAAGATTACATTTTCTATATATTGCCAAAATGATACATCAATCAGACAGCCTTCCAATTGTAACTTGTGTTGAAAGAAATTATAATTGACCAGTGATTTCATGGTATTTTTTAGTTCAAATATTATTCCACATGACTGTATCACAGTTATTGTCTGAACATTTTGTAATCAGATTTTTATAGCCATTGTTTTCAGAAAACACTGACTTTCATCATAATTTTGTACTTATTAATTCATATACCACATTATCCATTTATTGTATTACTTGGCTTTTTGTTTTATATACATCTTGCTGTTTTCATACTTTTCCACTGTTTAACTTTGTTTTGTTATTTGCCAATCTCAGATATTCATTAATTTCAGTCCTTCAAAGTCTATTAATTTAAAGTTTTAAAAGTTTTATTTTTGGTTTTGTTGCTTTTATGTAAATTTCTAATTTTATTTTTTAATGAAATATAATCTATAATAATTATCAGATCAGAACCTACAAAAATATATTACTACAATGAATATATAATTTTTGACTGGTGTAACAACAGAAACTTAAATCTCTTATTTAAAAACAAATCTATTGTCTTTAATGAAATCAATAAGTTTACAGATATTTGATTGTTTCAAAATAAAGTAGGGTGACTAAATATATTGTAGATTCCACTTCTTTTCTATATTTGGCAGTTTGATTTTAGAGCCAATGATAAAATTATTAATATTTTTAAAGTAAAAGTCTGATTTAGTCAAGCGTTGTTAGCCGAGAGGTCAGAGCAGTTGCCTTGCAAGCAAGTAGTTGGTTGCAGACGGTTGTGGGTTCGCCTCCCGGTCGATGCTATGACATATGAAAAAAAAAAAAGTCTGACTTATTTTTAGCTAAATGTATGGAAGAGAGATTCTCAAGATTTGCTGTAAATTTTTCTGTATGACCTGTGAGATTTAATATCATTCTAAAATAACAAATTTAGAAGCCAGAAGTCTGTAATAAAGCTAATCTATTACTTCCAATTCTCAGGATTACATAATCAACTAAGTGATTTAACCAGGATTGAATATATATAAAAAGTTATCTGACACGAATTTGAGCTCCAGATAAAAGGTAAATAGCTTCAAATAGTTTGTTTCAGAATATAACAAAAAGGAAACAGTGAGAATGACATTATTCTCTATCTAATCAACTGTCAATTGGTAAGATGCTCCAGCTAAAAATAATCTAGATACACATTCTCTGATCATTAGATTCTTGCAATCTTATCTAGCCATCTACCAGCTGAAAAATTGTTAAGCTTGTTAAAAAAATTTCCGTATCCTAATAAGCTTCCAAGTTTCACCTGGACTTGAAACCAGGTTACTTATGATAGGCATTACACCAGGAGAACATCCTGTACACACGAATGTATACATTGTGAATATAAAAATATCATCATATTTTATCGTTTTTTAAATTAAGAATACAACAATAGATTTTTTTAAATGCATTTTTAAAATATTGTAAAAGAAAATGCATTTCTAGTGTCTAGTTTGAAGGTTATCAAGTAAAAAGTACGAAGTCTTTTTTATTTCATTTCATTCTATCTGAAAATAATAGCTGTTATTATTTAAAAGTGCAGCTAACAATAAACGTATTTTATTCTCTTTTTTTGCCCAAGTTACGCTTACCATAATAACAAAAGAATTGACAAAAGCTTTGTTTGGATGTATCAAGAGAATTGATGAATCATTTCTGAATATTTGATATCTGTTAAAACTAGAGATACATTTGCTTTGCGGCTAGAATAGAAACGACGCTGATTGAAGTAAATAAAAATTGCACTTTATGCTCCGACTGGGAATTTTTTTACCTTGTCTTTAATATTACTTAATACGTACGAACTTGTATTTTATATAGACACAGCCTGTAAATATATGTTGATTTATTTACATTATACATAGATATATAGTATAGAGCCTAAAATATTTGTTGATTTTTTTAAAAAATATTATACATGACTATATAAAATAAACAGTGAAAACTCGAAAGCCTAACGTCTGGAGTTTGATTTCAGGTTTGGTAAAAGATTACAGATAAGTGTGGAATGCTTTTTTTCAGATAATGACATCTAGTTCACCAAAGTAGCTATTTACTAATTGATTAATAAATAAGTATGTAGATATTTTTAGCTAGAAAGTAATCATCATCATCATCATCATCATTTTTAGCCATCATCGATCCACTGCAGGATGAAGGTCTTTCAAAGTTTAATCCACTTTTCATTTCTAGCTTTTCTTTTCCACATCACACCAGCAAATATTCATATTGCATGTCTCCATCTCATATGTAGTCTCTATCCAGATCCTCTATAATCTTTAAGATTTTAACTGTCCATTTATTATCATTTCTTCTGGCAATGTGTTGAGCCCAGTTCTACTTAGTTTCTTAATTCTTTCAATGATGTAAGTAATACCTACTGTTTTCTCACTCATGTATTTTATTTTCAGTTCCTTCTTGTTACTTCTAACATGCATCTATCTATTCATATTTTTCCGAATAGTCTGAAATATTTGTATTGATTTTCTGATAAATTTCCAAGTCTAAGTAAGAACAGATAAAACACATTTACTAAAAAAATTTATTTTCCAACACATAGGCATATTTATTTCTAATAATAAATTATTTTTAGCAAAATCACTCCATCTATGCTTAATTCTATTATAAATGTCATTCATTATGTTTCAGTATGTATTAATAATTTGACCAAAGTATTTATAGTTATTAACTTCTTTTAATTCATCATTATCTATCTTTATTCTCTTGAAAAAATATCTTAAACATTACATTAGTCTTTTCTTTAGAGAATATTACAGGATTAAAAACTGCTTTTATTTTAAATCTTGATTATTCAGCATTTGATAAGTTTGATGAGTAATGCCTTTTTTTAATGTTTGTCCATGGGGTTGTTGGATAGTCTTTTGCACTACAGTGGGCTTTTTAATGACTATTAGCCCATTATAAATGTACATGGATTTATTTTATACTAAAACACATATATCAGTTAAAAAAACCTATCTGTAGGTATGTGTGTACTTATATACCTTTGTAGTTACTTTCATGATATTGAATAAATAATATTTTGGTTCATTAAAAACATTTGGAGCAAAGACCACTAAAAAAATAAGATAGTTTGTAGAATTGAATCTAGTTTTATAAATTAGAAGTGTCAACTTGGGTTTTCGGTGGTTCTTATAATTCAAAATGGCTGTGATTGCCTACTAAATCAGTATCCAATTCCTTCTATCAGATAATGGACAAATAAATTTACGAACTAGTTATAAGAATCTAAATTGCACCGCTACTTATTTAATGTTTATTAATCACATTCACTGATTATATTGTAATTCTAAATTTGATGGACAGATGTCATTAATATTCTAGTAAATAGCTTTTATCATGGTATAGGTGTCTTGCTGCTTTGATATGAGATTACTAAAAAACTATCTCATACAAACTGCTTGATAGGGTGTTAACAAGATGTTAAATCTTGGCAAAGTATATACAAAAATACCACTAAAGAAAATAAACTTCATTCAAAACAATGAAATAATAAAAGTTAAAATATTAACATTAACAGTAGCTTGATTTCACATTTGAGTAAAAAATTTAAAAATGTAGGTGAGCCCCTTATATAATAACTTTCATATTCATAATAATTGTCAAAGTAATTTCTTCTTTTATGGAAAAAATATCAATAGAACTCTAATAGTTTAGTAAAGTGATCAAATTATAAATTCAACAGCAAAAGTTTCTGGATCAATTTTCATCTGAGCATGCATATATATATATATATATATATATATTGAAGCTCAGATCAATTTTCATCTGAGCATGCATATATATATATATATATATATATATTGAAGCAGTCGGATCTGAGTTCAATCCTAGCTTCATGACATCTAGCCATAAGCCCACTTCAAACCCTAGTACTAACCTTGAATTTCCGATGCAATGGGGCTTTATATGTTCAATCCATGCTAATTTCCATAAAGAGTGACTTATTTCATAAATGCATATTAAAATTAATTAGTTTCAGATTTAAATTAATCAATTCTATTAATAAATTCATGATAGAATTATTCATGAATTTATATATATAACAACTGCGTAGATTGTGTGTATACATTTGTAAATACTTAAATATATATAATTGTTTGAAAGTTTCATTGTGTCAGGAATGTTTGATTTTATTTTTAAACAATTTGTTAAAGTTTTAATGATTAAAAGCTACATTCTTTCGATAAGCTTTCAGATTTTCCCTTTCCAAAAACAATAGTTAAAGTTTTATGAATTAGAAAAAAGGATAAGGATTTCCTAATTAAAATCATTTTCTGATTTTAAGAATTCATTTTCTAATTAGAAAATGAATTCAAGTTAATGAGTTTGAAAGCCTTATCGAAGGAATGTATCTAAAAACAATCAGTAAATCTAAAAACATTGACAATGAAAAAAGCGCTAGCCTGAAGGCATCAGAGGACAGTATTTATAGCTCTGAAAAGTTTGGAGAGGGGGAGCCATCTATGTTGTAGAGAAGTGCAGTAAACTCTGTGTGTTTTAAATAGTGTTTCGTTCATGGTAAGGGCTAAATGTCAGGAATCTGGCTATCAGTTCCTGAAGTCCCCTGAAAATCCTCAATGGAGCTGCTGAATCTTTTCCGGACCAATCATGCTGCTAAAATTATGAAAAGCCATTAAAATGCTGTTCAAGTAATCGATCAAATGCATGCCTACATTTTTACCAACCCAGACGTGTAAACTAAGAACCAGCCCGGAAGAAATGGGTAATATGTTTCCATAATGAACTTTAAACTTTCTGGCCAGTTTCGAGCTTTACACTCCCTTTAGAGCTCTTTTATTCTTTAATGTAATAATCTTTATAAAACCTTTTATTCATGCTACTATAAACTTATATCGTAATTCTCTCAACCTCTAGTCTTTAAACTTTCTCTTTTCTTACTTGGCGATTCATTTATTATATTATATATATATTTGTGTGCTTTATTAATGTCATTTATTTTTAATTATATGCCAATAATCTTTCAACTCGATGAGCTCCTTTGTTCTATTTGCCTCACGCAAATAATATAATATTAATTCTAATAGTAGTTCTCACCCATTAGAACTAAATTTATAAGTTCTATCAATCATCGAGTCAAAAGAAATTATTACATGTTTACTATTTTTATAACTGGCTAATAATAAATTATTAGCTCTGTTTCCAATCTATGCCCCAGCTATTTTCTCATGTTTACCAATATGTATTTACTCATATATATAATCTTAAAATGTTTTCTGCAAAAGGGTCGATAAAGGAATCAACTAAATATACTCTAATTCAAATTTCAGTTAATTGCTATTTAGATTCAGGAAGGGCACAATGATTGGGGCATAATTAATATGATTTGCAAATAATTTAAAATAGTTTTTGTTAAAAGCTCATTTGACTTTAATTAATTGATCAAGTCATCATGTAGAGCATTCTATATGGGTTTTAGTATTCAAACGATGACTATCAAGTCACCATCTTCGAATGTTACTGATGTAGGGCAATCTTCCGCTCCATTAGGCTGGTCGGTGATAATATTTCTGTTATTTTAAATTATCGAGGAAGAAAGCACTTCCTCTCCTGTTCATATTAGTCAAAGGGCATAAGACTTGTCAGATGCAAGCCACCATAAGACTTCGATTATCGACTAGCCATCGTCTTTCAATTTCACTTTATAGCTCATAATTTGTCAGCACCATTACCTCTCTGTTCCAGTAAAGCCTGCTCTGATGCTCGTAATTCATGATGAAGTGATTTAAATTAAAGTCCAACAAATTTTCAGTAAATAAGTTTTCCAACAAAGATTAAAGTTATGCCCTAAAATACGTATCTTGCTCTTCATGAATGGATTTTCGAATGTGAAAATAAATATCACATTCTTTCATATAAAATTAGAATAAAAATTTCCTTTACTAATGAATACCTTTATCTGCCTTTTATTCCTTGTTGGGGGCATAGACATAGACTTTCAAATATTGCGTAATATTCATTGGCATATAATAAGGACCGCCACTCTTATTATAATTATAAATTTTGTTAAAGGCTAGAGGTGATTAATATAATCATTATTTAAAATTCAAACAAAACAAATTATTATTATTAAATATTTTCTAAACACACTTGGTTTCTTAGTTCTTAATTCTTTTATAATTATTTTAATGTTAATACTCGCTGTCTGTGTTGGCAACCCAAACATATACATATGATTCAATTTAAAATTATTTTAGTCAGTTTATTATCAGATATTAATGTCAGTTCAGGGGTCTCTGATCCTCACCAACCATTGAGCTAGTTTCTTGGTGCATAGCATTGTGCCATTGATTTCTAGTAATCTGAGCTGGTGAGTTGGGTTTGAATTCAGTTTTGGTTCAGCCGAGTTTGGATCCGACTTGCAGTTCTTTTGGTGGGTTTTTCGACCTGTACAATATATATATATTTAATTTGGAAAAGTGATAGAAACATTCTGTTCAATTAATAGATCTCAAACATAATATGACTTTTCCAAGCAACTAATTATATGATAATTTAAGAATGTTTTGTTTGTTTTTTTATTACATGTTGTGACAAGGGTGTCATATAGCTATTATATCCCTTGATTTATAAAATTCGTTCTAATTGTATAGTATATTTAAATCCATTCATATAAATTGTAATAATAAATAAATACTCATAACTTCTAAATATCTGTATTTGCAAAGGAGAAGTAACTACCTCCCACTGAGTTCAAAAGTTGTTAAAAGTAAGACTCAATTTTAATCCTTTGCATACATTAAGTGACTGCAGAACATGTAGTCTATATATAAATGAAAGCAATAAACAAAATTCACTGTATAATTTAAAAACCAAGTCAAAAACTAAGCTTACATAATAACAGAACCTAAAGATAGAATGGTCTCATTCTATCTTTTCATTGTTTTTTGATGCTACATAACTCAGTAGAAGGTAGTTACTTCCTTTTTGCAATTATCTTAATCATAAATATGTGAATGTGTGTTTGGCACTAGTTGAAATATATTTGAGAGATCCAACTATTTGACAACTTTTAAATACCAAGGTAACAATCAATAAAATTTCAAGATCTTATGTATATATATATATATATATATATATATATACATAAGATTCTATATATATATATATATATATATATATATATATATATAATATGATTCTTCCATTGTTTTTATTATTATATATTAAATGCTGTTAAGTTAATGTAAATTGCTGGTGAAAACTGTTTTCTGTTCATAACATGTATAACATAATATATGGGAATAGTTTGTGATTATTTTCTCCCAAGCTGTTTGTAATGATGTTTTATGGCTGACATGACTGTGATCAAACACCAAATGCATTCTATAGTTCTACCATTCTGTACAGATATACTAAAATTTGTTAGTCCAAATAACAAATACTTTCATTATCCAAGAAAAATCTCATAGATGTTTATTAAGCTTTTACAATAAATAAATTAAACATAAGGGACTTGAACACAGACTTTGAAGCTCTCATGGTCTATCTGCTCTATCTCAAAGAACCAATACACATAATCACATAATGTGAAAAGATAATCTCCAATGTACATATTTAATACTGAATTAGCACTCATTAGTTGGTACAGATCATCATCTCCCACACCTAGAGATAATCCCTGTGCTTGGTTTATATTAAGATAGCAAATTTTCAAGCTTTAATGGACAGGCTTCAGTCGGCATCAGCCTCCAACTCTTTAGCTTGTCCAGTAAAGGTTGAAGATTGTCTATCTTAATATAAACTGAGCACTGATTATATGTATGTAAAGTAAATCAAGGTTGAAGATGATCTATCTTAATATAAACTGAGCACTAATTATATGTATGTATAGTAAATGATGATCTGTACCAACTGATGTGCTGGTTCTGCATGAAATACATATATTGGAGATCATTTATCTTTTCCACATGTATGTGATCATGTGTATCAGTTGTATAAGATAGAGAAGATAGCTGATGGGAGCTAGAAAGTCAAGGTTTAAGAAAAAAGAGAAAATTCAATTAAATTAATAAGCCTAATTACAGTGAGCTGCTTGTTTTTCCTATTTTAGCAGAGGTTTAACTCAAACTAGGGTAAAAAATCTACACTTGAAATCTAAAAAAAATCATAAATAAAAAAAGACCCTCTAGAACTAGGAATTTTCAGTAATAACGTATAGCAGTCTCTATTCTAATTTATTTCTTAATGATATAATTAAATGATTAAGTAATATATATTCTGATGTTTAAAAATGCTGAGTTTTATGCTTAAAGCGGTATAATGTATTACCTGATGTAATTAAACTTCCAAATTTGTATAAATTTTTAAAATATATATAAGAAGTAGAAAACAAAATTTTCATATACATATAAACTTGTAAATAATTTCCTGTGATAAATAAAGTAATAGATTATAATTTAAGTGGCAAAGCATTAAATGGTTTTCACAATTTACATAATGCAGCTATCCGTTTTATTGTTCTATTCTACAATTATTTACTATAAGCTTGAGTAATCCGAGAAGAACAGATGATAGAGCCAAACAAATTCTGGCTATTGACTATTAATTATTTTTACTTATAAGAGATAACTTTAGAAGATAGTGGAAGAGTGGATTGTTATTTATTATACATAGACAATAGTCTTTATTTTTTTGTTTTTAAAATGTTTAATAGCATATGAAAGGGCATTTTTTGTGATAATTGTCTACCACACACACACAAATTTATTAGTTTACATTCAGAACAGGTTATATTTACCTGTTTAAGGAGGTTTATTTAATTAAAACTTCTTTGTATAAATAATTTCAATCTCTGGGAACAAGTTGCAATCTTTAATTGCTATGTAATTATATTGGACTATAAATAAAGAGGGGATTCTACCTTTATTGTTAAATGGTGATTTCCTTGACAACAGTTTGAAATTGTTGATTGTTATTGATATTGAGATGGATGGTTTTTAATGTCATATAATGATCTATAACATTTCAGATATATTATTCACTAAGATGAAAATATATTTTTGAGTTATGAATAATATCTATCTTAATAAATGACTACTAAAAGTTATTAATATATTTCCCTAAAACGGTTTGTATCAAGATTGTGAGTGCATCTGGCAAAATCAATTAAACTCTATCTATCTATCTATCTATCTATCTATCTATCTATCTATCTATCTATCTATCTATCTATCTATCTATCTATCTATCTATCTATCTATCTATCTATCTATCTATCTATCTATCTATCTATCTATCTATCTATCTATCTATCTATCTATCTATCTATCTATCTATCTATCTATCTATCTATCTATCTATCTATCTATCTATCTATCTATCTATCTATCTATCTATCTATCTATCTATCTATCTATCTATCTATCTATCTATCTATCTATCTATCTATCTATCTATCTATCTATCTATCTATCTATCTATCTATCTATCTATCTATCTATCTATCTATCTATCTATCTATCTATCTATCTATCTATCTATCTATCTATCTCATCTATCTATCTATCTATCTATCTATCTATCTATCTATCTATCTATCTATCTATCTATCTATCTATCTATCTATCTATCTATCTATCTATCTATCTGTCTGTCTGTCTGCCTGCCTGCCTGCCTGCCAGCCTGCCTGCCTACCTGCCTGTCTGCCTGCCTGCCTGTCTACCTACCTACCTAGCTACCTACCTACCTACACACCTACCTCCCAACTACCTATCTATCCATCCATCCATTCGTCCATTCTGTACAAAATGAGCATTTTGAGGATCATTTATATTTTTTTACATGTCTTTGATTATATGTTTCAGTAATGGGGTATACATTAGAAGTTTGAAAAAAATTTAAATATATATTATATAAAGTTAAGCTTAAGCATTTCTAAAAAAATAATAAAATAATATGTATATGAAATTAAATTGTGACATGCTTTATGGATTACTTGAAAAAATATATGTTTCAAAAGTATTATAGTGTGAGAGGTTGGTCTGACTTCTGGGCTTATGGATGGTTGTGATAGGATTGAGCTAATGGGGAAGATGCGCTGAGATAAGAATATAATTTGACAATATGTACAAAATAAAGATATGAATTTTCAATGCTTATATTTGCTTTAATTATATGTATATATATATATATATTGAAGCAGTCAATCTTAGCTTAAGATTGAGCTTCATGTTTCCATCTACTAACCATATTCAAACTCTACATCCCATCCTGCTCCTTTTGTCATGTATATATATTTTATGTATACATTTGAGATGTGCACCTAAATTATAAAATTTTAACTTTTAAATTAACATTTTTATTATTATTAATTTTATCATTATTAATTCTTTTTATTAAAATAGATAGGTGCAGCTCAAATATATATATATATATATATATATATATATATATAGGAGCAAAATACTAACAAAATATTGATTTTTTGTAAATATTTTATTATACGTCATTTTTAAACTTTTTCTTTTTAAAGTACTTTTTTTTTTTATTAAAATGTATGTTTATAAAAACCAAATTGGAAGATGCTACAGTTAATTGTCTAAAAATAATTAAAGGGTTGGAAGCACTATTGTTTTAATCTAGGGAAGGTATTTTTAATTAAAGTTTTTATTTAAAATAAAATGGGATTAAGATTAAAGATTTTCTTTTATTATAAACATTTTTCTCAAATCTATTTCTAATCTGGAAATAGATTTGAATTTATTTTTGGATGTTATCTTACTGTTGCACCTTCAAAAACAATCGATAAAGAAAAAGTATAAAATGGCTGTATTTTGAATCACAGACAGATAGATTAGCTACTATTGAAAGAACTGCAGTGAACATAACCTATGCTGGTGTGAAAGTTAAAAAAATAATAATGTAGTAGTAAGTCCACCAACCTTCTCAGCCCTGTTGGGTCATCATCTGCTGCTGCTGTAATATCATGCTCCCGTAGAATGAAGTAAAGGCCCAATGGAGAACTTTGGAATGGTAAATAGAAGTTTGCTGTCACATAAGAACTGCCATGCATGAGCTGGACTTTTTAATATGAACTCTTAAAATTGTGCAAGGTAAATTATTTCAAACCACCACCATTGAAACTAAATCTAGCCTAATTCATCTATCAAGATTTCTTCTAATATGTGATTTAACATTGTTTTGTTTTAATATGTAATTTGCTCTTAAGTAAATGATTTCTATATATTTAATTTTCTTTCATATGCTCTCATTTTCTTTAATTTTGGTGCAGTACATTTATTTATAGTTATTTATCACTTAATTTTATATGTCTATTTTAGTTATTATTAATATGCCAATTTCAAACAATCTGATGAGTTGAATTTCTAACATCTTTTCTTTCTTTTAAGTAAACCTTCGTGAATCAAGATCTTAACATCCTTTTAAAAATAATGCATTATTAATTAATACACTTGCCAGATTGTTTTTACATCAACATTTCGTTTATGCTTTAATATATATATATATATATATATATATATATATATATAAACAAATATATATATATATATATATATATATATATTTGTTTAACTCTGGATTTTCTACCCAGGGTGAATCCAGAACTCAAGCTAATTAACACTTTGAAACTTTATTTATTTTATAAATGTTATTATTCAATTCTGAAAAGGTGACCGATTAGTTTTTTTTTATAACTGCTAGTTTTATTTTTACATACTCTTAAAATATCAAATACAGTACTTAAATATTCTCATTTGTTGTAAAATCCATGAAGGTGGGATTGATTTATTTTAAATAACCAAAAAAAGAAGGCAGTAAATCTTAATGTTTCTTGTACTAAATAAAATCTTCAAGTATATTTTCATAAATAAAATCTAAATGTCTATATATTATAACTGCATAGTATATTATTTGTCTAAATTATAGTACTCAAACAAGGGTCATTTTTTTAAAGCAGTAAATTATATTTCATGTTGTTAGTGACATTCCTCCATACTGCATTATTGACATTTGGCCTATCTTCATATACATATATTATGTGCTTCTAGTCTTCTAATCTGGGGGTTGCGACAAGTTCGAACCCATGGATTTCTTCTCATTATTCATTCCATAGATAGTTGAGCTATCCAGAACATTTATTTCGTATAAAATGCCTCTGGCAATGATCCTGTAAGTTTGGCACCTGCTATGCATATTCACTTCTTCATTTAAAGGCCTGCACATCAGCGATGATCACGGCATGCCTATCCACTTCGTTTTTCATCCAGAAACATGTCTGTTCCTGTTATTTTTAGGCTATTATGCCAGCACCACAAAATTCTTCATAGTATTATTTCTTTTTGCTTCATGACCCAGTTTTAATGCTCTAATATTGAAAGTACGCTCTGCTCAAAATATATATAAATGCCAATTACTTCTAGTTTTATTAATTAAATTTATTTCAGTCTTATACAATCCCACCATCGTAACTTATTTCTGTATTTAAGATTATCTTTATGCCTTGGGGAAAATAAGCATTCTTCTTACCAGTGCTAATTAAAAGAAGTTTCATTAAGTATTTTGTCATATAATCAAATATGTTTTCAAATGTATTTTGTTTATTTTCACAACCTCAGTGGTGTGAAAATAGTTTGTATTATATCTGTAATGAATCTCAGAATGCTCTCCGAAGTAATAATGTTAGTCACCATGTTTCAGAACCATAAATCAAAGCATTAATGGCAATATTTTGTAATTCTTTGTAATAATTGATTGGCATCTTAATATTGGACCCACCAAAGATGTGTGTATAGTATATATTATTTATTTAATAAAAGAGCATATGAGAAATAATGGTGTGAATGACAATATAATTATCTATCATTTGGTAGACTGCTTGCTCATTCACGCACATACTAATGTATATACTTAATTTATAAATGTATGTAAATAATTTGTTATTATATTAAACTATATTTTTATTGTCTAACTTATTTGAGTAGTTCGAATTCCTCTTTTTTTCCCACTTCCACATATTACAGCCATGCTTATATATATTTTAGTTTAGTCATAGTAATAGATGTCTCATTGTCTTCTCTGCTCTTCTAGTTGGCCGGATTTAAAATTAATTCTCATGTGCCATCATTGTTATGTTATCCATTAGGTGTTTGATCTGGGGCTTAGAGAGTGGATTCGAATTCAGGCTGGTCCTTGATCTAAATCTTGGGCTTGACTGGGTTTGAAGTACATTTTGTGAGCTCCAGCTCATGTTAGATGGATAAACATGTTTTGACCGGTGCAATATATATATAAGTGACATATGTTATTTATAATATATATTTAATACTTAATATTTTTATATATAATTAAATTAATGAGTTATTATAAAATTTTAATTTTTCTTGAAGTAAATTAGCAAAGCCTAGCTTTATAAACTATATAACAAACTACTTCTTGTAAAATATTTAGTAGTGATATATTTTATCCATAACCAATTTAAAAGTAAAATATCTAATGGTACTACTATGACTTCTATCATTGGTTTTTAGATATTTTGTTTGTAATTAGATCTTGTATTTATTTTAGTCTAAATGAAGATTAAAACAGTAATGTTAGCATGTATGAATTAATTGCAGTATTACCCGGTTACTGATTTTACAATAAAGAGTCAAAAATCTCAGGTGACAATGCAATTAGCTGTGGCTACTTAGATTTTATACAATTAAAATCTTAAATATTAAGCATAGTTAAGATAAATAATTATGAAATATTTTAGTACACACATTAAATTTTCCATTTAGAGGCAAGTTGGGTTAACTTTACAATAAAACACTATGTTTCTTGATCATCATTACCAGAAAATCATATGACTATCTCATAAACTTACTCATATGCTTCCCCAAAAAGTTCTTTTTATGCTATTTTTTTAATCAAGCTAAATATCAGAAAATAGTCTGTTAGTGTGGATATTAATCACTATATGTCAAATGTTCATTTATTACTCAGATTTACAGAAGGGAACTGTAGGAAAGATTGAAAAAAAAAATGCTCCTGATTATCGTTGCCATTGATTGATATCTTTTTAACATAATTTAATTTAGCTTTTCAATTTTAAAGCTAAATCACAATAAATCACAATAAATACTCTATTGTTCAGATAATATTCAAAAACAGTAATAATTTACATACTATCAAACATATTTAAAATAAAGATAAATGAAAAATTGGCTATAAACTGTTTTTGCTTTATCTATCAGTAAAACAGCAGCTGCAAGTATAACAAGGAAATCCTGCAAAAGTTAATGAATTTTCATTTGATGCAAAAAAATAACCATACATATCACTGAACATCAATCCAAAAGAAGGTTAAACTATTGAGTGACTAGATTAAAATATTAGAAAAATATTTCTTTATGACTGAGCATAAATTAAATAAATTTTTTTGTGTGTTTATTAATAAATTGATCTGATGTATATATTTGAAGACTTTTTTAATGGATAAAGATCTACTTGTACAAAAATTCAATTCATATATAAAGATTTTTGAAGATTTAATTAATTATAAAGCCTTCAACTGCTACAATAAGTTAAGACTTTTACTTTAGTAAGTTTTTGTCATACTAAAACTTATTCTCTTTTTTTAAATATAATTTATTTTTAATATGATATACTAATTTTTTCAAATGCATAAAAACAATTGAATCTTATCAGAATAAATTATGTGGGTAAGAAATAGCAGCAAAGGCAATTTAAATAAATTTGTTGACTTTACATATAAACTTTTACTACTTAGCAAAGACAATTGGTTCCTCAAAACTCACTGCAAAGCAAAACGATTATAATAATTTTCTATATAGAAAAATTTAGCATGTTCTGCAGATAAAAATTATACCATAAAATATAAATACTGTATTAACAAACAACTTAATCTGGTATATAGTAATTAAAAAAACCCTAATGCACAATATATGCTGATGTAAACTGTGATAGTGTGTGTTACACAAGTATGTATTTAAAATATGTATGTATGTAAGATAATGCTACTTAAATGTATGTAAAAAGAAAAAAAACACTTAGCTTTTAAATTTTTTTATTTTTATAATCCATCTATTCAGCATTCATCATAGTCCAGTTTTCAGTTGCTCATTCTAAGAATATATCATTGACTTTTAAATTCTTTGATGATCTTGTTTTTTTTTGAAGGAGGTATACCAGGTATTGCTGGCTGAGGATCTCTAGAGTAAAATGTTAAAACTAATGGTTAACTTCTTTGATGTTCTTTTTGTACAATATTTGCAAACTCACATTCATTGATTTAAGGCATTTTTAGATTTGATGGAACATTTCAAATTCTTCAAAAATGTTGTTCCTGACCTTGTCATATGAAATCAGTTCCTTTAGTTTATTTAATGTCCAAGTTTTTCTCTCAGGCGTGTTGATTTTTTTTTACTTCATTGTTTTCCTTTTCTTCATCCAGTTGCATCAATTCTTCATTAGTTAATTCTTTCATGTCTGATTGCAAAAGCTATTGAATGTTATCATCATCAATTTCTTATCAATATCTTTATCCAAAATGACAACAAAATGCTGCATTAGTTGTTGAAATTAGTACATCTTGAAGATTGTTATGATTTTTTGATCCATAGGCTAAAGAAGTGATGTTGTGTTTGGTATTATTAGTTACTGTTATGATTTTAATTGAAAACAAATATATATCTAAACTTTTGGGGAATTCAATATCACTAGGAAAAAATGTTTGGTTTCACTATGTCAACATACAGAAAAATGGAGAGAGAAAGGGAGAATAAGCTAGCAATTGACAATTTTTTGTGTTCTTCCACAAACTTGTTAATCATTACTGAAAAAAAAAACATATGGAAGTTTCATTTTTTAAAAATTCATAAGGTTATCTTATTTATGTGAATTATTTAAAATTAAAAAAGCAATGGTAATAATATCTTATTAATTGTTCTGTAGTGGCTATAAAGACTTGCTATTTATCAACAATGTAAGAGTAGCTAATTTATAGAACTTCTCATTACCACAACCTAATAGCACAGTTAGCTTTGAAAAAATAATTCTGACATATTATAAAAGGAAAGAAACAAGTGTCTAATTCATTCTGTGTTTGTTTATTGCAATAAATATTTAAGACTATTTTTACAAGTTGTGTTATGCAGATCTAAATAAATAACACTTTATATACAAATACTCTTCTTATGGTCATTTTTTATGGCATGAGATGTCACATTATATTACAAATGGTAGCCATTTACTTGAAATGACCTTGCTATTATTCAAATAATACAGTATGTTGTAATGGCAGAAATACCCATTTAAATAAAATTTAAAAGCATGAAACTTCAATTATTTGTATTGTATTTTTATTATTTAAAAAATTTATAATTAAATGTCTAAAATCACCCCCCCCCTTTTAAAAAAAAATCGAAAATACATTTACCAGAATAAGCAGTTTTGATGTGACTAAAATTAGCACATGCAAAGGTTTTACTTCAAAATTGCTCTACTGAATATTTTAGCTAACTCATAACAATGCACTGTTTAAAAATAATTATCAAAAATATATGACCAAAATTTATTTTTAGTTTTATGTTGAATGAAATGTGTATTTTTTTGCTACTATAATTTTTGAAGTTTACTATAAATTGACAATTGTTTTGTATGTATCTGAAACAAATTATAAGATTATGATTTAAAATCTAGGAAAAAATATTTTTTAACATAAATTTAATAATTTTTAATTACATAAAGTAAATTACTTATTACATAATTCATAAAATTAACCCCCCCCCTCCTTTACTGAAACAACTTTAGTTTAATGATAATAGCAATTTAATTTGGTTGAAAAGTTTAATTCAAAATTAGGTGAGTGAAATTTTAGCTAATATAGTACACAATTTAAAATTAATTATTAATAGTATAGTTTATGAGTAAAATTTATTTTTAGTTTTACATTGAATAAAATTTGTATTTCATGTTTTGGTACTATCTTTTGATCTTTGTGATAATTTTACATAGAGCAGTTCTGAAAGGCTTGGATATTTCTGAAACAAATTACGATATTATGATTTAAAATTAGGAAAATGATGTGCAGTAATTAATATTTTATAGTTATATTTAGTGATGTTGATAAAATCATTTTTGTTTTTCAAAATAACTTGTAATTACAGTAACCAAATTAAAAAAAGAAGTATTATTTTTATATCGTTTCCTTTATTTTTTTGCATTCCTTCATATATATATATATTTCTTATAATAAATATCCACACAAACACTTTAATGCAATTTTTTAATATAATTTCTTTAATTTCCTAACAGTTTTGACTGTCCTGCAGTTTTCATCAGATCACTTGCATAACCTTCCTCTTCCTTTTTAATTTATAAAATTAAAGGAATTATATAAAAAAATTGCATTAAAGTGTATATGTGGAGATTGATTATAAGCAACCAAATGTAAAATTACTGCATGATGTTTGTAATTTTTGCCGCAAAAATACCATTAATAAGAATTTTATTTTATAAAAGTGAGTGAACGTACAATTTTTAATGTAATGTACACATTTTAAAATATAATTTTAATACATTTGTTTGTGGTATGTCATCAAAATAGGCTTTTGATTACTTATTGTACTAAATGAAGCACTTTTTTTACTTTTGTAGTCATTAAACTTTACAATGGATATGTCATTAATGAATGTATTGTTTTGCAAGAACTGGATGAAAATAAAATAATGTATTTTACATTAAACATATTTTACTTTTATAATCAAAATACTGTGTATTGTAACATTGTATACTGTGTTATGTACAATGAATAAACTGTTTTATAAATTTTAGCATGCCTGCCATTATTTCTTTTCAGATGATATAAAATCAGTATCCTATGACATCATTAATCTTATAAGATGGCTGTCAATTTCAAAATGGCCACAAAAAAAAAATTGAAATTTTTTTTTTAGGATCGATATAGTGAATAATCAGTTGTAAATCAAAATAGGGGTACAAATTGATCATGATTGCTATGGTGAATTCTTGTATAAAGATCCCATGCTGAGTGAGGCATAAGTGTGTATATGCATTATCTATTACAAGTTGAATATTTATAATATGAAGTCTTACTTTTCAATTAAATATTTTTTTTAGATTTAAAGAGGTACCTCAATATTGGTGACAAAACATTGAACAGTAAAATACATTTAAAATATTACTGCATATTATTATTTTCATTAAAAAATATTATTTAAACATTATTTTACTATCTGTTAATATCACATTATATTCAATATTTATTATGAGGAACTCTTTCTCATGGAATTTTTATAATATTTAAATTTTATTAAATAATGTCAAAATTTCGATTGCTTATCAGTTTTCTTCAAAGATCTTCTATTTTTAATCTTTTTTTTAACAAATAAAAGAGAAGAGCTTTGAAGAAGTTTTTTAAGTAATCAAAACATTATTGTTATTTAATAAAATTTAATTATTGCAAAAATTAAGTGTAGTAACATGATAAATTACTTATTTACATTGTGTATTTTTGTATGAATGCCAGAGCAAAGAATTGTGTATGGGACTCTTGCATATAAAAAGTAAAAAATCTAAAAATCTTATTTCAACATAACAATAAAATTGCTAATTTGGATCTTCAGGACAGTTATATTACAGAATGATGGAATTCTGTCAACAAGTTGTGTTATGAATATAAATAAATCTACCAGTTTTCTGATAATTATTTTATTATTAATGACTTAAATAAAAAAAACATGACATATTATGTTCAAGAGAATAATAGACTAAATGTGGAACTTCATATAAATACAGGAATCTGAAGGCAGAAGCTCAATAACTGGCAAGAAGGTTTAAAAATGATTGATGGATTAAAACAGCACAGAAGATACAGATATTAAGTAACCATAGCTGTTTTTTGTAAATTAAGCACATTACATAAACCCAAATAATAGTATCACAATCCTAATATAACCAGCAATGGCACTTTTTGTATGATGGCAATGATATTTTGAACAAATGGTAGGAATATTTTGATCATTTTTTGAGTAATGTAAAGTATATCCATTTTATATTATTCATTTAAATATCAAATTTAGTGAAATCTTTGTGACCATAAAAATGGAAAGGCTGCAGATCCGAATAAAATACATGGAGAAGTTTTAAAACATGGTAGAAATATTTTACCTAAAAAAATATTGGAATTTTTAGAACTATATGGACTTATGAAGTTGTGTCATCTCATTTTAAGGATGCTTTTATTGTTCCAATTTTTAAAAATATGGAGGAATAGTCAGCATTGCAGTAATTATTGTGAAATATCATTATTATCCACAACAACATAGGTACTTTAAAGAATTTTTTTGACTAGGTTGCTTCTAGTCATAGATGAATAATTATAAAAAATCAATGTGCCTTTAGAGAATCAAGAACCATTATAGACATGAATTTTGTTGCTAGGAAAATGCAAGTAAAATATCAGAATAAAAAAATTATATCTTGCCTTTATTGATTTAGTCAAGGCATTTGATTTAGGTAATAGGACAGGTCTATGACATTGCTTAAAAGTAGTTGACTATTTACAAAAATTTATTCACATTATATAGATTCTGCATGAAGAAATGAAAACAAGTGTTAATTATTACAGAAGGTAACTCTGAAATGTTTTATATAAAAACTGGTGTTAAACAAGAATATGAACTTGCTACAGCATTGTTTTCAATTTTTATGATAGTGATTTGGTATTATTTATAAACAGCTTTTTCAAACTGGGATGAAAATATGATACAGATTGCAGGTGCCATTTTTAATTTGAATAGTGTAAATAAGAACTTTTTGCATTCTGTATCTACAATATACTGATAATTGTGCTGTTTTTTCAGTAGAAAAGATAATTTACAGAATGTACCTAATGTTTTAAATGCAATATATAAAGAGTTTGGTCTATTAATTAATGTTAAATAAACTTAAATTCTTTCTCAACCAGTAATGGAAGAAAAATCATCAACAATTTTTATGTTGGATGGCTGTCAACTTGAGAATGTAAACAGTTTAAATATTTTGATAGTTCTATATATGGAAATTGACTTCAGTGTTGTGAAACAGCATAGACTTTAAGATGCTGCTAATGCTGATAACAAATTAAAAGATAATTTCATCAGAGATAAATAACTACTGCAAGTAAGTTAGATGCAAATTAAGGTATGGTTTTACTTAATTTATCATGTGGAAGAGCAAATTTGGACACTATTGGTGCAATATAAAGGTATTAGAAAGGATTCGTTTAAGGTTGTTTCATAAAATTTTGAAAGTACAATAACAACATCATGAAACCAAACAAATTACTGGATGTAGTACTATTAAGTCCACTATTGTAAAATTACACCTTCATTAGATTGGACATGTAAAACTAATGAACAACGTAACAATGTGACACTTTTAAAAGAGTGTTTTATGATGAACTTGAGCATGAATTTTGAGGAAGAGGTAGACCCATCTTCATTATAAGGATTATCTCAAAAACATATCATAGAAGTGCACGTCAATTGTTTTCATTGGCAAGATATGGCAAAAAATAGAATATATTGAAAAGCTACAATTGGATATGTTATTGAAGTATTTCAGAAAGAAAGGTTTTCTGCTGAAGAAATTGATAACATTGTTAAATATCATGTAAACAGTAAAATGTATCAGCATGTTCTATTTGTAAATGTATCTGTAGCTCATGGACTGTTTTCTTATCCCTTATTAACTTTTTTGGGGGAGGGATTAAAATGGCAATAGTCATTAGTGAATCACTTATTATTTTTACTACATATATGAAATATTTATTATAAAAATATCAAAAGCCTATCCGAAATATATATAATAAAATTGAAAGTGTTAACTTTGTAAAATTTTCAATAAAAAAAAGTGTGCTTGATGTATAAAATAAACAAATATTTCTACTTTGAAATAAAAAAATATTAAGTTTTAATCTATGTATAAATAACATAAAGCATAAAGTATTATTTGCATAAATATAAATAATATCAAAAAATCAAATTCTTTAAGCAATTCAATACAAGGCAGATAAAACATGCATTATAAAACCTGTTAGATTTCAATATGTGTAATAATAACTTATTTTTATAATTTTTTGCACAGTGAAAAAATAATTTGTCTTTTCTCTATAAAGATTCAATTGAAAGAGAGCTCATATCACAGCTATGTGAATAGAATTTCATTTTAAACTGGAAAAGTTTTAATTTTTTTGTTATTCTACTTGCTTCATATTAAAACAAACATGTGAACTAGAATCGGAATTAACTACTAAATGCACACAAAAAATATAAATACATAAGTTAACAAATTGCATCAAAAAACATACTTCATTCTATTAGTAAAGACAATCATATAAACCAGAAAAATAACTAATCCATAATATTTTTTAACTTTATTTAATTTTATTTCTTTTTATATGAAGACTATTTCTTCTTTATTATTTTTATGCAACCATTCAATAATACAGAATAATTCATGTTTTTGATTATTTTCTATGTAATTTTTCTTGTATTAAGCAAAAATTTATTAATTTTTGTTTGGCCATGAAAAAAATATTTTCTAATTTTTCTATTAAATTACATATTAACTTCATTGGAATCAATATGGATTGTATTTCATTTTTTAATTTAAGTAAAAAGCTTACTAGCCTCTATTTAATTAGAATGGAATGGTTTTTTTTAATCATTTTTTTCAAATCATTAGAGAATGCAAATGATATTAATGCCAGTACTTGCAACTAAATAACAATCCATAGCAACTATTAATCGTATAATAAGCATAAAAACATGAAGGACACAAATTATATTTTTGCATATTATTTTATCATTTAAAGGCTATAATTTTATCTGCATTATTAAGGTTTGACAATATCAGTTTTTATAATAATGGTGGACCAATGTGAATGAATCAAAATCAAAGCTCGTACCCTCTGCTCAACTTATTGTAAAATAAGATATTAGATAATCACTTTCTGAATAGTAAACTATTATAATACAAATCTTACAGTACTGATTTTAAGAAAAATTAGTTATTATAATAATTTATAAGTCATTATATTTATTTCTTACTAAATTTTTCATTTTTCAATGCACTTTATAACTAAATAAGAAAGTGCAGTGGAGCAAAATACTCATTTTATTAGTTCTGAAAAATAATATTCACAGAAATAATGACTATAGAAAAAAATCATGAGTAAAATTTTATTTCATTTTATTTTTGCTTACAAAAAGCAGATTAAAAAAGTTTATTTTTTACATGAATTTTTAATACTCTGCAAGTTAAATATTAAAAAAAATAAATTATTTATTTTACATTATAGAGCTTATTATAATCTATTGTAGTATTTAGTTAAAATTGAATTGAAAGCTAATTTTAAACTTTAAATAAGATTATTTACAGGTGGTTCTTTTTAAATTCATACATAGTGAGTATGAATTTGGCAAGTTTAGTGACATAGATTTATATATTTTAATTGCAGGTATATATATATATATATATATATATATATATATATATATATATATATATTGTAACAGACACATACGTACGTTACATTGTTTTTTTATTAGTAAACATGAAAAGAATAAAAGTTCGCAAATAAAACTTCCTTTTTTTTAAGAATTAAAAAATTGAAAATTAAAATTCTATATTAAACTCGTATCTATATAATCACACAGATGAAAAGAAAAATTATTAAAATAAAACTTTATTAAAAAAAAAGAAAAAGTATTTTAAAACTAAATTGTCAGTAAAGATTTAAAGATAAAAATATATCGTAAATTTGTACAAAACAAATTAATTAACATTATTGAAAAAATGGAAATGATTAATTTAATTAGTCAAATGTAAACTAGCCTTGGGCATTTAAAATGTATAAGCAAAGGTCAGATAGGAGAGAAAAACAATGGAATCGGACCTCATTGAAAAGACCATCACATCGATGATGTAATGTCCATTGGATCCTTAAGTTACGTATAAAAAAGAAAAATTTGGAAATAAAAAGTGATTTGGTTTAATTAATTAGAAGATGGAGATGTGTTAAGCTGGAGAGTTGGAGGTGAAGGGATTGAAAGACACAATTTCAATTCCTTCAGTTATTATAAAAAAAAAGAAATGAAACATCGCTTTTCTTATACTGAGGACAACAGGATCATTGGGGGATTTAACGTGGATTCCAAATGGCATGCAATGGATAGAGAGGAACATTTTAAAAATCGTAAGAACTTTAAAAACATTTTGAAACACTAAGAACTTTAAAATATAAACTTTCTCAGTATTTAATTTATAAGAAATAAAATCCTATCTGACCAACATTATTTATTAATTAGTTATAATTTTATTTGATGTATTTCTTTTTTGTAAAATCATTTCCATTTATTTTTTTTTGTTCTTTAAGTTTTATTTATGATTTTTTGTTTTGCGATAAATTAAATTATATAAATGTTAAACTTAAGTCGGGCGTGAATGGCTATATAGATTTGTAAAGTTATATTAGGGGAGGGTAATCTTAGGTTATTTGTTTCATAGTTGAATTGGGTCAATGGATTGGATATATTGGTGTAATTAGTAGATGTAGTATGAGATTCGCTAAAGGCAGAATCGCTGTATATGCCTCACACACTCGTTTTGCCTATGGGAGAAATTATAAGATGGAGACCGCAGTTCCTTCCTATGGAGTTTTTTTTATTGCTCTTCTTGTCAGATAGATGTAGTATTCCTATCTGATGAGAGGCAATTTCTCCTCTTAACTTTTAGTGCTGCCGTATTTCATATTACATTGAATGCATCAATATATCAGATGAATTGACGTTAGTTTGACTGTGAACTTTTGGCCTAAGGTTAAATAAGGATAGAATTTTTTTTTTCAAATGCAAATCTATGTAGTCTATGCATACTTGACACTTTAAATAAAAATGCATTAAATTTAAGTTGGGTATGGAAGTTGCATGGATTCATTATCGATTAATTATGTTTTTGGTTTTCATATTTGATCAAAATATATAGACATTCAGTAAATAATGATACTTTACGGTGAGTATCTAAAATGTATTTATTCGTATGTCTTTTAAGTTATTGGTGTCACTGCAGTATCTTATGATGAATACCAGTGGGTTTCTTGTATTCCCTATGCAATTGACGGTATCAATGATTTTGTATTTTGATCGTTTATGTTTACTTTGAAATGTTTCTGACCATATAATCTATGTAACTGATCTATACTCAACATTTATAAAACAAACTTTTATAAATACATCTGTGCGAACTTATAATAGTATAAAAATTAAAATGTAAATTAAAATCTAAAAATAAAAGTTAAAAATAATGTTAAATGTTAAAGTAAACATACTAAAATAATAATGTTAAATTTTGTTTATATATGTGCGTAAATAAATGTTTGTATTTTAATTACTGGCAGTGGCTTATTTTATTCTTTTTTTAAAATATTCTTAGAAAAGAATTTATTATCAAATATAAATCTCTGCTATTCCACTGAGTTAGTGACAATGGGCTAATGACTGGAATCAACCAATATAAAAATAAATAATTTTTTTTGAACTTATGTATCTGCCTACTTTATAAATTTTTCTAGGTTTAAATGCCTAGATGGTGCCCTTGTAGTACAGATGATGTTAAGGCAAAATTCTCTGGATCATTATAACTGGTGCCCAACATACTCACCGTAAGGTACCACATTTACCATCATAAATTTACATGGCTGTGCACTCCTATACACATTAAAACATAATTTATATTAACAAAAAAACTTATCAATTGCAACCTTTTGATTTTTTTTTTTTTACCAAAGTACAGTTTAAAATTATTTATACTTTTTTGTGTTTAATATATGTGCAATTTCTTTCTGGCAGTGCTTTTATAAGATTTAATGTATACAGCTTTATGTAAATAGATAAGAATATTTCATTTTGAAAAAAAATGCTCAGGTACTGGTGGTTTATTAAAGATCGGCTCAAGTTGGGATGCAAGTTATAATGATCCGGAGATGTGTTAAGTCGGAGAGTTGGAGGTGAAGGGATTGAAAGACGCACTTTAAATTCCTTCAGTTGTTATAAAAAAAGAAATGAAACATCGCTTTTTTTATATTGAGGCCATAGGATCATCAGGGGATTTTAACGCTGGATGTCAAACAGCAAGCAACTAACTGTAAAGGATGAACATTTCATAAATGAATAGTAATTCAAAAACACTAAGAACTCTAAAATATAAACTTTCCCAGTATTTTAAAAAAATAGAAATAAATTCCTATCTGACCAAACTAAATTATTTATTAATTCTTTTATTTGATGTATTTTTTTTAAAAATCATTTCCATTTATTTTTTTTTGTTCTGTCAAGTTTTTATTTATGATTTTTATTTTTCACTAATTAAATTATATAAATGTTAAACTTAAGTCGGGCGTGAATGGCTAGATAGATTTGTAAAGATATATTAGGGGAGGGTAATCTTAGGTTATTTGTTTCATAGTTGAATTAGGTCAATGGATTGGATATATTGGTGTAATTAGTAGATGCAGTATGAGATTTTCTATAAGCAGAATTGCTGGATATGCCACACACATCTTTTTTGGCCTATGGAATGCAATTCGTAAGTCGGAAAAACGACTGCAGTCCTTTCCTATGGAGTTTTTTATTGTTCTTATCATTAGATAGATGTAGTATTCCTATCTGATGAAAAGCAATTTCTTCTCTTAACCTATTTGTGCTGTCGTAGTCGTATTACATTGAATACATCGATATATCAGATGAATTGAAATTGGTTTGACTGCGAACTTTTGGCCTAAGGTTAAACAAGGATAGAATATTTTCTTTTCAAAAGCAAATCTATGTAGTCTATTCATACTCGACACTCTAAATAAAAATGCATTAAATTTAAGTTGGGTATGGACGTTGCATGGATTCGTTATCGGTTAATTATGTTTAATTTGAAATGTTTTTTAACAGTGTAATCTATGTAACCAATCTATACTCAACATTTTAAAACAAACTTTTATAAACCCATCTGTGTGAACTTATAATAGTATAAAAATTAAAATCTAAAATCAAGTTAAAATTATAAAGTAAAAGTAATGTTAAAATGATTCAAAATTTATATGTGCGTTAATAAATGTTTGTGTGTATAATTACTGGCAGTGGCTTATTTTATTCTTTTTTTATATATCTTAGATAGGAATTTAATATAAAATATAAATCTCTGCTGTTCCACTGAGCTAGTGACAATGGGCTAATGTCCGGATATCAAAATATATAAAATAAACAAAAAAAATTTTTTTTGACTTATGTATCTGCCTACTTTATCAATTTTTCTAGGTTCAAATGCATAGATGGTGCCCTGTAGTGCAGACTATGTTAAGGCTCATCTCCAGATTGTTATATCTGGTGCCCAACGTGGGGCTGAACTTTAATAAACCACCAGTACCCTGAGCAAATTTTTTCAAAATGAAATATTCTTATCTATTTACATAAAGCTGTATACGTTAAATCTTATAAAAGCGCTGCCAGAAAGAAAGTGCACATGTATTAAACACAAGAAAGTATAAATAATTTTAAACCGTATTTTGGTAAAAAGAAAGTCAAAAGGTTGCAATTGATATGTTTTTTTGTTAATATAAATTATGTTTTAATCTGTATAGGAGCACACAGCCACATAAGTTTATGATGGTAAATGTGGTACCTTACGGTGAGTACCTTTGGGAATTACATCAGTGTAACCCTATGTATGCATTTCAATCAGTTATAAATAAGTTGGTGGTATTTATAATTGTGCTGCAAATATACATGCATAAACCCATTATTTCTTAAAACATATTTACCTCAATGCAACCTTCTTAAATAAATAATTTATAAAATTTGCTTGTCATGCCATGTGTAAAAATAAAATGTATAAAAAAATAGAACTCTTGTGGGGAGGAGGTGTAAAAGTGGATGGTCCTTAGGAAAACGATAGCAAACATTTTTTTTGTATATAGTCTTTATACTAACCGAATGTTTTTGTAAATGTTTTTGTTAATCGCGTACCGTAATTACTAACCCTAAGTAAAATATTTTTTTTTGTTTATTTTTTTTAAGCAAGTTTACTGATATGTAACGGGTATATACGTATGTTACATTAGTAAACATGAAAAGAATAAAAGATCGCAAATAAAACTTCCTTTTTTTTAAGAATTAAAAAATTGAAAATTAAAATTCTATACTAAATTCATATCTATATAATCACACAGATGAAAAGAAAAATTATTAAAATAAAACTTTATTAAAAAAAAAAAGAAAAAGTATTTTAAAACTAAATTGTCAGTAAAGATTTAAAGATAAAAATATATCGTAACTTTGTACAAAACAAATTAATTAACATTATTGAAAAAATGGAAATGATTAATTTAATTAGTTAAATGTAAACTAGCCTTGGGCATTTAAATTGTATAAGCAAAGATCAGATAAGAGAGAATAACAATGGAATTGGACCTCAGCGAAAAGACCATCACATCGATGACGTAATGTCCATTGGATCCTTAAGTTACATATAAAAAAGAAAAATTTGGAAATAAAAAGTGATTTGGTTTAATTAATTAGAAGACAGAGATTTGTTAAGTCGGAGAGTTGGAGGTGAAGGGATTAAAAGTCGCACTTTCAATTCCTTCAGTTGTTATAAAAAAAAAGAAATAAAACATCGCTTTTTTATACTGAGGACAACAGGATCATCGGGGGATTTAACGTGGATTCCAAATGGCATGCAATGGATAAAGAGGAATGTTTTAAAAATCATAAGAACTTTAAAAACATTTTGAAACACTAAGAACTTTAAAATATAAACTTTCTTAGTATTTAATTTATAAGAAATAGAATCCTATCTGACCAACGTTATTTATTAATTAGTTATAATTTTATTTGATGTATTTCTTTTTTGTAAAATCATTTCCAATTATTTTTTTTTGTTCTTTAAGTTTTATTTATGATTTTTTGTTTTGCGATAAATTAAATTATATAAATGTTAAACTTAAGTCGGGCATGAATGGCTATATAGATTTGTAAAGTTATATTAGGGGAGGGTAATCTTAGGTTATTTGTTTCATAGTTAAATTGGGTCAATGGATTGGATATATTGGTGTAATTAGTAGATGTAGTATGAGATTCGCTATGGGCAGAATCGCTGTATACGCCACACACACTTGTTTTGCCTATGGGAGGAATTATAAGACGGAGACCGCAGTTTCTTCCTATGGAGTTTTTTTTATTGCTCTTCTTGTCAGATAGATATAGTATTCCTATCTGATGAGAGGCAATTTCTTCTCTTAACCTTTTGTGCTGCCGTATTTCGTATTACATTGAATGCATCAATATATCAGATAAATTGATGTTAGTTTGACTGCGAACTTTTGGCCTTAGGTTAAATAAGGATAGAATATTTTCTTTCAAATGCAAATCTATGTAGTCTATTCATACTCAACACTTTAAATAAAAATGCATTAAATTTAAGTTGAGTATGGAAGTTGCATGGATTCATTATCAGTTAATTATATTTTTGGTTTTCATATTTGATCAAAATATATAGACATTCGGTAAATGATGATACCTTATGGTGAGTATCTAAAATGTATTTATTTGGATGTCTTTTAAGTTATTGGTGTCACTGCAATATCTTATGATGAATACCAGTGGGTTTCTTGTATTCCCTATGCAATAGACGGTATCAATGATTTTGTATTTTGATCGTTTATGTTTACTTTGAAATGTTTCTGACTGTTTAAATCTATGTAACTGATCTATACTCAACATTTATAAAACAAACTTTTATAAATCCATCTGTGCGAACTTATAATAGTATAAAAATTAAAATGTAAATTAAAATCTAAAAATAAAAGTTAAAAATAATGTTAAATGTTAAAGTAAGCATACTAAAATAATAATGTTAAATTTTGTTTATATATGTGTGTAAATAAATGTTTGTATGTTAATTATTGGCAGTGGCTTATTTTATTCTTTTTTAAAAATATTCTTAGATAAGAATTTATTATCAAATATAAATCTCTGCTTTTCCACTGAGTTAGTGACAATGGGCTAACGACTGGAATCAACCATTATAAAAATAAATAATTTTTTTTTTGAACTTACGTATCTGCCTACTTTATAAATTTTTCTAGGTTTAAATGCCTAGATGGCGCCCTTGTAGTGCAGATGACATTAATACAAAATTCTCCAGATCGTTATAATATATATATATACACAAAAAATTCTTTGCCTAAATGAAAATTAAAAAGCTAGCCATCAGAGGACTATGGTCATGATAAATTTACTTATCATCAATAATAATTATCCTCTGCTTGTCAGTCCCCTCAATTTTAATATTACATCATGTACTGTCTGAATTTCACATTTCAATCTCATCATCATCATCATCATCATCATCATCATCATAATAATAATAATAATAATAATAATAATAATAATAATAATAATAATAATAATAATAATAAGAAGAAGAAGAAGAAGAAGAAGAAGAAGAAGAAGAAGAAGAAGAAAAAGAAGAAGAAAAAGAAGAAGAAGAAGAAGAAGAAAAGAAGAAGCAGCAGCAGCAAGTTTATATCTTTTGTACATATATAGTCACAATTCTGTTTAATCTTTTACCTGCTGATGATTTTGTTTTATTATTTAAGTTTTATTACTAATATTAGTATTAAATAGCAGCAATAAAAATAATATTAATTATCTCAATCAAAACAACATCTCACTTCAAATAATGTGAGAGAAAGCAATCATAAACCAGTTCTGCATTCTACGTTGCAAAGTTTGTACAGCATAGAATATTACAGTTACAGTAATAACACTGGATCAGTTTGATTTTTAATATTTTAATTCAATATATTTATAATATTTTCAATTTAAGAACAGTATAACATTTAATAAAACTTTACAGCAGTTTTAAAAATAGACATCCTATAATTATTAAAAGTATAGGAAATATTTTATGATTGTATACTGTGACCATTTTGTTTAATACTTTTTTTGTATATTTAAAATATGCAAGACTTTTGAAAATTTATACCATTTGATATTAAGAATTTTATTAAAAATAATAATTTGATTTGATTAAAGACATTTATAAGTATTGTTTTTTCAATAAAGTATTTAAAATTTTTAAAAAAATATGAAATTGAATAACATTTATATTTCTAAATAATGCATTTAGAAATTAAATTAAGTTGTTGTAATGTTTTTTTTAATGTACTAATATAGCTTTTTGGTTTTAGCTAATAATTTTTCAAAATAAATATATTTTGTAATATCAAAATAAATTGTAAACATAAGACAATTTTGGGAATATAAAGTTTTTAAGATATCTATAAAAAATTAGTAGTAATTTTATTTTTATTAAAATTAATTTCTTTTAATTATTTTAATTAAAAACTTACAATATTCTTGTTTCAATTGTATAAAATCTAATACATAAAATATTATCTTTTTACAAAAATAAGATAATATAAATAATAAAGTTATATTTTATGACTATTTTACTTCGCAATTATACTTTTAGAAATAATTATATTTACAAAAGAAGCAATTCTATATTTAAACTGAACGAGAAATGCGTTATTATCTAGGAGTTGTTTTCAATTTCTGCAAAGTTAATGAATTTCATAAGAAGGAACTGAAATTATAATTGGTGTAAATTACAGATTGAAAAATTCCTCAACTAATACTTACATGTTTGCAGATAAACAACAAATTGTGAGGGACCTCGATTTTTATAATTTAGTAAAATATTAATAAATACTAATGTTGTCTAGTCTTTCATAAATATATATACATAGTGGACGGCATGTTGAAGGGAGATTGAAAGTTTGTGTTCAAATCTCTATTAAATATAAACATATATAAAAAAAACTTCAACAGCTGATATTTCTTTTACTTTGTCAACCACTACTTAAATACTGAGATAGCAACATGTTATTACAATATATATCACTAGATATTTCTGCAGTAAGTTAATATATATTGTAACAGTATGTATATACAGGCGTTGCACAGGTGTGTGTGTGTGTGTATGCGAGTTACATAATTTACTTGTTGTTTTATTATTATTAAAAAATATAAAATTTAAAATGATCATAATTCAATAGTTTAAAAAAAAATAGAGGGAAAATTTAGAGATAAGTTAGGAATTAATTAATAATTATAACTTGTCTTTCTTTTACATATTTTTATTTTATGATCTGTCAAAAATACTCTTGCATTGGTGGTCGAGAGGTCAGCGCAACTGCCTTGCACTTGCAGGCAGTTGCCCAGGTTGCAGGTTCGCGTCCTGGCCGATGCTATGACACTTAAAAAAATACTCTTTAAGAAAAAAAGTATTTTTAATTAAAATAATAAAAAGTTTCTTATGATTAATTAAAATAGTTTGTACAAAACTAATCAGACTCTGGAGATTAAAATTCCAGACTGATTAATAACAATATATCTCTAATTCTAATCTCTGTAATTAAAATTAAATAACAAAAAATAAAGAAATGTAAATTATAATTAATTTTTTTAGAGATAAAATGTTTTGATAGCACAGATGAAGCTAGAGCAAAGGTGGGATCAGAGTAATATAAAAGGCACACATTCTCTATTGTCTTCAGTTAAGTTAAGTTGATAAGATAAGTTTTTAGTAAGAGTTAAGTCAGAGTTAAGTTGAGTTTGAATCCAATTCAGTTAAAGAATTATTAAAAAGAATGATTGGCTAAAACTGAACACTGTGTTCAGTCATTTTTTCCACTCTTCTCCCATGAGCCATTAGCAAAATGCCATAATAAATTACTCTAACACACCTTCTGCCGAAGTTTCAACCTGCCCTACTAAATTAAGTGAAACAGACATGCAATAGAACAAGACACCAAAAAGCTTCCTTCATGTTACCAATACCTGGACCAAAAAACTAAACAGATTTGAGGAAAAAGGGGTGATCACCCAACTACAAAGAATAACCAAGAACTGTACATACCCATATACAAAATCCAAGAACTGTGCATACATATCATGGAAACCAAAGACTATTTGAACCGCATATGGAAATTAAAGACAATGTTGAAACCACAAATAAGCTCAAAAAGATGTGCTATAAATCCTAGGTAAATATTGTTTTATGTCAGTATTAAAACTTTTATATTTCTTCCAAAATAGAATTCATAAATAAGCATGCAAAATTTGTTAAGTGTATACTATCTAATGTGTTTATATTTTATTATTTCTTATTATATTACATTTAATGATTATCTTTTAATAAATATGTTTTAATTTTTAATCTCTTTTTTTCATCTCTCCCTCTTCATTCATATAAGCAAATGTGTAACCAGTCTCATGTGAAGAACTAGCCATGGGTCAAGCACATGAAACATGTTAGTGACATTTCATGGGTCCCAATTTAAGTATTGGATGGCACTCTGGATTTAAAACCAGTTATAAATTTCACCATGGGATGTCACACATTTCATGCAGCTGGGGAGTTACTTCGGTCTGGAAATGTTGTTGTTGGTTTAATATTTTATTAAATCTTGGTCTGACCAGGGGTATGATTGGTATGTAGGTATTAATCATATTTACTCTCCTGCTTGAGTAACGGGTCTTCAAAAAGTCTTTTTGCAAAATAATATGATTTTGTAAAAATAGAATAAATAATTAGAAAGTTTTTAAGATTAAAAAGTTCAAGTTGTAAAAGTTAAAAAAAAGTGTAAGGAGTGGTAATTCCCATTACAATATGTGTACTCTTTAAGTGTATGTCATATTTAGTATGTGTACATAATATGTGTATATAAGTGATTAAAAATATAGAATGTTCTTTTTAAATAAAAAATGTTTGACATTTTGACAGTTTTTATTTTTATTTAAAAAAAGCTAAACAAAACTATATTATAAACAAGTTTTTTTATAAATTAAATAAAGCTTTTAATTGTAAATAAAATCAATAGTGAGTCATATTTAAAAAAATCCCTCTACTCTTCCTATCTAAAAAATTAATGTGTCCTTTCACTTTTATACACATTTAAAAAAAATGTACAAAATTTCAACAAGTTATATTCAACTTAAATCTGTTAAATATTAATTTAAAAATGTTAAAAAATGTTATTAAATGGAAAGAATTTTTTTTTCATATCACTCTCTCACGAAATGTTATTTAGAACAAATGAAAGTTCTAAAAAAATTTTTTAACTGAGATACATAAATTTATTGAATATTTTCCCACTTTATTTCATATCTAAGAATCTAGGTGATGTACCAAAAAGATGAGTGTTTTATATGAATAAACCTAGTATTACTTAGTTATATATCAAATATCAAGCATTTCTATTGAATTTAAATATATTAAGCTTCAATTTTAAAATTATATTCTAACTTGAAAAAAATCAAAACATAAACAACCAAACATGCAAACAAACAAACTGATAAAAACATTTAAAAATTGTACTTAATATATAATAGATTAAAACAATTTAAATAAAAAAAATAGGCTTTCAAAGTAAAATAGTTATGAAAAATAATATATATATATATATATATATATATATATATATATATATATATGAATAGCTTTCATGATAGAATTAAAGATTTGCTTAAGTGAATCCAAATTATTAAGTCTGGTGGATATGAATAAAATTTAAATTGTTCAATAATAAGAGAAGTGGTTGTTAAACAAAAGATGAGGTAAAGTTTAAAAAAGTTCAGGAAATAGAAAAGATACCAACTGAAATGTTCTAGAAAAAAAAATTGAAAGATTAGTTTATCCTTGTAACATAAATTAAGATTGTCTAGCATGGTACATAGATCTGTAAGACTATTTAAAAATTATATCAATAAAATAAAATAATTTTCGGATAGTTAACTTAATTTTTATTTGATAAAATATTGTTTGCAAGACTTGAATAGTTATATTTAAAAAAAATATAGACATGATTTAATTCAAAGAGCATTTGGATTTAGAATAAGTACAATTTTAAAGACAATTATTTAACTCTTATATACTAATATTAAAAAAAATGAGTTTAATCAGGTGAATTAAATTATTTTGTTAAATATTTTATTAATAAACAAAAACATAGAATAGAAAAAAGACCATTTCCTTGACAAAAATAGCAATAATATTTTTTCATAAAAAATAGATGTAGAAAAGAGTGAAATACAGAGATGTTTCTTTCTAATGTTATGTTTGATATTTAGTTTAGATTAGTTGTTAGTTAATTACTGTCTTAATAACATTAGAGTTATCATGAGTGTAAGAATAATTTATTGTAACTTATTATGTGATGATATGAGAGTATTTGTTGATAGGGATTATAGTAAATTTAAAATATGTTAAATCTAAAGTTACAGCACAAATTAGCTTGCAAATATATGGTGAAAATTAATTAACTGATAACAAATGTGTGATAAAAAATGAATGTGAGGATTGCAATTTTTAAAACAGTTTTTAATAAGACTTATATAAGTTCATTCTATGAAAATGTAGTCTTGGGCATAGAGTCCATGATTTACCTTAAAGAAAAGATTGTAATAAAAATGATCTTTTCATTTAATTTGTTCTCTCAATGTTCAACTTCCTGCAGATACAAAAAGTAAAGCAATTTTTTATTTTTAAATAAAAAATGGTTTAATTTTTTTTGTTTATCAGTATATGCATTTTAACTCATATATTTTACATTGTTTCTAAAGTAGTCACAAATGTTAAATTATAACTGCTAACAATCATTATAATATAGTAATGATTTGAAGAGGAATGAAGCTAGGAAAAAATAATGTTATGCATATGAGAATAGTTCTGAGATCAGAAACAGTATATACAAGAAATGGACAAAGATACTAGAAATGATGCAATGATATTTCATTGTATTTATGTATTTAAATAAAATACTAAATTCAATAAAACTGCATTAATCTTATTATAAAAGAGAGTATTTAATGGAGGATTCTTTCTATAAAGCAAAGATTAAAAAAAGAAAGAAAAAAATAATTGGGTTATATAAATGTGAATTTGAAAGAAAATAGAATAGATAAGTAAAAAAAAAAAAAACAAGTTAAGAAAATACAGATGTTAAAAAGACCAAGTGAAATAGTTTTTTTTTTCAAGAAATAGTTTTAACATTTACTTAGTGATAAAAAAATTATTGTAAACATTTGTGGAAGTTAGTGTGGATAAAAAAAAAGTGAAATAAAAAGAAAAAGTTGATTAAGAAAAAATAAATAATGGTTTTTAAAAGATTTATAAGAAAGTTCTATGAGTTGGTCTGTGGATCTGGTTTTTTGGTATCAGATTAAAATGAGGACGCTTAAATACAATACATCTACATACTTTCATTTAAATTATGAGCAAATGTATCTCTTTAATAAATTCTTATCGGGTAATTTAAAATAAAAATACATTTTTAATAGTTATATCAAAGCTTACATTTTATTTTATTTTTTGACAAATAAAATACTTTGAAAAATTACAAAAACTATGGAACGTCTTTAATTTTTGAGTTTCTATTACTTCATCATATGCTATTTTTTAATTAATCATTAATGAACTTTTAAAACTATTAACAATCTTTTCACAGCATTCAGATTTAAAAAAATATGTTAATAAAAATTATTTTGACAGCCCAAGACCAATTATATTTTTTTAGAAATCTAGTTTTTAAAAAAATCTAATTTATTATAACAAACACTATTTTTTTTTATTTTAAAAGCAGAGGATATCTTGAATCAGTTTTACTATATCTAGAATATAATTTTAAACAAGTATTAATACAAGAATGTGAGACAAATTATATGCTACATTTTAGCCAATTTTTCTAAGAAAATATTCTGTCCTACATTGCCAGACAATAAGTTTCATTGTTTTTTTGTCTAAACACATCCTTGTATTATGATAATAATGTCACTTGATTTGACTTTTTTATAATAATAATTAGTAGTTATAAAATCTTTTTTTTACATCTAAAATCTATATAATTTCAGAAATACCAACATAATATATTATAAATTAACTCTTATTAATCAATACTATTTACACAAAATAAATAATTCAAAATGTAGTTGTTTCAGTTTAGTAAGGAAATAAGACTATACACATTAATTGCTAAAAAAAACATTCAGTAAACAGAAATCTTCTGAAGTTCTATCAAAAATATCTTTATATTTTTAAAGTATTTACAGCACTCTCTAGCACAAATAAATATATAAAAAAGTCTGTTAAAAATTCACTTTCATTAAAAAAAAAAATTACGTATGTGTACTTGTTTATTCTTATATACTAAAAATTGTAAAATGAAGTGTTACATATATATTTAAAAAGTATTATTATTATTTTTTTATTTTTCATTTTTTAAACTTTTTTATAGATCTCTCTGACATTATTTATTTATAAATAAATTAATAAATTATTTATTATAATAAAATAATTTATTATTAATAGAATTCTTGAATGCTTATCATTTTTTATTTTCAAGTTTTATAAAACTTTATTGATATAAAAAATGGAAGAATTTATTTTATAGAGGTAATAGAGGTTACTCATATCAAGTTAAAACAATTTTTTAAAAATAAAATAAGCAAAAAAAAATGTATTGACAATAATTGACTTAGTAAGAATGCTTTGTAGGTCTATAATTTGTTTTACATACAGAATTAAAGAGATAGATGTTTTGAAATATAAATTCATAATCCAAAATATATATATTGCATTGTTTTGTTTATTTGCCAGCAAAAAAATTAGAGTATTAGAATATTATATACAAGCACTAGCTAACTCTTGGCAATTAAAATTGATAAAAAATTAGCAAAATACCATTTACAATGGATAAAAGTAAATGGCTTAATAATAGTAATTTTAAGAAATTTTAGTTACATATATATTAGTATATGTTTTCATGAAGGCTTATGATGATGGTGTTTTAGTTGTATTTATTGTTTGGACTATTTCCACCATCTAATATGAATATTGAATGTCTTTAGAAAAATTTAACTTTATTTAAATTTTCCAAATAAATTTAACTGTTAGTAATAGCACATCAAACAGGTTAGTGCTACTACTACAGTTGAATGTATATGGAATATTTAAATAAAGTTAAATTTTTCTAAAGATATTCAATATTCATACTAGATGATGGAAATGGTCCAAACAATAAATTCTGTAGTCAACAGATTTTTCAATCAAGATAAAAACGTGTAACCAATAAATTAACAGACTTGATTACTGACTGTAATTTATTTTTATTTGTCATCTTCTTAATACATTTTACTTTAGATCTTACATATATAGACATGTTTTGATATATATATATATATATATATATATATATATATATATATATGTTTTTAACTTGCATTTTTGTTTATCATATATATATATATATATATAAAAATATAAAATAATTTAAATTCTTCATATCATCAAATGAATATATATGAGCATACTTTGAAAACAAACAAATTTTATTTATAATATATCAATACGAATACTAGAACATTATGTGGAATAAAATAAGAATATTTAGGTCTTTTAAATTCAACAGACAAGAACAAATCTATGCTTGAAATATATGTATATAATGAGTATAGCAGTGGAAGTTAATAATTTTGTACACAGACTTACATACAGATTTAAAACAAATAAAAAAGTTTGTGACAAGATTTATGAGTGATATACATTCCTTAAGCTAAAGGATTATTATAAAATGTAAAGTGTTGAACTCAACCTGAATATAGATTTTATCATTCTGCATTACAAGTTGCCCTATCTCTGAATAAAAAGTTAAATTAATAATGTATAAAATAGCATATTAGAAACCATGCAAGTGCACTAATTAGAGTTTTAACTATATAGTTTTTTCCAACCAGAACCCTAAAACTTTTCCAAGTTAAACCTATGCCTGTCTATTAGGCATATATATTCATCATTTAATTGTATATATGGAAAAGAGTGATATAAGAAAAATGAAATGATACATGCAGAAACTGAATTTATATTTAGCCATAGACCTCAATACTAAGTTTACTATAGTTTCATATTATAAACAATACTGTAAAGGATTTTATTTGTTCTGGAAGCATAAGGTTTTAAACTAATAATTTTTATATTTATTTGTTTGTATATTTGGTCAATTATTTGTATCAAATGTATAAATTTGATTTTTATTAACAGTTATTATCTGGAAGATGTTTATTTTTATTTTATCCATATGTGGGCATTAGAAATAAATGAAGAGATCAGAGATTAATTAGGCAATCAAACCATATATGCCTGTAATTTACAAGATAGATGCATTAGAAGCATTTGTATTAAAATATATAGCATGTAAGTAATTTTTCTGCATTCACTGCAAATAATTTTTTAAATTTTTTATTATAAAATATCATTGTTAGTGATCTAAGTCTTATTCCAAACATGTAAAAGAGAAATTCAGTATGGTTAATAGATCCTCTGAATGATATAGATGATGAAGTATTAATGGAATTAATAAATTGATGTAAGTCCAGAATGTTTGCAATTGTGTATCATCATGTGGGCATACAACAAATGTTTCATCAACATTGCAAAGTCAAACATTTGGTGGATATGGAATAATATTTATAGCTGTGGTTTAAAGTTCTTTTATGTAAATATTGCTAATAAGACATGGAAGTGGTGTGTTCAAAACAATCCCTTGAGTATGTTGCAAGAATTTCATGTTATATTAAAAGTATGTTGTTGTTATGCTGCAAATTAATAGTTCTAGTATACTATGAATAGGAATAGTTGTTCTGGTTGCACTTGTGAATAAACTTTCCAGATTAAAACCTATCAATATATCATTTCTTTCAAATTTTATGTTCTTGATTAACTCTACAAAGTTCTTAGAATCCATACAAGAATTGTATTTTGTATTCCAAAGGGCTAACATCTTGAGAAGAAATGTCAACATAAGTTTTGGCAAGATGAATTACTAGAACTAACAATAGGTTTTAATGGAACATGGTCCTTATAGATTGAAATCAAACCTCAATGTTTAGATTCTTGATTATTGAATTTTAAGATAGTGCTCTAACCCAGGGGTGGGCAAATAGCGGCCTGAGGGCCACATACAGCCCTTTAAGAGTTTTTATGTGGCCCTCCATGACAATCAGGAAAATCCATCTTGAACTGAGATTTCCTTCCTGTGCATGACCGAAGATTTGTCTCTTATTTTCCACTAGGATGGCCACATCAATACACATGCACAGTGTAGATACTATGTGCAGGGATTTTCCAGTTGATCTACTTAATTTCAATTTTGTCTTTGCATTAGCAAATATATACATTTCCAACTTTAGTGAAACCATGAACCCTCCAAAAAAATCGGTGATGAATGTCATGTGTTTACTGAAGAATGGACAAACAAATATTTCTTTGGTAATACAGGGAATAAAGCAGTGTGTTTATTGCATCATGAAAAGAGGTGAGGCCCTCCATTAACCTTCACTTTTACAAAGTGGCCCTCAATGTGGTCCTCCACCAACCTCTGTGGCCCTCAAGCCAAAACAATTTTCCACCCCTGCTCTAACCAACTGATCCATTCTACCAAATGACAACAGACAGCAGAAATTTTACATACTTATCTATGAAGTTCCTCATGATTTCTCCACTCTTTTTCTTAAGACAAATATTAATTAATAGCTTTAATATATTATGTATAGTCATGCTAGGTTGATTTATGGGGTTATTTTTCATTGTATCCTTTTTCTTTTTTTTTTTGTATTTTCCCACTTGAACATATATAGAGTGGTACATACATGATCTGCTTCTTTAGACACATCTTTTTATCAAACATGAACTCCTATTACATTAAAATGTGTTTTCCATTTTTACATAGTCAACAAAAAACTAATTTATCTTTGGAAAAAGAAAGAATAAATTCTCATTACTGACTTTTGGAAATTGGTCTTTTAATTGATTTTCAATGGGACAATCAGTCTTGCCAATATACCATATGCCATAGCATTGGCCAGGAAACAAACCTGCAATAACTGTCTGCAACCAACTGCTTGCTTGCAAGGCAGCTGCACTGACCTCTCAGCTAACAAGGTTTGATTATTCTCACAAACATACACACTTACACATTCACAAAGTATTTCACAGAAGCAGTTTTTGTTTTTCAGCATTTCAAGTTTAGGATTTGTAGATGTTATAATTCTTCATCTAGACCAATTTGCAAAAGTCAGCAATAAGATTTTATTCTTTATTTTTCCAAGGATAAATAGGTTTTTTTGTTGACTATGTAAAAGTGGAAAACACATTTTAATGTATAATCATTTAAATTGGATTAATTAAAAACTAATCTCTGATCTATATAGTTTTCCCTAGACAGAACTTTTCACTTTACAAGAGTAAAATGAATAGTGTCATAAAATGTTATCTATGCTTGCCTACTAAAGACATTTATGTACTCATTACTTATCAGTTAATTGTGTATACAGGGAAGAATAATCTAAAAAAAAATGAATGCAAAAACAGAATTTAAATTTAGCCATAGATCTTCAATAAAGCTTACTATACTTACAATTTTATGAACAATACCATGGAAAGATTTTCTTTGATCTGAAAACATAAAGCTGTTGCAATTTTTTTTATTTGTTGTGTTTATATTTTACTATGACCAGAAATAATATTTCTGGTCATTTAAAAATAACACATAATTCTATAAATAAATATAAAAATATTTATTATGCATATTTATAATATAAAATATATGCATATGTAGTATTTTATGTACAGAGTATACACAAGTGTTTAGGTAAAATAGTAAACCTTTGTTATGGTTGGCAAACTATGTAAGTCTAGCTAATATTTGGGTAAAAATGCTGTGAATTCTCTTTCAAACTCTGATATCTTCAGTCTACAAGTGGTTTTATGTGCAGATGTTATGATGAGTGTAGCTAGAAGCTTCTGACTTTAGACTTAAGCATACCTCACTACATTCAAAACTATTACTAAAAATAAATCTATGGACCCAACATTAGAATACATACACACATATAAAATAGACTTTAAATATTTGTAAAATAATAACATACATAATTTTGAACATGCATACCCATTACTGCCATTCTGTATATTTGCTTATCATCTATAATTTATTTTGTTGATACTATAATCATAAACCTGAGCAGAGATCCTACAACCTTCTATAAATTACAGAGATGAATATATATTTTAAACATTCTATAAAATATTTGCTTTAATATGCCATTTAATTTTAAGCAATCTATCTAAAGCAGAAAACATCCTTATATTAACATAAAAATTTATAAATTTCCCATCTTACCTCTATATAAACCATTTCATTTATATTTATTTTACTTATAAAATACTGCTTCATTCATTAGTTACATTACTGTGCTTAGTGCATGATCATCATAAGTAAAATAGTATTTTTCATTAAGTTTGCATTGTATCTATAACAAAACATTTACTTAACACATAAAAGTTGAGATCTTGTCACTCTAATACATAATCCAATTGCAAAACTCTCCATATAATAGTGCCACTCAGTGCAAGCCAGAGTAATCAATGGATGCAAGAAGGTTTGTGCATAAAATTAGGCACTAGATAGGGATTTTATGCACAAACCTTCTTGCATCCATTGATTACTTTGGCTTGTACTGAGTGGCACTACTGTATGGAGTTTTTCCAAATGGTGATCATGTGATAATCCAGCTGCATTGTTACGATATGCAAGAATCTTTTACCAATCTATATAAAATGAAGAAAAATATCTACTCATATTTACAAACTAAAATCTATTTTATATTGTTAAAAAATTAATATTTATAAGTATATATTTATTTATTCTACATTTATCTATACTTATTTTAAAAGACTATAAACAGTATTCATTTATAAAATTATAAATATAATATATGTATTTTTTCCAACTATTTGTTTTTGTATTGCATCTTGAGTTCAAGTATTGAATTTATTGAGGATGGGTTGTTCAATGTTGTTTTTAATGGTTTCCATTTTTTAAAATAAGGTTGAAGGAGTTTTACTATTCTTTGTGTAGTTGTTGATAATTGCTTGGATAATGTTGATGAATGTAAGCTGGGCCTCAATTGGAGGCAGGGTAAGTAAGTTGATTTTGTTAAACTATATGTGTATTTCAGAGACCACTGCTTCTAGAGCTGCTGTCTTCAGCAGTATCCTTACTGTGTTGTTGCATTGAAGATTTGGTGTTAATTAAATATCAATTTTTAGTTTGGTCAACAGTGCAAGATGGTCTGAAGAGGCTATTGGTTCCAGAGAGAGATTTATCATGAAATGAAGGTCTGGGAAATGCAAAAATGTACTTGCTAAATACCTTACAATAAAAAAAGAAAACATTTACCTAGAACAGTCCCATAACTGGTCCAGAGTATATATTTGCTGGGCCTTGGGCATAAAGACAAAAAAACAGTGTCTTCTTCTATCTGGATCAATGAAAAAATTCACACTGGATTCAATATATTTCCAGAGATTTACAACTACTTCAAAGCAAAATTACAAAAATCCACTCAACATCAAATCTTTATCTCAGAAAAGACCTATGAAAAACATGAGCTCAAAATCACAGATGATATTTTAAACAAACTCAAATCCTTCCTCAACAGTACACCCCCTGGCGCACATGTCATTCCAAAATTCCTCCTAATCTACCTACGTCATTTCACTGTACCAATTATCAATAACCTAACCAAGCTACTATCAGAAAAATATTACACAATAGATGGATTATATCCAATCTCCCTAGTTCATCTTAAAAAAAAATTCTTTCTTCTCCACTTGAAAATCTTAGGCCTATGTCAATAATCCCAATTCTTATTAAAACCATAGAATCCATTATCAAAGATAAAATACAACACATCATTCTTTTTTCAATATCCAAAAACCAATTTACAAAAAAGGCTCATCAACTACAGATGCCATTACTCTCTTCAAATTTATTGTAAAAAAATCCAGTCCTATTGTCATACAGCTTGACATTGCAGCTGCTTTCAATTCTGTACACATTGATGTAGAATTACTAAAATCATATGGAATCCCCAAGAAAATCAATCAGATAATTGCCAATTTATTAAATAACCATGAGATATACATCACCTTAAACAGCAAAATCACACCATGCTCCAAACCTCATAATCCAATCTTCCAGGGCTCACTTCTGAGATCACTCTTATTCATTACTTACATTAACCCTTTATTACTGGAAATATAAACGAAACTTCCAGGAATTTATGTACCAATAATTTAAAAAACAATAATTCACATCTCTTTCATGGATGAGCTGGCAGTATTCTTTCCCCATCAAAAATATCTCTGTCAATTATCAATGATATTACACAACTACTCAAAACAATATAAACTCCAATTTAACCTAGATAAATCATCAGCATTGAGAATTTTGACAGGAAATTCAATTACATCTCAATTCAATGCCAAACCTCACAACTTTCTGGAATTCCCAATCTTCAAATCCACAGCAGTGATGAGAAAGACCATTCAAGACTCAACTCTATCAATGATTTAAAACATTACAAAAGCCTCATCAAAGGTCTACCTCTCCATACATGCTAAAATCTCACCCATAAATATCCTCATCTTCTTAGACTGAAATACACAAATGCATTCAAAAGCAAAATCAATTCACTGTGCTCCAAAACAATATGGAACAAAAAGTAGTGGTAATCATCATTAGAAATCTTCAGAAACAATCTAAACATAATGGATTATCACTCAACTCAACAGATACCTTTTATTACCAGAAAGCATACATCAGTCACAAGACTATGTTAAACTATCCTTGCATTACCAAATTTATCAAAATTTCTCATACTAACACTCCACCACCCTACTTAAATGAATTCTTTCTATCTCTTCTCAAAACCACCAAAGAAACAACTAATGCAACTAGCCCAACATATTCTCTCATAATTAACTTCTGGGAGACTTATAATAAGATAAATGAAATTTCAATTCCAGAGCAAGGGCTTCTGAAGGTCCACAACAAACAATTAATCCATAAGTTCAAACATTGATTCATGGAACTACAAACAAAATTCCTAGATTTCTTAATCAGAATTAATCTACAAGCCCTCCCAAAAATCATTTCCTATCATTTAGAAGAAGAATCTCCACAATAGATCTGATGTGCCCTCTATGCCAAAGATCAGAAGAGACTACCTGCCATTTTATATCCCAACTCAAACACTACTAGTATATAGAAGCACCTGTTTATTTATCATCAAATCAAACAAATACACAATCTCCAACCTCATAGAGGGTATCAAAATAGGTCACTACTCATCAATAAGAATTGCTACCTTCATGCTATTCACAACATGGTCAATTTGATGCCATTTATGCTTCAACCAAACTGCAAGCATAACTCCTTCACTTTTCTTTAAAAAATAAATAAAATCAAGAATAGAGACAAAATATTAGCATCTCCATACATCTACATGAAGCCCAATAAGCATACCAAGTACCTCATAAGAATAAATATAATCTAATTGATAAGTACAAAATATTTATCAGAAAAAAACCACAAACAAATTCAACCCCCACCTCTTCTAGCAAAAGCAAACTCTAAAACCCAACAGAAATCTCTTAAGAACAAAATTGGACAGAAATCATTATATACAATACTTTGTTTAAAATGACTAAAAACAGGACCTATAAAGAACATAAAAATTTGTATGTATTACCATATATAAAATAAAGTTGCAAAGATAAAATCTAAATAATTTTTATTAAAAAAACTATTTGTTTTGAAAACTCGTAGATATTCAAATGTGTGTATATATAGATAATCATTAAGAATATTTTCCTATCAATATTTAATTTTTTTAAAAATATTATTTTTTAAATTGAATACATTTGTTTTAAAGGTTTATAACTATTAAACAAAATTGTTATTTCTGGAACAATTTAACCTTTCCATCATTAATACATTGAAATAAAATAAAATAATAATAATAATAAAACAATATTATGATTTGAAACTTAATTTGAATATAGAGTTCACTATTTAGAAATAATTGTTTAATCAGTTCTACCAAATAAAATATATTCTTTTCTTTGAGCCCAATATCTGATCTGCAGCAGAAACATCTTATGGCATTATTTAATGACAGATGTATATTATTTGGAATATTATTATTTAAATACAAGTATAATTTATATACCAGGAATTTAGATGTAATGTAGGATATTTGAACACAGATTATCTTTTTCACATGTGTGAACATGTTTATCAGTTATATGATATAGAACAGATGGATAAAGGGAAGTTGAAAGTCTATTTCAAATTTGGATTATTGTATTCAAATATTTCATGCTTTGTTTCTATAGTAGAATCATTATTAAATGAATTATAAGAGAAGACAGAGACCTAAACTTAAGCTAATCAATATAGATGCTTTATCCACTAATTACTATTTGTTGCAAAGAATGGCATATGTTAATATTGACATATCTGCTTGCTATGTCATAAATTAAAAGAAATAATTCATCATCTTTTATTCCAATATCCAGATCTTCTTGTATATAGAAATATTATTGAATCAATCACTAAATCACATATTTAATCAATCACTAACATCATAGATACTATAAAACATTGTCTTTCTCCCTCCATTAGAGTCACAATTTTCATCATGTTTGCATTTTGGGTCTTGAGATGTCATTTGTTTTAACCCTACATCTAAAAAATTGCAATCTCTACTTTACAATCAGATATCTAAAATCAAAATCAGAGATAAGAAGCTTGCTCCCCCCAAAATATATCCTAGTATATGAAGTCCCATTACTTTTCCATCTTCTTTGTAATAATAAGTTATTAAACAAAGAATATATATTGAGAATATCAATCATCACAGGGTATAGGTATGTTTTAGGAGTGTTGTTTCTGATAAATAATTCTGTTTAAAACTGGTTTTTTAATAACAAGTAAATAATTTATATGTATGCAACAAGGACTATTAATCACCTCTATATCGTCTAAGCTACAATATCTATATATTGAAGCTGTGCATATATATAAATATATATATGCTGGCTTCACCATTCACTGTGGACTAATTAAGATCCTAAGTCCAACCACAGTGAATGTATGTTTCTTTTTCAAACTAAATTTATTGTTTTCTCAAATAGTTGCCTAGATTAAAGAAAGAATTGTGTTAAAGAGAAAAGATTTAATAAAATAAAATATAGAAAGTTAAAATTATATTTGCAACTATTTTTAAAATATATGTTGGAAGAATTCGATAAGATAAAAATTTTCTTAATTAAATAGAATCCATTAAGAAAGGGAATTAATTAATAAAACATTTTCTGAATTAGATAAAAAAAATAGATAACAGGAAAATTTGAAACAACGGGCATGATTTGCTACTAATTAGCAGATTAAAAACATAATGGAAAAAGGGTATAAATAAAGAACTTTTCTTTTGTTCTTGGTCTTATGCTTGCGGGTAACCAGTGCTGAAGGTCAGAGAGAAAATCTTAAGAATTTTGTTGGAAGAAATTTTGCTGAAAGATTGGACAATATAGCGAACTCTTGCTTGCTGTACTTACTTCAAGCTGCACTCTATTCTTTCAGCATATAAATAAAAAAAATCCAGAAATGTGTTGCTCTGCAAAAATGCAGGGGTAACCTCTTTGCCTTCGCTCTCCTGAGCCATTCCTGAGGCCGGAGTTCTAATCATGTAAGCCAGCCAGAGAACTAAAGTGTCTGCCCTGTATCCGTAAAAATCTGCCCTCAAAAACATGGAAAAACAAATTTGAAGAACTGGGAAGACCTGCGGGAAACATCTAATGAACTTATCTTGACCCACCCATCTAGTTACCGGTAACGTTCCCATAAATTATTAAAATATCTTTGTAATTTGCAAATTCAATCTATATTTATGTTTTTTTTATATATATATATGTTTTTTTAATCTACGTATTCATATCTTGTAAAATGGTATTTCATTAATTGCTTTCTTTTTTTTTATATCGTAATGGGTGGAATTATTATATATATAATGGCGGTGATAGCTTTGATAAATTTAATTGAAAATTACTTCGTTTAACTTTCCGCCATTATACTCCAGTAATTAAGTTATTTATTTTATATAGATATTTTGGAAGGAAAAGTAAGCAAATCATAGAAAGTGCAAAACTCTATTTTAAAATCAAGATTTAAATTGCTAAATATTCTATTATAAAACTTTCCAAACTTTAACTTAGTTTTTTTTTTTTTTATATATATAAAAGAAAGATCCTTATCAAATGCCTGTATATTTTAGTCAATGAAGGGTTACAAATTTAATGTTATATTTTGAAGAGCGTGAAATAAAACGTTCGCATTTATATTTTAGTAATAAGAGAGAGTACATTTTGACAATATGTATTAAAAATTATTAAATAGCATTGACTCTGGGGTGTGTTGGTTAAACTTCAACTAAATCAATAAAATATCCGCCCTCTTGTTTTAGTGATCTGAATTTTATAAAAGGGAAGTTACTATTTTTCTGCGGATTTTCAGTGATAGTTGAGCTTTCTTAATATATATATTTTGCAGAGGGTTTCTTTTTTAAATTTAAAGGTCGTTGACCGTATTTATATGGCATCGTGCCTCGGGTGATCTACTGGGCCGCTCAGCATATATTACAGTGCTTCTTTTGCCAAGTTTGCTTAGGTTAACATACCTACATTCGGACCTTCTGAAAAACAAATAAATTGTTCTGGATCTCATGTCGATCTCAGTCCTTTCAATGTACGTAACTGGACATAAGCAACAAAAACTCCGATCCTGAATCCGGGTCACGCATTTAGCGAACGGGTTCCATTTTTCTCTCTAACCTAGTTTAGAGATGGAGAGCTATCCGGTCTTGTGTTAACCTCTTGGTAACTGTTATGTCTCGAGCCTCACAGCCCACTATATGCTCTCGCCTTTGTGCATGGTCTTGTATATTTATATTTATTAGGAAATCTTTCTCAAAATCTCATAGAAATGTTTCAATTATGGCTGGAAATTCCTGCTGGGGTCACTTTATCATTCTTCTTAAATCATAAGTAGGGCTGTGATTTAAACCTGTCCAAAGTGTTTAGTTGAGTTTGACCACCTATTTATTTCTATGTTCTCCAACCACAGAGTTAATGAATCATGTCTCTCTCTCTTGATTTCTTTTACGTAACACTTCCATTGGCTGGAATATTTTAAAGAAGAAATTATAACGTAAAATTTTGTCTGTTCTTATCATTACAATCAATGGATCTTTCATATATGTCTATCCAGTTGCAGTGAAAATAGCCTGCGACACTATTAATAAAGCATTGTGTGAATTATTTTAATGTTAATAATAAAAATTTCTGTTATCTTTCATTCACTATAAATAAAACCACTTAGTATTGTTTTCTTTTGTGACATACGTATGTACATCTGATCATTATATATGTAAAAATTCCTTTTCATGGTCTCTTCTCTCCCTGACCACCGGGCATACATTAAGATTAAATTCTAGTGAGGTTTGGGGAGTAAGTCGCTTAGTAGCAATCTAGAGGAGTAGGTGAGGTTCGAACCCCCTCTATCTGCATCTCTAGGTTAGGTTAAAGCAGCTCTACTTTTCTTACCGTTACAGTTTTTTTTTTTTGTATAATCTGGCATCCCAAGTGTGGCCTTACTGTTTAGAGATAGACCCTGAGATATAATAATAGGAATTTCATGATCAGAAGAAATTTTTTGTGTGTGTTTTTTTTGAAAATAAATATAGTGAATGACAGAAGTTTATATATTTTTCTTTTGCACTTTCTGTGTTTGCTATCAGTTGTACAGTTTACAAGATGTGAAATCAATCAGTTCAGTTGAAAATTAAAACCAAATCAGATATTAATGTATTTTTCTTTCTTTTGCTAGGAAGGGAGACAGAGTGATCAAACAAGGAGCAGAGAAAAGATGGGCTCAAGTAGAATTTTTTTACCCCCCCCCCCCGGCAGTAGTAATCATATTTTATTGAAGTGTATATCAAATACACATAGTTATAGTCACATATATAACACACAGAACAGGGTAGTAAATAAGTAAATAAACACAGATAGGGCAGGAACTATGCATAGGATAAGAGATAGATAGAAAGCTGGCAGGTTAAAAAAGGACGACAGTTGCAGGAATGGTTGGGAGAGTGAAGCAAATTTTTTGAAAAGTAAAAGTAGAAAAATAAGACAAATTTTAAGAATAGTATTACTATAAAGACTAAAAACAACAGCAAACCAAATATTTTTTTTGTTATATATTTTTTTTAGCTATTTGTATTTCTCTAGAAAATATGTATAGTCCAGAAGGAGACATAGATTCACCGGAACCACAATGGGTACGGAAACTGATGGAAACTATGTTACAAAAAGTAGAATGCAAAGAAGAATGTAGACAATATAGAGCAGAAATCAACAGGATGAAAGAAGAGAGAAACAATGAAGCAAAAACGACCCAAGAAAATCAGCCAAGAAATGAGAATCTCCAATGTGAAAATAAAGAAAGTATAAAGGTCGTGGAAAGAACAGACAACCCAATGGTGGCAAGATTTATCCACATCAAAACTTTTCGGGGTGACATAGGAGAAAACCCCATGGCACACTTGCAAAGTTTACAAGAGCTGTTCATGTTCCAGGAACTCAGAGAAGCTGAAAAGTTATCAGTTGCAGTTAATCATTTACATGGATCTGCCCAGAATTGGTGGGACTGTATAAGTAACAAACCAGTAACATTTGCAGATTACCACATTGCCTTACTTAAAAGTTTTTGGAGTGAAGAGAGGCAAGATGGAATAATGCACCATATATCTCAAGAAAAGTATTGCACTTCAAAAGGAGAAACTCACACCCAGTTTTTCTTGCGGCAAGTGTCTTTGTTAAAATCATTGACTGCTTTCCACTTATCGGAGGGGCAGATTATTCGGACAATAAGGTACAATATGCCTCTCCACATACAACAATTGATGCTGGGCTGCCGCAACTGTGGAATTGATGAGATGGTAGACTTACTAACTGCTATAGATTTTGGCAACCTAAATAAAGAGCATGCAGACAAAGAAAAAAGAATTGACACACCCAAAGTACAGATGGCGGCTGTCAGGAACTGCTATGATGATGATCAAAACACACAGCAATTCCAGAAAAATATGGGTCCTATAATTTATATACCCCAGATAGAACTCCAGGATGAAACAGAAGAAATTATTGAGGGAAATGAAAGAGTGGCATCAGCATTCATGTGCAAACTGGAAGATGATCACAGACCACCACTCTTGGAGTGCCCAACAATTAAAGAACTGTTAGAAGATGTCCCAATTACAGCTTTAATAGACACTGGCAGTCAAGTGTCACTGGTGTCAAAAGAATGGTGGGATGCAACAGTAGGAACTCATGTACTACCAATCTCACCGAGAAAATCTTATGCTATATTGGGCAATGGAGAAAAAGCCAACATAGGAACACATCGCTTGGGACTGGATATCAAGATAGGAGCAACAAATGTAAAACATATATTTCAGATAATTCCAGGCTTGATTTATGATGTACTGTTAGGGTCGGACTTCTTAGAAAGACATGACTCAGGAATAAACTATAGGGAAAATAAGTTTACATTTTACAACAACAAGTTAGATTTTCACAAATGGAAAACCCAAGAGACAACCAATATAAGCTGCATACAGGAACTAACTAATCTTGAACAAACAGATAATGAAACAAAAGGCCAGATGGAACTAGAGATAGAAGGACAGAGCACACCCCACCTTGCCTTCAAGCATTTTACTCATCAATTTAATGATCACGAGATATTTCCAAAACACACCACGGCAGGTCAGGCAAAACAAACTACTTTATCAAGTGGCAGCACAGTTCTAGGTTTGAAACCACATTTACCCATACCAAAATCACTGACCAAGGGATCTAACCATGAGACAGTTTCATCATCAGAACACATAAGAGGGAAACAGCTAAAGAACAGAGCACCATTAATAAGGAATTTCAACTTGACTTCTAGCAAAAGAATTGATAGAAGACATGGTAATAAAGTGGACACAGCTCAGAGAGCTAATAACAAGGCCCAGAGAGGAAGGTCCATTGAAAAAAAAAAGTTTAAATAGAGTGCTCCATTCAAAAGTAATTTTTTTTACAAGATCCCCAAGGTATGACCAGGACACATCATATGGATAATGAAATTATATTATAGGCTTTCAGTTTTTTTTGTGTGTGTATGATTGTAAATATTGGCATTGTTATAATATATTAACCAATATTATTATATACTTCTCTTTTAATATATATATATAATTTATATATCAGTATTATGATAAACTTTCAGTTTTTTTTAAAATTAATATAATCTATTTATCAGTATTATTATAAACTTTCAGTTAGTCTTTATAAACTGCACATATCAGTATTATTTCATGTAAATACACTAATATTCTGTATAATAGAAGCGCTCTTTCTGGATCACTCTGCTTCTCTCTGCAAAACCGTAGCTTTAGTCATTTTTTTTTATTTGTTTTTTTTTAATGGGTTCTAGGAATATGAAGCTGTGCATATATATAAATATATATATGCTGGCTCACCATTCACTGTGGGCTAATTAAGACCCTAAGTCCAACCACAGTGAATGTATGTTTCTTTTTCAAACTAAACTTATCATTTTCTCAAATAGTTGCCTAGATTAAAGAAAGAATTGTGTTAAAGAGAAAAGATTTAATAAAATAAAATATAGAAAGTTAAAATTATATTTGCAACTATTTTTAAAATATATGTTGGAAGAATTCGATAAGATAAAAATTTTCTTAATTAAATAGAATCCATTAAGAAAGGGAATTAATTAATAAAACATTTTCTGAATTAGATAAAAAAAATAGATAACAGGAAAATTTGAAACAACGGGCATGACTTGCTACCAATTAGCAGATTAAAAACATAATGGAAAAAGGGTATAAATAAAGAACTTTTCTTTTGTTCTTGGTCTTATGCTTGCGGGTAACCTGTGCAGAAGGTCAGAGAGAAATCTTAAGAATTTTGTTGGAAGAAATTTTGCTGAAAGATTGGACAATATAGCGAACTCTTGCTTGCTGTACTTACTTCAAGCTGCACTCTATTCTTTCAGCATATAAAAAAAAAAATCCAGAAATGTGTTGCTCTGCAAAAATGCAGGGGTAACCTCTTTAAAAAAAAAGGCCTTCGCTCTCCTGAGCCATTCATGAGGCCGGAGTTCTAATCATGTAAGCCAGCCAGAGAACTAAAGTGTCTGCCCTGTATCTGTAAAAATCTGCCCTCAAAAACATGGAAAAACAAATTTGAAGAACTGGGAAGACCTGCAGAAACATCTAATGAACTTATCCTGACCCACCCATCTAGTTACCGGTAACGTTCCCATAAATTATTAAAATATCTTTGTAATTTGCAAATTCGATCTATATTTATGTTTTTATTTTTGTATATATATATGTTTTTTTAATATATGTATTCATATCTTGTAAAATGGTATTTCATTAATTGCTTTCTTTTTTTTTTTTTTATATCATAATGGGTGGGATTATTATATATATAATGGCAGTGATAGCTTTGATAAATTTAATTGAAAATTACTTCGTTTAACTTTCCGCCATTATACTCCAGTAATTAAGTTATTTATTTTATATAGATATTTTGGAAGGAAAAGTAAGCAAATCATAGAAAGTGCAAAACTCTATTTTAAAATCAAGATTTAAATTGCTAAATATTCTATTATAAAACTTTCCAAACTTTAACTTAGTTTTTTTTTTGTATATATATAAAAGAAAGATCTTTATCAAATGTCTGTATATTTTAGTCAATGAAGGGTTACAAATTTAATGTTATATTTTGAAGAGTGTGAAATAAAACGTTCGCATTTATATTTTAGTAATAAGAGAGAATACATTTTGACAATATGTATTAAAAATTATTAAATAGCATTGACTCTGGGGTATATTGGTTAAACTTCAACTAAATCAATAAAATATCCGCCCTCTTGTTTTAGTGATCTGAATTTTATAAAAGGGAGGTTACTATTTTTCTGTGGATTTTCAGTGATAGTTGAGCGTTCTTAATATATATATTTTGCAGAGGGTTTCTTTTTTAAATTTAAAGGTCGTTGACCGTATTTATATGGCATCGTGCCTCAGGTGATCTACTGGGCCGCTCAGCATATATTACAGTGCTTCTTTTGCCAAGTTTTCTTAGGTTAACATACCTACATTCGGACCTTCTGAAAAACAAATAAATTGTTTTGGATCTCATGTTGATCTCAGTCATTTCAATGTACGTAACTGGACATAAGCAACAAAACTCCGATACTGAATCCGGGTCACGCGTTTAGCGAACGGGTTCCATTTTTCTCTCTAACTTAGTTTAGAGACGGAGAGCTATCCGGTCTTGGGTTAACCTCTTGGTAACTGTTATGTCTCGAGCTTCACAGCCCACTATATGCTCTCGCCTTTGTGCATGGTCTTGTATATTTATATTTATTAGGAAATCTTTCTCAAAATCTCATAGAAATGTTTCAATTATGGCTGGAAATTCCTGCTGGGGTCACTTTATCATTCTTCTTAAATCATAAGTAGGGCTGTGATTTAAACCTGTCCAAAGTGTTTAGTTGAGTTTGACCACCTATTTATTTCTATGTTCTCCAACCACAAAGTTAATGAACTATGTCTCTCTCTCTTGATTTCTTTTACGTAACACTTCCATTGGCTGGAATATTTTAAAGAAGAAATTATAACGTAAAATTTTGTCTGTTCTTATCATTACAATCAATGGATCTTTCATATATGTCTATCCAGTTGCAGTGAAAATAGTCTGCGACACTATTAATAAAGCATTGTGTGAATTATTTTAATGTTAATAATAAAAATTTCTGTTATCTTTCATTCACTATAAATAAAACCACTTAGTATTGTTTTCTTTTGTGACATGCATATGTACCTCTGATCATTATATATGTAAAAATTCCTTGCATGGTCTCTTCTCTCTCTGACCACCGGGCATACATTGACTAAATTCTAGTGAGGTTTGGGGAGTAAGTCGCTTAGTAGCAATCTAGAGGAGTAGGTGAGGTTCGAACCCCCTCTATCTGCATCTCTAGGTTATGTTAAAGCAGCTCTACTTTTCTTACCATTACAATATATATATATATGTAATATGATTTGTACCATTTAACTATGTAACCATATACTTCACCAATAAGGATTATATTTAAAGTAAACTTACACTAACTCATTACTTCATTATTCATTAGTCATTAACTTGTAAACCCTCATCTTTATTGAAAATTGTTAAAGGTTTTTTCACGAAAAAGCACTATTGTTCTACAATTTTAGATTGTAGTATTAACATTATTCTATGTCAGTGGCTCTCAATCTTCCTAATGTCATGACCTTTTAATACAGTTTCTTATGTTGTAGTGACCCACAACCTATAATTTTGCTACTGTTATGAATTGAAAATAAATGTTTTCCAATGGTTAGGTGATCCCTGTGAAAGGGTTGTTTGACCCTCAAAAGAGTCATGACCAACAGATTGAGAACTGTTGTTCTATGTCAGAGGTCCCCAACCCTATGTCCGTGGGAACCATGGCACCCACAGACCATTTTATGTGTGCCCGCCACTATCCGAACACGATAAAAAATTATTTATCTGATACAAATAAATTTAATTTTTGAAATTTTTTTTATTGTATTATATTGTAATCAAATTGTAGGACATACTATACTTTTACAGCGTAAAAATATAAACATCAATTATATGTTAAAATTTTATTTTTGAAATAAATATTTTTTTGTACATTATGTGTATTATTAACAATATCCAACTATAAATTTACATGTGATGTGATGTACTGTGGCTTCTCCTTAAACGAAGTCAAGAATATCTCAGCAATTATACCCAGATAAAAAATAAATGGTGCCCGCTACCTAGTTGAAAAAATAAATGGTGCCCGCCACCTGGCCGGTATTATGGAATGGGCTCTTAAGTGCAAAAAGGTTGGGGACCCCTGTTCTATGTGATAATGACCCACATTTTTTAAAAAATTAAGTTTTAATGAACTGCTTTTATTGATGTTAAAGTTGAAAAAAAAACTTCTGAAGGGATCATCATTCACATCATTCTGATCCAGTTTTCATGAGAAGATGTTAAAATATAATTTTTCGCTTGTTTTTAAAGTAATTTTGATTATTCTTATTCATTAATTGGTTGATTATTATACAGAAATACACAGGAAACCTTTCAATTTATTCATTTAATGTTTTATTTTTAAAAATAGAAGTTAATAAATTTGACCATAATATAAAAAAAAAATAATGGCAATATCTATTACATCAACATCTGTCAAAATTGACTTGGTGTTAAAATATTATAAAATATTGTAATTTTTTGCAAGAAAATATCAGATTTTAAGCAGAATTTAATAGTGCTATCTTAAATCTGCTTTCACTTGTTCACCCTGTTTTAAAAAATTAAAATAAAACAAATATGTTTATTTGTATTATGATTATTTTTGTAAATATCTATGGTATTATTTATGGCACATTGTTAGATTTACAAGTCAATTGATAAATATTTAAAAGTTAAGTGATTTTTTTTATGAATATTATTCATTTATAAAATTAAATAAAAAAACAAATTAAGTCCAATTTATTGAATTGTGGTATAAAATAAAGATTTTATAAAAACAGAAACATTGAGCATTTCAAAATAATTTCATCAGATGAAACAATAGAAAGTATCAAAATGCAAGAGGGTTAATCCAGCTCCTTGGAAATTTGATTGAGAAAAGAAAGTTCTCCTCCCTTTTTTTATTTAGTATTTCATTTTGTCTATAACTTTTAAAGTAATAAATACATTAAAATCCTTATTTTATTATAAAGTTTTGGAGATAAATTTTTCCTTGACTATATTTTTCAGCCCCACTTTTCACACATCAGACCATCACATTGAAAAAAAAACTAGTTTTATACTACTGCTTTCAACATTTTATGTGCTAGTATAAGAGATGGTGATCATGTAATGCTTAATGGTGTAAAACTAATTATATTAAACAAAAATAAAAATAATAACATTTCATACATTAATATTTTTCTTAAAAAATAATAATAATTAATCAGAATAATATATTTTATTTATTTTAATTTTATTATCAAGATTGATCATCAGTAATATTAATATATTTTATTTTATATAAAACAAATAAGTTGAAGTTTAGTGCGTTTATTTAAATTTATTCTCACATGCTCACATATATTCCCACACTTCTTATGACTAAATTGTCTATCCATAGTTAAAATAAAATCATACTTCATATTTTATTATTTAATGACTATTATTTTAATAACTATTCTTTATTTCATTACAAAATTTTATTAATTAACTATCTATAAGAAAACCAGGTAAATAATGTAATACTTATTTTATTTGCTTCCATTCTTTTTATTACATTATTGTTCTTCCTTTTAACAAACGGTCATATTAAACTAATTGCCACAATATATTTATTCAAAATAGTGATTAGTTTGTTCCTTTAATATATCAATACTAACTTTGTAAATATTACATTCTAGCAATAATTTGCCATTCAGTATTCTTTGAACTATCATATTACTTTTGCTATTTAATAACTTATGAACTAAAGTTATTTTATAAATATTATTTTTTAAAAATTATTGTAATTTTTTGTGTTCTCATCTTTTGATGATCATCATAATCTTATATTTTCTGTGGTTCACATTTTTAGCATTTGATCAGATGAGACATACAGATTTGTGTTTCATCATTGATATAGTGCCTCAGCATTAAACTATAGTACTTAGAATAAAAAGAAACTATAAGTCATATCACTCTTAAATTAACACAGTATCTTAAGTTGAAGTACAATTTCGATTAAACAAAATATTAACTGTCTCAGCATAAAATACAATTATATAAATTGGTACTAATAGTAGATTATCATATTTTACAACATATAAATTGGTATTTTCAGCGAGCCTAGCCAATCACATACTTTTACATTTCTACAGTAATATATTATAACAATATGCCTATCTTTAAGCCTATATATTAAAATAAAAAAATGTTTATTATGTTAGACAACTTATTCCTTAATTTATTATCTATATTTTGTTGCATACATGTTAATTAAATGATTTATTATTATTTTTTGAATGTTTATTTTTCAAAACATTCCAAACTATAAATAAATGCTTGAAAAAAAAAAGCTTTTTATAATTTAGACTTAAATTAATAAAGGTTGAATGATAATAGTCATGTATGTGCATTTAGGTAAGATTATTAAGCAAAAACCAAAACAAGGAAAGCCTTTTATATTTATTTTATAAAGATTCAATGATTTATATTAAATTAATCTCTGGAAATTCTAAAACACTAATTTTAAATCTGTGTATAAATATACCAAAAGTTATATAAATGTTTCAGTAGATAATCTATTCTAGAATCCTTATAACAATGTTATATTACATTACAAGACAAGAAAGGATAGAAAAAAAGGATAATATAAAATTTATTGATTTGCAATCTAAATCTGCAGCTGATAACATTGGACATATTTCCTGTAGAAATATACAGTTAGTATTCGAATAACAGAAGGTCTTGCTAACAGCCAAGTAAAAAAAGTATCAAATGCCTTTGATTAAATTCCTGCTATATGTTTGATGATTGTTATTTTACATGCATTTAGAAGTTTCCTTCTCATATGCTTTAGTGAATCCTATTTATAAATGTTATTTCAAAATTTTAGTAATAAGTTATATTTCATAAAATTCATCATTATGAAATGGCAAGAGAAGAAATTTTTTTCGTTATAAAATAAGCCATTTGATTATAAATATAAAAGAATTCCTTGAGAGAAGTTGTTTATGACCTATAAAAACCAAATGAAACATCCTTAGAAAATTGCATCATTCTACAAGTTATAGAAACAATTGATTTAATATGAAGAAATTACTTCCTTCAGCCAATTCATCCATTAAGCATATTAAGCTTCTCTGATTATGGGATCTAGAATAAAAAAAATTTATATAAAACTTTTAAAAAAGAAATTTTCTCAGAAAAAAAATAAAATTTCACTTATGTATATTTTTTATTACGCATACATAATTTTCTTTGTTTTAGAACTTTCAGAGATAATATTTTTACTGGCCAGGTAAATAATTTTTATAATATTATTTTATTTAAATATTTATGTGCACATACAGTACCATGCAAGAAAGTATGAATGTTTAGATAGCTAGCACACATTATATTGTTTATGTTTTAATTGATGAGAATAAACTAACAGATCTTACCATTGTATGTAACTTAAATGCTTAGCATTAGAATATCCTTTGGTCTTTTGCACTTATCCAAAGATTTATTTGAATTTCATAAAATCTTTTGTGTAACAACATTTATTTATAAACTATTTGTAACAGTTTCATATGTGAATGCTATAAGTTGATCAGAATCGCTTAAACTATTAATGTCATTTGCATATTGATATTATTTATTAGCAATGTAAATAAAATTGTATGATTTTTTTACTTAATGAGTTCATATGAATTATTTTATTTATTCACTCCTATTACATCAATTCATAGTCATATTATTATTATTATTATTATTATTATTCTTATTCTTATTATTATTATTATTATTATTATTATTATTATTATTATTATTATTATTATTATTATTATTATTATTATTATTATTATTATTATTATTATTATTATTATTATTATTATTATTATTATTGTTATTATTATTATTATTATTATTATTATTATTATGTTTTATTGATAATTAGTGTTATTTAAGCATCTTTATTGATTCAAGGTAATCTTGGTCAAAACATGTCATCTACTTATGTTCTTCGTTACATAAAATTAATTACATGTTTTTTTATCTGATGAAATTCATACCTAGATCCACTTTGATGACTATATATTTTGCTTATTATCAGAGTGTATTATGTTATAATATTTCTATTTGGGATGGCTCTAATAATCATTCACCATCTCAATAATGCTCTTTGCAAAATTATACAATACATATTATTTTTGGTAGGCCTAGATTGATTTCTGTGCATGATATATATAATAATTCTTGTGTGTTTTCAGTTTCTAAACTATGTAAGTTAATATTAATATATATCATCATAATTATTTGTTGTGATGTAAAATGCTAATTATAAGTACCTGCTTGGCTAAAAAAATTCAACTGGTGGTAAGTAATCATAGTGAATTTAGTTATAATGGACTCAGGATCTTTAATCCTTTTATTACTGACTACTCAATAGATGTTGATCATTCATCTTTTTATATGTTTAAAAAATGTATAAAATTTTGGTTATTGTCTCATACAAAATATATTGACTAATTAATATGTATATATGTTTCCTTTCTTTGGATGTATTTATTCTTATATTTATTAATTTGTTTGTTTTATATTTGTAAGTAAATTAATGTATAGTAATGTATTTTTAGTTTGTAATTAATAACTTAAGAATGACTCCTAACACAAGTTTATCTTGTTTGGAGTACTTCTCTTATATATATATATATGTGTGTGTGTGTATGTATGTATGTGTGTGTGTGTGTGTATTGTTTGATTTGATTAATAAATAAATAAATAAAAATAAATTATTATTATTATTTTAAACCCTGAGATCATTAATCATTTGTTATTTTTACTTTAAATATATTTGAAGTTAATAAAATTACTCTTTGACTTTAAGTATACATTATTGTGGAGCCTCATTTTCAGTTAATATTTACAAAGAATTTCACAGACTTTATATTTAGTAATTTTATTCAATAAAATTTAAATATAATACTAACAGTGTCTCAACATATCACCTCCTATTATTGAAAATTGGCATCTGAACCATATGGTCCATTACAAATTTGGCACTCTATATGAGGCTCTAAAATAAGTAGTCTAAACAAGTGAACTTATTAACATGTGACTGATGAGTGAATTATTCACGTGTATGTAAACATTATCATAACACATCAAAATTTTAAATATACTTCTCTCACTGGAACAAAACAAACAATTATATTTTTTATTTTGAAGGAAATAGAAGTAGATAGGATTCTATTATTTATGCATGTTATTAATTTTAATTTATAGGCAGGGAAAGGAAGAAAAGCTGACTCTGGACTACTATATTATGATAAAATATTCACTACAAGATTAGTTATTATTAAATAATATTGTGTTTTACTAACAACTTATTACTATGAATGGAACTAACAATGATTTATCAGGTGGCCCTAATCTCAGTTTCCAAAAAAATTTAACCTGTTAAAAAGATTAGAAGCAAAATTAAAAGCTAATTCTCAAAAATTAAAAACAAATTTAAAAGAAGTATGGAATGAAAATATGACAATAAGGGAAGAGGCTAATATCAAATCCATAATCTTGAAAAGAAAGATAGAAGAGTCAAGGAAAAAGTGAAAACAGAAATTCAGAAATGAACAGAAAATTGCAAAAATCTCAACAAGAATGTGAAGGATTCCAAAATCATGTTATGAAAGTGTTTAAAAATTTTAAGACAGAAATGGAATGTTTATTCTAAAAGATTCAAAGAATGGAATTTAAAGTTAGAAAATGATGTTAAAGTTCAAAAAAACAAAATAATTAAGCTCACATAAGAATATTGCATACAAATTACTAATGAAATAAAAAAAAAGAATTTAAAGAAATACACAAACAGATCTAAATGATTGTGGCACACTTGCAAATCAATTTTGGAAGATGGGATTCCAATTGGATGGAGTGAACATTAAAATTAATGAAATGAACAATATTGTATTACAATGATGAATTAAAAGAAATGATGGAAACAGAATGCACCATATAATAAAATTAATAGAGTCAGAATTGAGGCACAACATACAAAAGATAAAGATCAATAGAATATAAATTTGTAATAATCATGCAACACAAACAACTAGAAATATTTCCATCATCAACAACAACATAGAAAAATTGAGGTCAAGAATACACAATAAAGATAAATGTGTGAAACTATTAGAAGGACAAATAGAAAGATGCAATGTTGAAATTATGTCCACAGAAATTTATCATAATGGAACAAAAGGTACCATTATACCATTCAAACTCCATCCACAGAAGAAAAATGAAGATGTAAATCTCTGAAAGAAGATTATTACTGTTAGTTCCATATTAAACATGACATAGAATGATGAATAGACTCATCATGGGAATTCATATATATCTCATCTAGTTAGTGTAAGGATATTTAAAAGAGAATATGAGAAGAATATCATGCAGTGACTGACCACCTTAGAATGGTTTGCTTTAAATGAAATGACTGAAGGTGAGAAAATAGCAATACCCAATCATCATATAAGCCCAGTATATAAGCTTAATTTTATGATGTAGTTTTAAACTATTGGGATGAATTTTGTCTATTATTTTAATTTATGGGCAAACTGCAATTCCCATTGAAATTGAATACTATAAAATAAATATTTACCTCATAATTTTGTTTAAGCACATTTTTATTCACTCTTATGTTAGTTCAATCATGTATTTAATGTTTCATTTTTATGTTATTTGCTAATTACAGGTAATATTATATGAATTTACTGTTGAGAAATGAGCAACATAATAAAAATATTTCTCGTATAAATTCACTTAAGCACATACACTTTTAGTCGTATATTTAAGGTTTCATTCTTACATTAGTTTAGTCATAATATTTAATGCTTTATTTGTTTTAAATTTGTTAATCATGTTCATATTGTAAAACTAATTTTAATATTTATCAATCTTTAAATGTTTTTTTTTATTATGTATTCAGCCAATATATTTGAAATTATTATTTTTTTGTCCAAACTCATTCAATCTTTTTGAAATATTTTTTTATTAATTACAAACAAATAACTGTAATAAAGTGAGTTCAATCCTCATATACAACCAGCACTTAAAATATCCCTGTCAGAACCCCTCCTTTAAGTCTGTCTGCTAATTTACATAAAGCTTGAGAGAATTGGCAATCCTCACTGTTTATAACTTACAAGCTTAAGAGAGAGGGTCATGTGATCTATGAATTGATCTATGACTTTTATTTTGACTAAATAACTGTAATATTTTGATTTTAATATTTTCTAATTACTGTTAAAAAAAATCAAGATTTCACAAAATGTTATTTTCGATGATATATTTAAAATTGTTTTGATTTTAATATTTGATAATTATAGCCATACTTTTTTATTTTTTAACTTTCTATAAAATTTGTAATTTTTTTATTTGCCTTGAACAAAATCTCAGAAACATTTTGTTGATACTTTTAACAAATTATCTAAAGCTATTTATCACTTGGTAGTGTCAATGGTGGTTCAGTGTCTTCCCCAGTGTCAAAAAATATCCCAAAGCATAATATGCTAATATGGAACCAATTTTTTTATATAACCAACCTATAATAAACTAGCTATTTATCTAGTTATTAATTGATATATAAATTAGATATTCTTAAATTAAAAAATCGATACATTAATCTTTAACTGAATTTAAAATTTGCATCTGGGCTAGAAATTTCATGATAATCTCTAGTTTATTAAATGATTGTGGCTACCAATGACATGATAATGTCTAACCTAATAAGTAATTAGCTATAATATGAATTAATCAGACAAGTGATTATTATTGCTCAAAAAATAAAAATGTGACTGTTATAATGCAGGTTTTACCATTGATGAAGAAGATATTATAATCCTATTAGTGCAAGCTATTTTTACCTTTAAGATTAAAAAAGCATTAATTAAAAACTCTTTACAAATCTTATAGTTATTTTATATGAGAAGTCTAATATTCTTAATGCCTCATTATTGTCATATTAAAATTTTTTATTTTTTTATATGTCTTGAGTAACTTCAAATCACTAGATAGTGTAGTTATTCAAATATGACAGCATTTTTAGATTGAGTTTAAATAAAAAACAAAAATAAACATCTTATATTTTAATCAATAAAATTAAAATCTGGAACTAAACATGGGAGCTTGAATATCATCCTAGCAACATAATAAGTGATATGATTACTATTTGTGTAGTGTTAAATCTAGGACTGAAATAACTGGATAAATTATGTGGAAAAGTAAAAATAATTGGAATCCATTATTATTCAATGCAAAAAAATGATGTTATAGAAAGAAACATATGCAATTTCTAATGTATATATAGTTTTTGTGTAATCAATTTCTATTTACTTGCATATATATTCAATCATATTAGAAGCATAAATTATGGTATTATATTTTCATTATGGAACAAAGCAAGAGCAGTTTGTTTGGAAACCAGTGATTTGGAAAATGAAAACAGCTATATAGAACAAACTCTAATAAAGAATGGTTATCCATCAACTGTCATCAAGAAAATCTGTAATATATAACAAACAGAGACATCAGAAAAAACAGTTATTGGTACTACAGTGTATTCATATAGACTAGAAATGATGGACTAATTAAAGAAAATCTGCAATCAATATAACATTAGAACAGCTTGTAAAGCCATACCACAGAAAGTTTAACTTCTCCAAAGTCAAAACTTGAAATGCTGAAAAACAAAATCTGCATCTATGAAATAACATGTGAATGTAGAAAAAATATATTGGTGTGACTTGTAACCCTGTTAAACATTAATTAAAAGAACACAAATTAATGATTAAAAAAGGTATATCTATAGTAGTAGATCATGTATGTATTAATGAATATATATTTGATTGGGAAAATACAAAAAGTATTGGAGAGAATAAGATGCAAAATAGGAACATTCAAAAAAGCAGATCATATAGCAATACCAAATAATCCTGTAAGTCAAACCAGTGTTGTAATGCATAATGTCTGGAAGTCTCTAATTAAATTTGCTTTTAGAAAAATATATTAAAATAAAAGAAAAAGAAGTGGAGGAATCAGGAAGATTTGAACCAACCTCATAGATAAGAATATGAAATTTCTACTGACTGTTGCCTTTGACCACTCAAAATATTATGTAATCTATAAACCTATGTTGTTTATTTGTGTTATTAGTTGCTTGTATTTGAAAAAGTTTAAATAAAGTTTAAAATTTTCTAGATCAATATTTAATCATAAATGATGAAAATAGTCCAACATATTATTACATCTAACTTTTTTTTTGTTTGTACTGAAAATCATAACATTTTCCTGCTTGTACTAAAAATCACATTATATTTACAAAGTAATTGATTTTTTTTACATTATGTAATAATTGCACAACTAATTTAACCGATACTCTTATTACTAATTATATCTCAACTGATTGCACTGTATATATATATATATATATTGTAAATATCGATAAGTCGATATATATATATACGTTCCATTACAATATATATATATATATATTAACTGTATATTCAATCCTGTGAATTAAATATGTGTTTTAAAGTATTAAAATTTTATTTTAGAATATAATAAATGAATTTTCTTATTAGCTATTATAATAAAAGTATTAGTTAAATGTTTCAATAGTATGAATTAAAGTAATCTAGTTAGCCTATTAAGTTATTAGCTATTTTTAAAAAATAACTTAGATGGTTTAATATATATTTGAACGAATAAAATTGACAGTTTGAATCTTAAGAAGAGTCAATTTAGAGTTTCTCACGTTTGGAGTAAATGTAATAGATAAAGTTATTTATGCTGTATAAAATTGGTTTTTAACTCTGTTAAAATTTTTAGTTGTTAATTTTTAAAATAAATAGTTTGAAAGTAATAGTTTATTAAATGTCAGTTTAGGTAAGAGTGTTAAAATTAATATTTTAAAGGTATTAAATATAACAGACTGGGATAAGTGTCAATTTCAAAAATCGTTTTAAATGTTAATCAGTAACTAATTCATTTCATTGTTTTAAAATAATTGCTATATTTAATGTTCATGTGTGTGTGTGAGTATTTGGAGTATGCATATGAAATATTAAAAGTTAAAAAGATTTATTAAAAATAAATGTATTTTTTTAAAAAAGGTACATCAAATTAATTTCCAATGTTAAAAGGTTTTAATTAGAATAAAGAAAAAGAGTTAAATGTAGTGGAAATAGTGTATTGAAACAAAAGAATGTTTAATTTGAAAATAAATGACTAATTGTGTGAGTTAAAAAATAATTTATATAATAATTTTTATCAGAATTAATAAAATTAATTATGTAGTAATTAGTTGTCTAGATGTCACATGATTAAATGATTTAAATTAATAAAGTTTAAGGTCAGATCAATTAAAAAATTAAAATTATGCTAGTAATTTACATATTATGACAAAATATTGGGATGGGATTGATTTTTGGATACAGGAAAGGCAGTGGAAAATTTTGATGCACGGTTGTATAAAAGAAACACACACATTACTATAAAAAGAATCTTAATCTAAACTTATTCATTAATTTTTAATTTCATTTTAGTTTTGGCTTAAATTGATTGGTTGTATTTAGCTATAATTATTTTTTTTAAAAAGTCAATTTTGAAAAGTTTAAGTTTAATTCGTTATCGTCCCCATATCTGAATAAGAGTCAAACTACAGCAGTATTATTTCTAAAGTATGTTTCAGCTGGTTTGTCAAACAATATATATTACAAAGATGTTTAAAAAAACGTAGTAAGTTTTAAAAAAAGCAATGGAAAACAGTGTATGTAAGAAAAAGTGTTATTTTATTCTTATATTCAAACATTAGTCAACTTTGAACTTTTTGGTATCATAATAATCTTTGATAATTATCTACTCTTTTAATTAGTTATTAATACTAATTTAAATTGCTAAAGAAATTATTATATTTTTGCCAAATTAAACTATGAAAATAATGAAATGTTATTTGAGTATAGAATTTATCAAAAACAGAATAAGTGCCAATTATTTGAACTTATAGTATCAAACTATAATAAAAAATCAAGTTGTAAAAATCAACCCATTAAATGTTTTAAAGGAAAGACTTTATTCAAATACATTCACATTAAAACAGATAAACTAACATTGAATTAACTTGGCTATTTGTTTCAAGTTCATTTATTTATCTATTCAAATAGTTTTACAAATTGGTTATTGCTTTAATGTCTTATATTTAGAAAAGAAAGGTAAATTAAGCTTGCATTGTTATAATTAATATTGCTAATAATTCAAATCATAATATGAAATTTGATAAAAAATAATTCATATTATCTTTCGCCCTTCCATTTTCATTGCTATTAGAAATGCATTATAAAAGAAATTGTATACTATTCAATAATCTGCTGTCAATTCTTGCTATTCATTCTAAATTTGTTAAATTTCATTGCGAACATCTTTCAAATTTTTTTATTATAAATCCTTATATTCATTTTTGCTCTATCTTAATAAAAGACTGTTGTTGCTGTATCATCCAAAAAAAAATAATAATAAAAAAAGTGACTTGAATAGAAGAGATAATTTTCTTTAAAAAGTATAGTTAACATATATGTATTTTTTTGAGAGTATTTAAAACTATTTATAGTGACAATTTATGTACTATATAATTATGCATTATATGTTATTTTTAAAATTATTTATGATATTACAAGTATATTTATAATATTGGTGTTCAAAAAATGGAATTGTAAGATGTATAATAAAAAAAGGTTTATTCTGCAAGTTAATTTTATTATTATTCTAGAGTTTTTTAAATTATTGGTTAAGTTTAAATAACTGATCACATCTGAGGCTGTAACAGTTCTTTATGTTGATAAATATTTATAAATGAAGGTATTATGAATGTCAGTGTGTGAAAGAGATTTTTTTTTTAGATAGCTCATAAATTAAGTGTTGTCACATTTATGCAATTATAGTTTCATCAATGTATACACCATATAATGTTAGACTAAGTGGATGAGTTATGAGCCTTTTGTATGTGCATGCATGATATATAATCATTCATTTATTTATTATTATTATTATTAGTTTCATGCCTCATATTATTATTAGTGTTATTCCTTTAGGCAAATTTTAGGTGGATGTTATTATATTACTCTTTATTATGCATTTAGCTTCTCCATGAGTAAGAGGGCAACTCATTTATTTAATGGCACTACATGTACAGAGTTAATGGGTGCTCATTAGTATTTTGCTAGTTTGTATTTTCCTTATGCACTTTGCCTAGTATTTCAATGTTAAAGCATATTTTAATATATTTGCAAATGTCTAAAGGCATGTTTATCTTATATTTCATTATTAACTCCATTATAATTTTACACTTAAAGTATATAATAAGTGTTAAGTGTCTGTATTTTCTCATTCCAACATATATATCATTAATATTATATCAATGTGTACTTAACATGCATCATATTTATTGCTTTTAAAAAAACAAACTTATAAAGTGTCTCCACACTGATTTTTCAAACTTGTTTTGCATGATAAAAGTGTATTAAATATCTTACTAGTGACCTGGATATAGGCATATAAATGTATTGTTGTTACTCTGTGTGTACTATGTTTGAGATTAAGGCAGCATTTGATAGATAAGAAAACTATTGGGTAATGAATATAACTTGTATTATAAAATATTTAGGAATAATTTTAAGAAAGGTACACCTATGTATAACATTTAATATTTGTCAATATAATATAGAAGATTTAAAAAAAAGTAATAATGCTTATTGTGAATAAATATTTCTATTATATGGATTGTTATATGTTGTAAATAAATATTTTATTATTAATTAAATATGTTTTTGTTTTATTACCATTATGATTTATTGTATTAGCATATTCATTTATCAGAAACACTTCAAATGCACTTATGTCACTGGCAGCATAAAATATATCCTTACTGCTTTCTACATTATTTTGTATTATTGCCTATTAAAAATTGCATCAGAAGATATAAGATTTATGTGTTTTATGTTTAGAAATGTTTTCCAGCTTACTAGTCATGTATTATTTAAGTATTTGAATACTTTACTATTATCTGGTTTCATTTCTGCTTTCATTTAAATACTCATATCAAGGATAAAGTTAAATAGAATATAAAGTGCTATTATATTTTAAAAAAAAGTTAAAATACTAGCATTAGCATTTTTGTTCCAAGTGCATTTCAAACTGAATTTGAATTCTTGAGATAAAGGTATTTTAAGACCTAAGATAAGATATTTTAAATTGCAAAAGAACCTATATTTTAAATAAGATTAAATTAAACCTGATAAAATTTGGTGTAATATAAGAACCTTGTATTGAGTAATTATCATTTAACCTTGTTGTTGTCTGGTGTTTCAAAAATCCATGTTATATGGTGCCCACCAATGTAACTTAGTACCCCATTGCCTTAATTATAAGGTCACATTTGGGATACAGTTTTGGTGAACAACGTGGTTGGCTGAATTATAAGATTTATTTTATTCCAGTACCCTTTGGTCTGTCGTCATGGTTGTAATATACATATACAATAATCACATTCACACAAAAACTATATTTTACAAACATTTAAAGTTTTGAAGAGATCTTGGGGGTGTATGGGTTTTCAAGTATGTTTTATATTTTGTTAATAGATTTGAAAACCAATTAAATGTAAGCAAAGTTTAGAATAAAATAGAATTTATGTAACTCAAAAAGACATTGAATTTTAATTTTTTCAATTTCTAAAAATAAAAAACGAATATAAATGTTTTGTATTAAAAGACAAGTAGATATTTTTCAAAATAACAGATGTTTTCAATTTTTTTTATTTAACTATTTATTTCCTCGAGTGGTTAAAAAGAACACTTAATTGTTAAATCATTAATTTAGTTTCTTTGTTCTTTTAGCTTTTTTTGTTAAGATGTCATCTCATTTAGCACCTTCTGGGTTCATTTTAAAAATAATTCTAAAGTGCTTTATATTTTCACGTGGTCCGTAGAGTGAAAACATTTTCTAGAATTACAAATTAAATAATTTTTTTTAAAACTTAGGCTTTCATAAGAAATTATATATATAATAAAGTTTTAAAAATAGGAAAATTATATTGACGAAGATAAAGAATTGCTGTACCACGGTGTTTTAAAAATAAGTTTTCGAAATTGAAGAAATCTTATTAATACAGCATTGACCTATTTTTTAAAAAAAATCTATTTCGTTTTTAAAAAAAATATTGATTGATAAATAAAGTTAATTTTAGTTATGAAATGGGTTATTTATTAAGTCAAAATAAAAAAAAGTAAGAAGTGGGGAATGAATAATATGAAGTGACGTCAATAATTTTGATTATCAGCATCATTTTCAGTTAATATCAATCTAGGATATGATGAAGACTTCTCAAGAATTTTATCTAATCCATAATGTGTGATAAATTTCAATATTTCACCTATAAATTTATAAGTGGTCATATTATGGATCCCTACAATCTTTTTGGATTCAGCTTAATTTTTGAAAAAGTATCATCATTCACCGTCAACATTATTGTCAACCATTATCAATCCACTGCAGGATGAAGGTCTCTCCAAGCTCAATCCATCTTTTCCAATCTAGAACCTCTCTTTTTCACACCATACCTGCACACTTTATTATTTCATCCATCCATCTCAGATGTGATCTCTTTCTGGATCTTTTACAATCTCTTGGAATACAGTTTAAGATTTCAATTGTCCATATATTATCATCTCTTCTAGCAATCTGTTCAGCCCAACTTCAATTCACTCTTTTAATTCTTTCAACAATATCAGTAATACCTGTTGTTCTCATATCCATGAATTGCATTTTTGATCTCTTCTTGTTACTTCTAACATACATCTCTCTATACTACTTTAAGTGATCTGAAGTCTTTGTATTGCTCTTCTATTACATTTCCAATTCTCAGATTTACAAGTAAGAACTGGTAAAACACATTTATTAAAAAAAACCTTCCTTTTCAAACACATAGGCATATTTCCTTTTAATATTAAGTTATTTCTATCTAAAACACTCCAAACAAGTTTAATTCTATGATTAATTTTGTCCATTATGTTTCCATCTGTAGTAATAATCTGACTGAGGCATTTGTAATTGTTAAATTCTTTTAACTTATCATTTTTTATTTTCATCTTTTGAGAATATCCATTGAACATTACTTTAGTCTTTTTAATGTTTACCTTTAGTCCTATTTCTTTACTTTCACTTGATAATACTTGTAACATTTCCTGAAGCTTTAAAGTATTATTTGCAAAAGCAACTACATCATCTGCAAAATCTAAATGACTTAAATAATCTCCATTTACTTTTACTTCTTCAGCTTCCCATTTTAATTCACAAAATACTTCTTGCAGCACTGCTATAAAAATTTTGGAGATATGAAATCACCCTGTCTTATACCTTTCTCAATGTTAATTTTCCTAGTAATATTATGTAATCTAATTATTGTTGTTGCATTTTTATAAATATTCTTCAGAATATGACAATATGATCCAATGCTTTAATCACTGAAGAAATGGTTGCCTTTTCATAATCTACAAGTCCAATGCATAATGGCAACTCATATTCATTTGTCCTTTCTATAACTTCTCTCAATACTTGGATATGATCTACTGTATTAAAACCACTTTTAAATCCAGTTTGTTCTTTTGGTTGGTTGAAATCCAATGTTTTCCATAGATGAATTGTATGTAATTATATTGGTAAAAGTTGTATAAAACTGATCAAAGACTAATAGGTCTGTAATTTCTAATATCTTATTTATCATCTTTTTAAAATATTAATATTAATATTGCATTCTTCCAATCATCTGGTACACCTTTATCATTTAGATATTTGATATATAACTTTGCCAATTTTTTTTTTACTTCTTTACCTGCTTTTTTTTAATATATCAATTATAATTCCATAATTATTTGGTGCTTTTCCTATCTTCATAAATTTAATTGCATATCTCACGTCTTCATTTAAAATCATGGGCTATTCAGAAGATATAATAGTTAAAAAAGGTATTTGTTTTTATTACTATGTAATTCTTGCTAGAACCCTTCTACCCATTTCATGATGTCATCTCTGTTTTTGGTAATAGTTCTATCTTTTTTTCTTATTGCAGATATATGTTTTCTACCATTACCAAAATATTGTTTTTATTCTTTTGTACAGCTTTTCTTGCTAGTTGACAATTATATTTTCTTATGTTATTATCAACTGTTTTTTGCACCATTTTTCAAAATTTAAGATATCCAATCCCTCTTAGTGCATCGTTTTTATATATCCTTATATTCCTTCTTTTCTTCATAAATTCTGTAGTCTCAGTAGAAATTTTATTGGTTAATTGCTGCATTTTTTCTATCAGCTATCTTTGTTGGAGTTTTTTAAAGTGTATCAGTTATTTTTCTATTAATTTCATTTAAATCTTAATCATGTTCAAATTCTGCTAATATTTGAAAACGATTTTCAACTTCTAATTTAAATTCATTAGAATGTTTCTGAAAATTAGAAATATGAAACATGGATGTTGTTTTTTTTAATAATTTTTGTCTCTCTAATTTTGCATTAGCCCATATCCTACATCTTACTAATCAATGATCACTTCCTGTGTTGAATTTATTGAGGACATTACAATTTTGAAATATGTATTATCTATTAGTTAAAATATAATCCAATTCTGTGGTATCTTCATTTGGAGGCTTCCATGTCCATTTCTTTTTAACATTTTTCTCAAAAAAAGAATTCATAATATAGTTTTTCTTTTTCTACAAACTCCACAAGTCTATGTCCTCTCTCATTTCTATTACTATAACTAAATGTGCTTACTGCACTTTCATCTTTTATTTGGTTATCAATTCCAGCATTAAAATCTTCTATGACAATTTTAAATTGTTGTTGGATGTAATCAAAAGCTTTTTGTATATCTGTATAAGAATCCTCTACTTCTTCATCACAATGAATACTTGTTGAGACATAAATCTGCTTTTGGTGTCTGTTATTAAATTGAACAACTAATCTTGCCATTCTGTCTAATACACCATCAATCTCCACAATGTTGTTCTTTCACATTATACTACATGTATGATTAATCAACAGTCACATTACTGATATCTTGCAGTCTATAATCACCAGATTAATTTGAAAATACATTAAAGAATTCAATTTACATTAAATTTTGGCAGCTAAAACAATTTATATGAAGCAAAAGTCTTTAATTCTTCAATAATTACTACTTCACTCAGTAGTAAAGTTTTTTTACAGCTTTTTATTATAGTTGCTCCACTAAAAAAATACAAAATAAAATGTAACAAATTGTTTAACATAACCTAAAATTTGGTATTCAAATTATAAAAAATGGTTTAAACAATTTTATATTTCAACAGTACAGAGGAAATGTATGCTATCTACTACAAAAAAGTTTTACTATGGTAGAAGCATATATAGCTACTGCAAGCATGCAACTAGTTTTAATTATATTCTACTTAAACTCATTTCTGACATATATAGTTTTTATGTAATTGATTTTTATTTACTTTTCTCTGCAATAAATTTCATAATATCATGATGTTTTAAAAATACAAGTTTTATATTCTAATATTTTTTAATGTCTTATATTATTGTGTCTTAAACTAACATTCTTTTTCATAATTATATAATTAAAATGTGCGTTGTTAGCTTAATGTTTAAATTGCATCAGATACTTTGTTTCACACATACACCAAAGTCTACAATTAATCTTCTAGTTTAAAATATTTAGTGTTAGTATGGAACTAAAGAGAGAGAGACAAAAGCTAATTTTAAGAAAGATATTAGTAAATATGCATAGCCATTAAAAATACTAAAGTAAATTTAAATTAGAACTTACGTATCATCATATAGTGGTAAAATACTTTGAAAATAGCTCAAATTTAAATAAGATTAATGAAAAAATAATATATATTACTTAAAAAAATTAAACTGATGTCAGAAACAAACCCAACAATTTAATTGTACATTATGAATGAATAAATATAAATAAGTAAAAATAATTAATTTAGAAGAATTTAATTATTCTGTAAAATGGCATAGAAAACAATGAACAATAACATTAAAATATACTTATGAAATGAGAAGAAAAGTCAATAAAAATCTCTGGTATAAAATATATTTTTTGATATTGAAGACTATATTTCAGAAACAGTTAAGATAAAATGATTATTTATTAAAAATAAGAATATCATAAAATAAATATGACTATTATACAAAAACCATATAACATTATGTACAAAAAAGCACAATAGCCCATACAGATAATCATAACATTAGTTTTACTACCATGTGTTCTAAATGAAAAGCCCAAATATGCAGATGGATATGTAACAGCTGGGCAATTTTTAGATAATGATGAAATCAGTGTAAGTATTTAAAAAGAAACAGATAAAAAATACTGATAAATTAATATGCAAAATGTGTAAATAAAAAGGACAAAGGAGATAACTAGAAGATAACAATAACAACAAAAATCAATTGAATAATAAGTTATTACAAATAGCAGATTTATCAGCCTTTTACCAGCTATATGTAATACATTTATTAATATCAATACAAACAATTACAAAGAATTTTGGCTTAAAAAAATCAAAATCAAAACTAAAATGGATTTAAAAGGTATTGAAAATAAACTCAAATATTAAGAGAAATTATAAAAATATCTCATGAATATGAGTTCAATTTTGAATAATTGTAAAATTATAAAAGATATTTAACTATACAATATTTCTGGTCTCTCCTTAGAATAACTGGATAGACAGTGCAGTAGATGGATTACACAACCTGAACAATAAAGGACAGCATTATATTAATGCTATTTCTCAGATATTTTTTCAATATTACATTGAACAATTTCAATTTAACAGTAATGAATCTATAATTTAGTTTTCAATTTTGGGTATAGGTGGCAAATGTAAATATAAAATAAGAGAAGCTCAGAGTATGTTTAGCAGAAGTTGTTTAAATTATATTAGTAAATTTGAACAAAAAGTTTTATTTATTTTTAAAGCTATTTCTTTTGTTTTAAATATATTTTCATTTTTAATGACCTTTTTAATAATAAATATATTATTTTTACTAATTACTAATATTTATTGAGGAATTGTAGCAGAACAACTTTTTGCCCTTAAATTAGTAAATGCACAAAGAAATGTGCTTTATTTTTAATTTTTAAAGATATTTTTAATATTTTAAAAATATTTATATTATTTTTATTGCTTTTAAAAATATTTTAAAACAATAATTACATTAAAAATATTTTCATTTTGCTACAAACTGAAAATTATATAAAAAATTAGCCATACATTATAAGTCTCAAATTACTTACATTTAATGTTTTAGAGAAGAATTAAAGCTTTGGAAAAACATGTCATAGGTCCACAATGGTGTTAAATTTAGAAGAATATTTATCACTATGCAACAATGTTGATATCAACTCCTTAATAAGTTTACATTTTCTATTGTTAATGCTGCTGACAGATTTCAATATAAAATTTTCATTTTGTACTAAAACTTAATAAATGGGATTTGATTTCTTAGAAATTTAAGTTTACAAACAAAAAATCTAAAATGTCACATTTCAACTTTGTAAACATTGATAAAATGATGTTGTAATGAGAGCAAATGATATTTTTGTCATTCAACATTGGGCAGAAAAATAACAAACATAAATGAGCTCTCTCATAAAATCAATAAAATCTTTGATTAAAATTTATTTGTAAGACCTGAATGAATAAATGTTAATGTTCAAAAAATCTATAAAATTCTGCTTTAAAATACTAAAATTGCCTTATACTTTTTAGATATAACAAAAGATCCTAACATAGAGTCAGTAATGATAGATAATAATGTTATTTGATCAGTGTTATAAGGGATGGTTATTTTCATGCTGTACTGTTATTTTGTTAAAAGTTATAGACATGTTTATTAACTTCTACATTTTAAAAATATATATATAATCAAACACAATATATGAGTAAGAGAACAAACAGGTGTTACTGATCTTTGAAAAAATTAAAAAACTGAAGTGGAGTTGGGCTGGACATATTGCTAGAAGAGTTGATAATAGATGGACAATTGAAATCTTAAACTGGATTTTAAAAGATTGCAAAAGACATAGAAAGAGACCACATGTAAGATGGATGGATGAAATAGGAGGTGTGCAGGGGTGATGTGGAGAAGAGAAACTAAAGATCGGAAAAGGTGGATTGAACTTGGAGAGATCTTCATCTTGCAGTGGATTGATAATGGTTGATGATGATGATGAATCAAACTATATATACATATTTTTTAGTTTAAATAATTATTATACAATTAAATCTAAAATTAATCAGAAATATTTAATAAACTGCACAAAATTAATATTTTTTATTATTCCAAAAATTTCTCAAAGTAATCTTGCAAATAAATGTTGTGAAAACCAAATACAAAGAATGAAAACCATCAAAAAATGGAGGCAGGCTAAACACTTGGATATAGATTTTGATCTTTATTGATTTGTTTGAAAAATAGTAACCTCTTCAGATTTTTTAAAAATTAATAAATCAATATTGCAAACTCCCAGTTTTAGCCTTAAAAAAACTGCAGAAATCTCAATGCAGATGGACATAGAAGAGTTTCTAAAGTGACAGAACTACAGCACCATTTGTGAAGTAAACAATCAGATTAAGTGTTAAACTTCATATAGAAAAAATTAATATAGTGTTATTACAAAATTATTTCATTTTTCTAAAATATTTTATTGCAGTTTTGTAGAAAATAGTTTGTAGATTAAAATCAAAAGCAAAAAACCAAAATAAATAAAAACATAACTTTTAATGGTATATGTTAAATGTAAACAAAAAGAAAGTTATTTAATGTTTTGTTAAACACATCAACCTCGTCAAAAAGTGAAAATTGAAATAATTAATATATATATAGTTACTAGTTTAATGTCAAATCAATATAACTGATATGCAAACTGGCTTGGGTTTAAATTCATAGGGTGTTTTTGAATTTCAGGCTAATAGTTTAAATATATAAAGGAATTAAAAACAGCTACTAGATTTAAGTGCAAGTGATCCAGATAATCTATATTAATCTGGAGATTAGATTATATAGGACTACCATCTAATATTCAGTGATTATTCAAGCTAACAGCAGATGGCTCTGGACTGATTAAATAAACTGAAATATTGATCATAAAAACAAATCTTTTTAATCATTACCGGTATTTGACAAAACAAATCTTTTACTAGATCCACAGTAATAAGACTTTTCATATGGTATTTGTGTATAAAAAATAGATTTAGAATCTACTGAAACAAAATTCAAATATTTATAAAAATTAAAAATTTATAGTCATATATAAATAAACATTTTCGTAGTCTGCAATAGATTTTAGTAATTTTGTACTTAAAAAATAGCAAATGAAAAGTAATTGAAATATAATGAAAATAAGAGAGTATCGCTATTATTTTAATATATCATTTAATTATATAATATTTAAATTAAAAAATGACATTTAAATAATTCATCACACCCCCTTTCATTAATTAAATTTATTTTTCTTTATTTATCTGAACAGTGATATTTGAAAGATACATAATACGTAAAAACTTTACGACGTATCTGTCAATTGTTTATGTATTTAAAAAAAAGAAGAAGCTAGAATTGAAATATTTAATAATTAAATGTGAAATGTTAATTTTTACAGTCAGTTGAAAGCTAAAACGCTGAGAATTAAAAACTCTTTTTGTTTAATTTTATAAAAGGAAAATAGTTGTAAAAAGCCCAGAAGCGAGAAATAAAAAAGTCGATTTTTTTTTTTTAAATATAAAACTAAGTAGAATGTCAGTCATGAAATAAAATAAAAAAGAAATGAAAGAAAAATTAATAAAAATGTCTGACCAATGTTCTAAAAGCACGTCTTTGCTGCTGAAAGCTGTTAACTTAAAATTTTTCTTTAATTGATGTTTTAAAAGCCTCATTTGTCAGACTTGCATTGTACGCTAAAATGCAACATTTTTACATGCATCAATTAAAGTTATTAAATTTTTAAGACTGGCAGCTGATTGTTTTACGGAGGAGTTGTCATAGTGCGTTACGATCATATGATCTTTCAGATATTAACGCAAGTGTCATTTGTTTATGCTTCGAGCGATTTGTATTTATTAATTGTATATTATTATAATTATATTTTAAAAGTAGGTTTTATGTTTATAACGCTATCTGCAATTTTATAACTTTAATTTAAAATCAGAGCTATTTTCTTATAGAAGTTGCACTATAATAAATACATGTTTAATAAAGTTGTCTGTGGAGTGAATAAATAAGATAATAAATTGCGAAGGACAACCAAACAATATTACTTGATTGTTGTCAGTGATAGTTTGACTTGCTTGCCTCCTCTTAACATAATTTATTTTAGCATCTTAATTTTATAAGTTACGTCATAAAATTTAATGAGCATTTTATGCCATTAAGATGCATTATTTGTCAAAGCAAATTGTGTTAAAAAGATGGCAATCAATATATGTGAGATGCATTAAGATACATTCTAAATATGCTAAAAAGACTGACAATCAATATATGTAAAAAAAATAAACAAACAAGTAAAACTTAATTTAGTTTTTAACTACTACTTCAAAGCAGAAACTTTTTTAATTTTTTAGCATATTCTTTGTACAATTTTGTATTAATCTGTACAGTTTTTTGAGTCTAATAAAAAATAAGTTATTGTTCATTGGTTCACACGTAATATAAGAATGAAAGAATATCATACCTGAGATTTGGCCAGCCTAAACTGGTGTATTCAAAGCCTATTACATATCTTTAATAATATTATTGGTTTGGAATCCACATTCTCCCTAAATTATTTTGCTGTTTAATGCAATGCATTTAATAGTGATGAGCACAAAGAGCTAACAGATCTTGGATCAATTTTTACCTCAACATGCTATTTTGGTACACATATGTCACTTGATATTCCAAGAGCTATAATATAATTATGTAAAAAAGATTATAACATTTTATTATATATGTCAGATTATGTTTTTAAAATTATTGAATAATAGTGTGTACTGTAGAATAAAAGCTTCCTTAAAAATCTCTCATAGGGTAATAATAAAAGAGAAGGCAGTATTTACCAGATTTGCCAATTATCAGATGGTGAGGCTTTGTGCATGCTTCACCCTAACTTTATTTTCTAGCAAATGATAGCTAAATATCCATTTACAACCAATAGTGTGATGTTTAGATGGGTTGGTTATCTGTAGATAAGTGACCCAAAGCAACATCCCAAACATATTGAATTTTCATCCTTGATTTCAACCCAAATCAAAGATTTGGCAGGTAAATGCAGTACCATTGCATAATTAATCCTAATAAAAAAATTGAACATTGTTTCCAAAATAATTTTACATTTTGACTTTATATATATGTTCAAGAGTAGCAACAAGACTTTCTTCAAATCCTATAAAAAATTGACATTTCAATTAAGATCCTATTTAATCAACACAATCAATAAAGTTTTCATAATACATTTTAGGGATAAATTATACAGAATACTTCATATAAAATTGTGGGTATGAGTCCCTCACCTATCAAGTGTAGGTCTAAAATAAATTATAGAATTCTATATATTTAATTATCCTGAGACATTAGTTAATCACTAGAAACAAACAAGGAACAAAAAATTGTTAACATTTAATTTGAGTTGTCATATTTTAAAATATATCTGTTGCTATATCTTTCACAGGATTTGTGGGAAAGCATTCTTGCTGATGTCAAAGTCATTATATATCCATTTGATTTCTTCATGATTTAATTGGAAAAAATCATTGGTACTGTTCTAATTAATATATATTATAGATTACAAGTGACTCACAATATTTAAAGTAAATTGTATATAAATTATAAAGTTTTGATGAGTATATGTCAATATTTCTTTGATTACAAAAATATGTACAAGCACTGGAATAGAAATAATATAATTGATAAGTTTCTGGATATTTTGTTTTATTTTTAGAGTTCATTGCTCTATTATTTACAAATAATTCTGATAGCAACAGTACAGAAATGTAATGCATTTTCAGTGCTAAGAAACTGGTAAAAATATGCTCATTACTGAAAAAAGTTAAGAATATAATTAATATTTTTAATCCTGTCTTCAAATATGCAGTATTAATATTACCTTTAGTACTACTTGATTATTTATAAAGATTAGAGTATCTGTATGATTTAATGTAATGGTGATGTGATAGTCTCAAGAGTTAAAGACCCCAAAGTACAACTCTATAATTTTTCATGCTCAAATGTTCATGATCTCCTACAATGATTGACTTAACATCTCAGGAAATAAATGATCTTTGGATTGAAACTCAATTCTGACACTTTCTGAGCTTAAATATCATGACACATGACCTCTTAAGCTTCAAATTATTCATATTAATAATTATTAGGATAAAGGTATACCAAGTTTATATAATTTGACTAATTCATTCATCTTATTTTAGTGCCTGAAATTTTACTGAAATAAAGTAATTTGTTTTTAATACAAAGTTTTCAAAATATCTAAGAAATGCTATAATAATAATAATTAATAATAATGATGAGGATAGCTTCGCAGTTGTTTATTTATAACCAGGTAAAAAGTTATAGTTTTGTTTGCTTAAAATTCATTTAAAGTTTTCATTTGATAAGATAAAATTTTTATTTCTTATTACAAAGTTTTGTCTTCAATTGCTTGATAATTCATTTATCAAATTTGTTTAAATTTGGCATTCAAAATGTACAAAATAACTTATCTAATGATATCACTACTAATATGATGACAACTGTCACATGACCAGTGGTTGGCACCAATTCACTAACATTGAATTCCAAAGTTCAAATGTAATACAAACAGATGCTAATGATGCTAAAAATAATACCAAATTAGTAGCAAAAGTAATAATAATTCAATAGTTATAAATAACAGAAGTAACAATATTTCAGCTGCTTCTAATTTCATTAACACTGAGTTCTAAAATTCAAAGATAGTACAAATATTATGCTAATGTTACTAACAACAATCCTCAACAAATCAATGGGTAAAATTAATAATAACCCTATAAATGTTAAAAACAAAAATAATATTTCTACTATTCTCAAGTTAGTCTCCAAAATATAGAAATATCACATCCAGTGACATCAGTGAACTGACCCTCAAGATCAAAGAAATACAATTTTCTCTCTACAGTTTGGAACATAGATGCCCTTATGAAAATCAATGATAGGTTCAATAATTTGATCCCAAGAGTATTATTTGCAACTTTAAAAGATTTTTTTCTAAGTTCATAATTTTATCTGCTACAGATATTCACATTCCCCTATATAAATTCCCTAGGCAATTTTTATGTGATGCAATATCCTTGTATGGGTGTGGTATGCTTGCATGGGTGTGGTATACCATCACACATATTGCTGATCATCCAAATTCCATGTATTTGATAATCAAGTTCTTTCAGACCACACAAAGATACCTATTTCAAGCACAAATAAAATCACTTGGAAACTTTGCCTTAATTATGGTGGATCTAAATTGCTATAACTATATCACAGGGGTGTTCAAAAAGACCTACTTGGGATACACCTTTCAAGATTTCCAGCATATAATGCAACCATTTGGCAAAGCTTTCAGGACACATATCTAAAGAATACCAATCCCTAGTAACAGCTATGATTTCAAATTACAGCTACACCATGACATTGATCCAAACATAATTCTGACACAAATCCTTGATCAAAAAGCTGCCTATGCCTATATTATCAGAGGGTTGAGACTGCAGTGATATTCCTGTCCTGAGTGAGATCATTTAGTGGTGTAATGTGCTAATCTCCAAACTTCACTTTCAGAAAAATCAGATAATAACCTATAACCCCCCCTCCAAGTCAATAAAGAACAGCTGACAGCAAATCTTTCTATGATTACATACATCAAAAGTCAAGAGCCTATCATGTACATTCATCCATTCTCAATATTTGTCCATCAACCTGTTGATTTAATATTCCATGAGGGTGATAATGATAATTGTGCCCCTCAGATAATATTGTTTCTAACACTCTTCCCAATGCAGCAACCACAGCTTGCACTGAATCCAATAAGATAATACTGTCTCAGAAGCTCTTGTTTATAATCATACACATGACAATGACCATATCATTTCTAATAAAACCTCAAGACATATCATAGAGACAATTTCTCCATGTTCACCACCTATACCAGTTATCTCTCCATGCAACAATTTTAATGAAACAAACAGAAATCTTGGACACCCCCCAAAATGACTCAGCAATTAAAAAAACCCAAAACATGTGCTTGACCTGTTGATTCTGGAATAAAATCTAAAAGTAAGTCATACTCTCACACAAACTGAATTCACCTTAGATGACTCCATATATCACTCTATTCCTAATTCCCTCTACCAACAACAAATACATTCAACTGCTGGGCTGAAAACATTAGCTACTGACCAACCACTATTACAAATTTATAATTATATAACCAGACTTTCCTAAACACATTAGAGTTTACACCCACCTTGTCTGATGACTAGAATTAATTACTCTAAACCCCCTGATAAATGAAACTAAAAGTTACTGCACATAATGTTTGAAGCATCAACTCGGTGTCTAAACTTTTTCAATTAAAAGAAGTGGATAAACAATATACAATCTCATATGCTTGTATTGCTTGAGATTAAAATATACAATGGATCCTATTGATGCTGCTGCCTTCTTCAATAGACAGGGCATCTGTGTCTGCTCCAGGAACATATCTTCACCATCAGCTGGAGTTGGTATTGATATCATTCCCAACTTCCCATTCTCATCATTCAAGATTATTTACTTAGACTCAATTCTCTTAATCATCATATTTCACAGCCATATTACAACATTAAATTTGTATATATCCCTCCTGGTCCTACTGCTATTTCAACTGTTATTCTGACAACTCTTTGCTTGCATCTTCGCCCCAAACAACTATTTTAATGGGAGATTTTAATCTTGATTATCAATCATTCATGTTAAAATGGCTTCATCTAATAATCTTTCCACTTGTGAGAGGTTAAGAATTTTTGCTTTTCAACTCTGTAACATTCTATAAGCAGCATGCCTCACCCTTAGATCTTTGCTTTTACTGACTAATTCTACATTATTTAATTCAACTTGACCTTAATCAAGTTCACATTAAGCCTACTCCATTCTCTGATCCCTCTGGACAATCTTTTATCCTGAATCTTGATGAATTACACATCACAGCTATTCATTTGCACAAAAACATTTGAATGTTTCTACCCTCATATAGTGGAGAGCTCTGAAATATATATTACGCTGTGGAAATTGGAAGAAATAGAACTTGATCCAGTCTAAAGTTATTTTGCCTTTATACATATAATATCATTCAATATTCAATATCTCACATGCAGTTAATCTCCATCTTCATGGTTTCTGGTATTGGTGGATGAGTTTCATGCACAGATTACACTAATCAGACCTGTGCATCATACTCACCAACAATTACAAGCACTTTACAGGTTTATCAAAAAACCAACAAATTCAAAGAATATCTTGCCATTAAGAAAAGGATTTGTCTTTCTCATCAGCACACATGGACTTGGGGATATATTATCTAGGCTCTGGGATCTTTATTCACACTAAAAGTTTCTATGGCAGTCCAAGTTGATGGGAAAATATGTGTAGAATATAACATGATTAATCCTACATACCAATATTTCAAACAAAGGTTATAAATCCACAATGCATTCATACCACCTTCAAACTTATTTGAATCACCTGTTACCAATACCCCATTACAAATCATATAATTTTCTGATGAGCTTGCCATCATAAATAACTCATGTCACCAAAGGTCCACTGGAATACCTGCTTTTGTTTTTGCCCATGTTAGCACTTTACTGCATTATACCTCTGTGACCTGTCCCAAAGGATATATGACATCAAAGGTCTATATCCAATCTCAATTGTACCACTTAACAAAAACTCAGGCACAAACTCTACTGTTACCAATCTTTGTCCAATTTCCATGCAACTTCTGGAAATTAAGATACTGTAACAAATTGTAAAGAATTATGTAGAACCACACAAACTTCCTCTAATTTCCAATATGCAATTCACAAAAAAGACTTCAACCATACAAACTAACTGAAAAAAATATTCTCTGATTACAGTTCACATGGATATAGAGTTTGCATTTGACTCTGTCTCTATTTCCATTCTGATTGATATGCTATCAAACATTACCATTCCAAGGCCTCTGCTTTTCTTAATTACCAACTTACTGCAGAGCAGGGATATATATATATATATATATATATATATATATATATATATATATATATATATATATATATATATATATATATATATATATATATATATATATATATATAACTCTCAATGGGAAAAGTTCACCACCATTTACCTCTTTGCATTTCATCTCTCAATGCTAATCTCTTAGTGCACTGTTATTCATTTTCTACATAAATCCCCTATAAAAGCCTATACAACAGACATTTTTAGGCATTCAAATTGTACATACTAATACATCCCATGCAAGCACACATGGATGATGTCACTGAATTTCTGCCATCTTGTAAGCATCTCCCCATATTGAAAAGCATTCTCAATCAATATTCTGCCATGCATAAACTTAAATTTAACATGAGTAAAACAGCAGTATGATTTATATACACCAACAAATCATACACTCAAATATTCTAGGAAAAGCAAGCCCTTTTTTAGAATTCCCATTTTACATGTGCTCACTTACAATGAAGAACACCTTATAAAACAAGCGCAAAAATGGCACATGGATTATCAACTTTCTCTCCAAAGATTGTTTATCCTTTTATGTAAGATCTATATTTTGTGTTAATATATACACATATAAACCATACGATAAATAAATAATGTTTCTATATTTACAAACACTAATAAACAATAACCATATCTATAAATGATAATTTTATACTACTGAGCACTTTCGAAGGCCTAAGCTCTTTATTTTCAAAGAAGTATCTGAAATCCGAAGATGTAAATTATGTAAATTAGGGTGGATCAGATTTTTGTTCACCTAGATTTGCCATTTCCTAGAGATGGTGTAAAATCTAATCCACCCTAATTTACATAATTTACATCTTCAGATTCCAGCTACTTTTTTTGAAAATGAAGGCTTAAACCTTTGAAAGTGCTCAGTATTATAAAATTATCATTTGTAGATATGGTAATTGTTTATTAGTGTTTGTAAATATAGAAACATTATTTATTTATCATATGGTTTATGTGTGTATATATTAACACAAAATATAGATTTTACATATATATATAAGCTAACACATAGCTAACACATAGTTGAACATTAAATATTACTATCCTTTTATGATAAAATTCACCTATTTAATATTCTCATAGTGAGTAAAATCACATATTATTTATCTATTATTAAATTTTCAGTCATTTAATTCTGCCATTTCCTCCCTCTGCAACAAGCTATTATGGGGCAGGAAGAAAGTTTCAATCTCAGCCAAGAGTCTTAGTTTCCCACCCATTAACAATGGTCTCGATCTCCCCAAACCCAAGTGTTCTATATTCAAAAGGAATAAATTTAATTGTATCAATTGTGCAAAAGTTCCCAGCATCACAATCATTGTGACAAGTAATTCCTACTGATAGACCTCACCCTCTATCAGCATCATTTCCCACCATAATTTTCCAATCAATTCTATTACCATCCAACCGATCAACATTTTTCATGATTAATAAATATATATACTGGCAAACAGATGCTATATTATGTCTGGAAACCAAAAAAGACTTCCTTCTCTCATCCTTGGTATCAATAACTGCCAGCTATTCCACTCTTTTTGATTTTCTAGTTCATCTTATCTTACATGCATTGCTGGCATCTCACTTTCTCCAATATCAATATCTATATAAAAATATAACTCCATTCTGTTTTTTATATCATGCAGCAGAGAAAACTCAACAACACCTCTTTAAGCAGTGTCGAGCCCTTAACCAAATAATAATAATAATTTATTTATTTATTACAATAATATATAAACAATACAAAATTAATATAATTCCAAGCAAGAAATAATTAAGCAAGGAGTCATTTATATATACAAATAATAATAATAATAACATTAACAAGAACAATAATAATAATAATAATAACAATAACAATAATAATAACAATAACAACAAAGACAATAATGATGATGATAATCATCATCATCATCATCATCTGCAGTCCTGCTGTTGAAAAAATGGGACAACCCAATTAATGTTGTTACCTAAAAATTTTAAAAGGCAAAAGGAAATCAACTAAAACTGCACAGAAAAAGTTTTTTCAACCAAGATAACAATCATAAATAATTTTTTTTTCCTCATGTGTCATAGCATCAGCCGAGAAGCGAACCCGCTAACCTGGGACAACTGTTTGTAAAGCGGCTGTCACTGACCTCTTGACCCCCAATGCTTGACAACAATCATAAATGATTTTAAAGTGCTTTCAAAATAAAAAAGGTAAGAAATTGAGTATTTTTAAAAATAATATTGAATCAACATCAAAAGATAAACATGGTATCAATTTTTAAAATTGATGCCTCAAATAGTTCCAAAACTCTCAACTCAATGAAGAATATAATATCGAATCAAAAAACCTATACACATGCTACAAAGTCAAATACTCAATACCAAGAGAATAAGCAAAATACCAATTTAATTCAATCTCCTAGATTTAAAAAAGTAAATCAAACAGACAAACAATATATACATTGGTGATGAATATGAGCTAGAACCATCAACGATTAGCAGGATGAATGAAGAAATAAAAGAGATTAATTTTAAATTATTCCCAAAATTATTAAATAGATTTAAGAATTTTTTTTCTGACAAATTGCTAATCCTAGCAGTTACAGACATAAATCTATCTCTATAAATTTCCAAGAGAACTCCTATTTAAGGAATTAACAACACAACTATTATGGGATAGCGTCATGACTATTGGAAAACATCCTAACTCCAGATATTTAGCTATAGAATTTTACAACAAAAATCAGTGCAAAGCATTTCAAATAAAAGTCCAGACTTAGAAAATTATGTCTTAGTAGTGGTTGACAAAAGTATGCAAAACTACTACACAGGCACTTTAAAAAATACATATTTTGGATATAGCATACAACACTTTACCAAACTAATTTAATCCTATGTTCAGGCAATCTGTAACAAGCCTATCTACTGTAGTGATACTCCAATTCCTATACACACAAGCAGCTTCTATTTCAAAATTAAACTAAATGAAAATATCAATCCTGAAGAAATCCCTAACCATATTAAAGGAAATCCCAGAACAAAACCAAGCAACCAAAAGCCAACCAATAAATAATTCAGAAAGCAGCAAAGTATACATAAGTTTTCTATATAAAAAAAAAAAAAATCAAGGAAAAAAAAGAAACATAATAATACAAGATAAGAATGAACCACTAAACTTGACAACTGAAAAGATTAATAAAAATAAAGAGTGGAAAAACAGCACAACTAAACTCATCAATAGTAATCAATCACAAGAAAAAATTGAAAATCAAAATATAATCCCCCCAAAAAATATAAAACCGTAAAGCATCCAAGGAAAAACAAGATTAAAATACCAAACAAATAATGGAACTGCAAATAAACACCGAAGAACAAATAAAGGAATATGAAAATAAAACAGATGTAGAAACTCATATGAAAGATGATTTTACATACAAAAATGAAAACACCAACAATTATTCTAATTTGCCACTAAAACAAACACTTAGAAATAATACAGCAACAGAAATCTTAGAAAAAATAGTACTGGATATACTACAAAATGGTAATAGAAAAAGAGCAAAATTTTTGACTTCACTGTCTTTTATAAAATTAT